>OX403616.1:81398631-82036131 GCA_948107695.1 Meliscaeva auricollis | reverse complement strand
AAAGAACAAACGCAAAGCATACAAATTATTATCTTCAGCATTCAACAAATCCCCGTGAAAGAATAAATGAATGAATAAACTCCAAAACTGACAATTGTTAGATGATGCAGCCAAATCAAAATGACAGAGAACCTCTCAAAACCAACAGCATCAGCAGCACAAGCTACAGAATCACCACCATCATCAGCAAATACAATACTGAACGCAACAACAACAGTAAAACCCACAGCTACCGCCACCGCCGATAGTGAAAATCCCGAATTAGAAGTGGAAACTCGTAGGCTATCTAATGGACTGCATAATGGAAGTTCAAAATTCAATAACTCTGCAGAAATGGAAGTGCCTAATGCGATACCAAAAATTGTAGACTCTTCCTCTGCAACACAAAGCAATAGTAGAGAATTAAGGGATGAAATTGAAGATGACTCATCAGTGACGTCCAGCAAAAATAAACACAAAAGAATGGGTAGTGTATCAGTGAGCTCACCCACACGGGGTCATTTGTCACCGATTTCCATAAATCTGCCATCGACAGATGGAGCTTCGAGTGGCATTAATAGTCCAGCGAATAACAGTCGGCCGGTTACGGTGCAAGATGTCGATGAGGTGGCACAGTTGTTTGAGGAGAAACCAGAAGCCTTTGAGAAGTGGCTAACGGAGAGGGCTCCCGCTGAGGCCTTGTTAAGACTGCAGCAATTTATTGAAGGCCGCAAACCAGCCAAACGGCCTTCGGTAACATCTGATCTCTTTCAACAGTGGATGCAGACTCCACCAATACAGGTATGTTTTTTTTTTTGATTTTTCAATTTTTTATTGTAAAACAATTAACTTTGAGAAGAAAGACCTAGAGAGAATATTCAATTTCTACTGAATATTTTGATTTATTCAAAAAATCAAAAGTAAATCATGAAAATCCCATTAAAACTTAGCAGTTTCATTTCAAACAAAACAATGGGATCCTTAATGATGTTTTATTTATTTTTTTCAACACATTGAAATATTTTGTATCTCCTTTTCCAACAAAAAAACAAAGCCACATTATAATCTTTTGTGTGTATGATTAAGTACGTAATCTCTTAAAACACTTCTTTTTAACAGCTTTTATGCAAAAAAAAGTACTCATACGCCACAGTGCACATGAGTGTGTGTGAAGTATAATACTCACCAGAGTAAAATCTTTTAAAATGAAAGATTAAAAAATGTTTAAAAAAGTTGTTGTGTTTTACTCATAATTTATTTTTTTTCAGTCCTTAATATGTCCTTGATATGAACGCACAATAATTGTTATTGTCCATTAAAACTCATCAACACCACCACCATTTATCGAATAAGTATGTTTCATATTAATTTTATTTCTCTTTGCCACATTTATGTTATGGAATAAAGAGACAAAAATAATTAAATATTAATGTTGGTAGAAGAATTCCGGGTAAAGGATGTATACTGGATAAAAATAATTTCAACTCGTACATGATAATTGCCTCATTTTATTTTTAATTAATTTTTTTGTACTGATGGTACATACTTTGCGAATCAATATCAAAGTGATAAATCAAAATCTAAAAAAAAAAAAAAACCTTAATTGCAAGAGAAATTGTCGAAAAAATTAACCAACTATTTTTTTGTTAATTTATTAATTTTAACAGAAATTAAAATAATATTAATTCATTCATTGTTTAACTTTGATTTTAGACTTTAATTGAAAGAATTGATTTTTCAGTAGGCGAGTATGACAAGGTCGTGTTTAAATAATGTGCTCGTGCAGGTATACTAAAAAAATCAATTTAAGAAAAAAATATAAACGATAACGATAACAAACATGGTAGCATTTTTTTCAAGTAAAATGGGTTGCCGTGTACTTATTCTTTTTTGCATTTACACGGGGCTGGTTGCCGAGTACTTTTTTAAAGATAGAACGTCACATATATATTTATTTTTCAGATAGAAGGGACTTCACGTTAATTTTCTGTATAATGTTTTAAGAAATAAATATTTGTATTGAAAAGTAAAAATAAAATTCATTACCAAAATGTCATAAACAGCTTCTTAAATTGTTAAGAGCTTTAAACTAAGTGTGCCATTTGATGTGATTAAAAAAGATAAATTTTTACAAAAAAAATTTCGAAAGTCGTTAGAGCCGTTTTAAAAAAAAATCATAAAGAATTTAAAATAAAAAATTGGTATGCCATTTTCAAGAAAATATTAATGCATATCTAAAACCAACATTTCAAAAAAAGGCAGTGACCTGTTTTCGAAAAAGTAATTTTTCAAAAAAAAAAAAAAATTGAGAATTTTTTTAAAAATCCAAAAATATTTATTTTGAAAAATTTGGTATCAAATAATTTTAAATTTGTATAGAAGCTTTCGTATAAAAAAAATTATCAAAATTGGTTCAGTCGTTCAAGAGAAAGTGAAAAATGAAAGAAAAAACAGTTCTATGGGAAGAACCGTTAGTAGAATTTTTACAAACATTTCTTTAATTTCAGAAGTATGACCCTGCTATCAAATGTAGACAAAAAATTTTAATCAAAACCGTTAGATCGGTTTTTGAGAAAATTCAACTTTTTCTTAACTGTTACATGGCAAGTACCGTTAGTTTTGGTGCTAAAAAACAATTCAATTTCCCTTTTAGGGAATCACCAAAGATCCTTAAAAACCAAATTTGAAGAAAATCGCTGCAGCAGTTTAGGCTGTAGCACGAGGTATACACAGACAGATAGACAGACATACAGACAGACGGACAGACAGAACTGGGAGACCCATTTGTTTCGCATTTTCTATCATCGTAATGTCATGTTTGATTGTTATCTCAACATTTTTGTTTGTACGAATGCATAACTTGATATATAGTACCCATATCGCAAGTAAAAATGTTGAGATAACAATCAAACATGACATTTTTATTATTTTGTATTAATTTTTCGAAAACTACGCAATATTTTTTTTTCAAAATTTAGTTTTTAGATGTTGATAAATAATATCTTAAAAAATTGTGTACCATTTTTTTTATAAAGGTCCTTGCAAAATTTTATATAGAAAAATTATTTTTTTTTAAAACGACTCTAACGATTTTCAAATTTTTTTTTTCTAAAAATTTAACTTTTTATATGAAATCAAATGGGGATACGGACAGAATCCCGAAATCCAAAATCCAGAAAGAAATTTGGGATAGGATTTTGTGTTTTCAGGATTTTGGGTTTTCTGGATTTTGGGTTTCCCGGATTTTGGGTTTTTAGGCATACTCAGTTTGGAGGTCAGAAGAATTTAAAACGTTATTTTAGTAATGAATTTTCTGTTTTTTTTTTTTTTAATATTCACAGTAACTTTGATCCTGAGAGCAGGTACCCAGTCGTGCATTTTATTTATACTTAATTCTAGTCTTCACATAGTCTTTTGGTACTCGTTGCACAACGTTCATTGGTTATCATTGTAAACGAAACGTCCATGTTAAATTTTATCGATGTACCCCTATGGAAGGGATTTTTCTCAAAAATTACCCCTTTTGTAACTACTGAAAATAGGAATTTACATAAAATGGTTTCTGAAATATCCCTACACAAAATGAGCAATTTTAAAAACTTGGTTTTTTTTTAAGAAGCAATTTTTCAAAAATGTGTCACTGATTTTTTTTTTTTTAAATATTAGTTTTAGGTATTTATCTTGTGATATCCCTCAAAATGACATACCAACTTTATTTTTTAAACAAGGTTCGAGAATTTTCATATAACATCCAAATAATCTGTTTTACAATTTTATTTGAAAGAAACATTCGCTAAACCTCAAATTGTGAGTACAAAAATAATGCTCTTGTCAATATAAAGTTTAAACATGAAAAAACCGTATTTCTTTCCATTTTTTGTGATTTATTAACACTTAAATAACACAAATGCGTGGTGTGAAGACAACTATAAGTTGATATTAACCAACCTCTAAAGAAAATACATATTTCATTTTCCATTTAGTATAGAGGAGCAAAATATAGAGAAAAAAAATGCTTAAGAGAAAACTCCCTTGAACCTGAATTCTAAATCAAAAAGATTTAGGTTTGGATAGCCCGTGAGATCTGAACCAGAAGTAACATTGCCAATGCCAACAACTATAGAAAGTGGGTCTTCTCTTCCAAATGAACAAGAACAAGTCATTCATTTACATAAATTCCTTATATTTTTTAAGCAGTCAATTGTTGTTTTTTTTTGTGCTATTTTATCTTTGACCATTCGAGAAGAAAATACCTTATGAACAAATTTTTCACATTTTTTCTCCCTCGAAGATTCATTTCATATAAAAAAAGATATGGCATGATAATAAATAAAAAAAAAAATACTTTTATTCAATTGTGTTTTTGTTCTTCCGAGCTCTTAAGGAAAACGCAATATAAGAACCACTTTTGGTCACCGTAAAGAGATCCTTTTGTTTCAATTATTCCATTTAGTTTGAGTTCTGGTTTATTTTTAGAAATCTAAAGAAAATATTTTGTCTTTTGTTCCAAGAAGATAATAAAATAAAAAAAAAATTCCTTGAAATGAAAGTTATTTTTTTCCAAATTTAATGAGAATTTACAAGAGAGGTGTCTACTTATAGAAGGTTTCCGCAAAATTCCAGAGAACTGGAAAAGTCAAAAGATTTCAAATAAATAATAATTAAAAAAAAAAAAACTATTTTGATGGTTTTTAGCTTTAAAAGTTTTATCGGAAAACTTATTTTTCTCAAAAATGGCTCCTACGATTTCAATTTTTAAAAATAATGATTATTTATTTAGATAAGGACTATCTTTTTATGAAAGCCATTTTTTTAAGATATAATTAATAATAAACAACACATTTTAACAATACTTAGCACTCGTGTATATAACTTTAATATACATTTGATAACACTACTTCTTAATTTTTGTACATTAGAACTTAAAAATGGGGGAAACTTGAAAACCGCAGAAACAATTGTCGTAAAATAGTAATTTTTTTTTTCACTTAGCATCTCGAATTCAGAATAATGTTTCACGTTGTTACCGCACTAAATAAGCGTCACCCACCAAATCTAAAAAGCTCGATCCGCACCTTGTTTTCGAAAAGTAATGGACTTTTGTTTTTATAGACCAGTGCCAAATTTTTTTTGAAAATAAATGAATGGTTGGAAAAATTGATAAAAATGGAAAGGAAAAAAATAAATTGGTCACCAACAGATTAGGGGAAAGTTGGGCGAAAGAGTTAAATTGGTGTCGAAAATTTAATAGGAAAGTTGAAGTAGTTGTTTAGATAATCGAATTTTGCACTTCTCAAAAACACTGCTTTTGTGATGTTTTGGGTACAAAGAGTTTTAATTTTAGAAATAAGATAATGTTTTTTTACAATGTTTTTTTAAGTCCGAATAATTAATTACACTTTAAACAAATTCACACTAGTGTTCAGCGCATCGAAAGTGTTGTCAAAAATATGGTCTTGTTTCTTAAAATGAAATTTTTTTTTACCCAAAACATCACAAAAACTGTGTTTTCGGGCTATTAAAAATTTGATATCTCAAAAACTTTGCATGACAGAACAATTCTCATACCAAATTCGAGTTTAGAAAAAAGATATCTCTTGCAAAAGTTTAATTTGGTTTTTACAATCACTCTTAGCTGGCTAATATCTGTCATTATTTAGGTACGATCTTAGGGGCCAGTTATTCCGATCAGGAAAACGAAGCAAGAAACATTTTCTAATGGATTTCTTATGTTGTTTTGATTTGACTCATTTTAAAATACAAATACAACAAACAGCTGCGGGTTTTTCCGGACTCGCTTTTCTACCACTTGATCATATTTCTAGGCATAACTTATCGTTGTAGCAGAACCTCTAAATAATTCTATGTACTATTTCCATGCAGGTTTTTCCACATTTTCAAGAGATTTTATAAACTAGCACTCCTGTGATGTGTTGTATATTCCTTGGTCAACTTTTCTAAACAAAATATTAAACATTTTTGAACGGGTTGGTTAAAACATAAAATACTGAAATTTCTGTATCCAAAATATGAACATTTATGAAAAAACAAAATTTTTTGATTGCTTCAAATGTAACATTTTCTCTAAATGTAGTCATTTGAAAGTAAAATACAAAGTTATAGGTTGGGTAAAAAAAACACCACAGTGATCGACTAGTTATTGTTGAATGTAGTATTGCAGTAAAAGTAACCAAATAGGACTTAACTATTAAAATTTCAAATGCACTGCTATTATTTTGACTGCAACTGTAAATCGATAACAAATTTTTTAAAGGAGATTTTATGATAAGAAATTTTACAATTGGACAATTATTGGTATGTATTTTGTTTATTTTCCTGATATTAAAACAAATTTCTGGAAAAAAATAAATAAATACATTTTTAATAAAAACTAGTTATATAATTGTATAATTTGTTTTCACAAACTATTTGCTGAATCATTTGTCATCAATTTATGTTCTATTTGTGTTTTAAGACCAATGAAAACAACATCTTGATATTCGTTTTCCTGATCACTATATAATTAATACAGTAAATTTGTGATCAAAAAGTTTCCTAGAGGGAAAGTTTTGGGCTAGTTTTGATTTATTTCATACTTAATGTTTTTGGGGTTGCTGAATCTGAGTATGAGGTTTGCCAACAACATGGTCAAAACTGCGAAATTTTCAACGATTTTGCAGTTTTGGAAAATGTTACCATGTTTTGGTTGTACCTAAGAGTTCAAGAAAACTGAATATGCCCAAAATTGTCTACGCAGTAATAATAGTTTCCAAATTGCACCTCTTCAAACGTTATCAATTATTAAGACCTCAACATTGCTTGGTAATGGATGTAATAATGTAATTCAATTCAGTTTTATTCTGACCCTGAAACATTTTTTCGCTCATTATCGGATTCGGGGAAATTAGGCTATATGAATAATATTTTGCTGAAAAAATATAGGAATGAGTAAAAGACAAAGCAATGTACGTTAAAACTAAGTTTCAACTAAATCAAAATATTTTTGTAAAAGACAAAAATAAAAATACCAAAAACATTGTTTTTTTAATTTTTCTAAATACTTTTGAGGTTATGAACTTTTGTTATGAAATTGATTTCAAAACATTTCGTTGTATACTTTATACAATTTCTGACAAAATGTTTTCTCTCAAATCAGTTTATTAAAATTTCTTCTCAGTATGTTTTTATTTTTTTTTATTTCGACCAATAAAACCATTCAAAAAAGAAAGGCCAAAAGAGATTATTGACTGTAACTCGGTTTCAAATAATTTTAAGTATCTTTCTTATAAAAGATATGCAAATTCTGTTTATGTTCGATAAAACCAAATCACTGCCCATAAGTCTTCAAGTCACTCTTCAGACAAAGCTATTTCAAGGATGGTGTGTTTCTGCTAAGGAAGTTGAAACTAAACAAAAGATTTACGACCATCCATAAAGGGTAAGATTTTTTTTTTTTTTTTTGAATTTCAAGGTTAAAGTAACAACAACACAAAAAAATAAAACACGAAAAAAGCGACAAAACCATAGTTAAAGTAGATTACAGTTGTGATTTATAGACACGTTATGGAGCGTTATAGCTGATTCACAAAAATAAAAGCGATTGGGGGCAAATCCTTTTTTTTTTTTGTTTTGTTTTGGTTCTTGTTTTTGTTTTTATTATTCTTCGAAAACAACTAAATTTCTCACAGCTAGCGCAGCGCAGAAACAATAAGAACAACAAATCCTTTAATCCTCTCAAAAAAAAAGGACACTTGCCTTCATTAACTTTAATTCGACTATACTTTGTTTGCATGGATATAATATAATTCTACACTGATGTAAGTACACTCAGAAAAAAAAAAAAGAATTACTCAAACTAATAATAACTAAATTCTGTACTCAAGAATTTTCAATGACGACCTCCATCTCCCAATCCCAACAATATCACAAAAATAAACAATAAAAGGGTCAGGTCCAGTGCAGAAATGTTAAAGTGAAATATAAGAAAAAAAAAGTAGAACATGCAAAAAACTCATAAGAATTATTATAAAATCAATAGAAATGAATATTAAACAAAAAAATAATCATTGTTGCTTCAATAAGTCGGTCTTGCTGATAAAAAGACTCAATTTTAAGCGTCTTAGATCCTTGTTATTGTAACAGAGATGCTCTGCTCTATCGTTTCGAAATTCGATGTTTAGCAGAATGCATCATGGAAAAGGTCTTGGGCCCCCATATTCATAACTAGGGCTTTTGATTAAAGAAAGTAAGGATCTATCTTAAAGTATCAGTGATTTTATGCTATCACTCACACTCAAAGATTGCTGTGTGGGCTCTCGGTCTACAAAATTGTAAAAAAGCTCTACATTTTGATTTTATTGATTCTATTTTTTGTATGATAAATATTATAAACAATAACGAAACAAAATTAATAAACAGTTAGAATGTCTACCTTTTTTTAAAATTATAATTCAAAAATCCGATCTGAAATTGTTTAATACAAAGATTTTTTTATAATTCAGCAATATGTCGGCCCAAGCAGATTAAATGCTATAAGTCGTTCTTTACTTTGGTACTTTCCTCCTCTTTCCGTGCTAAACACCCCCAGACATTTTCTATAATGTCAAGGATAGGTAAATACGGAGGCCTCATCACTTCAACTTTCATCATTGCCGTTTTTACTACGAACGCGTATGCGTAGTAAGGTGGAGCGTAAAATCACTTTTTTCGAATTTTGTATTGGAATAGCCTCAACAAGTTGCCTTATTAGATTATCTATACCTTAAAAAATAAATTACAAAAAAAAATTCTTAGCCCTCTACCGGTGCTCAAAAAATTGAGAAATGAGAAAAAGTTATTTTTTTTTTCTTGTCGACCCTGCAACCTTAAAAGAATAAATCATACGAAAAATTATTCCGAAAGAAAGATAACCCAAGAAAGGAAATACTGCAAAGTTTTAACCCACCTCAGTGAGCAAGAAAATATGCTCCCTTACTTTGGTCACTCTATAAAACCGTTTACCTCGTTTTCATCAACCGCAATGTCTTGCCGTTTCTTCTGTCCAAATAAAAACTTTCAATGAATTTCTCGTTGTCGGTTTCTGGCCCAACGAACTATGCTCTGAACAATTACTTTTCAGATATTCACTTCAGTTACCAAACCAACATCCTGTTGCCTCACACGACGTATTTGCACTTAAAGAAGAGATGCAGTCTTCCACAGATCAATAATGTCAAGCCCTAAGGTTTCAGACATTTGAGATGAGTTGCTTCCAATTATTTCTATAATTTTGATAATTTCTCACAAAAAATATTTAATAGTTTTTAAATTTAAACACGTTGTTCTAAAGATAAGACAGACCAAACCTTTTTTGGTATTTAATAATGAAATAAAAATGTGTTGTTTCTTATCCGCTAAATGAAGAAAGATGCAAACCAGAATAGCGTGAGAAACCCATTTCTCATCAACCATCAGCTGACCTGGATAATGACCAACGAAGTTCAAACCACTGAATACCTGCACATTGATTTTTATTTTGTAATAACATGTATGGTCTTTTTTACGATCGTTTATAAAATTGGCTAGCCACTGACCTGCCAGGTTTTTCACTGGCTTGAAAATTTTATTATTTTAAATCTTTTTATTAAAATGCTCTCGAGTACAAAACGTTTTTCCACATAGACAAATTAATTTGAAGTTTTTTCGATGCGTTAGCAGGTATAATACGGTTTTTCATGTCTATGTGGGAAACATCGAACAATGCGGAATACCAGTGAAAAAAAACGTGTAAAAAAGTGAGGAAAATCAAAGAAAATAAGTGAAAAGTCGCGAAAAAAATTTGGAAAACTTGAGAAAGATACATGTCGATAGTGAAAAAGCGTGGTTCTTATAAGTTCAACACTATTTCACGCTTTTTCTGGTGCTAGTCCATGGTATTTCGCATATTCTTCCGTGAAGTTTTACTTTTTTCCCGCGACATTCCAAGTTTATAAAGAGATAAATAAACTTAACTATACATTTTTAACGTTTTCGTATGTGAGTTTTTTCACTTTTCTCCGCTTTTTACGGTTGTACTTAGCACTTTTGTCGAGGCCTTTTGTTGTTATTCTCTGCGGTATTCCGTGATCTTTAGTTTTCCGCTCTTTTTTCGACTGTATTCCGTGATTTTTATCACGGTATGTCTCATATTTTTCAGTGACTTTTCACACTCTCTTGGTAACTCCATGCTTTTCTCTGTGACTTTGTTTGTTTTTTTTTGTAGTATTTTACGCTTTTTCCCACGTAGTGAGCGCTTTTTTTCATAACATCCCATGCGGTATTTTGCGATCATTCACGTGGTGTTTAAATGTTCTTTCACCACTTCACCAATATTCCGCTCTTTTGTCCACGTGGTTCTATGCTTTTTGCCGTGCATATTTCCCACGACTTTTAAGGCTTTTTTGGTCACTTCTGTTTGTTATCCAAATAAAAAACTTTTATTCCATAGTTTTTCCCTACGTTTCGCCAAGTGTTTTCGGCTTCTGCAGGGGAAGTTTATGCAAATAATTTCACAACTGCCTTTATTCTTGGAAAAATCGCGATTCTTTGTGCCAACAGCAAAGTGTTTTTTTTAAGAGTACATTCTTTAAGGAAGTTCTGAAAACTTACTTCATTAAAAAAATAATTAATAATGCATGCACTTAACAGGACCTTACAGTATCGTTTATAAGAAATAAAGTATTCCTTCATACGAGTATAAGTGAGTTGCAGAATATTTTTCCAATAGTTGTAACTTTTTTTTCATTTGCGCTCTGAGTAAACTTTACATTTATAATTAAACAATTTTTTTTCTCAGTGTACATTGTTACCTCTCAAAACAGATAAAGTCAACTCTTAACTATAAAATGAATAAACAAAAATAAAATTGAGGATTGCGTTGTGCGAACAACGAAAAGGACACGAAACTAAATTGCATCTGAGACTGAGAGAGCCATTAAGGATATTTTGCGCTAAGCAGTAGGAATTACTTGAAAACATTTTCACCATCAAAAGGATTACAAAAAAAAAAAAAAAAAAAATTCGAGACGTATACAAATCTGCATTATATTTTTTTTTCTTTTTAAAATCTTATTTTCACTTCTAGAACAGATTGTTGCTTTTGAAATTCAACACCAAGTGCCCTTATTTTGAGTTCATGTCTTTTAATGTCCTGGATGTTTTGTTTTATTCATTTTTTTTTTTGTTCACTCTGATCCTTTTTCGTATTATAAGTACAACTTGAAGTTCAACGTTTTGCATGTAATTTAAATTAAGTGCCAACTGCAGGAATATAAAGAAGAGAGATTTTACTCGTTTTCTGTTTCTATTTATTAAGACAATACACATGAAATAGCTTTCTATTTTTTCAGCTGGTTTAACCCAAAAAAAGGACAAAAAATACACACAGATTCAATGGCTATATCTAATTATATAATAGTGATGGTGGGGTGGTGGTATATGATTGGTGCGGACAATAGACGGTAGAAAAGGGGCAATTTGATGTTTAAATTAGCAGAGAAAATTCTATTATCTTTATGGACAGCAGTCCTTAAGCTTCTTTGATGATTATGATAAATTTGTTGAAAACACATAATTTTATTAATGTGATGAAAGGTAAATTTTGACGGGTTTGCGCTTTAAATCGTTTATAGCCACATTGGGTTGTTTGAAGCGGTTTTTTTTTAATGATGAATGGTTAAATTGTTTTTGTTATTAAGGATGTTTTAATGATAATAGAATACAAAACTAAATAAAAAGGTGTGTGTACTCATGTACTTTGTACGAGCGCGAGAAGTTATACTTCCAAAAAAATTATACCAAAATATGAAATGTGATGAGGAAGTATTACTTCTGGCAAGTATTGGTTTCGTGTCAAAAAAAATTGAGGTTTAAAACTAAACGATGATGGAGAAGACTAAAAAAGTGGTTTTCGCCAAACCGTCCTTCAGTTTGTGTGTCTGTGCGTGTCCGTGAGTCCATCTGTACACATTTCCCCGGCCCAAACGCGTAAAAGGATTGTATTCAAATTTGGTACAGATGATTTTTATGTAATTTCGAAATTTAGTTTTTTTTTGTTTTTTAATATCTCATCCATACAATATTTTTAAGTTATTCGAATTTTCTCGAAAACGGCTGTAAAGATTTTGATGAAACTTTTTGGTATGATTTCTTCTATGAAGATAAATTTAAAAATTTATTTTTGAAAATTCTATCGATCCGTTTTTTTTTTTTTTAATATTTTTTTTACTAAGAATTTTTCAAATGATTTGTCGAAAAAAAATAAGCAAGTTCGTGCGATCCAGAGTTGCATTTTATTTATACTCAGTTTCATCATCATCATCGGCTCGACAACCGGGGTCTGGTCCTGGCCTCTTTTAACAAGTCTCTCCACCTATCCCGGTATCGAGCCGACGCCATCCAGTTGCGCACCACAAGGCTTCGGGCGTCCTGGTCTACGCCATCTCTCCAGCGCAAGCATGGTCTGCCACGCTGCCGTCTACCATAGAATGTCCACCGGAGTCTACCGAGCTTAATTTTTGTCACTATGTCTGCTTCAAGGTAGATTGCGTACAACTCATGATTGTACCGTCTCCGGAACCGTCCTTCCTCACATATGGGGCCAACAATTCTCCGTTAGACTTTTCTCTCGAACGCGGCTAAGAGGTCACAGTGCCTTTTGCTAAGCACCCAAGTCTCAGATCCATACATGAGTACTGGCAGGACCATGGTTCTGTACAGCAGCAGTTTTGAAGTTATGGTTAGATTTCTGGATTTGAATAGCTTTGACAGACTGTAGTAGGCTCTGTTGGATTTGAGAAGCCGCCCGCGTATTTCTTCTTCTATGTTGTTATCGGCTGCTACTGTTGACCCAAGGTATTTAAAGGATTCAAATTCGTGCTCCGCTACCTTGATTGTCTGACCAAATGTTCTCGCATTCGACGCCACCATGTACTTTGTTTTACCTTCACTAATGTGCAGCCCCAGATTTTGTGCCGCCTGCTCGATCTGGATGAAGGAATCGTGTACAGCTTGTTCGGTTCTTCCGATTATGTCGATGTCGTCTGCGTAAGCCAGTATCTGGCTGGACCTGTTGACGATGGTCCCTCTTGTTGCCGAGCCAGAGTCACGGATTGCTTTCTTCAACGCCAGGTTGAAGAGGAGGCAGGCCAAACCATCCCCTTGTCGGAGTCCATTAAAGATGTTGATTGGTCTGGATAGCAATCCGGCTATTTTAACTTGGCTTGTTACGTTGGTCATGGTCAACCTACATAGTCGTGTCAATTTATTTGGGATGCCTGAATACCGGATCCCGACCTATTTTTGCGTTCAAATCCCCAAGGATGATTTTGACGTCATACCTTAGGCAGGCATTGAGGGCCCTCTCGACTTGTTCGTAGTAAGTTTCTTCTTCTTCGTCTGAGGACTCCTCCGTAGGTCCGTGAACGTTAATGGGGCTGATGTTCGTAAATTTGCCTCGCACGCGAAGGGTGCATAGCCTTTCGCTTATAGCGTTAAAGCCGATGATGGTAGACTTCATTTTTCCGCTGACTATAGGAAGCCTACCCCAAGCACATGGTGTTTTGTATGACAGCTGTAATATAAGTCATATTCTTTCTTCTGTAAAACACCATTCCTTGTCCATCTTATTTCTTGAAGCGGTGTTATGTCAGCTTTATATTTTGACAGGGCATCAGCTATCTGCTGAGCAGCTCGAGCTCTATAGAGCGATCGTACGTTCCACAAGAAAATTTGTAAATCGTTTTGCCGTTTTCGTTGCGTGGGTTGTCGTCGTGAAATCAGTCCATTTCCGAGGCTTGTTGTCGGTCTCGTAATTCGTTTAGTTTTACGGGACAGGGAATTAACCTGTAGCCAACCTGAGGAAACAGCCTGATCATATTAGCCAAACCTTTTTTTTTAAAGGCTTGTTTCTAGCGGCCGCCGCGGAGAGGCTATGATCACACTTCCACCAGTCCCGAATAGTTACGGCATGTGCATGTTTTCGTATGCTACATGTTATTCCCCCTATTCGTCTGATGGCTGACCTCAGTTTGCCTGTTTCAAAATCCATTATGTATGACAAAGTGAGATAAAATATTTGCAACGAACGGTTTGGGGAATAACTCTGCAACAGAAGAAAAATAGAAGATGCAAGTAATCCCTTTCTTTTATTCATTTTATTAATCTTTTTGCATCTCCATCATCACTGTTCAATTAAAGGCTTCAGTTGTTGGATTTTTTAAGCAATTTAATTATTCGAAAAACATTTTCAATAAACTTGAGCTAAATATTTTGTTAAATTTCATGTAAGATTTTAGAAAATCCTCACTGTATTCTCGAGTGAATATTTGATTTCAATTTTGTATTTCCAACAAAATGTTCATTATACTTTTGAAAGCTTCTTGAAAATACAATTACTCATTTATAAATTGCTTCCAAAGCATAAAATTTATTTCATCGCATATTTCGAAAATCAAAACATCAAAAGGGTTTTGTTTCATGACTTGAATTTCACAATTAATTAGAAGATTATTTAGTTATAGATACCCCTGATTCAATTTAAAAAGTTTGTTGATTAAAAAAGTTTTTTGATAAAATCCAACTGCTTATCCATGAAATTTTTAGAAATTGTCCTTTTAAATCAGGTCAACGAAAGTTCCTTTCCTACTTGGCTTAATGAGACTTTTCTAATTTTGTTTTATTTTATTATTTAAAATTTCCCATTCAATTAAATTTTCCCAAGCATAAATTTAAGTAGAAAATTATTAGTTTAATTCCAAGCTGAAAGTCAACTGGAGTGAATACAGAAAAGAAAAGAGAAAAATATCTTAGAACTCCTAATTCCAATCCAACTAAATACAAACTGTTTATTTATATAATTAAAATATGGTTAGTTGGTTTCTTGTTTTCGATATACCTAACCTATACCACTGAGCAAAGCTAAAGCTATACAAAGAAAAATTCAATGAGAATTCAAAGTCGTTGATAAATTGAATTTTCCTTTGACTTTTCGGCAAGGATATTCATTTAAATGCTTGTTAATACTTTGGATACAAAAGGATAAAAGCACAATTTTTTATTTTTAGCTTGAGGACATTTCGAAAGGAAATTAAAAGTTTGAAGAGACTTTGACAGGTTCGGGGTGAAATTGGTGTCTGGAAAATGAACTATGGAAAGAGAATTAATTTAATATTTATAGAATTATTTATTTCTGTAGAATTAAATTATTATTTGGAAGACAATTTCTGTTGTTCAAGGGTATTTAACAGAAAAAAATCGGTTTATTGTTTTGACGTTGATTTTCTTGTCATTAAATTATTTGCGGGGTAGGATAAATATTTTGATTTCTTTCTTCAGGATTTAAGTTTGCATGTCAGTTTTGTTGCAGCTTATTGCATAAGTCTAAAGGATATACAAATCAAATGCAAGACTGCATACTTCCTTTTTAAGCTCAAGTTGCTTAGATTATTTAAACTTAAGTATTAAAATATTTAAAAAAATGAAACTTTACTTTTTGTTGACGACAATTTATTATTAAAAGCTTCTGTATGAAAATTCATTGAAATAAATATAGTCGTTTACGAAAAAGTCACTAATAAAAACAATTTTCGTAAAAAATATTAAAAAATTGGACATGGTTGTTTTTGTAGGTATTAGAGATTTTTTCTAGTAAAACTAATTATGTACCTAATAGATATAATAGATAGATGTTGAACCAAAAATTAGTTACTTTGACAACTCTTAGTAAAGGTGTTTTTGAGTTAAAAACAAAAACGGTTTTGTAAGATCACTTGAGTGGTTTTGTAGACTTTTAAAACCAGTAAATTACGGAAAAAAATTTTAAATAAAAAAAAAAAAACTGTTTTAGGAAATAATGTTGGCAGTGCAATACGCTTGTGTGAAAATTGTAATTTAAATTTTTTTTAAATGCGTTACTTTAAATACACGTTTTTTTTACAAGTTTTTTGAGCGTTTATGTTAATGATTTTTCATTTTAAACTTTTTTAACTTCCCATTATTGTGATTGTTGCGATTTGTTGAAGATAAAATTTTGACATTTCTCAAAGTTCTCTAGAGCCCAAATCCGTCTTTTTTAAAACGTCTGCCCGTGTGTGTGTAGATCAGCTACAAGTGGTAAATTGTGACTTTAAAGTGGTAACTAAGAAATTTCGTTGCCACGGTTGTGACCAAGTTGCCAAGGTTGTGATATTTTAGATCACGATACGAACAGATGATGGTTTTAAGGTATTCTAATGAGAGATATCCTTCGTTAGATAACAAATTTACACTGTAAGATTAATTTTTCTACAGTGTCACTTGTGCCTATATAAATTAAAGTTCAATTGGGTCCAAATTCATTTAATTTCCAGAAAATTCGTATTGTTGAACCTTTTTTACTATTTAGGATTACAACACTGGTCCACAGAATTTTTTTTTTTTGATACGCATACTTTGATAATCGTTTTTTAAGGTTTCGGTGTGCTGAACTCAAATATCCCAAGTCAGAATCCTTCTATCAGCTATCGTTTATAAGGTTAGTCCTATTATAAAATCACGAAAAAAAAGCTTTTCTTGTAATTTTGTAAAGAGAAAATCTCAAAAACTGAGCTAATTTTAAAACACTGACTTTGGATTTAATTCAGCAGATCAAAACCCTTTAGAAAAGTTTATCAAAATTTGGGCAGCAAAATCTTTTATCTTAAGATCAAATACTAATTAAATATATATCCTTTTTATTAAGAGAATTGTGTTCATGATTCACATGATTATGTAAAAAAAGAATTAAAACTCTAAAGATTTACTGAATAATATTGAAAATAAAACAAATTTCCATACTTTTAATAGATCACACTAGTTTACAGCCAAAACATACTATGCCGTTTTATTTCCTATAAATTTACTGCTGTAAAACTCGAAAATCCCGTCGAAAAAAAAATATCGAAAGGTTTTGTCTTGTTTTACGAGGCATCTTTAGTATTTGAGCTATATCTTTAGTTATAAAATACTTATCTATCGCACTAATAAAAAACTTATAGTGTCTTAAAATATTTTCAAAAAATCTTTTTTTTTTTAGCATAATTTGCGATACAAAGTTAGTCATACTCAAAGAAAAAATCAATGTACGTATAATTAGTTTTATATTTTCTCATTATAAAGGGTTTTCCATTAAAGCCGATTCTACGCGGGTTTCGCGGATTCAAAAGGTCCAGTTTTCGATGACTTTGGTGCACAAATCAGGCTCAATTTGACCGATGGCATCGATTATGTTGTCTTTGAGGGCCGCGGTGGTTTGCGACTAATTCACATAGACCTGCGCTTTTAGAAAACCCCACAAGAAAATATTCAAAGTGGTCAAATCACACGTTCTTGGTGGCCAATATATGTTACCTCGACGCGAGATAACCATGCAAAAGTTTTATCATTTGCACGTGTTGCTCGACGCTGTAACTGGCCATGATGTTTTGTCTTTAGTAACTGATTAAAAGACGATATTTTAACAGAAAGTAAAAGAAACAATATGGCCGCCACGAGCTGTCAAAATTAACCCGTCCCTATTGGAAAACCCTTTAGCTTTGCTTTTGACGAAGAAAATAAGGTATCTATTATATTCAATACACAAGTTTAATTTACGCCGTTAGTAGGGTAAATTACTTATGTTTGTCTTAGTGCCACCAATCCTACAAAAAAACATTTTAATGGCTGAAAAAGTACCTATTATGGAATTTAAAAATCTTGACTTTTTTATATTTTGAATACTAAACATATATGATCTTTAAAAACACACAGAATTTAAATATCCACGTATAGACCAAAACTTCACATCGGTTGTGACATTTTTAGCTTTCCACGGTTGTGACATTTTCGTATTTACAGGCTCATTGCAAAACACTCTTTTGAGTTACAGATTTTTTTTGAATGGTTTTTAGGTTGTGTATGCACAACCTTCGAGAAGATGATTTCATGCATAAAATAAAATATATTACTTGAAAGTTAGCGAGTGCCACGGTTGTGACCAAAGTTTTTGAAACTACCCTGTTTTTCTGTACAAGTTGCTCTTTAAAACGCAGACAATTCTTTCACGGACCTGAATGAGTATGACAACGTATAGGTGATGGTATATGGTCAAACCTTACACATATTGTATATTGCATTGATACAGTGGTACCAACATAAAGTTTTAACCCAAATTATTGACTTCAAAACTCGAGGACAGAATTCAATTTGAAGTTGCAAGTTCAAAAACTGATTTAAAACTGCAGATGACCACGAAATATCGTAGCCGTAATGATATCGTAAATGTTTATAATAATTTTAATTCTCTTCTAATTCCGTTTCTTATCGTTTTTCATCGTTATTTTCGGGAAATACAGGGGTAGGACATGCCACGGTTTCATCGTTATTTTGGGGAAACAAAGGGGTAGGACATGCCACGGTTGTGACATTTAGGGTATGTTAACAAGCCTGAATTTAGGACAAAAAATTATTTTATGGCAAAATCTATCTACTCTATCAGAAAAACATAATTACTAATTCATAAAGTCGTTTCTTGTCAAACAAAAGCCTAAACTATAGATTAAATCCCCAGAATCACCGATATGCTATGCAAGTTTCACAAAGATTTACAACACGCTGCTATTTTTTGTTATAAGTTTTGTTTTCTGTAGAAAAGAGCAAGCTTAACATATTGAAACAATTTTTTCCAATCAGCTCCATTGAGAATGCTTATCATTTCATCTTCACTGAGTAAACTCTTCCCGAAAACGCTCCTCCGAGATTCCATTAAGATCGGGCATCTGCAAAGGAAGTGGTAGTTATTTTTCCGTTCATCCATGTGGGGTATAAAGTTGAGTGGCAGCAACTCTCCTCTTGTTTTTAAAACCAGTGACATGAGGTCGGTTGAGTACTTTTCCTTGAAATAACTTTTAGTTGCTAGGTTGTAGTCGAGCATTGCGTAAATACATCTGCTTGTTGACTCTCTCGCTCTTGTAATGTATTCCTCTCTTTTTTTCACATCTACTGCACTGATGAGGTCAAAAAGTTCAGCTTTCCATTGTTCTGGCCTATTATCGTTTATATTAAGTTGACGACCACAGAATGTAAGTCTAAGTTACTCCAACTCTCGAACCAAGATGATTTCCTTCTTAAAATAACCATAGTTAGTTTTTTGGGCAGCCTGTTCTCGTCCATGCTTAACGTCTTCAATATGTAGTCTACTTGCATTTTAAGTGTCGAAATGAATAAAGGGGGAAGACCGGTCTCGAGCATGAGAATGTGATTTGCAGTACTACTTGGAAGCCTCAACGTTCTCTTTAGAAAATATCGCAAAAGTTGTTCCACCTCATTGAATTCTTTGTGACCCCATACTTGTGCAGCGTAGCACATAACTGCCTTCGACGTTGATTCAAAAATTCGAAATTTTGAATTTAAACTAACGTCCTTGTTATGCATAATGGACCTCCACGTTGCATTAAGTGCATTTTTTGATTTGGCTAGTTTCTCCACAATATGGTTTCTCAGATTAAGATTTCTTGATATTTTTACTCCTAGGTAGTTGTAGTCACTTACTACTTCAATTTCCTTACAATCGAATCTCCACTTTTCGTTGCTGCAGTTTGGGCCTCCACTGTTACGAAAGATCATAACCTTCGATTTGCTGAGGTTTACCTAAAGCCTCCATTTGTAGCAGTATTCAGCTATTCTGTTTATCATCAACTGGAGACTTTCAGGCGTTTCAGCAAATATCACAATATCATCGGCGAATTTTAAGGATTTCACCATTCGATTTGCCGCAACTCTAACTCCACCCTGTAAAGCGTCCTCTATGTCGTCTATGAAGAGAGGAAACAAGAGGGGGCTTAAATTGCAACCTTGTCTTACTCCTATTTCCACTTCGTGTGATTCCGCTACATCGTTGTTGAATGAGATCGCAGATGTTGTAGATTCATACAATTTTTCCAAAATGCGTCCAAATTTCGTAGAAACGCCTTTGTTGTATAGTTTAAACATCAGAGCTTTTCTGTCGATGGTGTCGAAGGCCGCTTTAAAATCTATGAAGAACGCATACAACTTGTTTTTATTTTTAATGAAAATGTCCGCAATGCTTGTGAGTGAGTAGATTTGATCTATTGTTGAGTAATTCCTACGGAACCCAGCTTGAGACTCACCGAGAAGATTGTTTACATGAACCCAAGCTTAGAGTCTTTTGTAGAGAAGCCTTGTAAGAATTTTCATTGATGTGTTCAGCAAGGATATTCCTCTATAGTTTGCAGGATCAGTACGGTCACCTTTTATATGCTATGCTATGTATTACTAAGTTCAAAGGAAAAAAGAAATTGTTTTTGATTCAAAATAAGAATTAAGTTTAATGTTTGTTTGTTGGTGTATGATTTTTTGAAAAAGAATATGCGAATTCGTAAACGCATGCATGCTATACGGCAGGAAATTGGAATTTGATTTCTTCTGCACGAAAAAATACTATTTTTCGGTCTAAAAAATCTGACCGACTAAATTACTACAAATTTTTGATGTTAGAATTGAGTTTTTGTTTATGAACACATAAACTCGAGTAGGTCTTTCTTAGTCAGACGATTATGAACTCGCCTAAATATTACCACAACATCGCTAGGAAACAAATCTCAAAATAAAACAGCCAATTAAATATTAAATTAAAAACAAAACGAATATGAAAAAGTAAGTGGTTAAGTTGGTACATTAAATTTTACAATTCTCGTATTTCTCACAAAGCTTTTTACTGTGTATTATTACCAACCAATGTCGTTCTTAGTGAATAATAAATTTTTATATACGAGTAAGTCCCATAAAAGCCAGAAAGTATATTATTACGTTAAATTAAAAGACTCTTTGAAAAGATTCAATTGAATAGAGAAAGAAACCTAATGATAACCAACGACGACATTTCCATTAAGTAAGTGTTAGTGTGTATTGTACCTTAATACCTACGAACGTACCATATGTGTCATGTGTGTAGCTGTGCATGCATGCAAACATATAGTTTTGTTACTTCTCATATTCAGTCCTTTCATTCTCATATTCCTCTACTAAAACATTCATAGGAAAGTAGTTTTCGTATAAATGAATAATCCAGCCTGTTTCGTTGTCCTTTTTATTGGAAAGTCAAATTAAAATTTATTCCTTGAGTGTCCTTGAGTTGCCATATTGTTGCACGCGATATGTGTTGTGTTGTGTCTGTTCTGTATGCTCGTTGTTTGGCATTAGAATTGGAAGTATTGTAAGGGAAAAGAGTGTTTTGTTAAACGACTTTGCATACACTACCGCATCTCCACCGCACCGTTAAGAAAATAGTTTCTTTGCTTACGATATTTGAAGGGATGTGTTAAGTACGTTCTTATGGCAAGTTTAGGATTTGTTAGAAAAGGGACCAGTCATCTACCTCTACTTGTCTGCTTTTGTCTGATTTTCATTCTGCATGGCTAACACTATGTTCAGCTGCAGCCTTAACCAGTAACCACCGAAGCTATTTTCTTCAAACTTGATCATAAGAGTTTTGGGTGATTTCTAAGAGGGACAATTTAAACTTTTATGAAAAAGTGCAAATTCAGAAATAATTCGCATAGAGCTGAAAATCGGTACAGAGCATTCGTATGCATAAAAAAGTTATGCAAGGTTAAATGTCGAAAATGCTGGTTTTGATCCAAACTCTAAAACATTTGTCAAAATACTTTATTCATTTTTTCCAAACACAGATAGTTACTGTGCCATCTATTGATGCTAACAATTCCGTTAAGATCTTAAGAAAATAATTCCAAAATAGTTTTCCAAAAACAAACACCAGTTTTTCTTTCGACCACTTGCAAAGCTTTCTTGCTGAATAGTTACACAAATACAATTGTTATTAGAACGATAAAACCAAGTGTTTTCTTTTAATTTTGTTAGGTAGTTTTAATAACTTCGTAAATACGGTTATCATGTTGGTAGGTCTTTGGTTTATGGGTCCAAAGATGTTTGAAAGTTTAGGAAATTTTTTTTCCCAAATTCCCTTTTTATTTGTGATACAACGACCCTCAGCTGTTTCATAGTAACTAACTGTTTTATTTTTGACGTAGAAAAAGAAGCTTTGATACAAACCTTAAAATTTCTCTTCTCTCAGCTGCAATTGCTGCGGTTTTCTTACCTCCTATCATGCTTTTTCCGCACAAATCTAATTTTATAAGTAAGAATAAACTAAATTAAAATTTCGGTCAAATTTATCAGCTATGTGCAGGTCCGGTTAGGCCTGTTGGAACCGGTGCCGAACTTTGTAGAACCCGCAAGGATTGCTTTTCTATTGGGGTTCAGACCGTATCATCTGCATATTATTATGCACAATATTTATTATTTTCAGGTCTGCAGATGCCACGATCTGAATGTTTATAGAGAACCAATCCTTGCGGTTTCTACAAAGTTCTGCATCGGTCCCACCAGACGATTGGATCCATACATGCGTGAAATCTACTGCCCCAATTGTTCTTGGAAATTTGGCTTTATCAGGACATTCTCTTGCTGCTTATAACCGTTCTCTTCGTGTTTCAGGAATGTGAATAAACTGGGGCGCAAGGTTAGCCATTGCATTTGACACTCATTTCACGATACGATTCACTGTTTAAATACTTACGCAAATAAAATCAGCAATGACCAATAATTGGTCGTAATTCGCGAATATCTTTCGCTTTGAAAGAACGAATTCAATTTTTTTTTCTTTAATCGCCAACAATTCTTTTTCTTTATCTTCGCTTCCGGAAGCAGACGATGAATGATTTTCCCAATGATAATATTTTCGGAACATTAATTTTAGTTTTAATTTAATTTTTTTTATTCAAAATGAAACCGAGAATAATTTCTGGCAGAAGATACAACAAAACATATTACAAATTTGAGTTTGAATTTCAATTTTGCTCAGGATTTTCCAAAACCAGGAGTTAATCAACTCGAGAGTTGAGAATCGACAGTTGTAACTGTCAAGTGTCAACTATGAGTGAAGAAAAACAAAATCACAATTTGATAATAAAAATCCTCGCCTTGAGTTCAACGTGAAGTGAAGAAAATTACTCTTAGGCAGTTCAGCTGAAAACAGGTAGTAGGTACCATTAGATATTGACAATCTCTGATGGAGTCAGATTGCCAACAAGCGGCAAGTATTAAGTATCTTCAACACTAACCGAGGAATCTTAGCCAAAAACCGTCCCACTGGACATTTGTTACAGTAGTCAAAGAAACTTAGGACATCCAAATCGCTACTCTCTATGGATACCTACATTGCCTTCTCGACAATCTTCAGGTATTCCGATCTTCAGGTGGAGCAATTTAGTTTGTTAACAAAGCCACCGATTAACGTCCTAATACGCCGCGCCGCGGTTCAATTTCAGTTGCTGTAAGGCGTGACTTCTGAGTCAAATGGATTTTGTAAAAGAATAATCAGAAATCTTTGTGTAAAACTCATACATCTTCAGTTTACATGGCAGGCCAATCCTACCCTAAAATAATTTTTTTTTATAATCAAAAATGTACAAAAATTTCGAAAATATGCTTAAAAAAATCGATAAGCAATACATTACTTATACAATACTCTTAGGTTTCCTCATCGACTTAAGCTCCTCTTTGCCTTTTTACCACATACACATTGACGTTGCAAGGAACACGTTTCTTCTCATAAATTAATGCACTATGCACCCTGCACAATTGCGCAAGGATATAACTTTTATTTGCACGCAATTCACATCGCAATTTAACAACGGTATTTTGTATCATTGTACCTATAGCCATGTCGTGTGTAAAGTATATTTATGCGCATATCCTTCATAAGGATTCGAATTGAAACTGCAGCAGTTATATTGTTCTGTGCAGCTTTGCTTTATAAGTTGCCTTGTCAACTGCAACTCTACCTTTCTGGGTACTTCAGGATTGAGGTACCTTTTATATACTCGTCATATTCGTGTAGGCACCTACATATATGTATTCTCTGATATATTATTTTCTCATGAACTTTATTTTTGTCGGAATTATCAGGAGCAGCAAGTAGAACAGATACAGAGTTTGAGTTCTCTTTTTTTGTTTTTTCCTTTTTTTTGAAAATTTTTCTACTTTTGTTCGTTTTTATCGACTTAACTCAGTTCGAGATACCTGCCTTACCTATTTCGGAATAAATATTTTCAGTGCCTTTCAATTTTGACTATCTTCAATTGAACTTGGAATTTAATTTTTTCATTCTCTATCATCGTAATGTCTTGTTTGATCGTATCTCATTTTTTTTTGTACGAATGCATAATAGTTCCTATATCGCAAGTAAAAAGTATAAATTAGATTTCTCACGTTAAAAAATTTAAAATATACTTTTAGTAAAAGTTAAAAAGTTAAATTTAAAATATAACTTTAGTAAAACTTAACCGATTTTTAAAGTTGAGGTATTTAAGACACCGTAAAAATACAATTGTTTATTAAATTGTTGAAATATAGGCTCCAATTTTTACATTATGTACCGTAATTTGTACATATTTTTAATTTATTATTTTGATTTAAATTTATTAAAATAACAGAGTGATCAGCGGTCATTTTGAGGTGTCAGACATTAATGTGCGTCAGCTACAAGCTGCAAACAGACCATTAAAAATTGCCCGAACAAAATTACATTTCGATAGTTACATTGCTTTGAAAAATTTCCCTTTTAGAACTTTTCACTAGATTTCTTAAATAATTTCCCAAAAAAAAAAACTGTAGTGATAGGAAGTATAACTTCTGGCGTGCGAAAATGAGTACACACACCCTTTTTTTTCGTGTTTAATGTTTGATGACACTTGGCAATTCTTTGTCTCCACTCCACCAAATTTTTAGCCTGTATTGCTTAAAAATTTGCATGATTTAAAAAATGTATACCTCTAAAACTGCATATACCCAGAGAAAAATCGGTGTAAATTAACCTAAATCACGTGTTAAAAAAAAAATTGAATTGAATTGATTTGATTGTTTCTAAAGAGGTGTTAATATTGTTGATTCCTCATCATTGACTTTCTTTTCTCTGACCGCTTTTTTCCTCTTTTTTGTAAAATGAACAACTTTATTTATTTTCTATTTGAGAAATAACTTACCTTGGCCAGGAATCGAACCTGGAGTTAACGTGACTCCGAGCAACGTACTTAACCATTGAACCAGGGTGCGTTGAAAAATAATATTGTTTCAATTTTGGTTTGATTTTAAAGATCTTTTTCGTCAAATGTTGCAAACATAATATACATGCTAGATTAGGATTCATAAGTATGTAAAACGGGAGAAATTATCAAAAAAGAGTATTATGTGAGACTTGTAGGTTTTGTGATTCCCTACAAACACGTTGTGACATTTTTTTCCTCCACGAGAAATCGTTTAGAAGTTATCGCGCGATAAGAAAATGTGTCAAATGTCGAAATGTGAGCCATATCAAAAAGTTTTCTTGCAAAAAGTTGTAGATTAGTGTGCTCTTCTATATCAAAAAAAAAATTTGTTTTTATTTTTAAATCTGTCATTCATAAAAAAAATATTTTTTTTCTACATTTGATCAAAACTCAAAAATTTTCGTAGGTACTTTACTCGTGAAACCTGAGATCTAAAGGATAGCAAGTAGGAAAAAAATCACTTTAATCTGTTTTTTTTTTTTTGGAAAACATCATGGTCTTTAAGGTAAGCTTAAAATTTTTTTTAAAAAACACTTTTTAAAAGTTTTAAGTACGGAAAACCGTAACCGTACCTTCCAAATGATAACTATTACGATAGCATATCCTAAACTTTTGTATGTATGTAAAACATTATAGTCTATACAATGTCGTTTAAATATATCTCTTAAATTTCATGTTTTACGAGTAAATTACGAAAACTCGTAATTTTTGAGTTTTGATCAAATTTAAAAAAAAAAAAATTTTTTTATGAATGACAGATTTAAAAACAAAAACAATTTTTTTTTTACCTAAGAGCTTGTGTAAAGTACACCTCAGATTATCTCGAAATAACCTAACATTTAGTGAACCGAAATCACCATTTTACCTTAAATTTCAATACCTAAGGCGTACATAAATTGCCTTAGCTCATCCTCATAGGCAGAATTATGCATGTCTTACAAGTTCTATACAAAAAAAATTGCCTAAGGCGCTTAGGGTAATTTTACACATCTTTCTTCTCTGAGTGTACTATACTCGATTTTGATAATCACTCCACTTTCCAAAATTTTATCAATTACATGTACCCAACAGAAAGCAAAAGAATATGTAGTCATGCCTTATTATTTGTTGTGCAAATGAATTCCATGCTCAATTAAATGGATGCCGCAATATATAACCTTACCTCCACGTAATTTCTCTGACATAACTAATTACCTAGCACTGCTACTTAGCCTGCATCATGCAGTGAAGTTCTTCGCTTTCGATTAAATCGTTCGCTTTTCAAGTTCGTCTTAATTTGAAATTACCGTGAAATATTAAATTCAGAGGATTTTCCGACAAAATTTGTTTCCATTATATTATTCTGTGTGAAACAAAGCTATTTAAAGGGGATGTATATCGTCAGATAATGTCGTGTCTTTTGTCTATGCGTTCTACGATAACATCGGGAAATATCTTGTTAATATAATGAGCATGTGACACTGGCAGAAAATTGGCATATAGAGATAATTTGTGTGTGTTTCCGGCCACCACTACTCCCATTTTCTATACTATCACATATTCGAAAATGCAGAGAACATGGTTTAATTCAACATCATATTCTCATCAAGGATAAAAGATACCCCCCCCCCCCCCCCCCCATACCACCTAGCACACTTTTGTGCTGTGTATGTCGGTCGGTTGGCGGGGTTCAGTCAAAATTGCAGACAATTTGTGTCTGCAGAATTGGTAGAATATTTGCTATGAAAAGCTACGAACAACGATAATAGTTTTCCTCGTGAAATTGTGTGCACACCCAAATTATGTTTTCACTATAAGGACATAATTATTTTCGTAGAAATCTTTAGCTAAAATTTTAGACTTAGACTATTTTGAGAAAAACAATACCTACGAGTTTGTTAATTAGAAGCAAGTTTTAAGCGTGTACCTATTGCGGTCTTATTATAATAATGCCTGACGGTTCTGACGTATGCAAAATTTCAATTAAGATCTTCGTAATACACGGGGAGGACTGCGGCTTACTTGTTCTCAAATATAAGTCATTAAAACGTTGTCATGATATATGAATGAAGCGCTTATGTTAAGTAAAAGTTTTTTTTTTTTTTTTGGATTAATATTGCAGTTTCGCTAGCTCACTCTACAGTATACTCTTGATATTTAATAGAGTCATTTAAAGCAGAAAACAGGTCAGAGTTCTGAAATTTGAGCAACTAACAGTTGAAATGTTTTGGAATATCTTTATAAGTTCAAAAATATATTTTGTTACACATCGGCAACTGGGACACGCCCATTAAGGGGGCGAGAAATAGCTTTTTCAACAACTTGTTTTATTTTTAAGCAATTTTTTGAAATTTACATAAAAGAGACTTTAGTTCTTGTTTATTACGAAATTAATTAAAAAATATAAAAATTCAAGATGGCTGCCACAAAATAACAGATCAAAGAAAAGAATTAACAGCTGGATTTGTGCCGTTTATTTGGTAGAACAAAAATGTGCTGCTAAATGGGACTGGCGAATTCATAAAACTACAAAACGAAGGCTCGCAATTTTCTTAAATTTTTTTCATCCGTTAATAGCTGCTTTTTTCGTCGACTAAACGGATTTCGATTAAAATTTGAACACAAAAGGTTTTTAAAACTTACAAAAAAAAAAAAAAATAATTTTACGAAAACGGGTAAGTAAAGTTTTTGGCAATAGAATACTAACTTTTTTTTTAACAAGGTTTGAATGTTCGGTCGTAATTCTCGCCCTAGTAGACAGGCAATAAGAAGCTAAGTGCAAAAATTTAAGTCTACATATTCGTTGTGTGATGTTGCCGTGTCAGTAAGACAACGGGTTAGTGTAAAACATCGCTGCTGTTCAGGCGTCCGTAGCAAACGGTCCAAATCAGTCAATTCCACGGCGTTCTCAAGAATTGGGTATTGCTCAGACTATTTTTGGCCCGAATTGGAAGATAGGGACTTGGACGACATGTGGTTTCAACAGGATGGTGCCAAAAGCCACACAGCACACCTAACAATCGATTTATTGAACCCTTTACTTGTTGTTAGGTTTAAGTGCCCTTTCCAAAAATAATTTGATATGTACATAAGTGGCTTTCCCTTAAAATAAAAGAGTTCGAAGACGTAAACAAATTAACTTCTATGACAATTTTTGTATCTGTTTCTCGGCTTTGTGCCTTTAAAACATTTTAAAAAATCAAGAAATCAGTCTGCAAGTAAGTTGATTGTTTTTGATGATAAAAATGAAGTTGTTTAGAATGCTTATATTTTCATTTACATGTTGTTCAAGTTTGTTTCTTTTTTCTGAACCAATATAATGTATGTTATCTTTTCAAAATTAAAGTTTGTTTTTTTTAATTACAAACATATTTCTTGAATCAAAAGCGAAAAGCTAACCAGTAAACTGAATTTTCCACAAAGAACGTAATTTTTGCCTACTTAGCGCGTTCTTGTTGTTCAACAAAATATTACAAATCTTATATTTTTTTCTACAAAATTGTATAGTCCTCATTTTCTTTCAAATTTTTATTTCAAAGTCTATAATTTTATGATTTTTGGGAAAAAAAACGAAAAAAGGTCGAAATTTTTAAGGTTTTTTGAGTATTTCGTTGTGAATCTATATCCTTAGGAAATAGCAAAGTTGAAAATCGGATTCAACGACCCTTTAAACACAAAAATCAAGTGAGAAAAAGACTACTGTATTTTTTTCCGGAAACAGCAGCCTTCCGACATGATTTTATTGGACTAAACATTTACGGCCATATTATTCATATTTCTAAAAACTACTATATTACTGAATCAATCGAAACTAGATTCCAAAAATTCGGTATTATTTACATTGTAACATAGAACTAGTTTTAGTCTTAAAATTAATTTCTAGATCTGGATAGTAAAATAATTTATCGACTCCTCTTAAAATTTCCAATGAAAAAGATAATTTAATTAAACTGTCAGATGTCGGGGAAGCTTTTTTTAATTTCTTACTGGTGTTTTGCTATTCTTCATAGTATTCTGTAATCTTTCACAAGTATTCCGCTATTTTTTCACGGTATTCCGCGCTTTTTACCGAGGTAGTCTTCCATATTTCCGCATCTTCTCATGCTTTTTTCGCCACTTTTTAGGGTTTTCTATCTAACTTTCTTCGATTTTTTTTTGCGGTATTTTATTATTTTTCCCGCGGTTCTAAACGGTTTTTTCATTACCTTCTATGTTATTCTGCGCAAAATTCCGCAATCTTTCGCCAGTGTCACGCGGCCTTTTCTAGTATTCCACACTAATTACAGCGGTATTGCGGATATTTCTCCACGACTTTCCGTGTTATTATAGACGAGGACTGAACTTAGTGCATTTCCTTATACTCCACATTCTACTTTCCAAAGTATTACGCGATGATAACAAAATTTTGTTTGATGACACAGAAAGAATGGAACTAGATAGTAGGACATAATGGTATTTTAACAGTGCTCTTACAAGCAGTACCAACATCATTGAGTGAGGTACAGAATTCATACATAATAAATGCTTGGTACTCCGAGTGTTTCTTCATGAAGTGGTAAAAGTGTATGATCATCAACATTCTATCAGAACTTTATAGAAGAATTACGTATTCTTTCATAGCAACTGAAAAAAACGGTGAAGGCAGGAAGCATAAATCGTAAAACACCCCTAAAATAAGATTACTCAGCCTTGAAATTGGAAGTGAAGGGGCCAACCCATAGAATCCGTCGCGGCCGTTCCGCCAACAAATCCGTTGTCGATGAAGTTAAAAGTTTGGCTAATTTTTCCGTCGTGTCCGGTCTTATGGATCGCTTCTCGTAACATTGTTAATATTTTATCGGGCTGTCAGTTGAAAACGTCGACGTAAAGCACGCGACGGATTTTCTAGGTTGGCCCGTTAACTCAACTGTTAAGTCAATTTTCGCTCTCAACTTGGAAGTACCTATTGTCTTTCCTTACCGCTAGTGAAACTGGACAAGACATCAACGTCCATAAAAAGAAGACAAGGGCTGATGCTGATGATGGACAACTCTTTCAGATTCTTTAATATTCCGTATTCTGTATTGCTGTAGTACGTGGAAGGTCACACCCACTGTCACGAGAAAGCTGCAAACGTTTGCAAATGGATGTTGGTGTCTACAAAAGATCTTAAGGATTTCTTGGCCAATCGTATATCCAATGGTGAACTTCATTTAGGATATTGGATCAAGAGTCTAAGGACATTACAATACGGGTAGACGTAAGTGTCAGTGGATTTGTCACACTTTTCGAAAAGGAAACGATTGTGTTACAAGAAAAGCAATGCAGTGGAACCCATTCACAAAAAGGGTAGAGGAGTGGTTCTGCCGAAAAGCAGAACAGTCAAAGAGGAATGTGCACAATACTAGAGACAAGTTAAAGAGCCCTACAGTACATTTCTACGTCCCTTAAAGGAATCCCGGACGGACGTAAAAGGGCCGAAGTCAAAGTAATCAAGTATTATATATATCCTAGAATTCCCTAATGTCAAGACCATATCCAATTAGCACTTACAGTTGAAGATATGGCACCCATTGACGAAAGTAAGCTTACGATATCCCTGCTCTTCATCAATTTATTTATATGTTAATCTAATTTGGTATTAACATAGGTACATTTTTGTACGGGGGCTAGACAAAGAAACAATCTTATACCTCAAGCTGAAGCACGATAAATGTATTAGTGTCTCCTATTCCTACAGCTTCATGACTCGATCTAATTATATAGCCAGCTCCAAACTACCTACAATTCGCAGCAATTACGGACGAAGAAAGGTGTTTACAATAATGCTGTCTCCTCAATATCCTGACAAAACCAAAATAACAAAAAAAATAAAAAAAAATAACACTCCTAGCCACGACAGATATCAATTAAAAGTGAACGACATGACACGAAGATGCGTGCCAGAATCGAATAAACTTTGACTCGTGTTAGTTTACATTTAATAACATCACATCCACCCCCACATTAAGGGTCCAGTCTGGGTAGGTGATATAAAAAAATAATAAAAAAAAAAATGACTCCTCCAGCAAAACCACACTTAATGCTCGAGGTTGGAAGTTTAATGCTTGCGCAAATTGACAGGGCTTTTTGTACAAAGGTTATACCAACTACCAACGTACATATTCAAATGGAACAGAGTGTTCACTGTTCACTATAGCTGTTGTAGACGAGTAGAGTCAAATTGAGCCCGAGGGGGGTTTTCAGCTGACTCTAATTCTGTAATGGAGATGACGACAGCGAAAACACAACCTTTTGGCATAATTCTATGCATACCTCCATAGTTACTCGAATTATTGTAACACCCTTCGAAAATGTTCGAAAATGTATACAATATTTCATTTTGATGTAAAAATGTCCTGTGAAGATATTTTTTTTTTTATAAAACTGCAAATAATATCCTTTTGTCATGTTGTGGTCGAATAAATTAGTCCGATTGCCTTTTTTCTTTTTTTCATTTCATGTTTTAAGGGGAAATGGCAAAGTGGTTGAAATTCCTGAGGAAATGACTTCCCGTATTGCGGGCATTGTGAATACGATAACAATAGTTAAGATTGCGGCCACACAGATAAGATATTTCCTGGGTAATTGATTGGCATTATTGTGGCAAATAAACATTTATCAGATAATAGCAGGACAAAAACTATTACAACTGTTCGTGGTCTGTGTGGAATGCTTGCCATTTTGTTGGCTTTGAATGTAAGAATGGGTCATCCTGTTTCCTTCATGTTCGTGCTAGGAGATGATTTTATTTTTGTCAGCATTTTGAATAATTCTTTAATTAGGTAGGCATTTGTCTTGGATTTTTGATATAATTGATACCCATTAGTTGGTAGAAAATAGATCTTTAGATTTTAATGTAGTGAAAGTGGATGTACGTAAACTTCTACAGGATGTTTAAGAGTGCATTTACTTTCTGAAACATTGAAAGATTTGTGTTATTGTTTATAAACCGAAAAAGAACGATATTCAGCAGAATTGCATTCGTATTTTCCATTACAATGGATTCTGCGATTCTTTTTTTCGTGATTCCTTAAAAAATGTATACGATACGATTCATGATGATAAGGTCGATTACACTGGTCTGCAATGAAAATTGACTTTAAACCAAAATACATTTTTCTAAAGGATTTAAACACAAGTGAATCTGAAGTCCAAACTACTCTAGCACATCACGTTTATGAGATATGGTAACATAAACATGTCAAAATGCTGTTTTTTTGGTAAATTTGACGTCGAATTTCTTCACTGGTAATAACTTTGTTACAAAACTGTTTATAAGATGTGAAAGAATTGCATTTCATCTTTCTAAAGTTCGCTTTCCACGCAAAGATATTGCAAAGTGAAATTTATTACTTGTCCAAAATATTTTCTGTAGTCCAATCAAAGCGTATTTAAAGGTAAAAAGTTCTGAAGAAATAATTTTCAATGGTTAACTTTGTGTTTTTTGGGGTGCTGAGTACCCATTTGAAGTTATTCATATAATTTTATCACGGGAAACATGAGAAATCATCAAAAAGCTTCAAAATATTTGTTTTTGATGTTTTTGGCGTATAGTAGAAAATGTGATCAGTTTTCTCTAAAATAATTAATATAGAATAAAAGATGAAAAAATTACAAGTAATTAATGTTTTAAACTTTTTATTGTACGACTTCCGGATTCTTCACAAAAAAATGTTGAAAAATCCATAAAAATCACTCCTTTTTGAAAAACAGAAAAAATGATTTTTTTATTGATTTTCCTGTGGTTAATGCTCTTTTTCATCATAATCAATCTCAAGATTGGCATTTTAAACTGGATATGGTGAACTAAATTAAGAAAAATTTGTTTTTGTAACAAAAACTAATTTATAGTTTTGAAACATTCAGGTTACCGATTTGAAACTTGGCACAATTGTTCCACCTTAAACTCACAGATCGATTAAAGAAATCAAAGAGTCAAATAGGTTCTTAATAGAAGTAGAAATTTATTGCTGCATACTAAACAGGAGTTAAATATTAAAAAAATGTTCTTAGCATAACCACTGACCGATAGAAGTGGTATTGACAGCTCATATTTGTATACTGGAAATAACCGTTTTATGTGCATTTAGAATACGCGATTATACAGAGTTATCAAATGAGAGGTCGCAATAAGTCACAAATTTTACTATTAACCCTATTTTGTATAAAAACTCATAGAGAAATGTTTTTGGGAGATGTGCTCCTATTTGTTAAAAACTTATGAGAAATGAGATTCCCTCAAAATTTTTTGATTGGGTGTTCTTCTCCTAAAATCTTTTCCCCAGGAGTTTTCACGCTGAATTGGACTTTATTCTGTATATTTATATATTAACAAGTGCCTATTTCTCGTTGTTCTCCATCAGCTACATTTATTATACAATCATATAGCTAGTACAATAAAGATAGACCTTTTCGTAGAACGAAATGTGTTTTCTGATTTTTTTCAAATCTAAAAGAAGCTTAAGTTGTGGTTTTATGGACACCCGCCACCCCCTGGCGTAATCCGCCATTTTGAAAAACACGAATCAATTTAAATTTTTAAAACAATTGGTTGTTTAGTGGATAGCTCTATTTTTTTTCAATTTTTTAAAATTTTTTTTAAGTTTTTGCATTTTTCTTTATTCCCAAGAAACTAACGTTAATTGTTTCTACGATAAAAAATTGAGGTCACATTTATGCAAAACAAGCTTATTTTTATGAGTTGACTGCAGCAAACGAAATGCTTCCTACATCTAAACACCTTTTTGTTTATTAGTAAATTCTATCGATTTACAGCAGACGAATGAATTGTTTGCGGCGAACTTTTTTAGAAAGCTGTTTGTGCCAAAGAACTTTACTTTTAGTGCATGTATACAATTCATTTACAACACATGATTGCAGAAAAAATTGTCTTAATAATTTACTCTATATTTGTGGTGTTCATATACATCCTATGATATACAGAAATCATTTAGTTTGTGGCGCAATGGCAACAGACTAGCTTCGGAATCGAGTGGTCGTTTGAAGCAAACGATTCGCTTTCTCACTTTGTTCATAAGCATTCTACGCTAACCATTTATTATAATAGTCCGTAAGCGATATAAGTCGCAGGTTCAATCACCGGTATTACGCAGAACATTTTTTTGTAATCGTTTGCAAGGATCGAAAAATCGTCCAGCAAACGAAAAAGTCGTTTGGGCAATTTTTTCGTTTGTCGCAAACGATTTGTTCTCTCAGTGTAAGTCACCCATTTCCGTCACATCCGTCGTGGATGGAATTACTGACGAAGCGGATGCCACGGATTCTATGGGTTGGCCCCTTAAGTGTGATTTGCAGGTAAGCTTCAGCATACGTACTTATTTAAACTGTGCCGTTTTATTTTGTTTAACTTCTCATTTTGAATGCATTTATGAGAGCGATTGTTGTTAATTGAGACAATTTTGGAAGGTTTTCTATCACACCAACACAGCACCACATGTCGAGGTTGGAAAGCAACGTAAATGTAAAGTGATGCCAACTACTATATCGACCACTACCGCAATATTTTGTTCTACCAGCGCACGCTAAACCATTTTAAATTCTATTTGATATGAAAAATCGGAATTTTTGGTTAAATTTCTTTCTTATGAAAAAAAAAAACGTTATTCCCTAATTTTTCTCTACTTTTCGTCGGATTTTCCCGACTTCTTCAGGGGTAGTTTTATTAAATCTGTTAAAATATTTCAGCATAAAAATGTGATTTTCGTTATTATCATAATACGAAAGGCGTTTAACATAATTAAAAGTTTGTTAAATATGGCCCATACAAAACTGTGTTTGACATTTTAATAATGTGACCGTTAGTACAATTTCACCCTCAATCACTGCATGTGCCATATTCATCGAAATATCTAAACTAAGGCAAAAATGCTAAATCATTAATTTTCATTTTTCTGTTTGATACCCCAACTCAATGACATTGACAATCAATTGAACAGTTCTCGCCGAAACGTCGAACTTATCACAACATTCTTAACCACAAAAATAAAACTTTTCTTTCTACCTCCCCCAAATATAATAGTTATAAAGATTCAATTTTTGTCAACTTGTGCTAAGTTTGTTTTTTTGTATTTTTTTCATAATTAAATTTCGTATAGCCGGTAGACTTACTTAACTTTCCCTAAAAGGCTTTACGACAACACAAAAACTTCCCTATCAGACATTAATTGCAAAAGTACGCGCCGCATAAAGTGTTAATGTTTTTATAACTTCAAGTAGGTAGTTAGTGGGAGCTTAACGAGTATTTTGAGTGTGTTCGCTTAATTTGTTTTAAGATGCTTAATCGTATATTGAGTTATTCTTATGAAGCTGAAAACAAAAAGTGAAATACCTTCCGCTTAGCAAAAAAGAAAATAAACAAAAAAAAAAAATATTAATTACTGAATGTGTTGGATTTTATGATGCTTTAAGTGCTTCAATAGTTTGGTTTTATGAACTGCGGCTTGTTTTTAATTTAAATTACGGGATAGTAACATTTAATTCAGTGAACACGTTCTTATGTCCACAGCATAAGACTAATCGTTTTTGCTTGCTTTAATAAAGGGTAAGTGTTTAAAATATTCTCGAAACAAATCAGAATATTTTTGGTATTATATATTTAGATGCTAATACAAATATGGCTTGAATATGGATTCTTATCATAAAGTGAGTAAACAAACTTGAAAAAATTATCTATTTCGTAGGCATTTTAGAATAGAAGGAAAACGGGAAAATATCCAAAGAAAATCTGGAATGAAGTCATATTTGATTAATAAAGTTACATAATTCAGAATGACATATAGGGCCATATTCATAGATGTTGTCTAAGTCGTTACTAAGAAAGACTCAGGTTTATCCTATGGCATTTGCATAGGTTAAACCCGAGTCTTTCTTAGTAACGGCTTAGACAACATCTTTGAATACGGCCCATAGTTTTTAGAACACCACAGCCGTTTTGGATATGGTGCAGTATTTTGAACATGCAACTTATTTAAACCAAAAAAACGTTGCATGGCTGATAATTTCGGATAACATAAAGTCTAAGTGGCTACCGTCGGATTACTTTTAACTCATAAGGTTAGAGATTTAAATTGGTGTCAAATAATAAGTTGGTACTGAAAATAAAAACATATAATTGCATTTTTAAAATGGGTAAATCAACGTGGTAACCCTGTTTGAACGGAAAAAAGCTACATCACTTTATGCATCACAACTTTTTTGTTTATTAAACTGCGAAAATATTGTTATTTCCAAACAAAAGTCAAAAATATGTTAAAAATTAGAAAATAAGGTTAAGACTGTAAAGCTCAGAATGTGCTTACCATTTTCAACTGAAAAAACACACTCAAATAATTTTTATTAAAAACAAGAAATAGTATACATTTTGATGAAGTTAATTTCTTAAGTGTAGATTACATCAAATTTTAGCCTGAATTCTCTTCTATCTAAAAGATATTGGGTGCCACCTCTAAAATGGGTATAAGTATACGGCAACCCTATTTGAATGAAAAAAAAAACACTAAAAACACCAATTTTTTCAGTGAAAATGTACCATATTTGACAAAGTAAAAAGCTAAACACATACAAAATTTAAGATTGGACTCTCTTCTGTCTATATAAAATGTTGGGTGCCATCTCTAAAACGGAGGCAAGTATGTTATTCTTTGCGTTAAAATAGGGTTACTGTATACCTGCACCCATTTTAGAGTTGGCACCTGAAATTTTTTTGATAGAAGAGAATGCAGTCTAAAATTGGATATACATTTTAGCCATAAACTCCACCAAAATTTAAACTATTTTTTAAATAAAAATTATTTGACTGCATTTTTCAGCTGAACAGGGTTAGTACATTCTAAACGGCCATACTATTGACTCATTTCAAAACTATTTTTATGATAAAACTAGTTTTAAATTCCAAATTTTCCACAAATCGGTATTATTCACAGGCGTTTTGACATCTGATACCCGAATTCTAAAAACTAGTTTTTCATAAAACTCGAGATTTATAAAACCAGAATTATTTAGTTTTTAGAAAGACAAAACTAGTTTGGTGCTGTTTCGTATTATTCATCTATGAAATTTAAAGTTTTGTTTCAATTCATTGGACTCAAACACCGTCACGAATTGGGGAAATTGATGTAGGTAAACTCCAAAAAGGTCTTTGTGTTAAAAAGTGGTTCTCTTTTCAAGTTTCATGAACATTTTCCGCGGAAAGTCGAGGAGAAAAGCGTGAAAAGTTTCGGAAAAATATGCGAAATACCGCTGTAAAAAGTGTTTAGTACCAGAAAAAGTCGCGTAATACTGGAAAAAGATTGCGGAATTTTGAGCAAAATAACATCGAAGGTAGTAAAAAAACCATTTGGAACAGCGGGAAAAAGTTTAAAAAAAAAAAAAAAGAAAAAGCGAAAAAAATCGAAGAAAGTCAGATAGAAAACCCTAAAAAGTGGTGAAAAAAGCATGAGAAGATGCGGAAATATCGAAGAATACATTGGTAAAAAGTGCGGAATACCGTGAAAAAATCGCGGAATACTGGTGAAAGATTGCAGAATATTATGAAGAATAGCATGGGCAGTCATGAAAATAGCGCTCAGTATCGCGGGAAAAACGGTGTGGAAATTCGGTGAAAAAAACGAGAAAAGTGAAAAATATGCAAAGATACGTGGATTACCGCGAAAAAATTGAGAAATAACGTACAAAAAAGCGCGCACCAATCACAAAAAAAAAACAATATTTGCACATACACACATACAATAAAAAAATTTAACTATGAAAAAAACAACAAAAATGTCAACAAATTTTTAACGAAATAAAAGTGAAAAAGCTACCAATACCAATGTGAATAATACCGTTTTACTTCTTGATCTAATTTTGATTGATTCAGCAATAAAACTAGTTTTAGCAAAAACTAGTTTTATTTCGAGTTTTTAACTTTACTTTTTGAATTTTTTTCATATTTCTGACTTTTGTTTCGAAAGGGACCGTAACGAAATCCCGCCAGTCAGAAGCCCGCGTAACGAAATCCCGCCGACCAAAATTGAGCTGGCGGGATTCTGGCGTGATTTTTAGTACCGTATTAGAAAGTACTAGATTTTTTTTTTGTTGGAAAATGTTGGGTTTCTGCAGAATTTTTGAAAAAAAGTGAAAATGGGTATAAAATCTCTCAAAAAAAGTTTTTTTTTAGTTCTGAAAAGAAATTTTCAGCAACGAAATTTTTCAATTTTTCTATTTCTTCAATAGAAAATTCTTACAAAAAGAATTTTCATATCTGCCCCACACGCCACAGCGGGGCGATAATTTCAAATTTCGCACTCGCTTAAGTCCTTTATTTGAACGACGAGTTTAGTTTTCATACAAACTTCGTTCTTGTTGATTCTCATGAATCAGTATGCCTAAAATTATACATAATTTATTTAAATCTTATGCCAGAAATGACACATTATCTCCTAAACTGTCCATATAGCCATAATATGTTTCCCAAATATGTTGCAGAAATAAGTGACCCCTTTTATATAAAGTTCACCAACCACTTATGTTAAGTTTTTAATACTATTATTGGAATTCAAGACAAAAACTGCTTCAAATGAGAAATTATTCTTTAATATAAAATTTTTTTTCCTAATTTTTCAAAAAAATATTAAATTTTCACTATGACAGGCCCAAATAATATAAATAATGCAATATACTTAGACCTAAAGCTAATATATCTATGAAAAGAATATTGAGTTATTGACATTTCAGTTGAACAATGTCGAATACAAGAAAAAAATTTTATACGAGTATTTCTTTTAATTTTTTTTTTTCATCCTGAAAAGGACGGATGTAGTTCCTGGTGGCATAAAATGTAAGCACAAAATTTATGCGATGTTGATGTTGTAGGCCTAGCTAATAACAGAATAGTTGAAAAAATCGCATGATTTTTGTTAACTGTTCTGTCTGTTATTAGATAGGCGATGTGAGGACTGTTTTGAACAGATTTTTTTCAACTTTTCTGTTATTAGCTAGGCAATGTGAGGCTTGTTTTGAAAATCATCAGCGAATAACAGAATAGTTGCAAAAATCGCGCGATTTTTTAAGAGTAAATATGCAAATTTACTACTTAAAATACCACCAACACGAATATAATCATAAATTAACACAAACTTATCTCATAAAAAAGAAAACGCAACAGTCACTTTAGACGGCAAGTCAATGTCCCTTAATAATTATTGTGTGAATTCAAGCCAAATATTTTTAAAAACAAAATACAATTCTAAAAACAACAAATGATTTAAAAAGTCCGACCTCATTCGACGAAATCTGAAACGAAACTAAAGAAAATTCCAACAAATTAAAAGTTTATATATTTCAATTGAACGACGAATTTTGTTCATACAAAAAAAAAAATAAGAAATCGACTTACTCTAAAGAAATCCAAATCAATTTTGAAGAAACTTCAAAAAATTCAAAAGCTTATATATTTTTATTTGAACGACGAATTTTTTTACTTCGTTCTTGTTGATTCTCATCGATTCGAGTCACGAAATCAGAGTTACAATCCAGCGCTGTCTCCAAAAATCAAAATAGTAGGAAACTTCGTTCTTGTTGATTCTCATGAAATCGAGTCACATATTTCATATGAAATACAGCGCTAACGAAAGGTAGTATTTTATGATTCAATGTGGGAAACAAATTGGCAGAAGCCTAAGGGTACAGCCACGCAGTGAGCGCAATCCAAAAAAATTAAGATTTTTATTCAATTAAATAATAATAATTATAAGTCCAGCAACCGATCTCTTCCCGAGAAAATCCAATCATGAGTGGATAGACTTAAATTTCTTTAAAATACATCTTCATCATTTCCAACAGCAACAAATTTTCTAATATTGCCCTGCCCTGTGAAAAAGAATGATTTTTTTTTTCAATAAAGACATCTTGAACCAATTTAGTAGCTAGAAAAAAATAAAAGGAATCACTAAAATATCAACTGAAAATAATTTCTTTCGTCTTGCCATGAGTCTGAATAGAGCATATTTGTTTTTTATTGGTAGATATTTGTTGAATTATGGGTTCAAAGTTTGACTATATTTCTATACAAAATTGGAAAAATTCCCCTCAGGCAATTGCCAAGGATAAATTTGAATTTTGAATGTGGAAGTAAAATTCCAAAATATAAATAAATCAATTTTATTAAGGTCAATTTGGGTTAAGCTTCTTTGAATTTTTATCTTAAAATAACCCTTCCGGAAAGGATTTGAAAATACTTCTTTATTTAAAAACACTTCACTGCTAAGTTCTTAAATAAAAGAAATGAAAAAAAAAAAAAAAATATATATACTCATTCTTTATCTGCAAACCCAAACCAATCATCCTGTTAAATACCTACACGAAGCCTTTATAGACACTTTCAATTATTATTGAGAAATAAAAAGGGGGTAACCCATTTCATAAATAAAAGAAAACACACTCCCTCGGCTCTGAATGTAATAAGTGCCAACGATAAAAGCAGGTACTACGAGAAGCCTCCTCTTATAGAATTCCCATCATAATATGGAAACAGAAAATAATCATAAGATTTATTCTGAGTGCAGGTGAATTAATTTTTTATTACTTTCCTCGTCATAAATCGAATATTTGTGTGCCTCGGTGCTTTATCCCTTTCATCCTTTTGTATGAAATAAATTGAAATCTACTTCAAAACTGAATTTTTTTTTGTTGTTGTTTTCAATTTCACTTTTTTATTTCAAATTGTTGTTTTTTTTCTTTTTTTTCTTCTTTTTTTTCTCATAGAAATGTCGGTCGTTCTCGTCGGTTGGATCTATCATCGATAGCCGACGACATCTAATGGATCTCGATGAGGGTGAGCTGTTTATGGAATTGATTCGTGATGTGGCCAATGAATTGGACATTGATATCCTTTGCCATAAGATTTTGGTCAATGTTGGTTTACTCACACATGCCGACAGGGGATCATTGTTTCTGGCCAAAGGGGGACCCAACAATCGATATTTGGTGGCAAAGCTGTTTGATGTAACACAAACCACAGGTAAGTTTGTTTTTTTTGTAATAAAACATTTTCAAGGATAAACTAAGTTATCGATTATTTGAACGAAAAATATCGAAATTTGATTCAATTTGGGAAACCACATCGAAAAGGATAAATAAGGCTTTTTCAAATCTGGGATATAAGCACAAAAAAATTTAGTTATAGTGGTACTTTTGGGACAGACATTATCATCCCAATTTCTGCCGAACGCTTAATGTACAAATTGCGAGAGGCAAACTCTACATCTAGGGAATCGGATTTTAGGTATCGTCAATAAGTCCATTTATGTAGGTATACATCCGTGTTTTAAATCCTGTAGCTGTAAAGCTGCAACCAAAGTTTTCGAACATTATATTTTTTTCACAACGCATCATGTCTCAAAAAAACTACAGTGTGGGTTCATTTGGTAAAATATTAGAGAATCTCGTTTCAGATCTAAATTCTTTTCAGATATCCATTGGACAAAAATATTTTTAAAAAGAACCAAGGATTTTGATAGAAATTGTAACAAATTCAAATGGGCCATGTTTTAAAATTTCACTCCATTATGACTTCTTCTAGTTCCGAAAAATTGTTGTTGAAAAACATGTTTTGTGTCCGGAAATTTTGACAATATGTAATAAATACGGTCTTAAAGACAACAGCTTATTTTTGGTTCGAAGATTGTGGTCATATTAACAAAATGTGAGTAAGTATGAAGTTTTATAAGTTCATGATTGTCGCTTTGACTATTGAGTTTCTGACATTTTTTCCCACATTGAGGTTTATTTGCTGTTATTTTCACGAATTGTCATTGTTTAGAGTTTAGACGTATTCAGATTTTTAATAAAATGGAAAAAAAGGATTAAAATTTTCGAAGAGTTAGTAAATTACTTAAATGTTTAGCAAATTGATAACTTGTAAAATGCTAAGCCCTTAACAATAGGCTGTTTAAAATTTTGCACTTGCGTTGCCTTCGGTGAGAATATGTGAACTTTCTCAACACACAGAAAAATAACAATGTTAAATCATCAAAAATAAATACAATTCAACATTTTTAGCTATGATTTTGCTTTGATATCGTTTCGCGTTGCTTTAACATGTTTTAGTGTTGAAAGGCCGCTAAAAATGTCGTTTTAGAATGAAAAAAATGATGAATAAAAAATTTAAAGAAAAACAACATTTTTTCTTGTTAATTTTAGATTATTTGTTCTATTAGCTATACCTTTTTTTCTGCAACTTTTAATGTAAGTTTTAGAAAAAAAGTTAAAGCTAACAGAACAAAGGGAGTCCCTATTTTGTTAAGAAAGTGTACTGTAACTTTTTAACAGTAGCAATTAACGAAAAAAGTACTTTTATATTTTGTAATATAATCTGAGGTCAAAAACACTAAAATTAAAATGACCGTTAAAAAGTAAATAGCGGATATATGACACTAGGTGGAGTTGTGCAAATTTGGTTTTCGGCTAATGTACCGATGTCCTCTATCAGATATCAAGATTAAATTTCCGATTTTTTTTTTCCCAGGAAAAGTATAAATGCACCGTACTAAATTTGCATTAAGTCAAATGAAGTCGATTTTTTTTTTGTGTTGAAATTTTTACTTGTTAAAATGAATTGTGTCGCAAAAAGTGCAATTTCATTTCATAATTTAACTGAACTAACTGCCTAAAGCAACTTTATTTGATAATAAAATTGAGAAATAGATACCTGGCTTTAGAAAAAAATTTAGTTTAATATTGAAAGTGGTTTCGTTGTTTTTTTAATAATTTTTTTCGAATTATAATCCAACCTGAACCTAGACGCTCATTTCTTTTGTCACATCTTATCCAAATCACCCTGCATCTTTTTTTGCTAATATAAAATATAAGTAATTATATCCCCCCTTCAAAAGGTTTTTGATTTTAAAGAACAAAATCAAAAAAAAAAAAAATATCGACATCGGAGAGAACTGCCGAAAATTGCCTCTGTTTTTCGTATTCATTGACTCTACTTATTTCAGCAGTTCAGACTGTTAGAACAATTCTGTGCTATGATCACGTCTTGTATTTTATTTTTAATCATATCTTGTTAAATCATACAGTTACAAATCATTGCTCACTAGTTATTATAGTAATAATAAAATACTATTGAACTCCCAATTTTTGGCACCTTGGGCAACAATTTCTTTTGTGGTTATATCGATAATATATTTCAGAGTAATATTTAAACCGGAAATAAAATATTATTTTTCAATATTACTTGTGCCCTAATGAAAGAAAAATAATCGATAAAACTGAATTGAACACAAAAATAGCTATTTACAAGCTGGAAAATTCGTTTACTTGGTACAACGCAAAAAGCAACAATAATGAGCTTCGTTAATGATTTTCGACAGTGTCGTGCAAAAAAAATAATGCATTTTGTTATTTTGAATTTATTTACAATTCCTTATTAGTTTAGTCCGTGGAAGAAATATAGGTATACACCCTCATCTATATTATTTTAGAATAGTATAGGAACAGTATAGGGGTTGCCTAACCAAAAGTTGGGCATATCCAAAGCTGCTAACATTCTAAGAAAGTATGTACATTATAAATATTATAAATTTAGGTAATGAAACTGACAACTTCTTGACGATTTTTGAGTAAGAACTTATTCATATTTAATTTCAAAAGTATAAACCTCCTACCATATTCTCCTCAAAAACAGAAGAAATTGTAAAAGGATTAATCGAAAATATTTCAGATACTGCACTGTATTGTGTATGTGTATAATCTGAAGTTTCCTTTCAAGATAGCATCAAGGATTTAGAGGACATACTTAACTACATAAAGGATAACAAAATGTTTCTTTTCTTATTTTATTAAACTGACAACAACAGATAGAATATCTTAAAATATGTACAATAAGAATATTCAAAGGTAAAGCCAATGAATACTGGGTGTAAAGAAAAAGGTATTCTAATTAATATTTTGAATTATTATGGTTGTTTGGCTTTGTTTTGTTGCAGCATAATAAAGAACAACAACAAAAATATAAGGAATTTTTTTTTACATTTTTTAATTACACGTTATTTTATTCTGCCTCACAAGTTAGAACAAATTTCAAATTAATGTAAGATTAATAGCTTCTTTTTCTTTTTCTTTATCAAAGTGGCTTCTTTGTTTAGTAAAGTAAAAAGGGCTACAGAGAAATAAGATATTAAAGCAATTAAGTTTGAAAAATTGTTTTTTTTTTTTAGTCTCATTATTCCCTTATAAAATACATATTTCGTTTTTCACCTTTAAATTATACGGCTAGGCTCTTAAATAAGGACATTTAATTTCATAGGTAATTTGTTGTTTATTGCATATTCAAATTAACACTTCTTAACGAATTTTTAATAACTCAATTTATAATAATTTTATAATAATTGTATGCGAACGAGTTAAATGTTTTTGTTTTAATATTTTTTATGTCAATATCTGAATGTTCAATCTAAGTAAAAATCTTATTAGCTATTTGTGGATGTGGAAATTTTTATATTGGAGAGTTTGCGTACCAAATAGAATTTATTCAATCAATTTTAGATTTGATGTCGCATGAATCAATCAATGATTTAGTGTTTTAGCTTTTTTACAGACAATCTTTTTGACTATTTTCGCCATAATTTAAAATTTATTATAACCCTCAATGTTTTAACTAACAATACTATAATACTACAGTTTCATCTATTTTGCGCAGAATTGTGAGACAAAACAATTTTGGATTCAATTTTTCAGTGAAATGTTTTGTTGGTGAGACTTGCTTATCAATTCTTCACTATACCTACCTTGTCAAATTATTGTTGCAACAAAATGAATTAAATGAATGTAAGTATTTTTGATTGACACGAAATAAGCACCCGTTGAAAAAAATAATCATTTAAAAAAATAAAATGCACGACTGGGTCTCACGTACTTACTACTCTTATAGATAAAGTTACTATATATGCTAAGTCTTTTTAATTAAAAATTTGTAAATGCAGTTTTAGAAAAAAAATTAAAAAAACCATAAAATTTGATTTTCAAATGACTTTAATGAATTTTAACACAAAACGAAGTATGCAATCTGATTTCTTCTACAATGAGACATTTTTAGAAAAAAAAAAATTTTAAAATCGTTAGAGCCGTTTTAAAAAAAAAAAAACATTTTTTCTATATAAAATTTTATGTATTTCTATATAAAAAAAATTGGTACGTCATTTTTAAGATATTATTTATCAACATCTAAAAACTAAATTTTGAAAAAAAATATTGAGTAGTTTTCGAAATAATGATTTTTCAAAAAAAAATTCCAAATTTTTTTTAAAAATCCAAAAAAATAATTTTCGAAATTTGTTTTATAAAATATTATTACGGCAACTTAAAAGCATCCATGTAAAAAAAACGGTTGAAATTGATTGAGTCATGAAGGAGAAATTCAGAATTAAAAAAAAACGGTTCTATGGCAGGACACACAGACAGAAAGACAGACAGACAGACAGAATTGCCGGACCCACTTTTTTCTCATTCTCTATCATCGTAATGTCATGTTTGAATGTTATCTCAACTTTTTTTTTGTACGAATGCATAACTTGATATTTGGTACCCATATCGCAAGTAAAAAGAAATTTCAAAAAACACCTCGATTAGATAATTCAATTAACTCTTATAATCATTATTTAGATAATTTAAATTAATTAATTTCCAGTAAAGCTTCAGACGTATGATTGACCATCCAAAAATTTATTTTATGCACTAAATGGAAATAATTATAATTCACACAAAAAAAAAAAAATATTAAAACAACAACATTTAACTGGTTCGCATAAAAATTATTAAATAAATTTAGCTATAAATAAATTCGTTATGAAGTGTTAATTTTAATATGCAATAAACAAGCAACATTATCTATGAAACAAAATAATATCCTCATTTAAGAGCTTTGTAGAATAACTTAAAGGTGAAAATCAAATATTTATAAAAGAATAATGAGATTCAAAAAAACAATTTTTCAAACTTAATTGCCTTAGTATCTTGTTTCTCTGTAGCCCTTTTTTTACTGTTATAAACAATGAAGCCTCTTTGATTAAGAATATAAAAATGTACGACTGGTCGCACGTACACGGCCAAAGATGCTATTATGCTTAAATGGTTTTAAGCATGCCATTTGATTTCGTTTAAAAAAAAAATTAAATGCACGACTGGGTCACACGTACTTGCTCTTAGGGTCAAAATTGCTGTAAATAATTTTGTAAGAAATGTAAAAATAAATAAATTTCATTGCTAAAATATGACATAAACAACTTCTTAAAGTGTTTTAAGCTCCAAACTAAGTATGGCAGTTGATTTGATTAAAAAAGATAAATTTTTAGAAAATTAATTTTGAAAATCGTTAGAGCCGTTTAAAAAAAAGAATTTTTTTTTATTATATAAAAATTCTCAAACTTTGTTAAAAAAAAATTGATATGCCATTTTCAAGAAAAAAATTAATGCACATCTTAAACCAAAATTTCAAAAAAAAAAAAAATACAGTGACCCGTTTTCGAAAAACTAATTTATCAACATTTTAAGATTTTTTTTTAAAAAATCCAAAAATTATTATTTGTTTGAAAATATAAATTTTTATATTAAATAGTTTTAAAATTGTAAAGGAGCAAAGGAGCATCCGTAACAAAAAAAAATTCATTTAAATTGGTTCAATCGTTTAAGTGAAAGTCAAAAATGAAAAAAAAAACTGTTGGTAGAATTTTTACAAACATTACATTCATCTCAAGAATATGAACCTACTAACGAAAGCAGACACAAAAATTGTAATCAAAATCGTTAGGGTCGTTTTTGAAAAAAATTAACTTTTCATTAATGGTACTTGCCATTTATACCGTTAGATTTGATCCTAAAACCAAAATTTCAATTTCCCCTCTAGGGAATGACCAAAGACTCTTAACAACTAAATTTAAGAAAAAAATTGGTTAAGCGGTTTAGACTGTAGTTCGAGGTATACATAGACAGACAGACAGACGGAAAGACAGAATTGCGAGACCCACTTTTTTCGCATTCTCTATCATCTTAATGTAATGTTTGATTGTCATCTTGAGTTCTATTTTTTTTACGAATCCTAAACTTGACCTAATACTACCTGACTACCTGTATTGCAAGTAAAAAGAAAAAAAAAGCTATTAATCTCAAATTAATTTGAAATTTGTTCTAACTTCTTAGGCTAAATAAAGTGTAATTAAAAAAATTATAAAAAAGAATTTCCTCTTTTTCTTGTTCATTATGTTTCGCTGAGAAAAAACAAAGCCAACCATAATAATTCAACATATTAATTAACATTTTTCATTATACCTCAGTGCCAGTACATATTCATTGGCTTTACCTTCAGATATTCTTATTGTACCTATATTTAGATATTTTATCTGCTTTTGTCAGTTTAATAAAATAAGAGAAGAAACATTTTGTTATCCTTTATAATGTAGGTAGATAATATCCTTTAAATCTTTAATAGGAGGACCTGACAAGAAAATTTAGAAAATGCATATAAAAAGTCTGAAATATTTTGGATGAATTCTTGATGATTGCTTTTGTTTTTGAGAGTATACCGATAGACAGTTAATTTATTGCTTGATTTGAAATTGAAAAATTGTTCATGTTCATAATTTAAATATAATCGTTTGTTATGAAGTCAAGGTCAAAGAAGTTTTTCGTTTTTATTGTAGGTGTTGCCGTTGTGTTTAAACAATAATTTTTTTCATTTTAAATAATTTTATTTCGCCTCCCATCCAATAAGGGAGAAATAAACCCTCTCTCCATGAATTCAAAAAACATAATTATTACATTCAGTCTTCTACAAAAATCCGTTAATATTTCAGCTATCGTAGTCTTGCCAAAAAACCCTTAAAACTAAAATGGTTAATCGGAAAACATTGCTCATTTCCTGCAACAACGCCATATCATAAAAAAATAAGTTTAAAGATTTGTATTTCATTTTAAGATCAATAAAAGAACCTGTTTTCGACAATGAGTACAATTTTATGGATACAGACATGAAATTGATGCAGTTTGAAGATTATGAATTAAACTTTCTGGTAGTAGGTATCAACAGCTCAAATTTCATGGTTTTTGAGATACTTCGTTGTTGTAGCAAATGAGCCACATATACAACAAGAAAGTTAAATAAATTATTATTTTTGAGCCCTGCAGATCAAAAACGGTTAAGATAACACTGTGCGACACTCAAAATATACGCGGGCGGAGACCTATCCAGTTTTGAAGAGCTTGTTGCACTGCTTACCAAACGGTATGTTAAAATTTCGAACATCCCCAAGATCTGGACATAGGGTCAAAAAAATGGTTTTTCTGGACCTTAATCCATTTGGAAAGAAGACAAAACTGCATCCGAACAGCCGCTGCTTCTGCACCTGTAACACTTTCCGTAGCTGGTATTGCAGAATTTATTTTATTCTCTACCCTCACTATCCAATCGCATTTCCTGGATGGTTGCAATATCATCTTTGTATTTATTTAGGATCTCCAGTATTAGTTGTTCGGCTGCACGTTGCCTGTATAGGGTCCTGAAATTCCACGTAAAAATCCGAAATTTACTAGGCAAGTTTCGTTTGACTGGGTCGTCAACATATTCGAGGCTTATAGTTTGCTTATAACTATCAAACTTACTTCTACGCCGGGCAGTTACTCCAGCGGCAGGAGCCTCCAACTTGGTGGGGCTAGGTCCTTTAATGAAGGGAGGCTGCATTGACCGTTTCTTATACCTAAGCATATATTCCGATTAAGGAGTAGCCATATAAGGTATTCACCAAGTAGTTCTTTCTGACTGAAACAAGTAAAGTTACCTTTGATGCCATCGAGAACATTTTTCCGCAACCGTTTCTGTTGGAAGTGCATTGGCAAGAATACTCTTTTGTTGGGGGGGAGGTAAGTGTTACCAACATCCTACTCCACTTCCACCTGTAGACCATGAGTGGCTTTCCTGTAGAAACACAATCGCATAGCTCGTAGTAGTTACCATAAACCTCTCCGCCACGTCAAGGCTAACCCCCATGGAGTGAGTTCCGATTTTATTTAATAAAAACCTCCCCATCGCACAACTAACTAAACTGTACTGTTTCTTAAATGCACTTTGGTATCTTTTCTATATTTTTCCAACAATTAGGTTAATTCCCTGAAAGCTAATTAAATCAAAGCCACCCAAATAATAATTGCATGACGACCCACCTTCTACCACATTAATTTCTCCTCTGGGTAGGGCAGGTACGTTGAATTGTTTTGGTTTTTTTTGACGTTAACCAAGTCACAAAGTCCTTAGGTGTCCATTCACTTGAAGTGATTGACACATTTGATTAAACCCATCAATACCATATCATGTCGTAGCCGTGGAGGTAAAAGTTTCTAAAAAAAACAGTATCGAAATTGTTTCAAGTTGATACCATGGCTCTCGTTCGTATGCCTTCGGTCGCGACGATATGCTAAACGACAATACAAACCTTCAAATTTATGGGTTCTGATTCAGATTGGCATCTACATGGCGGGCGCCTTTATTGAAAAAACAACACACTAACTTGTTATGGCGCTGAAAATGATGACAATGTTATGGCACACAAAAAGGGTTTCATTTCATAGAACGTAAATGTTGCTCTTCGTACTCCAACTATGCATGACTATAATTACTTTACTTCATGTACACAGTTTTTACCATATTATAACCTCAAACACATTGAAGAAAAAAACTTTCGAAACTCATACTTTAAAGCACCCATCAATTTCGTTATAATTTTTTTGCCATTAAATGTAAACCCTAACCTCAAAAAAAAAAAACTGAACATAATCTATGACAACATTAATATCTCATAAAATATCTAAACTGATTTTATGGGATAAATAAAACAACAAATAATCCCATTATGTCCATATGTCTGATGTTGAAGATTAGAAAATCAATTTAAGAATGCCACATGAGTGCTTATCCGTTCTGCATATTTAATGCTTCTTAATGAATTAAGCCCGACACCATCATTGATGACGAGGCATCCAAGCATTATTTTTCGTGACACCACCTACTTCTGTGCCACTAAAATATTATGGTATGTGATGCCTGTCTGCCATATAAATGTAAAGACCATTAATGATTTTGCGGTCCACCGCCCACAAAATGACAAGTTACGTACAAGCTCTTTTTGAAAGTCTTCATATGTATCCAATAAGGATTTTAGCGTGGAACTCGTATAGGTGGATGTAAACAGCTTTAATTATATTATCAGTTTCTCTATGTACCTTAACTCTAATCGAATCGTTACGAGTCTCTTTCAAATCTTGTATCCTGTATCGTATATTTAATTCAGGTCCGCATTTGAACTCGTCAGGACCTCTATAAGCAGGTCATCCAAGTTTTCTTCGTCAAATTGGTGTTTGAAACTTATATGGATTTGTAAGCAAGATGTTGCAGCAACATATTGAAACATATTTTGCATTTCTTATTTTAAGTAGCTTTCGTGCTGTTTGCTTAAAAAAAAAAACTGGTAGCAACATTTCACAATTTATGGCAACATAAGTTCTTGAATAGAAATCAGAATTGATATTAAGAAATTGCTTAGCAGGAATTGCATCTTGTTTTTGTGTTGAGCTCCAGCAACAAAGTGCCAAAGGGGGACTCATCATTTTGTTTTGAGCTTTTTAGGCAACAAGTTGCGGCAACAATTCACATCATTTTTTATTTTTGTTTTTTAGGTATGTCTGATTGTGTAGGCTGCAACATAAGTTGCTGATAGGACTTGTTATTAACTTACATGTACCTACATTTGTATATAGTAAAAATTGATACCAGAAGTTGCCAAAAAAGAAGAAGTTCTTATAGGATTGCGCGTGTTTTCTTAAAAACAGGGAAAAATATTTTTTATTTTTTTGTGGCAGGAGGTGGAAATCTTTAAAAGACACTTGGCAGTAATCGGCACCAAGTAGTGTGGGACTCTTACCTCACTAAAACCACCTCGAAATTTGAACCAATCAGATCATCAGAAATCAGAAATGAAAGATCGACAACAGATTCTTCTTTCTCAATGTTTTCATCACTTTGGGGGGAAGTTTAAAATTTTAATACTTGGTTCTTTTTCCTTCTCGTATTTAATACAGACTCCATTTCAGAGTTTATATGACTGTGCAGTCACTGATTATGTGATACAGCATGTTTTCTTACAACTTCTGCAACCATTTCTATTTGTAGGTCACGATGGAAATCGCTATTTCTTATATACCAATTCCACGAAGGACTGAATTTTTGGTATTTGTATTCTTTGTACAGCCCCATAATTGGATTCCATAGGTCCATGCAGGCTTTAGTACTTGTTTATAAAGCATTATTTTTTATTGGATAGATAAATCAGAATTTTTACCGATTAGCCAGTACATTTTTCTATATGTTAAGTTTAGTTCTTCTCTTTTCTTTTTGATGTGCTCTTTCCATTTTAGTTTTGCATCTAAACTCATTTCAAGGTTTTTTACCGTATTGGTGTAAGGTTCCTACAGCTTGATTGTTAAAGAATATTGCAACATTGAATAACTTTTTATTTGTAAAGTTTATATGTGCAGATTTCGTTTCATTGAGTTTGATATGCCATTTTTTGGTCCAATATCTTACTCTGTGGATTACTAATATTGCAGTATCATCTGCAAACGTAGCCATAATGGCGTTATAATCAACTGGAATATCTCTTGTATATAGCAAATACAGGGTAGGTCCTAGGACACTTCCTTGTGGAACACCGGCTTCTATTTTCCTTAATTCTGAACATTCTTGACGGTACCGTACTTTAAAGACTAGGGCTGAAATATACGATTTAGGTATTTCATAGTATTGCCTGGGTAAATCCGTTTGTAGTTTGTACCCTAGACCCTCATGCAATATCTTATCAAATGCTTGAGCAACATCTAAGAATATAGCCGAACATACTTGTTTCTCTTCTAGTGCTTTTTCAATTACATCCGTAATTCTATGAATTTGGTCTATCGTGGAAACTTTATTTCTGAATCCAATCCATACTGATGTTCTGGGATAAGATTTCTTTCTTCTATAATTTTGTTCAGTTGGTATAGGCGATATTGGTCTGTAAGACGTAACTTCTGTTGGTGGCTTACCTTGCTTAGGTATAACAATTACTTCAGCGATTTTCCAATGATGTGGGACATATTGGTTCTTTAGGCATGTATTTATTATGTCTTGGAGTTTTATGAAGGCTTTTAATGGCATTTCTTTCATAACCTGAGCAATTATTAGATCGTACCGTACTTTATCTACTTTATCAATTAACTGTAAGCTGTTATCAGATGTGTTTGCTGGGAATGGCTTAAAAACATTCGCAAGATGTTCTGCAAAGAGGTTAGGTATTTCTTTCGGGTTTCCGATTCATTTCCCGTCATGAGATTTTAAGGGTGGGTTTTGAAACTGCGGTTTCTTTAGGCACTTTCCAGAGCGAATAATCGGTTTAAGCAACCGTCGTAAAGCTTTTCAGGAATCTTTTTAGTGAATCATTTTTTAATTCGTAGATTTGTTTTTTAAGTTCGTTGCTTAGATGGTTAAACGCCGTTGCCTATAAGCTATTCTTTTCTCTAATATCAACTCTCTTATTTCAACATTGTATTTTATTTCAGTTTGCCTCCTGTTAGAATACGTTGGTGTACTTTCTTCTGCAGCTTGTTGAACATTGGAGGAGGAATAAAATTCACAATTATACTTCAGCCATGCTTTGTACAGTCTCCTACCTTTTGTTTTGCTGATCCACCTCTAGTCTTATGAGCTAAATGTGGGGCGTGGTATCATGTACAGTTTGATATTCAATTATCAAGACTTTACCCACTTGAGAAATTAGTTTCAGACACTAGGCAAATATCTATGTGTTCAATGTCTAAAAAGATTTTCAATTCGGATAACTGTTGTAAAAGACCGTTTGAATTCCATGTTCCGATTTATTGTCCATCATTGTTTTTTAAGAGCGACTTCTTCGCTTAGCCGTTTGATGTTTAAATCCTGATTGTCAATTCTTTTAAGAATAAGTTGCAGCATTTCTTTAATGGAAGTTTCTTCATTCTTTCGCACGTTCTTAACAATCTGAGAATAGGATTTATTTTCATCGCTTTTGCTTTGAACAGCTTTTTGGGAGGTTCTTTCTTAGTTTGATTGTCAGCTTCTACAGTTCTTTTAGTGTTTGCTGAGTTGCTAAGCTTAAACAAGGTCTTCTACTAATTCTTTTGGAGAACATGAATAATGTAGGCCTTTGCCTACTACTTTTATTGGTCTTGTCGATTTGTTTTCATACGAGTGCCACTGAATTTTTTGTTTGCCTGATTCTTCAGTGGCATATCTATACTCATCGGCTTCATCGACACTGACTTTCTAATTGTCTTCTTTATACAAGGTATATTTGCAAGCTTTTTTAGTTCATTTCCCCATAATTTTCCTAAGATCACCAAAAATTGTCAATCCTGAGATCATAATTCGAGGTGGTGCAGTTTTTTCTCTTCTTCAGTTAAGCATCAGATGGCTCATTATTCACATTTTTCTTTGTTGTACCCCACTTTTTTTTATTTTCGTTTTTAGTGTTTTCCTGATTATTTGTATATGTGTCAGGGCTACCTTCCGCTTTTCATTTTTTAGCAGAACGCTTTCACATTTTGATGATTCAAGACATGTTTGACTTGAATCTACATACTTTTCAGTCAAAATTTATAGAAACCAACTTAAATTAAAGTACATTTTCGACATCCTCGATGATAGAAAAATAGCGCCTCTGTAAAACGCAAACAATATTCTGTGCACACAATTTAAATACACATCAGAGCACACAAGCAAATAATAATTAATTAGAAAAGTTTGAGAGTAAATTCGCGTACTTTACTTTCTGGGACGGGACATTATATAATTTAATTATACCTACATTCGAATGACAGAGTCTATATACCACATCGTCATCGCTAAGTTTTATTCATTCCATTTGTCAGGAGGCGTGTGCGACTATATTATAACCTCATCTCAATGCTCCATTTACACGGGTAAATTATTCAACGCAAAATAGTCCCTTAATTCAAATAGAGATTAGACTTAATGGGCAATGTGAAGTGAAATAAGGTGTTACGCATGAAGGAGAAAGATTTCATCAATATTAATTGAGAATGTTGTTGTAGTTGTTGGAGTTTTAACGCATTCATCGATTTGTTTAATAAGCTTAAGGTTTTAAAGGATTTCCGGCATTTAAGATAGATTCAAAGCGCTTTTTAATTAAAATAAATTTATTTTGCACTTAACCTTTGGATTTTTCGAAAAGGCTGAACAAAGATATTGCCAACATAGGTAGTCATGAATTTTAGGTTCTACAGGCATGCAAGAGTTTTTTATTTTGTTATATTTTTTTCTAGATGTTTAGAAAATTTAATTGTAGTGAAGTTTTATATAAGGAAATGCGACTCTTTTGGGTTCTATTTAATTTTTAATGTTGGGGCCTTATTCCTTTGAGTATTAACTCGTTGGGCTTCCTTGTACAACAAAAATATAAATTTATTTTGTTTGTTTAATAATTTTAGAGTCATAGTTGCTGTGGACGTTAAAGCTTCTTATATAAAGTTTTTATGAATAAATAATTTCATAAGAAAATTAAAAAAAAAAATTGATTGCTTAACTGACAAAAACAACTTCTTAAATTGTTTTGAGCTCCAAATAAAGTATGCCATTGTATTTGATTAAAAAAGATAAATTTTTAGAAAAAAAATTTTGAAAATCGTTAGAGCCGTTTTTATATGAAATTATTTTGAAATTGTTATGGAGCTTCCGCATAAAAAAAATTCATCAAAATTTGTTGAGTCGTTTAAGAGATAGTCAAAAATGAAAAAAAAAAAAAGATTCCATGGTAGGTATCGTTAGTAGAATTTGTACAAACATTTACTACTATCAAAAGTAGACACAAAAATTTTAATCAAAATCGTTAGAGCCGTTTTAAAAAAAAAGTTTTTTTTCTTAATTGTTATATGACAGGTACCGTTAGTTTTGGTCCTAAACAAAAAAATTCAATTTCCCCTCTAGGGAATCACCAAATATCCCTAACGATCAAGTTTCAAGAAAATCGGTTAAACGGTTAAGGCTGTAGCTCGAGGTATACACAGACAGATAGACAGACGGACAGACAGAATTGCGGAACCCACTTTTTTCCGCATGCCATTACGATGATAGAGACATCGTAATGGCATGTCTGTTTGTTATCTCGAGTTCGATTTTATATACGAATCCTAAACTTGCCCTATAGTACCTATATTCCAAGTAAAAATGACTCTTTTTTAGTGATCGAGAGTGAATGAAAATGATCGTATTGAGACAAAAAAAATTGTTTGTGTTTTTTTCAACTTATGGTCGATTGCACGAACATTTAAAAGCTTTTTAAATTTTAAATTGACGTTTTTTGTATATGGAACAAACGTCATTTAAGGTTTAAAAGTCTGTTAAATTTTGAAAAGGGCTTGGTGAAATTCGCGATTAATCTTTATAATGTCCGGAGAGTGTTAAAGCTCTCTAATTCACTATCCTTAAAATGTTGATACTTATACTGTTCAGCTCATTAATTTATTGGTCTTTCAGTAGAAAGTAGCGTTTCTGTTTTCAAACGTCAATATCTCTGCAACCAATAATTGCAAATAAAATTAAAAGATAGTTTTGAAAATATGAACAAATTCTATAAATCTATAAAACACTTTCGTATTTTTTTTTTTTTTGTCTCTGACAGTAACTTGAAAAACATCAAAATGAAGTTATGAAGTTTTAAACAAATAACGGCTCAATTACAGCTATCCGTTAACTGAGCAATGTTGACATTGACTTTTATATAGTGAAGGTTTCTTAATACAAATTCTATATACTACGGAAATTAATAAATAAATCAGCAAAGTAGAGGATTAAGCATTATTCAAGTGGATTTTTTTTTAATTTTATTGATTATACCTTTCTACGGCCTAATCTATACAAAGTATCTGGCGTTTCATTCAGTTGGGGCTCAATTGGACTCATCAGTTGACTTATCGTGAGGCACCTTGTCATTACTTTGACTAGGCAAATACACTCTCGTTTTTACCGCTTAAAACATTTATTTGAATTCCGTAAGTTTTGGGATGTATACTGCAAAAAAAAAAAAAACTTTTATTCGGAGAATATTGGAATTTCTATACTCTTGATATTGGCCAAGTTGATTATGATTTAAACGTAACGGAGACGTTAATCAGATAAAAAATTTAATAATGTTTTATTTTAATGGATTTTCTACATCTTTTTGTGAAGAACCAAGAAGAAATACAAGAAATTGATCAGCATATAAGTTAATGATAATTGCCTCTACTTTTCTTCTACATAAACTGTTTGAGCGAAAAATTTTCATTTTTTTAATTATACGCCAAAAACAAAAAAACAGAATTTTTTTCGATGATTTTTCACGCATCCTGTGACAATTTGGTTTGGATAACTCTAAATTCGAGCTAAAAAAAAAAACATAAAGATATCCATTGGAAATAATTATTTCAAAACTTTCTACCTCCAAAAACGCTTTGACTGGGATACAGAGAATATTTTAAACAAATCATAAATTTCACTTTGCGATGAAACCGAATTTTGAAACGATTAAAAAGGATTTAAAAAGTTAAAATGCAGTTCAGTCACATCTCATTAATAGTTTTTTAGCAACTTATTAACCATTAAAGAAATTCAACGTACCAAAAAAAACGGGTTTGGACACTAACTTTTCAGATCTGGTATAAAGATACCAGATCTGAAAAACGCGCTAGAGTAGTTTTGACCTTAGATTCAGGTTCAGCATACCAAATACATTAGAAAAGTATAGTTTGGTTTGAAGGGGATTTTCGTTCAAATATTTTTTAAATTTAAATTTGATAATAACTTTTGACGCGCTTTATAGTTACTAAAAAAACTAGCTTTATCGTTACTCAGTTGCATATAAAATTAATCGGTTTGATTTTTTTTTGTCAGTGAATGAAGATTTTCCCATAGGGCTATTAACTCAAAGCTTTGTCATTATTTTAGTTTTGTTCATTCCAGAAAATAACTTTTTATTAAAACATGTATATTATTTATTAAGTCCGACTTTTTTGCCGCTGACTAAAAGGAAACTCTGTGCCAATTTCCCGCCAGCTATCATAGTTATTAAAACTTTTCATTATTTGTTTGCGTTGAATTGAATAAAGGCACACAGTTTTAATTTGAAATAACATTTCGTCTCGTTTTCCCCCCAACCAGCAAGCCCTCAAGGCATTTATCCTGACACCACAGCATTGCACGGAATAAGCTTTGTCTTTGCTAATAAGCAATTCTATTTTCATTTATGGTTTTCTGAAAATAAATTTAATTTGCCTCCGCTCAAGCCAGCAGTTTTATGCATCATTAACTTGCGCTGCTACAACATCTATCCGTAAATCATGATCCTTAATAAAAGTTAGGGAGACAAATTGAACTTGAAAGGAGACAGTTTTTTTTTTTTTTTTTTTTTGTAATTTTTGAGAACTGCGAGTCCTTTCAGTTTGAATTTCTGCGAGTCCTTTCAATTTGAATTTCCAATTTAAATTTCATATTTTGTCTTTTAACAACAACAAATAATATATATTTCAAGAGAGATTTGAATGAAGATGGATGATGGTTTAACTTTTTGTTTCACTTTATTTTTTATTATAATAGCCCTGCGGGAGGCAGTCACCAAAGCGAGATCTGAGGAAATCATTATCCCATTTGGTGTGGGCATTGCCGGTACAGTTGCTCAGACAAAAGAGATGATTAACATCAAGGAAGCCTACAAGGACTCACGTTTCAATTGTGAAATTGACTTAAAAACTGGCTACAAAACCAACACGATACTCTCGATGCCAATTTGCAACTATGAGGGTGACATAATTGGCGTTGCTCAAATTATCAATAAGACAAATGGTAAGTTCTTTTATCTTTTAGACTAGACTAGAGGACGGTTATTTTTTGGTAAGCGGATGATGATGAACGAATATATTTTCAGGATCATTGGAATTCGATGAGCACGATATTGAGATTTTTCGACGATATTTGACGTTTTGTGGTATTGGCATTCAAAATGCGCAGCTTTTTGAAATGTCCGTCCAGGAATATCGCAGAAATCAAATACTATTGAATTTGGCCAGGAGCATTTTTGAGGAACAAAATAATTTGGAATGCCTGGTAACGAAAATTATGACTGAAGCTAGAGAGCTGCTCAAGTGTGAACGGTGTTCGGTGTTTTTGGTGGATTTGGATTGCTGTGAAGCGGTAAGTTGATTTTTTCTTAATTTTAATTCTATATATATTTGTGTAAGAAAAATTTCTACTGAAATATATATTTTCGTCTAATATTGGAAACCTTTTTATAGAAAACAATGGTCCAATAGTCCGTTGTTTTTGGAGTTCAATAGCATAAACATATAATTTTTGAGTACCTTCCTATTTATTTACTTTAATTTATATAACTATAAACTCAGTGAAAAAAACACAAATTCAAAATTGTTCGTTATGTTTATTTTCACGTTGAAGTATGACTTTGTTCAAATACAAGTAATTTCGAACGGAGAGAATAGCACAAGAGGTAAGACTGTCGACTAATAAATTCGGACATGTTCGCCTCACAAAATCAGTCAATAAGTAAATAATGATAAGATGTGCTCGGACAGGGTAAAATAAAACTATCAAAGATTTTATAATTTCTGTGCTTACAATCAAACTGTTAATGATTTACTTTGATTTAAAGTTTCTACGTTGTTTTTTCCCTTAGAGTATAAATAAAACGAAATTCGAAACAACAACAAAAACTCTTCATGCATTGCATTGGTCGAAATTGATAATATTTTTTTACGAAATATCTTTTAAACAATTTTGTTCTATTGAAACAACAGATTTGAGACTTAATAAATCCTCAATGAAATTAATAAAGCTCTTATTATTGAAAATTTGATGAAAAACTGAAGAAAATATGATTTTTTTTTGCCGAAACAATGTTTTTCAAGTACCTATCTTTTTCCTTCCTAAATTGATTATTTTATTGACAAAATATTATCTTAAAGCTAAAATTCTTCTGAAAAAAAATATATATATATATATAATTGTAGGTTTGAGGGTAAATGAATCGATTTTAAAAGTAAGGCAACTTTCAAAAATTAAAAAAAAACTATAAATTTAAAGGAGAATGGGCGGTTCCTTCCCATTGGTGTAACACATAGTGACCTATATCGTTGAAAAGGTCTCAACTAGTACTTAATTGTTTTCTATGAGCACAAGTTTGTATCTGGTGAGAAAAAATGCTATTATGCTTTCTTTAGTCAAAGAAATATGCAATACAACTTATCTCTTGGTTTTGGGCGGTAAGCAATATTTTATAGCATTTTTATTGGTGGGAATTACTTGGCAGCAATGCCCATACTCATATTCTAAAAGTTGCAATAATACATTCCATTTGAGATTAGCCCACCATCTTGAATAAAATGCATAAATATTGCAGCTTTTTGTATGTTGAATCTGTTGAAATTCAAACGAAGATAGTCCGACTACTCTTTTTATGAAGTTTCTATGTTAAGTGCAACAGGAAATTTTTTTTCGGAAAACCACCAAAGAAATTTGAAAATCGTTATAGCCGTTGAGCAGCTTTCGAAAAAATGATTTTTCGACAGTATAATTTTCGATTTTTTTTACTAAATATTATTACGGCAACTTAAAAGCATTCATGTAAAAAAATGGTTGAAATTGATTGAGTCATGAAGGAGAAAATCATACCTATCTTAATAAAAACGGTTCCATGGCTGGTACCATTAATAACGGTTTTTGAAAAAATGGTTTTCAATTAAAGATAGACCTTATTTAAGAAACTGACCATGATATTTTTAATCAAAATCGTAGTAACAATTTTTGAGAAAAATCGTTATTTTTGGTCCAAGAAAAAAATTCAAAAAACTTCTGGGGATAGTCTCCAAAAAACGCCACACACCAAGTTTAAAGTAAATCGACCCATCCGTTTAAGCTGTGTTCTCTGATACATACAGACAGACAGACAGACAGACAGTCAGACAGTCAGACAGTCAGACAGACAGACAGAATTGTCGGACCCAATTTTTTTTCATTCTCTATCATCGTAATGTCATTTTTGATTGTTATCTCAACTTTTTTTTTGTACGAATGCATAACTTGATATAAAGTACCTACATTACCTTAACCAAAAATGCACCAATTGTATTAATTTTTACAACAAAAAAAGTTCTTCCAGCATATTGCACTTATATTTCAAAATTATGTAAAGTAAGATTAAGTCACTGTCAAATGCTTCTGAGAATAAATTCAGATGTGATAAAAAAAGAACTGACGTCTGAACTTTGAAAATGAGCCCATTCATACGTCTTTCACAAATTGTTCCTCCCTTAGGTTTTATTCATAAATTTTAAATTGACTTCGCACAGCTGTTAAAAAAAAATGAAAACCTAATATTCTAACTTAACGCGAAAAAGGAAAAGTAAAAATAACTTTATTCTAATATGCAAATACTGTTAACCAAATATATTTTCCGGATGTTCCACCACATAAACATTTGAATGTTTTATTCGGTTTTTTTTTGTGTGTGTTAAAACTACACTGTCTACGGCAGAGATGAAGTCTTGGTCCTCTTTTACCTGAAAATGTAAAAACAATTTTACAACTTAAGCAAACTCTTATAGTGTTGAGAGATGGTGTGTATCTGTATAAATAAAACACTTGAAAGTTCCTCTGAGAGTAGATATGTCTGCAAAGTGTTTAGAGTGAATAAAAAATAATAACACCAACAACATCAACGCACATGCGGCATGTCCTAGCTCAGAAGAACATTACTATTTTATAGTAATATGTAAATTTATACAACGTCATATCCTTACTTCATAAACCATTTAGCTTTTCACCCTCTAGGGTCCTTTCCAAACCTACCTTTCTTCCTCAAGTCAACACAAACTCAACGACAACGCACAGTTCCAAAGGCACCAATGTATATAGTTTTTTTATGATATGAAATATTCTTGGATAAAGGATAGATTTATATGCAAATGTTTAAAAAAAATATAAAAGTTAAACGAGTAGAGTTTAGAGTGATCATCATTTACCTACGAGTTGAATTTTATTTTTTCGCCATAATTTGTCCAAATAGTTATGACGACAAGGATAGTTGAGTGGTTTTTTGTTTAAAATTAACCCCTAGTAGGTATTATTTTTTTGAGGATAAATTTTTTTATCACCAGAATAAGAGCATCCTAATTGACATAATTCTGTTTGCATAATAAAACTGTCGAACGCTTTGACAGTTTTAATCGGTGCGTGTCCAACAAATTTAATTAAAAACAAAAAAAAAAATAAAATATCGAGGAGGACACTCGTTCATCATATTGACTCCTTGGAACGCAGTGTTCTGTTTTTTTTCATTTTTTTTGTTTATTCAGCTCCATTTTTGATTGAAAATTTGACTTTATCGATGTAAATTCAATTAACTTGTGCTTCATGACACGAGTTGTTCTATATATGAAGGATTTTTTAATATATGTTTTTGTTGTCCTTAATACATTCGCGGGTCGGATGAGCTTCAATGTTATATAAAAAAAATAAAAGGATAAAAATGAAAACAAAAAAAGCACTTTGATTCGGTTCTTTGATATATTTTTATTAATATTAAGTCTTAAAATAAATATTTATATATATTTTTTTTTTCTCTTGGGAGGATATTAATATGGATGAGATTATAATTTCAAAAAAAAGCCTTGAATAAGGTCAAAAGAGTGAGAGCCTTTTTATTTAAAAAAATTAATAACGTCTTGAACTTATTATCATTGTCTGTATAAGGACCTTGTCATGGAAGGAAAACCGAAAGTTTTGAGTGAAATATGTTATAAAATTTTAAATATTCATAAATAAAATGCACGACTTGGTAGCACAAACTTGTTCTTGTAGTTCAAAGTACTAATAATCTTTGTTAAGCATGGAATAATTCAAAATTGAAATAAAAAAAAACAAATCAAAGAAATCATTTTATGTGTTACATTTTTTTTTCTCAAAAATTTTTTTTGTTGAAAATCTAAATGCTAAATGATATTTTTGGATATGACCAGAAGAACCTGTAACAAATTCTTAACGAAATCGGTTCTTAAAACGTGTTTATAATTATTTCCGTTCTTCAAATTTGAGTATTTAAATTGAGAAAAATTAAGAATGCAAACATTCAATAACTCGAAACAGCTATATGAGAGGTTTTAGAAATTACAAATAGGTAATCTGAACTAAATTTCAAGCAAATCCGTTGTAAAAAAATCCTTGAGGAAATACCCAACAAAAAATTCCTTTTAAATATAAAATCTCAACATGTGAAGATTTTCCATACAAAAAATAGGTAAAGTTGAGTTTTTTTTCCCAACTTCTACAACTCAGCAGCGTTTTATGCAAAATATTTCAACTATCTGAGAAAAACTAAATTCCTACTCAAAAACAAACGGTATAAAATAAAATGCACGACTGGGTCTCACGTACTTACTCTTAGGGTCAAAGTTGCTATGGACGTCAAAGCTTCTTATATAAAGTTTTTAAAAACAAATAACTTTAAAAGAATTAAAAAAACAAAAATTCATTCATTAATAAAATAACATAAACAACTTCTTAAATTGTTTCGAACTCCAAACAAAGTATGTCATTTAATTTAGTTATGAAAGATACATTTTTAGAAGAAAAAAATCGAAAATCGTTATAGCCGTTTTTTAAAAATAAAATTTTTTTATATATGAAAATTCTCGAACCTTGTTTAAAAATAAAGTTGGTATGCCATTTTCAAGAAAATATTAATGCATATCTAAAACCAAAACTAAAAAAAAAAAATAAAGTGGCCCGTTTTCGAAAAATTGATTTTTCAAAAAAAAAAAATTGAAAGATGTTTTAAAAATCCAAAAATTATTTTAAATTTTAAAATTTTTTAAATTTTGATATCAAATAATTTTAAGGTTGTTAAGGACCTTCCGTATAAGAAAATTCATCAAAATTGGTTCAATCGTTTAAGAGAAGGTCAAAAATGAAAAAAAACGGTTCTATGGGAGGTACCGTTAGTAGAATTTTTACAAACATTTTATTCATATCAAAAGTATGACATTAATATCAAAAGCAAACACAATAATTTTAATCAAAATGAGCCGTTTTTAAAAAACGTTAACTTTTCCTTAATGGTTATATGGCAGGTACCGTTAGTTTTGGTCCTAAAAAAAAATTTCAATTTCCCCACTAGGGAATCACCAAAGATCCTTAACCACCAAATTCGATGAAAATCGCTTTAGCGGTTTAGGCTTTAGCTCGAGGTATACACAGACAGACAGACAGATAGACAGACAGAATTGCGAGACCCACTTTATTCGCATTCTTTTTCATCGTAATGCAGGTCTGCTTGTTATCTCGAGTTCGATTTTTTTTAAGGATAATTAATTTAATTCACCAAAATCGATTTTGCAAAAAAACGTGTTTCCAAGTAAAGGTGTGATATCAGCAGTGATATCTATACAGAAAAAGCTCAAGAACGGCTAGGCCGATGTGGATGATTACTTTTTTGATTTTTTTGTCTTATGTAAATCAGAGGACACTTAGGAAAAAAACAAATTTTGGAGAATCCCTGAGGAAAATCAGGAAAATTGAAAAAAAAAAAATATAAATTTACATTTTATATAGGAATTTTGTATAAACTAATGTATATGTTTCTGATTCGATAACTTGAAAACCCACAGTGGAATAGTAACGCAAACTCCGAAAAGGTTCCTAAGTTAGAAAATAAGAAGCAGGTTGACGAGTAATATGCATTCATGGCGTTGGGTATACCGAAACAAAAATAATTAAATAAACAAAATAAAGGATATATATATTTGTCGACGATGGTTAAAAGAATCGTTAAATATCTTCCTCTTATGCGGAATACCTACGACAGAAAAAAGCGTTGATCATTTGGAAATGCAGTGAAAAATAGCATAAGGAGTCATAAGAAAAGCATTTGGTACCAAGATAAAAAAAGTAAAACACTGCTGAAAAAAGGGACGAAAAGGAAATTTCCAATTATTCATTTCATTGGAAAATCACAGAATAAATCCTAAAAAGGAATATTGTTTGGAGTATTATTGAAAAATCATTATCCCGAAAAATAGCAGGGGAAGTCATAAAAAGAGTTTAATACTACCGAAAAACACTTACATTTATCACGAAAAAAATCGTGGGAAGTTGCGATAAAATGCGCAAAACATAAAAACTGGTGAACGATCGTATAATTTCTCGAAAAATAGTATTGTAAGTTATGAAAAAAAGCACTAAGTATCTCAAAACGAAGCTCAAAATACTGTGGAAAAAAAACGAAAAAAGTCACCTAAAAAGGCCTAGAAAGTCATTTATTTAAATTGAAAAATATACGAAATACCGCAGTAAAAAACCCGGAATACCGTTAAAAATATTATGAAAAAACGTACCATTGGAAGATACGTAAAATACCGCGGAATAAATAGATAAAAACCACGTAGAAAAGCGTGTAAAGCGCGGAAAAATACTACGGACTACAATTATTTGCCTAAATGTCTTTTAATTTTAAATGAAAATTTCCAATAAACCATTTCAATGATACCTATAACTGGCCCCTGAGAGTGCCCAACGCACACCAAATGCAACAAGCGACAAAGTGTTGCTCATCTGCTATCTACTTGTAATATAAAATTCATCGTGCCACCAATCCTTAGTTATAAAGTAACACTACTTCCCGGACTATTATAGTATAATTAATAGCAAACAGTGTTGTTTAAATGCTTTATCCTACCAACCGAAATAGATTTTTATTTCACGATACCAATAAGTGTGGTTAAAAAAGGTTCAGTTGGACCCCTAACTTTCACCTCCCAGTTTAACAAAGCAAATCAATTACCTTGAAAAGTAATAAGAATATAAGAAATTCAAACCTCTTACAATTTTTTGTTAATAAATTAGAAAAAAAAGACAGTCATTAAACCTAAGACCAACAGTTTCTACTTACATTCTAATACAAGATTTTAAACCAAATTTATTTATATCTTTTCAGAGTCATTTAGAAAAAATTCTTGAAAAACCAAATCAAATAATGTCAACAGCAAGAAGATTTAGCAATAACGTTAATGTGGAAGAAATTTTAAAAGAACAGGTAAGTGAAGAATTAAAATTTACATATATGCCTTTGGCACAAGTAGCTCCACATAATAAAATGATCTAAGTCGTTGCACTTTAAGTCACTTCTTTAGATTATTGTTCCTGAACATATCTTAAAGATAACTGATGAACCTTCTTCAACCACTCACCGTATGTGCTCTACGGGACGAAAATGCAGATGTTGTTGTGAGAGCAAATATTTTTGGTCTTGTCTTCATTGACCTTTGAATCCATTCTGGTTTTCAATTACAATTTTCTGAAAAGCTCCACTAGCATAATATACTGTGTTGTTTTGAGTATATCAATATGCTTGGCATTTCTAAGAAAATGGTCGGATCTTTGAAAAATTGTGGGAGTTGAAGTTCTGTACTACATTTATAAGAGGGTATGGTGCTTACTCCCAACCAGACAATCGCCTGCTTCCCTACAAGTCCGTCAAGAGTAACTTTATTGCACTTTAGTCTAGAAAATGTGTTCTTTCATTTCACCCAGGACTGGATAACGGAATTATTGATCATCATCATCATCATCATCATCGGCTCGACAACCGGGGTCCTGTTCTGGCCTCTTTCAACAAGTCTCTCCACCTATCCCGGAGTCTACCGAGCTTAATTTTTGTCACTATGTCTGCTTCAAGGTAGATTGCGTACAACTCATGATTGTACCGTCTCCGGAATCGTCCTTCCTCACATATGGGGCGAACAATTCTCCGTAAGACTTTTCTCTCGAACTCGGCTAAGAGGTCACAGTGCCTTTTGCTTAGCACCCAAGTCTCGGATCCATACATGAGTACTGGCAGGACCATGGTCCTGTACAGCAGCAGTTTTGAAGTTATGGTTAGATTTCTGGATTTGAATAGCTTTGACAGACTGTAGTAGGCTCTGTTGGATTTGAGAAGCCGCCCGCGTATTTCTTCTTCTATTCGTCGTGAAATCAGTCCGTTTCCGAGGCTTGTTGTCGGTCTCGTAATTCGTTATTGATCAACATCACCTAAATTGCATAATGCGGTCTGCATAGCAGCGGAAACAATTTTCGGTACGTAAACTGCCAAACTTCATTTCCGTAATAAAATCCATTTATTTCTTCGATCGAGCATTTTTTTTTAACTTCTGAGAAACCGATTAGCGTCATTTTGTATACTTTCTATGTTTGCCTGAATGTGAACACCGGAAATCCACATAATACCATTCTTTCATGTCCTTTGTGAAACTCATAAAATTACAGACACCATCTTTGATGGCTTCTTGGCAATTTTTTGTTCTCAAGAGTGTTGATGATGCTGGTAGCATTGGGCATTTACGATTTCAATCTTTTGAAAAAAACTTTATCACACCATTTCCGTGTCTTGGCCGTGTTTTGGTCAATATGGTTGACGATTGATTGATCCAGAGGATTAAATGTTCGCTTACAAATATTGAGATGTGGGAATTTTGTACTTGCTTAGTTATGACAATGCTTTGCCTATCTGCAAAATCAATGGGCTAAATTTTTGTCAGAAGAAACCTTTTATCTCCCAGCTTGACGGATAAATCTTCCAGTACAATTTTAATATCATTGCTACAAAACCGCTATAACTAGATTTCTATCAGCCAATTTTTTCACAGTCTTAACGCTTGAAGGTATTAGTACTAAATTTGAATTTCATTTTTAGTGCTCATAAGCTGAAATGTTGTAGTAAATAAATAGACATTAGAATTTAGGACTACTATCGGTCCTAGCGTTAGGACACTGTGAAGAAATCGGCTGTAAGATTGTGTAGAAACTTATTTTTGATATTATCTTGTCTTTTTCTTCTGCGATGCATGCGAATATCACGCCGATGTTGGCGTATTTAAGTCTCGATGCGGATTATCGTACGGCACTCACTTAACCAATTAAAGTTCACGATTTGCTGCTTATGTTTGTTTCCAAAGACCAATCCATATCCAAATTAGTGCTGCTGATGGGGATACCAGTACCCACTGTTGACATAACCATTCAGGCGTTGAATACTTAAAAGTTCAATAGTTGAACTTCAAGAATTTACTTCTTCAAACTCGGTCTGGATCTTCCTGTCAACAAATCTCATTATTTTGTGGCCTCTCCCCCAAATTCCTCTAATATGTTTTGTATCCCTTCAATCACCCAACACCTGAACTCTAATAGATTCCAATAAAAGAATAATTAAGGAAAAAAAGATATTAAAACATAATGTCAAGTGTGATAATCCAGCAATCGGATATACATTTTGGTTTAATGCCACAAAAACTATCCTCTAATTGCCCATGCAATTAATTTTATCTGAATATTTCACCAGACAGCTATTACAATTTTGCATAATCCGAACTTTAATTCCGATTAATTGACAATCCCTTGATTTAATAACAACTAATTTGTATTTATTTTCAATTTTAGCAAAACTCACGCACTCGATTCACAGTCCTGTTCGAATTGGGGGCGGAAAACCAATCGGCCAACATATCCCGACCGTCAGTAAATGATTTAAGCAACTCGACGCTGGCCCAAATTGCCCAGTATGTGGCAACAACTGGCCAAACTGTGAACATATCGGATGTGAGGGAATGGGTGCGGGACCACAATAAAATTCACAGCGAGGGCGAAATCGATTGCACTAAGGCAATTTTATGCATGCCAATTGTGAATGCACAGAAGATTGTAATTGGCGTAGCGCAGCTTATAAATAAGGTATGTATGATGAAATGAAATAATGTTAATACCAAACAGGGCTGTCGTTTTGGCAAATCACTAAAATAGAAATTAAAAAAGGTACCAAAGTACCCCATTCACTAGCCGCTTTCGCAACAGTCTTTTTACAAAAAAGGGTTGCAATCAGAATACCGAAATCCTAAAATCTGGAAAACCTATTAGCCATAAACCCCAAAATACCAAAAACTCAGATTCCCGAATACCAGAAAACGCAGACTATCAAAGCTTAAACCGATAGTTACACTGACAGCTGAACGTTACGTCTTATTGGACTACATAATAATGTATATGAACCAATCCCATTTAAATGGAAATGGATCTCATCAATCATTTTAGTATAAGGAATGTCATGAGTTTGCCAGAAACATGTTTGTGCCATTAGATGTTTTTCAAAATGTTTTTGTAGGCACAACTCTTCTGATAACACAATTTTAGTTTAAAAGAATACCTTTCAGATTTATGTATGCATTAATTTCTTTAACATAATTATTGTTTTAAGTCAAAACCCTTGAATACCTACATTATCAAATTGAGATTGATTAGAAGGATTGTTTCCACACAGATGCCTCATTCATTACAACAATATTTGCCTTATGCGAACCAGAGTTTCCTTTTTTACTAAAGTACTTAAGGATTGTAGCTGTAGAAATCTTTCCAGAGTGCGTTTGACCATTTAACGCAAGAGGTTTGGGTACGAATAGAAGTCGATTTCAAAAATATTTTGTTTATGGGAGCCTCAAGTAATATTTCTTTCTCTTTTTATTTGCCTTTTATAACCTTTCAAATTCGGGAGAAAACTTAAGGTCAGTATTAACTGTCTTCTTAAGATGTAAGATGTTAATCTCTGATGGGCATTAAATTGCAACCGTCACAAGATTTTTATCCCTCAGACCCTTGATTTTCATCATTAAAAATAAAATGTAAAAAGTTTCTACATTATCTCAATTCGACTTCTACAACAAAAAGTTATTCAAACTTGTGAGCTACCTTACACGTTTCCTTATGTTAATTGTGTATTTAAACCAGTGTCAATTGTGTTTGAAAAAAAAAATGAATTATAAGCAAGATATGGTGGGAAAAATGGTGTGAACAAATACATTGCCCACCAAAAGATTAGGGTCTTGAAAATTTTGTTTATTTGCAATTTTTATTCAAATTAAACTCGCTATCGAAAAAAAAATTTAAAAAACTTAATAGAAACCAAATTAAACTTTGCAAGAAATTTTTATCTAGTATCAAAATTGCTTTAACATTATAAAAAATATTTGAGATTTCGAAATTTGAACTTCACAAAAACGCTGTTTTAGTGTTTTTTTTTTTTTTTTGTAGAGACAGATTTTATTTTCAGAAACAAGACCATATTTTTGGCAAAACATTCGATACGCTGAAAACTATAGTCTATGAAGAAAATTCCATTTCTAAAAAAAAATTGCATGATAGTTAGTAGTTCTAATACTAGATTCAATTTCAGAATCTGGTTGGCTAACATTACTGTCATTAACGGAAAAATCGATCGTAAAAAAGCGATTTTATTCCTTCAATTTTGACAATATTTTTTAGGAAAATACTGTATTGTTGTTTTCTTACACAATCTGTTTAGCATTTTTCCCAATATTTTTGAGGTCATTTAGAAAAATTATCTCAGCAAAAGTTGTAGAGTTTATTACCATCTCAACAACTCTTATGAATCAATAGCGATGCCGTGTCATATGGCCATGTGTTATATTGCCGTATGCCTATATGACACATTGTAAAAGTGTCCTCTGACCATATTTGAACATATGGCCATTTTTTTTGACAGCCAAATGTATCTAAAATATTTATGATTTTAAATGAAAAGAGATTAGGATATAAGTCATAATATTTTTGAAAAAGATTGGACATAAGTCATTATTTTGCTACATTGTTAAAAACAACAAAGTTTACAAGTAAAAAAGTTAAGTAGGTATAGTTAGAGCCTCCACCTATAATCGTATAAACAACCTCGCTGTTTTCAACAAAAAAAAATCCAAAAAGTGTTCTCGTTTTAAAAAAAATATTTATTTTTGCTTATTTGTGCATATCTCTCAATACCTACACACATCAGATGACCAAAAGCTAAAATTTTCAAGCTGAGTTAATACATAAAATAGCTTTGCACTACATGAGCAAGTTTTTGCGATCCAGTCGTGCATTTTATTTCTCTGATTACTGCGTTCTGTACACCATACATAATTAACTTGGCCAGGCTCAAAATTAGAAGTTTTTTGCAGTGTACATCCAAAAAACAACGGTGATTCGTGATAATTCGAACAGGCGTATCACAAAAACCTCCAAAGAAGTATGGTCTTATTTAGCATATCAAAAAAAGTTTAATTTTGTAGATCAGTGTAATGACAGCAAATAGTTGTAGATTTGATAACAAAGATTTCAATTTTACTACAAAAGATGTGAAAATTTTATCAAAATTTGTAGTTTCAATGCAAAAAGTTGTGAAAATTACAAAGAAATGCTGTTTTTTTTCTAATTTAATTTCTACAGGAAGCGTTGTGATTTTTACAATTTAGTGATAGATTTCAAAACCTAGTCTTCGTCAAATTGAAGGGTCGATTTTAACAACGAATGCAATCAAATCAACCGCAGTTCTTATTATTTCTACAACCGATTTTTTTGGGTGAAGTGTGCGCATGTTCAATTAATTTAGCTACAACACGCTTAGTTAAATGTTTATTTTTTTTATTCTTTTCTTTTAGAACATAAAACCATCGGCACACAATTTATCCTTTGTGCACGATTAACTTTTTGCTAGAATTGGAAACTATACTTCAAAGTTCTACAAATGAAAATATCAAAATTCTGTATTCCAAAATTCTCTTAATGATAAAAGAAAAATTGTTTGGATAATGAAAAAAAGTAGGCACTTTTTTTCATTATCAAAACATCTTTTCTTTTATCATTTACAGAATTTTTAATTTACAGAATTTTAAAATACAGAATTTGAATTTACAGAACTTTAAAATACAGAATTTTGACCCAAACCCTTTCAATTCATTCATCCTGACTGCCGAAATTTAATTTATGTCAAGCCACAATGAAATAGGTGGTAGATTCATTCCTTGGGACTGCAACGATAGGGAAAATATGAACAATTTGTGTACATTGCTTTTATTTATGTCCAATGTTTTGTGTTCAAATCCTTGAAAGACTGACAAACTACTGTACATTGTGTGTAGCAAAACAATACGTATACGCCACAGTGAACATCAAAATTGAAAAAAATGTGGTGAAAATTAAAACATAATTTTGTGTTTTTGCCTAATTTCAGTGTACTAATTGACAATATATCATATTTTTTAATTAACTATTTAGTAAACATATTTTTGTAAAGGGTTTTCCAATAAACGGTGTTATTTTGATATTCAAATTCATTATAAAGAGGAAGGTATGCCGTTAATAATGGAACACAACATCAGCCAAATGGCCGCCAAGACCACGCTTACAGGACCATATCCTTTTCATGAAATTTTCCATAACCAATCGCAAAGTGGCTGCCCTATGTCCTCGATAGCCTCACGAATTTCATCTTTGAGGTCTTGAATCGACGCTGGGCTGTTGGCGTAGACCTTATCTTTCACGTGGCTCCAAAGGAAGAAGTAGCAAGGTGTTAAATCACAAGATCTCGGTGGCCAATTGTGATCACCTCTTCGAGAGATAACACGGTCCGGAAACTTTTCCCGTAAAATATCGATGGTTTCATTGCTTGTGTGGCACGTAGCGCCGTCTTGTTGAAAGTAAACGTTGTCCAGATCAATACCATCCAATTCAGGCCATAAAAAATCATTAATCATCTCTCGATAGCGCTATCCATTGAGCGTAACTGTTGCTCCAGCCTCATTTTCGAAAAAGTAAAGTCCAATGACCCCGCGGGACCATAAACCGCACCAAACAGTCACGCTTTGAGGATGGAGAGGCTTTTCAACAATAACTCTTGGGTTTTCCGAGCCCCAGATGCGACAGTTTTGCTTGTTGACGTAGCCTCCGAGGTGGAAATGGGCCTCATCAGTCAAGATGATTTTTCGATGAAATCCCGGTTCATTTTCATGCATTTCAAGGACCCAATCAGCAAAGACACGACGTTGTTGATGATCAGCCGGCTTAAGTTCTTGTGTTAACTGAACTTTATAAGCCTTAAGACCCAAGTCTTTATGCAAAATACGGTGTAATGACGTTTGTGGAATGCCTAATTCCAAAGAACGACGAGGAATGGACAAACCTGGGTTTTCTTCAACACTTTGGGCTACAACAGCAATATTCTCAGTTGTTCTTGAGCGACGTGCACGGGTTTTATTCTTCACATCACTAACTTGTCCTAACAGCTCGAATTTGTCCACCAACTTCTGTATTGCGGTCCGACAAGGTGCTTCACGACGACCCAAAAATGTTTTAGTTTTACGAACCGTCTCTGCCAAATTTTCACCATTTTTATAGTGAATTTTAATAATTTCAATGCGTTGTTGAAGCGTGTATCGTTCCATTTTTATTAATAGCGTAGTTTCTACTTGTCAAATGTCAGCTTCAAAAGTGACAGCTACCGAAATAGCGGGCTATTCAAAATAACACCTCTTATTGGGAAACCCTTTATTATACATTAGGAAGTGTCGTGTTTAAATAATTTCTACTTCATTTCTACTTCCTTAAATGACAAAGAGAATGTCGACGGCACTGTCTACATGAAGCAATTTTATGCATACCACGTATTGATAACCGCTTAATTGTCCTTCCTTGATTGCATACTGAATTTGTATTCGGTTTGTGGTTCAATTGTACAGTTTACAGTGAAATCGGATGTGGCTGGGATGTTGTTCATTCATGTTTCCATAAATTAAGATGGCAAATTGAATGAATCTTGTACATCTTAATTATATGTCCCTAGAATTCATTAATGATTTCAATGAATTATCAAAATTTAACATTTTAATATATTATAGGTATAATTTGAGTAGCTTTAGGCAGGAGATATCCACAGAATAAAAATTCGCTGTACCATTTGAATGAAAAATAAAAATCTATAAATAAATTGATGCAACCAATTGATGAAGAAATAATTATTGCTGATGGAACAAGTATTGAAAAAACTTATATTTAAATACTTTTACAGAGATTTGTCGATCGATTAAAAATCGTGACCATTATCCTAAAAATGTATGGTCTAATGGATTTTTAATTGCTATTATTACGCAAAAACTTCAAAGTCAGAAAACAGCTATTAAAATTAAATCAAAATGTTGAAACTTAAAAACAAAATGCCCTATCATTAAGTTAATTTTATATCAAATAAGTTTAAGGATACTAAAATAGGTGAGTGAGTAAAAACAAAAGAGAAGTATTACAAAAATAAAAGTGTCACATACACACAGGCAAGAGCACTTATAGTTTTGTCAAGTTATTTCTGTTATGTCACTTTGACTGCAGAAAATATCCGGAAATGAACGGAAACAGAAAAAAAACCATCTATGCCTTGAAGTTCTTGTAAAATTGTTTGGAATATCTTCGAGTCCTGTTTTAACATTTTCAAATCTTTAACCTAAAGCTGAGTTAATGTTTTTCAAAGTTTTAATTTCGGATCATGTTTCTTTTTCAACAAACTGTTAGCCTCTTAGCTGAACATAATTAACATCTAATTGAAATGCTAAACTGTTTTTAAACCGCAAATACAACGCTCTTTGCCTTTTTGAAATCTTTTTTTATCCCAATTTTGTATAAAAAATGTAATCTTTCAAACTTTTTTTAATACAATATAGTACAAAAACGGTCTTGTCCCGATTTTCACAATTAAAAAGCAATCTAACATACATGGATTTAGCTCCACTTAAGGAAGCAATTTGATGATCTGGTGTCGCAGCCTGTGAAATAGCTATAAATCCAGTCTATTAACTTGCTGGTAACACACACCAGGTTGTTGTTGTTACATTCAAATTTTTAATGTAAATTGATGGAATAAGGTAGCGTAACTGTGAGTTTAATAAGATATACAAAAACTCATTAAATTTAAATATTTTCACAAGCTTTTTGAACATGAAATGCAAAATTGCACTTTCCCTGCATGAGATTTTATTTGATGTATGTTTCAATGTGTCACACCAATAGGCCATGCCCCATAAAGAAGTGCCCCTACCCAGTCTCCTTTGATTTTTTTCTCAAATGTAAGGTGTTAATTACTATTTGCTTGAAAATGGCATACATTTTAACATTTTGAAGAAGATTTCCAAAGTTTTTCCTTCCCAAAAAAAATTATCAAGTGTCCAACCTAATTTTTACCTCAAAACCATCAGTCATTTAAGTAAAATAATTATTTATTTTAATTATTTTAAAATAAGAGCCATGAACGTCCGCAGCAACGTTGACCATTTGACCCGTAAAAACTTAGCATCAGAACTTTTGAAAAGGTAATTTTTTTTCGCTCATTAATTGCCAAATAATTGTTGTATTTGTGCTCTTGGTTTTTTCTTTCAAAAAAAATTTAGTTTTGACAGGTGGTTTTCGAAGTACTAGATAAATTTTATCATGCTAACTTTATATGGATGACGCCACAAAGTAGTTTTTTTTTCTTTTTAACCAAAAGCGCAGCAATTTTTTTGGTTTTGCAGTTTACATAATTCATCTTCTTCTTCTTCCTTTTAATCGACTCTGGTATGATCTCGATGGCGAGGGGCTCCTAACTGATTTGCTTCACACTAGTGATCCGCCTGTGGGGTTCGCCGCCAGTGTAATGCGGCAATTAATGAGCCAAAAAAAAATTAATATTGACCAGTGATTAAAGAAATACAGGGTGTGTCATGCTGACTTTATATTGAATTTGGTTATACAAAAAAGTTTTTATTTTTTTTTTTGAAAAAAACTAAGAGCCCAATTTTTTTTATTTCACGGCATAAATACGGCAATTATTCGGCAATTAATGAGAGAAAAAAATTTGATTTGAGCAAAAATTTAAAAGTGTCATGCTTACTTTATATAAAGTTAGCATGACAAAAACTTCCGATCAAATTCTGACCAAACTAAGAACGCGGCAATTTTTTTTGACTTCACGGCATTAATGCGGCAATTACTGAGCCAAAAAAAATTACCTTTTCAAAAGTTGTCATGCTAAGTTTATACGGGTGATCATTTGAACAAGAGCATGCTACCCAAGAAGAAATATAAATCAAATGCTCGCACTATTTATTTTATTTTTACATACAACACAAAAAACATAAAATCGTTTCCAGTAACGTGCGGTACTCCATGAAATTGGGTTTTGTTTGGCATTTTTAAAATTTAAATCATAAGCTTTCTGAAATCTATTAGCGCTCAGTAATCTCAGCAACCTGGACAAGATCCTTCAATAAATTGCATGTCGAAAACTGAGCAGACAAGATTTTGGATTCCTTTTTCAGCTCGTTTCTCGCTAAAACTAGTTTTATTGCTGACTCAATCAAAACTAGATCAAGAAGCAAATCGGTATTATTCCCAATGAAACATACAACTAGTTTTAGTTTCAAAATTAATTTCTAGATTTAGAAAATGAAACTAGTTTTATCAATTCCTCTCAAAATTTCAAATAAAAGAATAAATTTAATTTAACTGTTTTTTTGTTGTTGTTGTGACTGCCGTATTTCGCATATCTTTCCATAGTTTTCTACACGATCTTTTATCAGTATTGTGCGCTTTTTTCCATGTTATTTTTCTCTTTTTATCGTGGTAATCCACGTAATTTTGTGTTTTTTTTTTGTTTACCGAATTTCCACACCGTTTTTCCCGCAGTACTGACCACTCTTTAGTATTCTGCAATATTTCACCAGTATGCCGCGATTTATTCACGGTATTCCGCGCAATTTTACCGCGGTAGTCTTCGGTATTTCCGCAACTTCTCATGCTTTTTGACTTTTTTGCTATCTGACTTTTTTCCGCGGTATTTTACTATTTTCCCGAGATTTTAAACGGTTTTTTTCATGACCTCAAATGTTATTCTGCGCTAAATTCGGCAATCGTTCACCAGTACCACACGACTTTTTCTGGTGTTCCACTTTGTACAGCGGTATTTCGCATAAATTTCCGAGACTTTCCACGCTTTTCGCCGCGACTTTCCGCGGTCTTTTACGCGTTTTCCTCCTCAACTAAGTGCATTCTCCACATTCTGCTTTCCCAAGCATTACGCGATGATAAAAAAATGTTCAAGAACACAAAAAGAATAGTGGAAATAAAATCCCAACAAATAAATAAATGCACGACTGGGTCGCACGGACTTGCTCTTATGGCCAAAGTTGCTGCGGTCGTTAAAGCTTCTTCTATAATTTTTTTTTTTTTGAAAAATCAATTTTTCGAAAACGGGAAAATGTATTTTATTATATTCCAGGTACCGTTAGTGTTGGTTCTAAAAAAAATCAATTTCCCCTCTAGGGAATCACAAAAGACCCTTAACCACCAAGTTTCAAGAAAATCGGTTCAGTGGTTTAGCCTGTAGCTCGAGGTATACACTGACAGACAGACGGATTTATTTTTATATCTGCAACAATTTCGCTAAAAACCGAAAATTAAATTTTATTTGTGGGTAGTTATTCATATTTTGCGTATAGATTTTTTTTAATAATTACGGATTTTTTTTTCTAAACAATGAGAAACAAACATAAAATAAAAATTTAAATATTCATTTTAAAGTAGCCTCAGGTATGTATACCTTCAATATTGTTCTCGATTCCTTGGAATCACTCTACAATAAACTGACATTGGACTTTGAAAATATTGAATTTCCACAAAAGTAAAAATATTCTTAACTTCTATCATTTTCCCTATAAAAAAAAAACCTAATAATCAAAATTCTGAGAATTTACTTGAATAGCAGTGCCGCTTATATTCTCAGTATCAGTTTCAAAGCTGGCATTCGTTGAAATTCTAAGGTTTATACAAATACAAAATTTACAACCAATGATTGAAGTTGGAGTCCTTCATCCAAAAGGTGATATCTTAAGAAGGAAACAAAATATTAAAAACAAACTCCTCACAAAACACTTGTAGCTATTTATTTGTTAAGAAAATCAATAAAAAGAAAAAAACAGCTTAAAGCAAACAAACAGCCAAAAGCTAAATAGGTTTGGTTTTTTTTTTTTTTTTTTATATTTATTTTTATTGGAAAATGAAAATTCCACAAGGAAACTAAATTCAAACAACAAAGTTAAGTTGGAATGGAACCTTAATTAATCCCAAATCGGAAAAACCAAATAAATACATGAAATTGCACAAAGAAAAGAACCAACAATGGAATGTTAATGTTTACCATGATGTTGAGTCAACAAGAAATGAAAAAAAAATGAAATGCACGACTGGATCGCACGAACTTGCTCATGTAGTGCAAAGCTATTTTATAAACTTAGCTTGAAAATTTTCATCTAATAAGCAAAAATAAATATTTTTTTAAATTTTTAAAACGGGAACACTTTTTTGATTTTTTTTCCATATTGGGTCAATGATTTATGTTTTTTAAAAATTTTATTTTTAGATGTTGATAAATATTATCCATCTTGAAAATGGCATACCAATTTTTTTTTTTAATCGTTTGAAAATTTTTTAATAAAATAAATATTTTTTTCTTAAAAAACGGCTCGATAGATTTTTTTGAAAAAAAAATTCTAAAAGTTTATCGTTATTGAAGAAATCATATCAAAAAGTTTAATCAAAATCGTTAGAGCCGTTATAAAATTCGAATAACTCAAAAATGTTGTATGGAAGGTACTCGTTCTAGATGAGATATTCAAAAACAAAAAAAAATCAACTTTCGAAATTACGTAAAAATCATCTGTACCAAATTTGAAGAAAATCCGTCCACGCGTTTGGGCAGTGGAGAAGTGTACAGATGGACGCACAGACGAACAGACGCACAGACGCACAGACACACAGACGCACAGACGCACAGACGCACGGACGGCATGACTATTACCACTTTTTCGGACTTCTCCATCATTGTAATGTTGGTTTTGATTAAAACCTCAATTTTTTTTTTTGACACGAAACCAATACTTGCCCTATAGAACAAGTAAAAAGCAGTTTTAAAACCAATGGAATTGTGGGGGGTTGATGGAATTATATTTGCACAGAATTTTCAGAATTCCATTTTTTTTTTTTGTAATGAAGAGGTGGAGTTGGAGTTTTTTTTATCAATTGACCTGACCGTAAGATTTTTACTGCCTTTTCTTTAAAATATGTACCTATTTGAAATGATTACGATTACATTGTAAGGAATTCCTGTGAACTTTTTATTATGAAGAACAGCTTGAAAGAGAAGAAAGACACAGATACATTTTATTTTGAATTTCGGAATGTTAGAGTTCATTTGAAGCACACTGAGAGTACAAATCGATTGTGGCACATGACAAAATTGTTCAAATACCTTTCTTGTTTGCTGCACAATTTTTTGGCTTCGTTTGCAGCAAATTGGTAAATTCGTTTGTGTTAAACACTTTTTGCAAACGATGAAAAAAAAAATTTAGCGTAACACCTGTGATAGAACCGGCGGCAACCTTTCGCTTACGAAGTGAGTATATTATCATTCTGCCACGTTTTCTGCAATCATTTGTTGTAAATCAATTGTATATTTACACCAAAAGCGAAGTTTTTTGCAACAAACTATTTTCTGGAGAGGTTCTTCACAAACAATTCATCGTTATTTCTGTAATGCATTTTACATCGTGTGCAAAACAACACGAAAATTTTTGAAAACAATTTATACCTACAGTATCTTTTGTTTTCATAATATGTAACTATAGACCCTGAGAGAACACCAAGATGGAAGACTCAAAGAAACTTAGGGTGAAATTCATAGTTGTTACTCAGGTCGAGATTTTCCTCAACTCCGGTAAATTAGGACAAATTTTAGGTAATTGCTCAACTGAAGTACATACGTTTTTAAAAACAAAAGGGATGCTACTGAAGTAATCCCCAAGTAAATGCTTAAAAATTCCCTCACAATCTCAATTTTGAATAGCTTGAGTGGTCAAAAATCTTCTCAAGAGTCACACTTGTGAAAAATTTCGACTCAGTAACGACTATAAATTCCACACTTTAATATTCTAAATATTGTAATGCTCACATATCTCGATATTTAAGGAGTGACCTAGGTACCTTCTATATAACTTAACATATTTATTCTGCTTAAAATGTACTTCCAACTTATTTATTCTAATTTCTGCTTCTGTCCAAGTTCTACCATTTTCTCTGCAGCCTTAAACGATAACATCACAAACATATTTACAAACTTTACAATTAAATAAATCACACAGCTTAATATCACAAAAACATCAATACTATTTTCTTCAAAGAAATTCATCGTTTTCAATGGACTTTGCATGTGGCGAGCTCCTCTGTGCCGTATCACATATTCAATCCAATAAACAGCATTCTCTCGAGCCGTAATAGGTCGATCACGATAAATTCTTGAAAAACTCTCCACTGCATTTCTGTACTTATCATTTTCCATTACTTCCATTATAGTTTCTCTGAGAGATTCCTCTGTAAGTGTTCGATAATCAAGTACAATGCCATGCCCTTTATTTTGCATGATTGCTGCATTTTTGGGATGATCACCGTAAACTGGGAGCGCCACCATTGGAACTTTATGATATTCAGCTTCGGTAATGCTTCCTTTGCCACCGTGGTTAATGAAGAGTTTTAATTTTGTATGAGCTAGAATATCGTCCTGTGGAAGCCATTTTGAAAAATATATATTTGTTGTGTTTCCTGGCAATTGATCACCATCAAATTTCCATAGGACATTGTAGGGAAGTTTTGAAAGGACCTTGTAGATGATTTCAGTGCCATTTGTTCCTAAATGGTGTTCACGAACATTCGAACCAAGACTGAACAATATTGCATCTTTATCAGAGTTTTCTAGAAATCTTTCAATGTCCTGCGGGAAAATTGAATTGATATGTCAGAAGAAGCAATTGGAATTGAACAGAATTGAATGGACTTACCTTAGGTAATGGATCGGGTTTATCCTTAATTTGAATACCACCAATTTCAACTAGACCTGGAACTAATGGTCTAACTGGCCCCTCACTAAAATGATGATTGAAGAGGATCAGTGATATGTTTTCTTTCATTTCTGTGAGTGATCGATATCTGTCTGATGGAAAGTTTTTCCTTAAGCAAAGAAGTTAAGTTAGAAAAGTGAAATAAATTTATCATTTTAACATTCAACTTACTCGTAAAGCCTTTCCGAGAAATAATGAAGTGCTGCAGTAAGCAGCCTCTCAGCAGTGCTAATAAAAACATTTATGATCCTCCCTGAAAGATCCATAGGACTGGATTCCATAAATGGTGAGAATGGAACAAAAGATGTATGCGTTGGATTACCAATCATTCGAGATACATGACCAAAAGGTTGAATGGGAAAGGACATCACCACAAGACACTTGAAATGTGCTGCTATACCCAGAGGAAGATCATTGAAGGCATAACCCAAAATCATTAGATCAAATTGATTGTCCTCCTTTAAGAAATCAATGAAATCTGGATCCGATGTGAATTCGGAATATTGATTGATAATTTTCTTCACTAGAGAATAAACTTTGAAAATCTTCAAATGGACGGGTGTGGTTTTGGCCTCATTGATGATTGAATCCATATCCCTTTGTGATAGCTCCTGTTGTTTCAAAAAAATATGTCTGTATCCAGGATTGGGATCGGCCAAGGGTATTGATGTTATCACTGTTACATTGTGGCCACGTTCAACTAATGCACGAACTACGGCCATGTGAAGGATAACATTTGATGGGCTATGTGTTAGAAACACACCGAGAATATTTGAAGATTCTGTTGTTTTCAAAATTTGGATGAATAGAAAACTCATCAAAAAACTTATTTTCAACTTCATGTTTTTTTTTGGTTAAGAAAGAAATTGTAGTATTAAATGCAATTGGAGTGGTTGTTGAAGTTTAAATGGCTATGAAGGTTTTTTCGTAACTCAAAATTAGTACTTGGAATTAGAAATCACTTTATTGTGCTAAGGTAGTATTGGTTGCATTTATCAAATACATAATGTTCGACGAGTGCAGCTACAACTACAAACAATTGTAAATATTGGTCAACCCACATTTGAATCTAAAGTAAATAAAGCAATAACGGACTTACTTTAATATATATTTAAGTAGCCTTTTTTCGTACGTACTTGCTCTAGTACAGTGCAGGTCACTCGTATAGACTCATTTGGAAAAAAATGTAGTTTTTTATCAATGAAATGAAACCTGCAATTCCATTATGATCGATTTTATTGCAACAAGTTCTAACATAAAAGAGACCATCATTTATGGATATCAAGATGGCGAACTCTAATACCGCTGAGTCCCTCTCTCTTCTGACCGCTATACCTACTGAAGAGGTCTTCCTTCACTATGGATTTACTCAGAGGTATCACGGCGTTATTTGGGTACTGATCATAGTTATTGACGAGAAGTTCGTTGAATCTCTTCAACCCAAAACTGTTACCTATAACCGAAATAATAGAAAATTCAATAGAAGTTTTGAGAATGTTTTGTTGTCGAGTTTTTAGGACGCTCTAGAATTTCGTATTTTTGCTTAACTTTCAACATCATCAACTAATTCATGGCTAGTTATTTGAAATTCACCGAAATATTAAAAATTAATTAATATAATCAACTGATCCGTACTGTTATCTATTCAAAGTTCTTTGCAAATAATAAAATAAATTAATCTTTCCATTATCTTGGCTTCTTTATGTACAGTAGGTACATAAAATGTTTGATAACAATCTATTTTATATTTTTTTTTCCGGTACGATTTCATTGATGACCCTTGCTGCAATCCAATCAATTAATATTGTTCAAAAAAATTCTTATCATTCATGTGATATTTGTCGTATACATTATTTTGTCATATGAGTTCTTTTTTTTTTACTGATTACTTTGTGATACATGTACCTTGGTCATAGAAAGTGACGTAGGAGATTCTAAGCCTCATGCCTTGTGAGTCGGGACACCCGTGACCTAAGTTGGGCGCTATTCTTTAAGATTAAAAGAAGAGATATTCTAGTTTACGACTTGTTCGATGACTAGACTGATTTAACTTGTTCACGTAAACAGTTTGATTTCGTGGAGGTCGAACTTATCAAGAAAAGGTATTTGGTTAAAAAATTGATCGATTTGTTAAATTTAGTGTATCTACAAACTTTTAACTTAAAAAACTTTTTATTTATTGAGATCTGATGTTTTCTACCAGTGGATAGAAAATTTAAAGCTTTTGGAATATCTTTACAAGCCCAACAATATACAGGGTGGCGCATCAATCGAGGCACAAGAATAAAACGTAATAGATTTTTTTCGGCTTATTTTTTTTTTAAATTTGTTTGGTTACTATTTAGATATATCAAAATGATTGCTTGGTCACAAATGAAAGCTTGGATTACGTCATTTCCGTCGACAGAAAGTTTAGGCGGGAGTAAGGCGGTACTCCCCCGAATAGATAGACCAATATTAGGTGAACATGTTTGCCGGATCTGGAAGCATCGCACGAAGACCGCGTACTATCAAGATCCCAATTTTCAAGTTCAGGATACAATATCGCAGCTGTAGCATCGATAATACAGGCAAATTCAAGGGTTTCGACTCGAAACTTATAGGGGAAAATTTGAGTTAGCAGACTGTCAGTACAACGTATACTTCATGAGGATCTAAAATTGTTTCCGTAGAAAGTGTTCGCGTGGAATTTTGCCGAAAAATGGTTGCATCCAAGTTTCGAGTCGAAAGGCTTGGAACTGCCTATATTGCCGATGCTATAGAAACGATTTTATTCTCAACCCGAACATTAGAATCTCGATGCTATGGGTCTTCGTGAGGCACTTCCAGATTGGTCAAATATGTTTTTTTTTTACGGACCTCAAACTTGGTAGTTACGGGTTTTTTGGTAATTTCATTGATGGGAGATTGAAATTTTTTTGAGTACCAAAATTAACGGTACCCGCCATACAACCAATATGGAAAACTTGATTTTCTCAAAACGGCTCTAACGATTTTGGTTAAAATTTTTATATGTTATACAACAGGCAAGGTTGTACTCTTGGAATAAGAAAAATATTTTTTCATCTGTTAAAAACGGTATCTCCCATAGAGCCGTTTCCTTTTTTCTGATTTTCTCGTAAGGGACTCTACGGATTTCGATGACAATTTTTGCACAAGAGGTTCTCAACAATTTTCAAGTTACATATATCATATCAAAATTTTGAAAAAAAAAATATTTTAGATTTTTAAAAAAATTTCCATAAATCCATTTTTCGAAGACGCGTGAATGATTTTTTTTTTTGAAATCTTAATTCTAGATATGTATTAATTTTTTTTTAAATTGGCATTCAAACTTTTTTTTTGAACAAAGCTTGATAATTTTTGTATATAAAAAATTATTTTTTTTAAGAACGTCTCTAACGATTTTCAACTTTTTTTTTAACAAAATTAAATGAGGTCAAAAGGATTTAAGAAGTTGTTTAAGTAATTTTAGTAATAAATTTTATGTTTATTTTTAATTTCTTATAAAATTAAAAACTTTATATATGAAGCTTTAGCATCCACAGAAATTTTGACCCTAAGAGCAAGTACTTGCGACCAAGTCTTGCATTTTATTTTTTTTTGTTTTAAACTATCTTTTCTAGAACGAGTACCTACCTCCGTTCAATTTTTTAAATTTATTCGAAATTTATGGAAAACGGCTGTAACGATTTCGATAAAAATTTGTGTGCGTAGTTTTCAATGTTATTGCAACAAAACTGCGTTTTTATTTTTTTTTCCAAAAATATACACTTAATAGTGAAAAAAATTTGTTGCCATTAAAAAAAAATTGGTTATATGTATATATATCTTGGTATACCTCGTTAATCAATTTTGATTAAAAGAGATGTTTTTTACAACTCTTAACAATATTATGCATTGAATCTTCAAACAACTCAATTTTCAAAACAAAAAATATAAAAAGGGGTCAAGGCTAAATTTGCCAGTTAGCATCCAATGCGCTGTTGAATCCTTATTTGACTGGACTATTAGCTCATATTTATTTGTTTTTAGAGCTGTAAGATTTATCTTCGCCGGTGTTTCAAATGTTTTAATAATTGTTGTAATGTCTTTTCAAAATCTTATCAAAATAAGTTATTCATTATAATATCTTATTCTTCTTATCAGGTATCTAAAACATAAAAATTTTTGGTGTGTGTACTCTGAAGAAGAAGACAAATATCGATAGGTAATACCTATTCTTTGACTCTTAGTCAGTTTCTTGTACAAACACACTGAAAAACTTGATCCTACCAAATACTGGGAGTAGTAGGTAGATAATTATGGTGTTTTCAATATAAATGTTTAATGATAAATAGTAAACACAAAAAATAGTAAACTCAAAAAAAAAAAACAACTTATTTTCACATCTAATGGCTTCAAACGAAAAAAATGTCGTAAAATTTCATGTGGGAAATAATATTGACGGCAGCAATGCAGTTACTCATTATCTTAAAAGTCCCAATAATTTCCATTTGGGGTTTGGCCACCATCTGGAAAAAAGTGCATCAATATATATTACAATTTCAGGTTTACTTGTATCTATTAAACTAATTGTCCGTGGAAGATCATTTTAACGTCAATACTATCTTATTTCTATGATTAATTTATTGAAATGTATACTTTAAAAGACTCTTATTTTAGTCCATTTCATGTGAATCCCTACTTTCTGTGCCTTCTAATAATAGAAAGCTGATGAAATTTGCAAATAACAGCACTTTAAAATTTCATAAAGATACCAAATCTTGCAAGTATATTTTCATTTACTTTGTTTTTAACACTCCCTCCCAATATACTAATAAGATCGAGAGATTTTAGTAGATCATTAGGATATTGAGCAGTACTGTAACTTTTATACGGTGATATCTACAAACTTTTAAGGACAAATTTGTGTTAAATTAACTCATCTATAAGAACATAATCTTTTCCAACACCTTCTGTTTCTTAGATATTATCGAAAACCCTATTTTTGTGACCTTTAATCCTTTATAACGAACGTAGTGGTCATCGGAAAGTTCAGGATTTTGTTCAGATTACAAACCACACCAATACCAACCTGTAGGTATACCAAAAATCAGCCTGTTACAAAATTTGTTCGTTTCTTTGGCATTTTTGTGTCTATATTTACTGGGTTTGTAGCACACCCTACACATTTTTCTTTGATGTACCCATTACCCAACTTCATTTTATTTTGGGTTTTAGAGTATTGCTAATTAATAATTTAAATATGTCTCAGGTCTCGTTTTTTTAGCAGTACATTATTTCGTTTTCTTTCATTTTCAATTAAAAGTTCTTCTTCATCGTATACGGTAAATTTACTTACTTTTTTTCATGACTTTTTCAGGCATTTTTGTCTCTAATGTTTTGAGAGTCACCAAAGAAGTTAAACTTATTCAATAAAAAAAAAACTGCAATCGCTGACAGTTGCAAAATCTAGGAGCGATATTTAAAGTTCTTTTTTTTTTTTATTCGTATCAGGCAATCGCTTAGTCTCAGCAAAATGTAACAACAGACGTAAACGGACCCTTAATTATCATTAACGATTGCAGCGCCATCTTCTGTGAAAGTTTAATTGAAAGCATTTAACGAAAGGAGCGAAATGGAAAGAATTCGAAACATTCTTTCTTAACGAAACCAGAAACACATGGAGCTTTCAAGAATCACAGCTTTGTGTATAAACACGAGGTCGTACCAGGGTTTAATTTTGAAATTTCTCAAGATAAGTGGTTGGGAAATTGTTAATTGGGACTGCTAGTCTTTTTTTTAAGAAGTTTATCCCGATTTGCTAAATAAATAAAAGTAACGTAATAATAACTGCATTTAAGTTGTTTTGAACCCAGGAAAATATTATTGCAATATCACTGACTCAATAACATAGTTTTTAATATTTTTCAGAAGCGAAACTATATTTTTTTAATCTTTCTTGTTCTTCGTGAGTTTAACTGATTTGCCAACTATGAAAATAAAAATTCGTACAAAAATCTTAATAATCTTGAAAATTAAATAAACAACTAAACTTAGAAACAAAATAACATCGATGCTATTCTCCTGCAGCATATTTAAATTCTTCAAAGGACTCTGCATATGAGGTGCTCCTCTGTGTCGTATCACATATTCAATCCAATAAACAGCATTTTGTCGTGCAGTTAGCGGACGGTCTCGATAAAGTTCTGAAAACCTCCGAACAGTATTTCTGTATTTATCATTTTCTATTACTTCCACAATTGCTTCTTTAAAGGAATACTCAGTTATTGTGTGAACATCGAGTACTAGTCCGTGACCTTTATCTTGCATTGTATGAGCATTTTTATGTTGATCGCTAAAAATAGGCAAAGCCACCATTGGAACTTGATGATATTCCGACTCTGTAACACTCCCCTTGCCAGCATGGGTAATAAATAGTTTTATGTTCTTATGAGCCAAAATGTCGTCCTGTGGAAGCCATTTTCTAAAAAGTATATTCGATGAATTTCCTGGAAAATTGTCACCATCGAATTTCCATATAACATTATAAGGAAGGCTGGATAAAGTTTTGTATATTGTTGGTATAAAGTTTGGACCTATGTAATGAGCCTTAACATTTGACCCGAGACTGAAAAATATAGCACCCATTGTTGAGTTTTCGAGAAACTTGTGTATATCCTGTAAAAAATAAAATAAAATTAGTTAATGAATTTTACAAGAATATTTGTTAAAACTGACTTCTGGCAATGGATCTGGTTTGTCTTTGATTTGAATGCCACCAATTTCTACCATTCCAGGGACCAAGGGCCTTATTGGACCTTCACTGAAGTGATGATTAAAAAGAACCAGCGAAATGTTGTTTCGTAATTGTGTCATCGTCGGATATTTGTCGGATGGATAGTATTCACTTAAAAAGAAAACAAGAAAAATATGTCGAAATCCAATTGTCTCTCTTCACGATCTTCAAAAAAAAAACTTACTTATAAACTCGTTCATTTAAGATACCAAAGAGTTCAGAAAATATTCTTTCGACAATATTGAGTAGAAAACTCAACACTCTTCTATAAAAATCCATTGGTTTTGGATCCATAAGACCAAAAGGCACAAATTCCGGATGTGTTGGATTACCAATAAGCCTATTAAGGTAACCAAAAGGCTGTAATATCCAAGACATGACAACAGGACATTTGAAATGGGCTGCCACCCCCAATAGATAATCATTAAACTGATATCCGTGCAACATAAGATCGAATTGATTGCCTTCGTTTATGAAATTGATAAAAGCAGGATCCTTATTGAATTGAGAGTACTTGTCAAACAATTGTTTAGTTGCTGAAAATGTTTTGATAATCTTGATGTGTGCGGGAGCATCTTTCAATTCTTTGATCAATTGACTGGTTTCTTCCGTAGAAATATCGAGATTCTTCAGAAATATATGCCTGTAGTTTAGATTCTTATCTTTCAAGGGCATCGTTGTTATCACGGTTACATTGTGGCCTTGTTCGACCAAAGCTCGCACTATGCTCATATGAATGATCAAATGTGATGGACTGTGTGTCAGAAAAAAACCGAGTATGTTTGAAGCGTTAGCAGTGATTACTGCATGGGTAAAGAAAACACCTAGTAAGGCAATTGGGAACTTCATCCTTAAGTCTTGAAAAAATTGGACCACTAACCTGACCAGTGACTAACTAGAACTACCACAAAACTTAATTCTTATCTCTACTCATAATTATTTTTTATTTAAATCGTCAATCTTATCTTAGCATTTGTTTTTATTACAATGAAATATTATCAAAATGAAAAGTACTTCATCACGGGAAAGTATCGAATTTAATATTTTTTCTTATCAGGTATCATACAAATTTTGGGTATGTATACACTGAAGAAAAATATGGTGTCAAATCGGACTCTCTTTATCTTTAAAGATATTTCCACTTTGCTGTGGCAGAGTACTCTAAGAAAAAAACAAAACGTCACATCAAAGATAACCACTTTGATTTAAATATTTTATTAAATTTAGCTTCAAAAATTAATGTTTCAAAATCAAATATGAATTTGAAAACCATTTAAAGTCCTACATCTTTAAAATAAATAAACCTTAACTTTAATTTTTTAGGGTCAAAGTTGCTGTGGACGTTAAAGTTTCTTATATAAAGCTTTTCAAAATTCTAATTTTTGTAAAAATTTTAAAAAAATTTAAATTCTTGTTTTGAGCTCCAAACTATGTTGCCATTTTTGATTTCATTAAGAAAAAAAAAAAAAAAAAATGGAAATTCGTTAGAGCCATTAAAAACAAATGTATATGTACATAAAAATTCTCAAACCTTATTTAAAAAAAAATATTAATGCACATTTAAAACTAAAATTTCAAAAAAATACAGTGCCCCTTTCCGATTAAATGTTAAGTTTTTTTAAAAATCCAATTTTTTTTTCTTTAATTTGGATACCAAACGATTATGTATATGGGAGGTACAGGTAGTAGAATTTTTACAAACATTACTGTCATTTCCAAAGTATGACCTAATTAACACAAGTAAACACAACCATTTTAAACAAATTGTTTAAACAAAATTGTTAGGACCAATTTTTAATAAAAGTTAACTTTTCCTTTACTTTCCTTTACATCATGGGGTCCATTTGAACCCCCCAGAGCATGTTTGAACGCTCATTACTTTTTTGTTTCTTATTCTTTTGCCTTGAAATTAATACTCAGTTAACAAAATTTAATTTTCTATTCATTTTTTTAATGATAATTAGAATTTTACAGAATTTTCTGCGATTTTTTTCTCGAAATAATCCGTCCACCTGACATGGGGTCCATTTGGACCCCACTAATGAAATTATACTAAAAAACATATATTTTCTAGTAATAAGTTGTTTTATTTATCCTGAAGTTGTAGGAAGTTCGGGAGACATTTAACACGTACATTATTTGTGTGGCCAAGGCAGCAATATCTTTCATAACAATCGAAAAAGGTTCTGCTTTTCGTGTCTTCTGCTCTTGGATAAAGGGAACATCTGCCCCTTTTGTCAAGGAAGCCTCTCGGGGACTGTTCATATGACCGGCCCAACTCTACCCATAATTGCGGAGGGCATCCAAAGCAGTCTTTGGATGGAGGGCTTGCTAGACAATTATTAGCGAAATTTACAGCGGCTACGAAAATGTTATATACCAACATACTTTTTTTTAATGTGATGTAAAATGACATTTTAAACATTTTATGTCTTAAAAGTTTTTTCTCTAAGACCAACAGAAACGGCACAAATCCCACTTTTTTATATTTTTCTTCGATCCGCCACTTTTTGGCAGCCATCTTGATTTTTTTTATATTTTTCCATGCATTCGGAATAAGCCAGCAATAGGTCTTTTTCTTAAAAATCAAAAAAGTTGTTAAAAAAAGCTATTTTCCGCCTCCTTGGTTTTAAATTTGTATCTACTGGTAGTAAAAATTCTCTGGTAGTAAAAATGTTTTCTGCAATAATTAAATTTACTATACCCTGTCTAACAAAGATTGTCAGTAACAGAGAAAAAAAGGATGTTTGCATCTCAGATTGGTTGTAGCGTATTCCATAAGTCTATTGCATGTAAAAAGCTCCAAAAAAGCTTTTCCAAAAGATGTGTACTGACAATCTTTGTTGGACAGAGTATTTGCAAAATTGTTCCATTACAGATTTCAAAAAAAATCATCCATTGCATTATAATCAAACTAATCTTTTTTCTTTGAAGTATTTGTAAACGTAGATACATATTGTTAAAAAGATCCTATATTTCATGTTACTCTTAATCTTTCTTGCTTTTAATAAGCTTTAATGCTTTTCTAATGAATACAAATGTAAAAACTATACAAATTTTTATCATCTTCCATACTAGATAGATCACAGTGCTTAAAAATAATATGACATCGATACTGTTTTCCTGCAGAGTATTCAATGTCTTCAAAGGACTCTGCATATGAGGTGCACCTTTATGTCGTATCACATATTCAATCCAATAAACAGCATTCTTTCGCGCACTTAGAGGACGATCACGATAAAGTTCCGAAAATCTTCGAACTGTATTTCTGTATTTGTCATTTTCCATTACTTCCAAAATTGCTCTTCTAAAGGAATTCTCCGTCATAGTTGTATAATCAAGGGCAATCCCATGACCCTTATTTTGCATTGTATCAGCGTTCTTAGGTTGATCGCCAAAAACGGGCAAAGCCACCATTGGAACTTGATGATATTCTGCCTCTGTAACGCTGCCCTTGCCCGCATGGGTTATAAATAGTTTTATATTCTTATGAGCTAAAATGTCGTCCTGTGGAAGCCATTTTCTAAAAAGAATATTCGATGAGTTTCCGTGAGGTTTGTCTGTGTCGAATTTCCATATCACATTATAAGGGATGGTCGACAATGTTTTGTAAATTATTGGTATGAAATTTGGACCCAAGTGATGAGCTTTAACATTTGATCCAAGACTGAAAAATATTGCACCCATGGATGAATTCTCCAAAAACTTATCAACATCCTAAGAGCAAACGAAATAAAATTGATTTATCATAGAACAATCTAAAAAAAAAGGTATCATTAACTCACATCAGGCAATGGATCTGGTTTGTCTTTAATTGTAATCCCTCCTATTTCTACTATTCCTGGAACTAGAGGTCTCACTGGACCTTCACTAAAGTGATGATTGAAGAGCACCAAAGAAATATTATTCTGCATTTGCTTCATCGTTGGATACTTATCAGACGGGAAGTACTCACTACCAAAGATACAAATCAAACACAAATTGGTTGTTGCCATCAACAACAAAACTTACTTGTAAATCCTCTGATTGACGAACTCTAGCAAACCAGAGAATATTCTCTCTACAATATTCAACAGAAATCCATAGACTCTATCATCAAAATCCATAGGTTTTGGATCCATTGTCACAAATGGAACAAACTCCGCATGTGTCGGATTACCAATGAGCCTGTTGAGATATCCATAAGGCTGCAATACCCATGTCAAGACCACAGGACATTTGAAATGTGCTGCTAAACCCAATTGATGATCATTGAACAAGTACCCCAACAACATAAGATCAAATTGATGATTTTCTTTCATAAAACTGATAAAAGCTGGATCCTTATTAAATTGTGAGAATTTTTCAGTGAATCCTTTCATTGTAAGAAATGTTTTGACGACTTTAATGTATGAAGAATTATCTTTCATTTCATTGACAAAACCATTTGTTTCTGCCGCTGAAAATGTAAGACTTTGCAAAAAGACATGTCTGTATCCTGTTGGGGATTTATCTTTCAGCGGAAGTGATGTTATGACGGTTAGATTGTGGCCTCGTTCAACTAAAGCTCGCACAGTTCCCATTTGAACGATCAAATGGGATGGACTATGAGTTAAAAATAATCCAAGTATATTGGAAGCTCCAGCACTGACAATTACTTGAACAAATAAAACAACAATTAATAAAATTCGGAGCTTCATTATCTTGGTCTTCTATAAGGTCTGACTTCTGCCAACAACAACTGGTAATTGATACTAAATTAGAACTTTTCATGACTAAACTATTTTCAATTTTTTTCTATGTTGATTGATAATAATTCAAGAACAATAAAATGCCCGACTGGGTCGCACGTATTTGCTTAAAGCCGTTAATTGAACGATACTGAGGCATTTAAGTTCAACCTAGCTACGAACGGTTTATGCAGAATCATGGGAAGTTTATGAGTTGCGTTAATGGTTCTCATTCAAAAATAGATCTTGCTCACAAAAACACACATAGACATAATATAGTCTAAGTTTTGATTATTTTTTGTTTGTTTCTTATACGCAAAACCAATACTAGCCTTATAAGACAAACAAAAAACAAATTAAGATATTTGAAAGTTTAATCTTATCACTTTAAGTGAGAGATTCAAAAGATTAAAGTGGGCCATAATCTAATTTAAATTATTTCCAATTTTTGCGCACCAAATTTTATTTCAGAAATCTATAAATGAGTTTAAGAATAAGCATCTACTGTACGATATTTGTGCAACAATGAAGATTGATTCTGAAATATAAACCATTCTGTTATCATACAAATTTAATACATCTGTCGCATATGAGGCAGAGACATGAAATAGCAATCAATGACATGACATTGCGATGATTGAGTGCAAACAAAATTCTCTGTCGGATAGTCTTTTTTTTATAAGATGTCACAGACTTAAGGCGAAGGTCAATATGAAGTCCAATGATTGGTTTGAAAAATGGTGATAAGCTGGAAAGTTTTTGAGGAGTTTTTTTTTACTGGGGACTGTTTTTAACTTATAGTCCATCCCATTTGATCATATTACTATGGGTATTGTTCGAGCTGTACTTGATCAAGGCCACAATGTTGTTGTTGTTTCTTAAGTCTTTTAACTTACAAAAGTACTTCGACTGTTGAACTCCAGTCAGCAGTGAGTACTAAAATATTAACTGTACAGTTAATGAAAGCAGTTATTCGACTAAAATCCATTCAACTGGCAGGATTAACTGCAATTAATTAACTTTAGTCAATTAACTGCTTTAACTAACCGTACAGTCAGTATTTTAGAACTGAATGCTAAATGCTTAGTTGGTAGTTAAGTTACCTAGTAGCAGTACTAACTTTGATTTACAATTATACCCAATTAACTGCGACTGAATTGACTGCATTACCAATTAACTGTATAGTCTTTTACAACTCTGCTTACTGAAAAGACTTGAATTTTCAACGACAGACTTATTAATTTGCTCACTACAACACAGAATTCTGAAGTGTACCTACCTAAACTTTAGTTTTGCATTTTACAAAAAAAAAAAATGGAAAAAAATCATTTAGACCACTATGGCTCTCACCGCATGAAATATAATATTCAAGGAAAGTATTATTGAAGTAAAAGAGCCTTAATAATTACTATCCGCTTAGATTTCTTTTTGAATTTTAAACCACAATAGATTTTATTTACTACAAGTCAATTCTGTCTGGCATTCAACAACTACCAACCAATATTTGAAAAAAATTTAAAAAAAACCTTCTTGAAAATGATAAAAAAAAAAACTAACTTTAATTATAAATTAACACCGCAGACAAAAACCATGGGTTCTAGGTTGTGTACGAATTCCCGCGTTACGAAATCCTGCCGTTTCAATACCTTTTTATTTTTCTGTTTAGTCACTCGATTTCATGAGAATCAACAAGAACGAAGGATTCTACTATGTTTAGTTTCACTAAAGGATTTGGGCTAGGAGCGAGGCTGGGTTTGAGCAAAGTTTTCTTGATTGAGAGAACTTTCCATAAAAAAATCTCAACTAAAGAAAAAAAAGGTGTCCACTTTGGGGACAGCGTAATAACGCTGTGTTTAAGAGATACAAATCATTTTTTCGTATAACTCCCTAGATCACGAATATGAAATTTTTAATTCTCTAAGATGTCTATTTTAGCCAAAATTAACGTTTGAAATCTTTGCCCTATCTAGCAGGTCCGGTTCGACCGCAAATCGAGCTTAAAGATAATAAGGTTTTTGTTCATTTGAAATGCTTTTTCGATTGAAAGGTGGCATACCCTATGTCTCGAATATGCAAAAATCATAGTGAACATTTTTGTGACTATGATTATAAAGATCAAATAAAGTTATCAAAAAAAAAGCGATTGGTTTATGTGTAAACAATTTATTTCTTTAATCCTTCTTCCATTTTGTTAACTTAAATGATTTTTTAACAATCAAGACACAAATTCGTATTAATATCATAGACATCTTCAAAAACAAATACACGGCAACACTCAAAAAGAGGATAACATCGATACTGTTCTCCTGCAGCACATTCAATGTCCTCAAAGGACTCTGCATATGCGGTGCACCTTTGTGTCGTATCACATATTCAATCCAATAAACAGCATTCTGTCGCGCTGTTAAAGGACGATCTCTATAAAGTTCCGAAAATCTTCGAACTGTATTTCTGTATTTATCATTTTCCATAACTTCCAAGATTGCTGCCCTAAATGAATTCTCTGTTATGGTTTTATAATCCAAGACAATTCCGTGACCTTTAACTCTTAAGGTCTCAGCATTATTAGATTGATCGCCAAAAACAGGCAAAGCCACCATTGGAACACTATGATACTCTGACTCTGTTACGCTGCCCTTGCCCGCATGGGTTATAAATAGTTTTATGTTTTTATGAGCCAAAATGTCGTCCTGGGGGAGCCATTTTCTAAAAAGTATATTCGAAGAATTTCCTGGAAGTTTGTCGGTATCGAATTTCCAAATCACATTATAGGGAAGGGTGGACAAAGTTTTGTAAATAATTGATACAAAGTTTGGACCCAAGTGATGAGCCTTAACATTTGATCCAAGACTGAAAAATATTACGCCCTTTGGTGAATGCTCCAGAAATTTAGCAAGGTCCTAACAGAAAACGAAAGGAAACAAATTGGATTAAAAAATAATAATTTTATATCACAAACTCACATCAGGCAATGGATCTGATTTGTCTTTAATTGTAATCCCTCCTATTTCTACCATTCCTGGCACAAGAGGCCTTACTGGACCTTCACTAAAGTGATGATTGAAGAGCACCAAAGAAATATTGTTCTGCATCTGCTTCAACGTTGGATACTTGTCAGGTGGAAAGTACTCACTGGGAAAGATCAAAATTATGTACAAATGTTGCTTTTTCGTTGTCATTAGCAAAACTTACTTGTAAATTCGCTCATTGAAGAACTCTAACAATCCAGAGAATATTCTTTCAAGAATATTCACTAAGAAGCAATAGACTCTATCGGCGAAATCCATAGGTTTTGGGTCCATTGTCACATGTGGAACAAACTCCACATGTGTCGGATTACCAATGAGCCTGTTGAGATGTCCATAAGGCTGCAATACCCACGACAAGACCACAGGACATTTAAAATGTGCTGCCAAACCCAATTGATATTCATTAAATGCATATCCTAGCAACATTAGATCAAAATGATTGTCCTCCTTCATAAAACTGATAAATGCTGGATCCCATTTGAATTGTGAATATTTGTCAATCATTCGTTTGATAAATAAAAAGGTTTTGGACACCTTTATATATGATGGTGCATCCTTCATTTCGTTGACCACTCCATTGGCTTCAACTGTTGAAGTGTCAAGACTTTTTAGAAAGATATGCCTGTATCCTGATGAGTTTGTATCTTTCAGAGGTAGCGATGTTATAATGGTAACATTGTGGCCGCTGTCGACTAAAGCTCGCACAGTGCCCATTTGTACGATTAAATGCGATGGACTGTAGGATAAAAACAATCCGAGTATATTAGCAGCTTTAGCACTTGGAATTATGCAGAGAAGCAAAACACAAAGACATGCGAATTGGGGCTTCATTTTTTGGTCGGTGATGTGTCTAAGCTAACCGCCGAATATTGACTGAACTCTGGTATTTATTTATACACAAAATCTGTTGTAGTTGAAATAATTATTTTTTTTATTGAAATGTTTTTAATTGTAAAATCTTATCAAGCTAAATGAGATAAGGCTATTTAAAAAAAAAAAAATATATACATAATAGAATCAGGTTTTGAATGTGATTAGGAAATAAACTACTGTTGTGTTATGTTCTGTGTGATTTAGTGATAAACCAGCCTTTTCCTCGGCGTTATAAAATGTTTTTTTTTACATTTAATTTAATTGATTTTGTTAAAATATTTATATAATTTTAGAAACTCTTTTAATCTACCGATCATAATAACTTCTATTTTTTCTTATCATTTGGGATTTCGCCAGTAATCGTCTAAATTGCAAATTCACCTTTACTTTACGCATTTAAAATGTTTAATGTTGGCTAATTAAATGGTGTGCTAGTAAGACCACTTACTTTGAGTATAAAAAAAAGGTGTGTGTACTCATGTACGTGCGCCAGAAGTTATACTTCCTATCATTATTTATATTTACATAGTTATTTTAAGATATGTAAAATTATTTAAGAAATGTAGTGAAAATTTCTAGAAGGGAATTTTTTTTTTTTTAAAGCATAATGTGCTATTTTGGTTTGTATTTTTACGGTCAAGTTTTACTAAAGTAAAAACCATTTTTTTTTTCAAAAACCGGTATTACAGGTACCTGTCATAGAACCGTTTTTTTTTAATTCTGATTATCTCCTTCATGACTCAATCAATTTCAACCATTTTTTTTACATGAAAGCTTTTAAGTTGCAGTAATAATGTTATGTAAAAAAAAATTCGAAAATAACTTTTTTGAATTTTGATAAAACTTAACAATGGCGGACATCTGTAATTTAATAAATTTATTGTCTTGCACACAAAATGCAAAATAAAAAAAAAAAAAAAACAAACCCAGTATACAATGAATGTGCGAAGTTACTTTTTTCCTACTTATAGTGTCTGTGTAAAAAAAAAACAGTAATAATGAGCTGAAAAAATCCATGTGCTATTACTGGTTAAATATTTTTATAAATGCCGGTAAAGAAGTATAACTCCAAAAATAATATATTAAAGTGAAATCTTTAATCTTTCATTTGGATAAAAAGTGTATCGATGACACAGAATATCCGATAATATTTGGTCTGCAGTCAAAATAACCTCGAAAGTAAAATATACTTTTTGGCATTCTGAAATCGAATTGAAAGTCACTTGTGCTCTATCATATCACGTTTTCGAAATATTGCATTATAAACATGTCAAAAACTCTTTTTTTTTTTTTTTGGTTTATTTTACGCCAAATTTCCTCACTGGGAAATACCTTTTTACTTGCGATATGGGTACCATATATCAACTTATGCTTTCGTAGAAAAAAAAAGTTGAGATAACAATCAAACATGACATTACGATAATAGAGAATGAGAAGAAAGTGGGTCCGGCAATTCTGTCTGTCTGTCTGTCTGTCTGTCTGTATGTATCAGAGACCACAGCCTAAACGGATGGGTCGATTTACTTCAAACTTGGTATGTGGCGTTTTTTGGAGAATATCCCCAGAAATGTTTTTGAATTTTTTTTTGTACCCCAAATAACGGTAATTGTCATATACCGGTTTTAGAAAAACTCATTTTTCTCAAAAAGGGTGCCTACGATTTTGATTAAAAAAATCATGGTCATTTCTTTAAGTAAGGTCTATCTTTAAATGAGAACAATTTTTTCCAAAAACCTTTATTAACGGTACCTGCATTAGAACCGTTTTTTTTAATTCTGATTTTCTCCTTCATGACTCAATCAATTTCAACCATTTTTTTACAAGAAAGCTTTTAAGTTGCCGTAATAATATTTAGTAAAAAAAAATTTTAAAATTATTTTTTTTTGAGTTTTTAAAAAAGTTTGATTTTTTTTTTTTGAAAAATCATTTTTTCGAAAACTGTTCAATATTTTTTTTTAATTTAGTTTTTAGATGTTGATAAATAATATCTTAAAAATAGCGTACCAATTTTTTTTTTATAAAAGTCCTTGCAAAATTTTATATGGAAAAAATAGTTTTTAAAAAAAAACGGCTCTAACGATTTTCAAAATTTTTTTTCTAAAAGTGTATCATTATAGTTGGAGCCGTTTTAAAAAAAATTAACTTTTTAAATACACAAATTCTCAAGTCTTGTTGAAATAAAATGCACGACTATCGCACGAACTTGCTCATGTAGTGCAAAGCTATTTTATGTATTAACTTAGCTTGAAAATTGTATCTTTTGGTCATCTGATGTGTGTAGGTATTGAGAGATATGCACAAATAAGCATATTGGGTGAATGATTTGTGTTTTTTCAAAATTTAATTTTTAGATGTTGATAAATATTAGCCATCTTAAAAATGGCATACCATTTTTTTTTTTTAAATCGTTTGAAAATTAAAAAAAAAAATATTAAAAAAAAAAAACGACTCATTAGATTTTTTGAAAAAAATTCTAAAAATTTATCGTTATTGAAGAAATTATATCAAAAAGTTTAATCAAAATCGTTAGAGCCGTTTTCGATAAAATTCGAATAACTTAAAAATGTTGTATGGGAGGCAGTGGAGAAGTGTACAGATAGACGCACAGACGCACAGACCGACGCGACGGACGGACGGCATGACGAAAGCCACTTTTTCGGACTTCTCCATCATCGTAATTTTGGTTTTGATTAAAACCTCAAATTTTTCTTTTTGACACGAAACCAATACTTGCCCTAAAGAGCAAGTAATAAAGTTTGAATGCCAATTTCAAAAACATATTAATAGACATCTAAAACCATAATTTAAAAAAAAAATCATTTACGCGTTTTCGAAAAATTGATTTTTGAAAAAAAAAATGAATTATTTTTTAAAAGTCCAAAAAATTTTTTTGGAAAATTTTAATTTAAAATGTGTAATTTGTTAAGATAAAATAAATCTCTTGTATAGAAATTGTCATCGAAATCCGTGAAGTCGCTTTCGAGAAAACCAGAAAAGAGAAAAACGCCTCTATGGGAGGTCCGTTCTTAACCTATAAAAACATATTTTTTTTATTTCTAAAGTACGACCTCGCCTGTCGTATAGCAAACATAAAAATTTTAATCAAAACCGTTAGATCCGTTTTTGAGAAAATTAAGTTTTTCCAAATTTGGTTGTTTGGCAGGTACCGTTATATTTGGTCCTAAAAAAATTCAATTCCCCTCTAGTGAATCACTAAAAACTCATACCTACAGGTTTTAAGGTAATTACTGTAAAAAAAAAATATTTTAAAGCTTCTTCTTTTTTGTACAGAACTTGAAAATATTTGGTTTGAATTGTTTTGTTTTTCAAAAACCATGACCATATGAAAAAATTGCAGTTCTCTGACCTTGTTCGAACACACATAGAATGACATTTATCTCATGTCTGGTTTAGGTAACTCAATAAAAAAAAAGCAGATGTTTGCATTTCCAATCAAGTTTTCAATTTCTTTGTTTGAGTACTTTAGATATCCTGCAGCTGGCACCACCAGGAAATACCATACCTATTCCATTTTGTACATCCGTTTTATCCTTTTGACTATGTATTCTGTAGTATGTACTTGTATCGATTTTGCTCTCGACATATCAATATCATTTGTTGTTTGCACGAAGCTTAACCAAAGTCTCAATAATTTTGGGATTCCATCGTGCAAAGTCGAAATTTTGTTTTACTCAAAAAAAAAAAAAAAACAAAACAATTTCTATGAATGGGTTCCTGTCGATATACATGACTCTTAAATTTGCATGACTGACATCTGGTATCTTTTGTTATTTTTGTTTATTCACAGGGAAATGGTTTACCATTCACTGACTCGGATGTCTCAATTTTCGAGGCGTTTGCAATTTTTTGCGGACTTGGTATCCATAACACGCAAATGTACGAGAATGCATGCAAATTGATGGCCAAACAAAAAGTCGCCCTCGAATGTCTTTCGTATCATGCGACTGCTAGTCAGGATCAAACAAGCAAATTGGTTCAGGATACTGTGGCGAGTGCAGAAGCGTACAGCTTGTACAGTTTTAAATTTATCGGTGAGTACAGAATATTCGGTTTCAATGGTTCCCATCGTCATCGTCATCGTCAGTCGGTATATCGTTGGTGTTTGGACAAAAGGATTTAAGGATTGTTTATTTAAATTACAGATTTTGAACTCAAGGATGATGACACGTGTAAGGCGGTACTGAGAATGTTTTTGCAGTGTAATTTGGTTCAACAGTTTCAGATTCCCTATGATGTGGGTATTATTGGTTTTCGTATTTATGTTAATGTCAACCATTTTGCAAATGCGTATGTTTTGTTTTCTTTTTCTTGTATCTTTTTGTCGTCTGATTTTAATTAAAATCAAAAGGTCCTTTGTCGATGGGTGCTAAGTGTTCGTAAGAATTACCGTCCTGTTAAGTATCACAATTGGCGACATGCCTTGAATGTGTCCCAAACCATGTTTGCCATGCTCAAAACTGGCAAAATGGAACGCTTTATGACTGATTTAGAGATATTAGGTTTATTGGTAGCTTGTCTGTGTCATGATTTGGATCATCGTGGGACAAATAATGCATTTCAGACGAAAACCGAAAGCCCCCTGGCGATATTATACACAACTAGCACAATGGAGCATCATCATTTTGATCAGTGTGTTATGATATTGAATTCTGAGGGAAACAATATTTTTCAGGTGAGTTAAAGTGATTTTTCACTATGCATAGTTATAAAACAATTTACAATAGAATTTTTGTTTAATATTATGAATTACAGGCACTTTCACCGGACGATTATCGATCTGTTATGAAAACTGTCGAGAATGCTATTCTTTCAACGGATTTGGCAATGTATTTTAAAAAACGCAACAATTTTCTAGAATTAGTTGAGAATGGAGAATTCGACTGGCAGGGAGAGGAAAAAAAAGAACGTAAGTTCACTCTTATACAAAAAAAAATGTAAATGACCAAAGAATCGGCTTGAATGGTTTGTGAGTTGTGGTGCAGTTTTATTTAGTTTCAAAATCAGTAAAGTTGTTTAATCAAACATTTGCATCGATAAATAATCTACATAAAGTTTGTTTTATAATATTTTATTAAAATTGCTTCGCATTGGTAAAATTAATAAAATTTGTCATATGAGAATCCAGGAAAAGACGAGTCTATTCAAATATTTGGGGTGAAAGGGTGTTTTTTATTGGTAAAGAGCTTTGTGCAACAAGTGACAAAACATCCTGTAAAAATAATTGTAGGTTAGTAAAAAACTTAAGAAATTATCCGATGTTCTTAAGAATGACCACTGGGTATCATGATTGAATTTTTTTTTTCCATTAGACTGACCTTATACCAATTGGATTTTTTCGGGTATTAACTATATTTTGGGAAATTTTGGTTATTTTTGGATTTTATTTAAGTGTCATATTGAGGAATTTATACTAAAATATCAAGGAAGTACATAGTCAAGTCAAAATGTGTCAGTTTTATACTTCAATATCTTCTATCTACTATCTATGGCAATTACCGAAATTTTCCAAGATAAGGCTAAGACCCGAAAAAATAAAAAAATAAATAAATATAAGGAAAACAAAAACAAAAGATGTGTGTGTATTAGGGTGGTCCACAATATCAATTTTGTGGTATTTCTTGGGCATCTCTTGGAATTAAGGTCCTTTTTCGTATTTTTAAAATTATATTTAGGTCGCGAGTATTGATTTTTTTAAATATAAATTCTTGAAGAAGGAAATCAAAAATCAAAGTTCACTGATCTCTTCTTAGCTAATTAGGCATTATTTTTTTAAACAAATTATTTAAGGGTAGTTTTGAGGGTTAATTTATCGATTGTAACTTTCAAAAATTTATAAAAACTATCATTTTAAATTTTTACTGATAAAAAAATTCTATTTTGTAACCGTTTTTCTATAGATTATATTGATATAAAAAAACTTTTTTTAAAACCCGTTATTTATATTTTTAAATTAATAAACTAAAAAATGGATCCATTTTGAATAAAATCGATGATCGCTCGACCTCTTTATATAATTTTAAAAATCTGAAAAAATTCTATTAATTCCAAGAGGAGCCCAAGAAATACCACAAAATTGATATTGTGGACCACCCTAGTAAGTACTCATGTAAGCCTGCCAGAAGTTATACTTCTAAGTGCAAAAGAAAAAAAAAAGGAAGTTGTATGAATGTTTTATTACTTCTCTTTTGCTTTTCATACATGCGCAGCTTAACATGCGCCATGTAATACCCGTCTTATCAATCATATATTTATTTTGGTATAGTTTTTTTTTTCTTTTTTGGAAATGTCAAATTATTTATGAAACGTAGGTATTCAAATGTTCTAGAAATGATTTTTTTTTTCAAAAAAACATAATGTGAATTTTTGTGATATCAATTTCATTTAATACTTCAACTTCAAAGATCGGTTCCGTTATAATAATGTTTCGAGCAATTTTGTTCACGCGAAAAGTTAATAAAGGCCTAATTTTTGTTTTCATATCAATGTGTATAATTAGTTTTTCTCCAAAAAATCTTTACTAGCAGTAACATCCTTTTCAAAAACCTAAAAAAATATTTGATTTTCGAAAACGTGATTGTTTTAGAATTTGATGGTGAGCCAAAAATATTCGTCATATCGATTAATCTATCTACCAAAATTAATTTTATGACTTTAATCCTAATACTTTTCGAGAATTACTAAAACTTTTTTTGCAACATAACCGCACTAACTTTCCGATGGAATTCCAAAAAATACCGTTCTATCGGAAACTTACACTATACCACCTATCTTTTGGTGTATTTAGTTTTGTTCTATCACTTATAGTGAATCAGTCACTGTATTAAGCACCTCAAGCACCCCCTGCGATATTTATTTTACAAAGTCTGAACAATTATTTTCAAAACAAACAAATATCTATGTTTTGAGATGGGCTGGGCAACTTCAAGCTCAAATATCTCAACTCTCCCATGAATGATTAAAAAAAAAATATTTCAGAAATATAACAAACTAAATTCCGCCTTTCATTTGATACCAAACACGATAAATCCAAAGGTTTTAAATGTTCTAACTCTCTCATTTTAAAGTTTAACTTCAAGCTTTAAAACCAGACCAAAAAAATTAAGTATGAAAGTTGCATCCATCAGGATGCAACTCTCATGTTTCATCATTGTTTTTTTAAAAGGCGAAAGGGGTGATTCCATGTTTTTTTGTAAAACCTAGTAGGTACTGTACTGATTTGAATATGTTTTCACTCATTCTTTGATGTTAACTGAAAATGGCACTTTTATTAAAAAGAAACCATTCCAAATAATATGATTCATGTGATACAAAAGTTTCCGGTGTGATGGCAATGTCGATGGCGTGAATCAAATGGATCATCGAACGAACATCAAACAAAAAAGGCTTAGCGAAGAATGAAATTCATCAATCTATCAAAGTCCTTGAAATCGATATGATTTTCCGCACAAATCAGCCAGTTTAGAAAAAATAAAAACGTATGCTGCCACAAACAGTATTTTCACTTTGAAATAAACAAAAAAAAAATTTGAATGCCTGGATACAATATTTTTTTTAGTTTGTCGCCTTTGGGGAGTCAATTTATTTTTCGGGTTTTTGTTCCGCTTTCTAATCACACTTTTTGTTTGATTTATATCCTTTGTAGTGCTGTGTGGAATGATGATGACAGCCTGTGATGTGAGCGCTATTGCTAAGCCTTGGGAAGTTCAGCATAGAGTGGCAAAGCTGGTTGCAGATGAGTTTTTCGATCAAGGTGATTTGGAAAAATTGCAGTTGAATACGCAGCCCGTAGCGATGATGGACAGGTAAGAATTGATGTTTTTATGTGTCATGTTTCGTGAATGTTCTTTCAAATATTTTTTTTTTTTTTGTTTCTGCTTACTGTTGAGTAAAAAATGACCTTTAGCAAATCCGTTACATGAGAACAAAAAAAAGAACACGTCAATTTCTAGCTTTTGAAAAAAAATTGTGATATTTTTGTTGCCTTCTAGGAACTAAATATCGAGTATTTTCAGGTTTTGTGCTCACAAATAAAAACGAAAATGACATTTTATTAAATAGAATATATTTTTTGGAAACAAAAAAATAATTTATCATCAGGATATGGATGGTGGGAAAAATTAAGAAAAATGCGTTATGAAAGGGAAAAAATAAATTGCTTGGGGGGAAGGGGGGGAGATGGGCGATAAAGTGAGCTAGGTGTCCGATTTCTATCAAAAGTAGACCACTTATCAAAAAATGTTTCATTCAAAAGAAGGTAGATGGTAAAAAGATCTACCTACAACTTCTGTTCAAATAATTTTTTTATATTAGGTACCTCAAAAACATTGGGTAGTATCCAAAAATGTTTTTTTTTTTTTTGTTTTATTTTTATTTGTATCTTTTACAAAAATAGTTAGATTTTGATAAAACTTGGTTTTAAAGTAAATTAATAGGAATTTATCTGTGACCTCTTCAAAAGTATACAAATGAAATATTTTGTAGCAGGCTCCAGGTCAATAAAACACAATGTTTATATGGTGTGCAACGTTTCGAGCATTTGTACACTCTTCATCAGGCCTTTTTTATTAAATGAAAACAAAGAATTAACATAAATTCATGCATTCAATTATTATACAAATGTCAGTTACTTACAACAACAAATAATTAAATTAATGACACAACATTTACACAATTTTGGGTCAAAGATTTTTGATAAAAATGTTTTCACTATAAAAATAAAGGATTTTATAAATTTGAAACATTGACCTGGGGCCTGCTACAAAATATTTCATTTGTTTAAAGTAAATTGCTATTTTCATCATTAAAATATCAGTAAAATACAGAAAATTATTATTTTTTGTGTGTTTTTAACGAATTTATTTTGAAAAAATAACCTAATTTTCAATAAAAAAAAAATGACAAACATTTCCTTTGATTTTTGAAAATTTTGAAATTGATTCCTCTTGGTTAAATCAGCACTTAAAATTTGTATTAAAAGTCGTACTTCTGAAATAAAAAACAAATATGTTTTAATCGGATAGTTACGGTACCTCCCATAGACCCGTTTTTTTTCTATTTTCTGATTTATTTATAAATGACTTAAATGATTTCGAGGAATTTTTTTACAAAAGGTTTTTATAATTAAATCATTTCATACAAAAATTCTCAATTTTTTTTTTTTGATTTTTTAAAAATGTAAATTTTTTTTTCAAAAATCACTAGGTATACATACTTTGAAACCTGTTAATGTTTTTTTTATGAATTTCTCGAAAATGGCATACCTACCAACTTTTTTTTTAAACATGGGTTGAGAATTTGTATGCATACAAAATTATTTTGAAGTTATACTTCTTTACCGACATTTAAAAAAATATTCAACCAGTAATAACACATAGACTATAGCCCATTATTACTGTTTTTTTCCACACAGACACTATAAGTAGGAAAAGAGTAACAACACACCTACATACATAATATACCTACTGGGTTTCCTTTTTTGTGTGCAACACAATAAATTACATATTGATCTTCTACATTATGCCATAGACAAAATCTAAATACACCAAAAGAAAGGTAATACAATTATATTTAATAGACAAATTGAAATGATGATAAGATTTGGTTAAGAAAAAAAATCTTAAAACCGTAACGTTAAAAAAAACCACCATAAATCTGCATCCTATTATTAAACTCTTGATACTGGCCAAGTTAACTGTGGTGTAAATAAGGCAGTAATCAGAGAAAACCCAATAAAAAACGATATTTTGTGCTTTTCAAAAGGACTGGATGTTTCAACATTTTTTATGATGAATCCAGAAGTCATACAAAAAATTGGCCAAGACATAAATTTAGTAATTTTGTCTTAATTTGTTCTACATTAACGGTTTTAGGGCAAAATGTTTATATTTTGGACTATGCACCAAACACAATTAACAAAAAAAAACAATTTTTGGTAAGTTTTTCAATGATTTCTCATGTTTTCCGTGATAAATTTTGTTGGGTAACTTCCGATTCATACTCAACATCCCAAAGAAACATAAAGTATTACTTCAGAACTTCCCACCTCTAAATTGGACTAGAGAGAGTATTTTGGACAATTCCTAAATTTCAATTTGCAATATCTTTGCACCGAAAGCAAATTTTTGAATGATTCCTTTCCCATCCCATTAATAGTTTTGTAATTAAGTATCTACCAGCAAAGAAATTCGACGTTAAATGTACCAAAAAACGTGTTTTTAACATTTTCATATTATTTTCAGATTCTTGTTCAGAGGTACAAAACCCGTTAGAAAAGTATAGGTACTTTGGTTTGAGTCAATTTTTGTTGTAGACCAGTGTAATCTATAGTATACTTTTCTATGTGTTACCGTTGTCTTTGAATTGTTTTTTTTTTTTTGTAAAATAATTTTTTTTTAATTCTCCCCCTGCCTGAATGTTTATGACAGTTTTATTAATTTTTTTGGCACAATAACACGTTCTACTAGTTTGATTTATCTCATGAGAAGCATTCTAAATTTCTTAATTTAATGTTATTTGCTACTACTTGCTGTTATATACATTTTTTCTTATTGCTAAATTTTGAAATGCTGTATCTTGGAAACTGGTGGCCCTTCAAAAATGAAACTGAAGTCAAATTAACAAAGTGCGAAAAACTAGTCCTTCATTGCAAAAAAAGTCAGTTCCTAAAAAAGCGCACAAATTTCTTTTTTTGGATTTTTAAAAATTTTGCGTTCGACGCTAGAACTAAAGAATAAGTAGGTATACTCGAAAACACAGTAAAATAGGCTTAAGCAGACGATGTTTCTAGATTTTAGGTGTGTTTTTTTGTATGCGAATTGCGAATGAAACGACATAAAAAAAATGAAAAAAGTGTTTCCAATACACAAAATGAAATAAACAAAAAATAAATAGCAAAAATCTTTTTCTGATTTATTGAATTGTTTGCATACTCTGTGTTTTAATAAATTCAATTACATATTTATAAAGAAATTTCAGATTATGCTTTTTTGAAAAAAATTTCCGTCTAGAACTTTTCGCTACTAAATAATTTTACACATCCAAAAAACTATATAAAAATAAAAAAATGATAGGAAGTATAACTTCTGGTGCGCCTACATGAGTACACACACCTTTTTTTTAAATATCTCTAACGATTTAAAAAAAAAAAAAATTAAAAAAATGTATTTATTCTTCTCAACAAAAAAAGATGGCATACTTAGTTTGGAGCTCAAAACAATTGAAGAAGGTGTTGAAGTCATTTCTTATCAAATTATTTATCATTAAAAACTTTATATATGGAGCTTTAGCATCTACAGTAACTTTGATCCCAAGAGAAAGTACGTTCGACCCAGTGGTTCATTTTATTTTAATCGATTTCGTGTTTTCTAGAAAACTATTAATGTTTTTTCATTGAATTTCTTGTTTGGTTCTTTTCGTCATTTCACTTAGTAATAATTTTGTGTATCTATAAATCTTCATCGAAATCCGTTGCGAGAAAATCAGAAAAAAACGGGTCTATGGGAGTGGGAGGTACCATTATTAACCGTAAAAAAAATACTTTTTTTGTTTCAGAAGTACGAATTTTATGATTGAAGTAGATACACACCAAAATTTTAATCAAAATCGTTAGAGTCGTTTTTGAAAAAAATAAGATGTTCCGTTTTAATCATAAAGGCAGGTACCGTTAATTTTGGTTTACAAAAAAAAATCAATTTCCCTTTTCCCCCTCAAAACCTTTAACTACAAATTTTGAACATAATCGCTCGATGGGTTTAGGCTGTAGTTTGAGATAGACAGGCAGAAAGCCAGGCAGACAGAATTGCCGGACCGACTTTTTTTTGCATTCGTAATGTCATGTTTGATTGTTATCTCGAGATCAATTTTTTTTAACGAATTTTAAACTTGCCCTATAGAACCTTTTTTTATCGCAAGTAAAAAACTGTACGTGATAGAAATTTTTTGGAAGTGGGTCAAAATAAGGCATTATTTATTGTAATTAACTTATTGCGTTATCTTAAATATACATCGTTAACATAATGAAAAACAATTTTTCAACGTTCACGTCCGGACTTGATTTCTAATGTCCAACACATTTTTTTTTTTTTTTTTTTAATAATAAAATTTTAAAACACAAATTACTACTATCAATCTGAAGCTTTAGATAATAACAGACAATACCAAACACAATTACTTATCCTTTTTATTTTCAACCTTGTTACGCCTTCGAAATATAAAATGTCTGACTAATTTAAGAAGTAATTTAATCAATATTGCTGCCAATTTCCATACCAAATAGAAAATAGCCATCAAAAACAAAATAACATCAATACTATGCTCTTGGAAGACATTCAATTCCTTCAAAGGACTCTGCATGTGAGGAGCACCTTTGTGTCTTATGACATATTCTATCCAAAAGACTGCAGTCTGTGCTGCTGTTAACGGTCGATCTCTGTAGAGCTTTGAAAATTTCTGCACAGCTTTTCTATATTTTTCATTTGTCATTACTTCGATAACTGCATTTCGGAATATTTCCTTTGTCATTGTTTCGTGATCAAGAGCAAGACCATGTCCTTTTGTTGCCATAATCCTTGCATTGCCTGGTTGATCATCCATTATTGGCAATGCGACCATTGGTACTTGATGATATTCTGATTCGGTAACACCACCCTTGCCTGCATGGGTTATAAAAAGTTTCACGTTCTTGTGGGCCAATATATCATCTTGGGGCAGCCATGTTTTGAACAGGATATTTGATGCATTTCCGGGATGTCTGATTTCATCGAGTTTCCAAATGACGTTGTATTTGAGAGAACTTAGAACATCAAAAATCATTTCGTAAGTCGTATCCTTAATATGCAAGCCACAAGCATTTGATCCAAGACTAAAATATATGACACCTTGTGGGGATTCGTTCAGAAATTTTTGAATATCCTTTAGAAAACATAAAATATAAATTATGTGTTACATGTCATTGTTAAAAGCCTCGAAGTTATCTTACCTTTGGAAGAGGATCTGGTTTGTCTTTTATCTGAATTCCTCCAATTTCAATTAGAGCCGGTACCAGCGGTCTTACTGGAGTTTCACTAAAATGATGATTGTAAAGAATAAGAGAAATATTCTTCGACATCTCCTTATATGACGGATACTTGGAACTTGGATAAATTTTGCTACAATTAAACAAAAAACAAAGTTCGACGTTTGACTCTTAGGCAAAATGAAACTCTTAACTTACTCGTATAAGCCTTCTAAAACAAAAAACTCAGCTAATTTGGTGATAATAGCTTCAAAAATATAAATAACATAATTCAAGACCCTATTGAAGAAAGTCATCGCATTTGGTGAAATGAAGGGTGAAAATGGAACAACAGCTGGAAGATTGGGATTACCAATCAATCTTGAAATATGACCGAATGGTTGCATCATCCAAATAAGCACGGTCGGACACTTGAAATGAGCAGCTTCCCCCAAATTAGCTTCATTGTATTGATAGCCCAGTAACATCAGATCAAATTTGTTGTTTTCATTTTTAAAATTAATAAAATCCGGATCTAAATTATAACTCGAATACTTATCGATAACTCCTTTGATACTTTCATACCATCGTATTGGTTTGAGGTAAAAAGGCGCACTATTGATTTTATCAATCATCGTAAATGTATCATTCTGTGTGTGTTCCAAAGTTTTGAGATAGACATGCCGATAACCGGGGTTATGGTCATTTAACTTTGTTGATGTTATCACAGTGACGTTGTGGCCCTGTTCAAGTAGTGCCCGCACTACGCCCATGTGCACGATTACATGTGATGGGCTATGAGTGAGAAACATTCCGAGTATATTTGAGGGAATGACGTAACTCATTGACTGTATTAGCAAAACACCGATAAGTACAAATTTGTTATAATTCATTTTGTAGGTAGGTACGCTACCAGCAGCCACCGCACGCTTAGACTCTTCGCACGCTACGAACACAACTAAATTCATCAGTGGCTATTTTGAATGAAAAATAAAATACGTTGTCTTCAGAGTAGATACATTTAATGAATAGGGGTGTGTTGGATGTTTATATTTCCTTGATTAGTTATTAACTTTTTATATTCTACTAGAAAGTTTTTCCGTATATAATTGCAATTTTAGAATGTTATCTTTAGTTTAGAGAAAATTTTATACATAAATCGTTCCTGATTGAAAACAAGTTTACGATTAGTTTTCATAAAAAAACTAGCACATGCTGAGTTTTTTTATGAAATAAGCATTTAGAATAAGAAAAGGGGTTAAGTAAAAGTGAAGGGTTTGGATATTGTATTCGCGAGCAGTCGAACACAATGATATTAATCACGGAGATGCGAAGTTGTGATACAGTAGAAGTAACTATTCATGCAACCTGGTAAACTTTTCCTTCTGGTAAAATGGGAAAGTTTGCCATCACTCTTGTTTCATGAACTTGAATTATTTGGAGAAATTTATGGTTCTTTCCTTGTCTTCGGCAACTACCTACAAATTATTGGCTGGTTATATCTAATCTAGCCAAAATTAAACGTTAAAAGCTTTCTTCAATTACCAGATGGTAAAGTTTTTACAAACAAATTTGTGTGGAAAAGTTTGCCATAATCTGGTAAAGATTTCCTATTGAAAATTTGACAGTTTAACTACCAAATTTGCCATTTTACCACGTTTTCCAGGTTGCATGAATACCCATTACCCATACTATCTCGTATGACCTAGTTCTTTTTTTTAAATTGAACATTGCATGCTTCCAGTTTTATTTATTTTTACTTGCGATATGGGTACCATATGTATATCAAGTTATGCATTCGTACAAAAAAAAAAAGTTGAAATAACAATCAAACCTGACATTACGATGATAGAGAATGAGAAAAAAGAGGGTCCCACGATTCTGTCTGTCTGTCTGTCTGTCTGTCTGTCTATCTGTATGTATCAGAGACCACAGCCTAAACGGATGAGTCGATTTACTTCAAACCTGGTATGTGGCGTTTTTTGGAGAATATCTCCAGACCCCAAATAACAATACCTGTCATATACCGGTTTTAGAAAAACTCATTTTTCTCAAAAACGGTGCCTACGATTTTCATTAAAAAAATCATCGTCAGTTTTTTAAATAAGGTCTATCTTTAAATGGAAACCATTTTTTTTTAAACCATTTTTAACGGTACCTGCCATAGAACCGTTTTTTTAAATTCTGATTTTCTCCTTCATGACTCAATCAATTTCAACTATTTTGTTTATATGAATGCTTTTAAGTTGTAATAATATATAGTAAAAAAAATTCGAAAATTATTTTTTTGGATTTAAAAAAAAAATTTGAATTTTTTTTTTGAAAAATCATTTTTTCGAAAACTAATTAATATTTTTTTTCAAAATTTAGTTTTTAGATGTTGATAAATAATATGTTAAAAATGGCGCACAAATTTTTTTTATAAAAGTCCTTGCAACATTTTATATAGAAAAAATAGTTTTTTTTAAAAACGGTTCTAACGATTTTCCAATTTTTTTTTTTCTAAAAGTGTATCATTATAGAAGAAATCAAATTGGATACTTCGTTGTTTTCAGTTAAAATTCATTAAAGAAGCTGTTTTAGTCATTTGAAAATCGAATTTTATGCTTTTTTAATTTTCTTTGCTTAAACATAAATAGTAACTTTATCTATAAGAGCAAGTACGTGAGACCCAGTCGTGCATTTAATTTACGATGGTAAACGATCAGTAGGAGACAAACTAAAATAATCTTCTAGTTTTATGTTAAATACACTTTTCAATAATCTCATAGTTAAAAAGTTAAAAAAAAGAAAACCAATATTTCTGACATTCGACCTTGATTTACTTTTGACGCGGACACTGTCTGTTAATCGACTTTTCTCTGAATATTTCTTGTGCCTTTTTTGCAAATTTTTCTTTCAGCACTACATCAGTAAAAGAAAAAGAAAATGCACGACTGAATGGCACAAACTTGCTCATGTAGTCCAAAACTATTTTATGTATTAACTTAGCTTTACAATTTTAGCTTTTAGTTATCTGATGTGTGTATTTATTGAGAGATACGCACAAACACTTTTTGGATTTTTTTTCTGAAAAATTATTTTCGATAATTTGATAATGATTTTTGTTTTTTCAAAATTTAATTTTAAGATGTTGATAAATAATATCTAGGTAGTTTAAAAATGGAATACAAACATTTTTTTTGACAAATCGTTTAAAAAATTTTTAATAAAAAATTTAATCAAAATCGTTAGAGCCGTTTTCGAGAAAACTCGAATAACTCAAAAATGTTGTATGGGATCTCATCGGTAGATGAGATATTCAAAAACAAAAAAAAACTAACTTTCAAAATTACACAAAAATCATATTTGGACTTCTCCATTATCGTAAAGTTTGTTTTTAATAAAAACCTCAATTTTTTTTGACACAAAACCAATACTTGCCCTATAGAGCAAGTAAAAATGGTGAAAACTTTTGGAGGAAACTAATTTTTCGATAAAAAAATAGGTTGTGAAACTTTTGGTTTTAAAGTTTACAGTTTATTATATGTATAATATTTATTATGCCCGTGTTTAATTTTTACTTGCGATACATGTAGGTACTATTATAGGGAAGTTTAGGATTCGTAAAAAAATCAAACTTGAGATAAGAATCAGACATGACATTACGATAGTAGAGAAATTGAAAAAAGTGGGTCTCGAAATTCTGTCTTTTTGTCTGTCGGTCTGTCTTTATCTTGAGCTATAGCCTAAAGTACTCAAACGATTATCTTAAAACTAGGTAGTTAAGGGTTTTTGGTTATTCCCTAGAGAGAAAATTTAATTTTTTATAGGGCCCAAATGAACGGTACCTTCCAAACAACCAATAAAGAAAAACTTGATTTGCTCAAAAACGGCTCTAACGATTTTGATTAAAATTTGTATGTGTTTTTTGAATCGTACTTTTGAAATAAATAAAATATTTTTTCATCGGTTAAAAACGGTACCTCCCACGACGCGACGTAATAGATATTTACTGACTTTAGATTCAAATTCAGCACTCCAAATCCAGAAAAATATATTTTGGGGTCAAAAATTAAGCTCTAGTTTCATTGAATATTGTTGTTTCACATTATTTTGCGTTTTTGAGTCGTCGCCTTAAAAGTTGGTTGACAACACTATAACCTCAAAATTGTCAATTCTTTTAATGAGGATTAATTAGTAAGGTCTCGAAATCATTATACTAACAATAAATCAAAGTAATAGTATAAAAAATAGCTCTAAGAGTGAACGCTAAAGCGAACTAAAATAGTCTTGTTTTTGTAAACTCCTTAGTTTTTTGTCCTTGTTATTACTGACATATACATAATTAGGTTACAGTCAGTATTATAGGACCTATTTTGCATAGATTTAGCCAAAATTCTATCTTTGAGAATGATTTGTTTTCAGTTTATCGTTTTTTATTGCGTGCTCTGGCTGCCATATTGAAGCCGCCATTTTGTAAATAAAAAAGTTGGTATATTTTTTTGTATTCTCCGCAATAAAATCTCTAAGTGTACCGAATTTCATCAATTTTCTCGTCAAGAAATGACCACGAAATTAATTTTGTCGCTGAAACTCACAGAAAGGACCACTACCATTGTGACATTAACATCAGATAACAAAAAACAGCAACGGTTTCTTTTAAAAACAATTTGCATTAATAAGTGCTTTACGTGGTTCTCCTTCACCGTTGCAACGACGCGACGTCTATTTGTGATAAAAAACTTTGTTTCAATTCAGTTAAGATTAATTAATTAATTAATAAATGAACTAATTACATCCTTTGTTTAATCTACCTACAAGTAAAGTACACACAATACACATAGGTACATAATTTGTACGAACATCATAATATCGCAAAAAAAAAAATCTTTAATTCTGGTCTTACCTCTCTCTGTGTTCAGTTTATTGAACATTAATATCATTCTTCTTTCAATTTTTTCTTTACTTACATTTTTTTTTGCAATTTTAACAGAGAACGCAAGGACGAACTACCAAAAATGCAAGTTGGCTTCATCGATATCATTTGTCTGCCATTGTACCGAGTATTGTGCGATGCTTTTCCATGGATTACACCATTGTACGAGGGAACCATGGAAAATCGCCGCAATTGGCAGGATCTGGCGGAAAAAGTCGAAATGGGTTTAACATGGATCGACCACGATACCATCGATAAGCCCGTAGAAGAATTTGCAGGTAATTTTTTTTATATAATTTTATTTCCTTCTCTCGATTGAAAATTTAAATGCCAGATGCAGCTGATGATGCAGTCAAGTTTTTTTCTTTTAGTTTTTTTTTTAATCGAATTATTTTTAAATGAAAGGAACACATTGGAGTATTGTGCAGAAAAAGTTTACTTTTTTTTGGTCTGTTTAACTGTTTTGGAATTTGCCTAAAAAATTTTGATACCTTCACGTTTGAGAGGCATTATGTTTCCTGGACGACGCATTATGCGCATTCCTTAACAACAAAATTAAGCAATAAATAATCACACTGACAGTTTTGGTTTGACTTTTATGTCGCAGTATATTCCACCAAATACCCCAATGTGTACCAAGCGTGGAAGACAAATTACCTTGCCTTACCTTCATTTTTTGTTTCACACGTAAAAATCAATTTCACTTAACTTTATGCCATCGTTCTTCTTTTCTTTTTTTTATTTTTATTTCATCTCCAGCATGCAAGGAAGAGGAAATAAAGGATATTGAATTCACGGTTACAACGTTAAACTGTCAACATGCCAGCGGTGGTGAGTCAAATGACACTTCAACACCTGAACACCGTGGATCCCGGTTTAGTAGCATGAAAAAAACCGGAGCACTTGGCAAGGTGGTTCGTTCGAAACTTAGCAAGACCTTGTACAACAGCATGGATGGCGCGAAACCAAAAACACCCCTCAAACCATTGTTGGATGTTCAACCCACGGACATGTCTAAGGACACCAAGTTTTCATCCCACAGCGATGGAACAAATGCAGATAAGAGTCCCACAAGTCCACAGTCATCAAACCAAATGCCTGATAAGTCAAAGAAACGCTCAAAGCTGTGTGCGCTATTGTGACGAAAGCCGTCCAATTAGAATTTAAAACCCCCATCTTCGGGTAGCGCAACATAGTTTGTGCCCTGAGCTGATGGGCTTTTTTTGAATTTTAATTGGTTAAAAATGAATTACAATACAAACCGTAAAACAAAAACAAAAATAATAAAATGATGTTTTTTGTACAGCAGCAACTTTTGTATTTGATAAAGAGGTTTCCTCAGAGCGCAACAGGTACAGAAATGCGCGCACCGCACCGCCTGCGGATTATCTTTCGTAATAGTTTAATTCTTTCGTGTTGACGTTGTCGGCAGGGTTTATAGAGTCCTTGAAGAAGGTTAGTGATTGTTTTCATTATTGTTAGCTTCTCTGTTTCAAGTTTTGCTTTTTTGTATATATAAACTTGTAAGTTGTAACCCAAAAGTTGCTTTTCCGTCCTTTTACAGTGCTTATCTGAAATACTCTTTTACCTTAGTGGCACGACACAGGACTGTAGGGTAGGTAGGTAGTATATCATGTACCTGTTGAAACAAAATCTGCGTGTGCTGGAGGGGTTATCGTATAAGTAGTAGAGAAAGTTTTGGTTTTGTTCACCAAAGAATTTTAAACATTTTTATTTTTTTTTTTATCAAATGAGATTGAAAATTTGAGTTGTGTTCTTAATATGAGCAACACATGCTGTGTTCAGATGAACGATGTTTTGAGAACAAAAATAATAAAATAATAATGTGCGGTTGGGATTTTGAATTTTCGTGGTGTAATATTGATTAAATTTACCTTTTAATTGGAGAAATTTATTTATGCTTTATGATGAACAAACAAGAAGTTATGAAGGTATTGGGAAGGATCAAGGATATAAAGGTTGTAATTCGTACGATTGTATAAGCACCACCAGGTGTTCTTGTGTGTACATTGTACATGGATCTGTTTCCTGCAAAATTTGCATTCAAAGGTCGATTTTTATTTCAAGAAGTGTCAAAACTTATGTTATTCTTCTTCTTCTTCTTTAGGTCCTGAGACTTTGTTGATTCTGTTGTGATCGCTTTTAGGGGCAAAGGAACTTCACTACTCGTAAGTGCCATCGTGTATACGGTTTCTGAAGATATACCGTAATTCTCTCCAACTCTTCCCCAGCTGTGCAGATTCCCTTTCGACCTATTCGAAACTGAATTTAAATCGAAACTAAGAAAAATTTCGAAATATTTTCCGGAAATATTATTTTTTTTTGCAAAATACCCCTTAGATCGGAATTAACACTCAACGAATCAAGAATGAGTATCTTAAGTTTAAGAAAAAACTCCAAAGATTTCAGTGATAGTATATCTACATAACTATAGTTATAAATAAAATTGCATACTTTTGGGATCCATATGTTTGAAAGCACTAATTTCCAACCGGTTAGTGATATCTACTACCTTTAATGGACAAATTGTATTCACCCTTATTGCGCAAGGCGTTTGCTCAAAAACGCCACACTCTAGAGGCCATAATTTGCATCCAAGTTAAAATAAAACTTTATAGTTCTCTTCGTTCCGTATATCTCTTATCATAACACCAAAATCGTTTTCCAGAAACGTCAATTGTCGCTTCTAGAGCATGGCGTTTTAGCACAAATGCCTTGCGGAATAAGGGTGATTGTTAAATTAGCTCAGCTTTTATATTGTACAACATTATTTGTTCCCACATTTACCGCTTTTAAGACAATAGCCAAAAAAACCATTTTCTGACCCCCTATAACGGAGATAGCATTCATAGGAAAGTTCAGGACTTTTCTCAGATTATACCTAAACCACTCTAATATCAACCTGTGTATGTACCGATAATCTGCCTGTTACTATCTTTTAAAAAAATCTATTCTTTCTGAGCTACATAATGTCTAGCAAGTTCATGGCTAGAACCCACAACTGAAAGGCTAGGGAAAATCCCTTCACGTTGACTTTAGTCAATCTAATTGCAAAAATGAAAATAAAATATTTTTTTACATTGTATTCAAAATCGATTACTATCTATGTTTTCAAAGTTCAATTTTGTCCCATCGAATGTCGGTAATTTTGTTTTCGAAAAAATCAGTTTATCGCAAGAAATATACCAGAAATTTAGGAATATCTTTTTTTTGCTGCTCTTTTCATGTAGTTATAACTTTACACAATATTTAAAAACAATAAAATCTAAAACTAAAAACGAATATCAAAATGAAAGCACAAAAAAACATTAATCAAAAGCAATTTTCTATAACATTAGTTGAAAGACTACAAATGTAGTTTAAAAAATCAAAAAGAAAATTGAAAAAAAAAAAATTGATATTGTTAGCTAAATTTCCGTTACTCTTTGTATGTGAATGTCAAAATATGTGATCTATTTAAGGTCGAACACGGATTTCTGTCCGTTAAAAAAACGTCATAGATTTCTATATAACTTAGGTACATAAACCAAAAAAAAAAAAAAAAACTAACCTAAACACAACAAAACACACACTATTTATACTTTAACTATAAATTAAGTGATAAGCTTTGCATTTTACAATTCAACACTAAGTCAAAAACTATAAAATAAAAATAAAAACAAAAAACTGTAAATTTATCATTAAAAAAAAATTATATATTTTTAGTGTTACAACAACTTTACTAAAGAAGAAAAAGAAAAGAATGCTTATTAAAGTCTTACTATAAGCTTTGATTAAAACAAAACAAAAAACTTTAATCAATTCGATACTATTTTAAAAATGAAAAATATTAAAGTTAGTTGGCTACATTTATTTGAAAAAAAAAACCTATTCTTAAGAATTAACAATAATTATATTTAACAATTAATCTTTATACGAAATTCTGTGAGACATATATTTTCAAATATAAATTCTATAGCAATAAATGAGAAACATAAACATTTTCACGTTTTTGAAACATAAAAAAAAAAATACTTAACTATTAAAAACTATAGAAATATTAATTGTTTACTTTTACTTAAACTTAAATCTATAGTGCAATTTACTATCTAAGCTTCAAAGAATTTATAAAATTTTATAAATTTTCTTCTTTTTGTTTTTTTGTTTTATATTTATTTCTAGAAAAATATATCTAAAAAAAAACTTAACTAGATTTACATATAAAAAAGTAAGAAAAAAAAACTCAACAATGTATTTGTGATTGTTAAAAATGATAATTCCTTCACTTTTAAGTTGTGAATTTAATAAACTTATTTGTAAGACATTATTAAAAAAGAAAATATTTGAATTAGATAAATGTTAAAATTAAAAAGAAAAATAAAAAAAAAAAAAAGAAATGTAACATAATGAATCAATATTTGTGCATGTCAATTTATTTCGAATGAAAATAAAAGAAGAGAAAATCTTTGCAAACTGTATACAAGTTGTCATTTTTTTTTTCTTTCAATGAATAGATGACTACAATTCTGTGGCAGATAAGCAGAACAACATAAGTCGATTATTCACAAAATTGCGTAATCAACAGATTTCATAACAATATAAGTCCAATTTTTTTACTGATTTATTCAGGCATAAAAACTTAAGTCCACAAATGTTCACCAAAAATGTATTTTTTGAATTTTTTTAATGCCAATAGGAAGAAGAACAATAATTAAATACAATGTGCCTAAAACGAAACCTTAATTCTTTTAAAATTTTAATATTTAAACTCCATTTTGTCAAAACAAAAAAAAAATGGACTTAAACTGTTCTGGTTATTTGGCACAGGAATAATATTCAATTCTTTTGAATTTGAATCAAATAGAAATGGTCTACTGTCAACAAAATATTTTCATTAAGTTTCTGATTCTTAAGGGGCCAACCCATAGAACCGACGCGAAGGAAAAAGTAGCCGAACTTTTAACTTCATCGACAACGGATTCGTTGATGGAACGGACGCAACAGATTCTATGGGTTGGCCCCTTTATCTGTTTAACTTCTCACTGTCGTCAGTTGGTAAACTTTTTGGTGACGTTACCCTGGCAAAGGCCAATATTTTATATACTTTGTTATGCTTGGTTCGAAGGTAATCACCGTCGTCACTAATCATTCAAAAACTAATTTTGTAAATACCTAAGCAGTTGTACGACCATATGAAACGAAAAGATCAAACAAATTCAAATAATGATAATTAATAATTTTGTACGTCCCTTATTTTGGCAGAAACTTTGTGGCGGCATCAAAAAATTTGAATCTCCGAAATTATATTAAATGCTAATTTGTTGCGCAAAAATGATCTAAAAATTTATAGTTATAAAAGAAATCATATCAAAAAGTTGAGTCAAAACCGTTAGAGACGTTTTCGAGAAACTCGAATAACTCAAAAATGTTGTATGGGAAGTACTCGTTCTAGATGAGATATTCAAAAACAAAAAAAAAAAAACTTTCGAAATTACATAAAAATCATATTTACCAAATTTGAAGACAATCCGTTCACGCGTTTAGGCATTGGAAATGTGTACATATGGACGCACGGACGCACAAATGCACAGACGCACAGACGTTAAGACGCGCAGACCGACGACGCACGGTAGACATAACGAAAACCTCTTTTTAAGTGTTCTCCATCATCGTAATCTTGGTTTTGATTCAAACCTCAATTTTTTTTTTGACACGAAGCCAATAACTGCCCTATAGAGCAAGTAAAAAATTACTTTGTGAATATTTGTTTTGATAGTAGTTGTAGCTTTTGAAACCAAAATTTGGTGAGCAAACCTAAATTTTGTAGCTCAAGCACTTTTTTTTAATATTCAAGTTCTTGCTACAAAAAAGTTAGCTCATATTATGTAACGGTCAAAATTTTCAAAAAAGGTTGAATTTTTAGTTTTCAGATATTGTAGCTTCACAAACACAAATTTGCTGCGCAGTCCTCAATGTAGCAAGCGGAGATTTTTAAAATATTCAATTTTTTTGCGCAAAAACTTCCATATTACTAAAGTGATTATCACAATTTTTTTTCACATTTCGTCTATTTCATCATAAATCATCATAAAACGTATAGAAAACACGTTTTCGAGATATTTTTTTTTTTTTATTTTGAGACATTTTTATGTGCGTGTGCCGTTGTCAGCGGTGTAGGCGTCGGTGTCGATGTCGTTGGCGTTGGAAATTTGTAAACACGATAACTTTCGCTAGAATCAAGATAATTGGAATCTTTAAACGATAAAATTCAGCCATTTTAAATAAAACCTTCTTGTACTTTTCCTTCAAAAATGTCGAAACACCCCCAAATCGATTAAAGCCTACTTACAATTATCGTATCAAAGTTAAACTTCGTACATTATGAAACGTCCATGTCCCCAGCCCGGCATATCCCAAATCAAAAAATTAAAATCAAACATTTTTTTCAGAATTAGTCTATTTCATCGTGAAACTAAAACATCATGAAACGAATGGAAAACACGTTTTCGAGACGAGATTTAAGACGATTTATTGAAGAAAATAGACAAAAATAAAAAAAATGTGCATTATGAAATGCCATAACTTTTTATTTCGCTAGCTTCTTAGGCCGATTTTTTTCACTATTGCTCAACTTCAGGCGAACTCTCAAGTTGGCCAATTTGAGAGCTGTCCTCAACTCGAAAGTTGAAACTTTTTTTTCAGTAATTTGTTGTCTTAACTCCCCAGTTGAAAATCTAAAGTTGGCCAACTTCTGACTTGAAAAATATCCCTGGGATATTTTCAAAATAATTTTTTGGGTGAATTAAATTATTCTTTTTCAAGTTTTGTGTGATATTTAATGTGGAAAGTGATCTGTAAATCTTAAATAAAAAAAAGACAAACAAAAAAGATACAATTTTTTTTGATATTATATATCAGTGAAAACAAAAAAAAATAGTGAAACAAAGCAGGACAAGTATAAAGTGAGTGAATCCTCAAGTCTAGCTGCATCATTTGATTTGATTTGATACACGGAAGTGATATAACGTATTCACAGTCGTCCCACTTTCCAACTACATACAATGCCAGAAAATAAGGAACAATCATGTGCTGTCTTATTTCAAAGTAATTTAGATCTTAAGTTGTCTTATTTTTACTTCCAATGTTGGTTCTTACCAATATTTTTTCTTATAACTGAGCGAACAAACTTTTAAAAAATCGTTGTGCATTTTGTACAGAAAATTATAAATTATTTTGTCAACTCTCAAGTTTACTCTTTCAACTTCTGCTTTTTCCGGGAGTTGAGAGAGTCTTAAGTTGATCAACTCGAGAGTTGAAAATCGAAAGTTGACAACGTCAACTTGTAGTGAATAAAAAATTCACAAGTTGAAAATACAAATCCTCAAATGATGTTCAACTTTGAGTGAAAAAAAAACAGCCTTAGGCCATTATTTAATTTTGATTGAGATTTTCAAGCAATTTTACTAGAGATTAAAAATATTCATATACTTTAAGATCAATATTGAAACGGCATGTTTTGTACGTAGACTTATTTTCTTAAATAAGAGCCTGCAAAAGGCTTAAGGCGGCCCTCACTTTTTTTCTTCATGACAACGTTGTAGTTTCAGTACTTTGCCCAAAACAATGAATCTAAATTAATTCTCGCAAAGCTCAACTGCTCAACGTGCTTCGTTATCGCTGTTCTCTTCGTCTTCATTCAAAAAAAAATCTTTTCAGTATTTTTAGTTGCTCTTGCAGCCTGTTAATAGACGGTGTGCCACACGGCCGCAATACCCTAGATAAAATGAAGTTCTATAAACTTGTACTCATCGGTGTTTTGCTAATACAATCAATGAGTTACGTCATTTCCTCAAATATACTTGGACTGTTTATAACTAATACTCCGTCGCATGTAATCGTGCACATGGGCGTAGTTCGGGCACTGGTTGAACAGGGCCACAACGTTACCGTGGTAACATCAACGAAGTTGAATGAACATAACTATGGCTATCGGCATATACCTCTTAAGACCTTGGAGCATACATACAATGATACATTAACCATGATCGACGAAGTCAAACGTGTGCCTTTCTATCTGAAGCCAGTTAAATTCTTTGAAGTCGGAAAGAAATTGGTTGATAAATTTACAAACTATAATATGGATCCGAATTATATTAGCTTTAAGAATGAAAACAACAATTTTGATCTTATGTTGCTGGGCTATCAGTATAATGAGCTAAATTTGGGAGAAGCTGCTCATTTTAAGTGCCCTACGGTGCTCATCTGGATGATGCAACCATTTGGTCATATTTCTAGATTGATTGGTAATCCCAGTCTGCCCGCTGTTGTACCGTTTGCTCCATTTATTCCACCCTCTGCTATGGACTTTTCTAATAGGGTCTGGAATTTTATTATTTACTTTCTCGAAAGAGTTGTCACCAAAATACTACTTGAGTGGGTTGTAGGGATTTTATATGAGTGAGTAAACACTTCAATTCGTTTAGATGTCTAAAACATGACTTTTACTTTCTTTTTATTCATAGTGGAATATATCCAAGTAACAATTACCCATCGTATACGGAGATGACGAAGAATATTTCGCTAATACTTTATAATCATCATTTTAGTGAAGGTCCAGTAAGACCGCAAGTACCGGCTCTAATCGAAATTGGAGGAATTACAATTAAAAACAAACCAGATCCTTTGCCAAAGGTTCTTATAGCTAACACACTTCCAAATAAAAGTCTTACACATGTTTTTTTTTTTTTATTTTCTAAAAGGATATTCAAAAATTTTTAGATGATTCCCCGCAAGGTGTCATATATTTCAGTCTTGGAACAAATGCTTGCGGTATGTACGTGAAGCATGAAACTTACAAAATGATATTTGATGTTCTTAGTTCTCTCAAATACAACGTTATTTGGAAGCTCGAAGAATCTACACATCCGGGCAATGCATCGAATGTCTTGTTAAAAAAATGGCTACCGCAAGATGACTTATTGTCCCACAAGAACGTCAAATTATTTATAACTCATGCAGGCAAAGGTGGTGTAACCGAATCAGAGTATCATCAAGTTCCAATGGTTGCATTGCCAATAAGTGATGATCAGCCCGGCAATGCAAGAGTATTGGCAGCAAAAGGACATGGTCTTGTTCTTGATCACGAAACAATGACAAAGGAAATATTCCGAAATGCAGTTATTGAAGTAATGGAAAATGAAAAATATAGAAAAGCTGTGCAGAAATTTTCAAAGCTTTACAGAGATCGACCCTTAACAGCCCAACAGACTGCAGTCTATTGGATAGAATATGTTATAAGACACAAAGGTGCTCCTCACATGCAGAGTCCTTTGAAGGAACTAAATATCTTCCAGGAGCACAGTATTGATGTAATATTATTTTTGGTGGCTATTTTGTATTTTGTTTGGAAATTAGGAAAAATATCGATCAAATTAGTTATTAAGTTACTTAGAAATTTGTTCTTTCGAAGCTATAGAAAGCCTACAAATAAAAATGACTAATAGTTAAGTATTAAAATCTTTTATTATATAACAAGTACCAAGCAAAGGACCAAATTAAAATGGGACCACAGGGGAAGTAAAATAATAATCAAAATCGGTTCAAACAGTCGAAATTTTTCTGGTAGCAAATATTAAAAATAAGAAATACAACCGAATTGAAAACGTCCTCCTTTTTGAAGTAAGTTGGTAAAAAAACAAACCATGGCCCATGTCGTTTTCACACTATTGTCTGTTGTCACATTAATTTTTGAATGGTAAGTCCTCTTCAGGTTCTCGGTATCACACAAAATATAAACACATGTTAAAATGGAAATGAGATCTTTTGGTTAAGCTTAGATCACACGACTTGTGTAATGTGTATACACCAAAATTTGTGTATTTTTGATATAAAAGAAACACAATTCCATCTGAACCACAATTCGGAAGACACCAAATGATGCACAAATCGTGTTTATATGTCATTTGCTGTCATCCAATTTTTTCCTCAGATTGTTTTGTGCATTTTGATGAAGAAAATACACAAATTTTTACACAAATTTTGGTGTTTACACAAATCGCGTGATCTAAGCTCTATACTACTTTGACATTTGTGTGTTCAAATATATATTCATATTATTTTGCCATTACCCTACTGTGAGGTGTGGAAAATGGCGGAGTTGAGTGAGTTTTGTACAAACGTGGTATAATGCTCAATGTTTCACATACGAATCATGTTATCACGCACGCTCGCCAATAATAAGCCTATTAATATTCCTCAATAAGTCCCCCCCTGAACTAGTGCACTCTACAACACTTATCTTCTATATTTCTTCTATATAACTTAATGATTATGAAGTAATAGACTTAAAGCCCACAGCAATTTTTGTGTGTGAATGATAAACTATTGGATTATTTGTGATAGCAAGATAAATCTTCTGTCTCTCCTCATATATATTTTTATATAGGTAGTGTCTAAAGAAACATTCTGCACATGGGTTGCCTAGCAATATCCTGTCAAGCTATGCCTTAATGATTATGAAGTAAAAGTTCGATTTTTTTTTTTTTCAAATATATACGGCAGAGAACATTTAATCTAAAAATAATAATAAAATAGGGTAAATAAAGGTCATCATATCAGATAGCCATTCCAAATTTTAAAAAATCGACTTTTCAAATTTTTTTTCACGCCAATCGTTTGTGACTGTTTGTGACAGCATTAAAAAGTTTTGTGACTCTTTAGTTTTTGAGTTATTAACAAATTAAAAAAAAAGTACCAGTTAGCCATAATACTTTTGAAAATTGTAGTAACATGGATTTTTTGTTTTTTATTTAAACACATTTCATTCAAAATTGTTCAAAGACTTGGAATTTATCAAAAACTTCGTTTGTGACAACCCAGTTTGTTTGTGACACAATATTTTCGCGCAGCCAGTGTGAATTTTTCGAAAATAGGGTGTTACAAACAAACTAGGTTGTCACAAACTTTTGAACAAACTAGGTTGTCACAAACGATTTAGTTCATAAATTCAAAATTTATGAACAATTTCCAATCGAAAGCGTACATATACATAAATAGAACCTCTTTTAGGAATACAATCTGTGGAAAATTATTTATGTACCTACTTACAAGCATTTCATTGTTTTTGAATACCTAACTGCAATGCTAAAAATTGTTTCAATCGATTGAGGATAAGTACACATACCTACCTATCATATAAAGTAATTAGGTTTATATATTAACCATTAAACAAGGTAATAGTTTTGTTGCAAACTGATTTGTTAGTACATTTTATGCTTTTCCATCTATGTGAATTTTTAATTAACACAACCCCCTTTTATTTTGATAATTACACAATCATACTTATTTATAATTGCAACATTATGCTCACCTCAAACCATTTACCCACCTTAGCAACATGAATCACATACATATGCAACATCGTATACCTATGCATAGCTCCTCCTATTACTATTAAATTAATAAAAGTGTGGTGAATTTCAATCCGTTTTTCTAATTTTTCTCGAAAACTAAGGTGTCACAAACGATTTTATTGATATATTCAGAAGCCACAAACGATTTCTGATCGATTGAGTATAAAAAAAATCCATGTTACTACAATTTTCAAAAATATTATGGCTAACTGGTACTTTTTTTTAAATTTGTTAATAACTCAAAAACTAAAGAGTCACAAAACTTTTTAATGCTGTCACAAACAGTCACAAACGAATCACAAACGATTGGCGTGAAAAAAAAATTGAAAAGTCGATTTTTTTTTAAATTTGGAATGGCTATCTGGGATGACCTGGTAAATTAAGGTGAATCTGTTAGATAGGAAAATTTAAAATAATTTGACACGCGTCTACTGAATTTTTAATTTAAGCTTTAGTTTTGAGTCAGAAATTTTTTAAAACCTGTACATTTTTTTTTCAACTATTATAGTCTAAGAACCGGCCACAGTTATCTACCCTCGTCGATAAATCACATAGGAGGTACACTACATAATTATTTTAGTAGAAGTGTTTCAACAAACAATTTGCGATAGGGCTGCCTAGCAATATTCTGTCAAGGCATAGGGTTGAGACGCTTTAAAGTGCAATTTTTCATTTACCTGGTCCACCTACACACATATATGTATGGCAAGTCCTACAGATTAAAAATTTAGAAATAAGGGATTTTTTTAATTCGTAGTTTAAGTAAGATAAATTAGTGTGAACCTAGAAAAAGGTCGAAAACCTATTTTCTAAACAAAAAACCACAGAGACTTAACTGATATTGGAATCAATAGAGTTTTTAAATACATAAAAATTACTTTACAAAATTACTACATATTACAAACAAAAAATGTGAAAAATCTATAACTTGAGATATGACCGTTTAAAAGTCAAAAATTATGAAATAAGTGTTTGAGAAATAATCATCCATCATAACACCATGGGAATCGAACCCACGCATATCAGATTTTTGCTCAGTCTTAGAAGTCGTGTGCACTCCGCACTCCACCACTTTAGACCACTGACGTCACATTCTAGTACTAATAGTACAATAATAACAATAATCATAAATTAATAGTCTGGTTTGTTACCGATCTTCCAACCTCTCCCCCTTTGATACGTACTACGAATTGTAGTTTATCCAAATAAGGTATGGAGAAAAATGGAGGCGGAACAAGACATCATACTTAAAGACGCTAATAAAAATGCTGTGACTCCAAATGCATTGGATAAACAAGAAACACATCTCTACCTGTGTGCACACGACTTCTAAGACTGAGCAAAAATCTGATATGCGTGGGTTCGATTCCCATGGTGTGCATAGAAAGTTTTTCATAATAAAATTGGATTAAAGCTCAGCACCACAAAAAGGAGACTGATGAGTGCATAAGTGGCAAAGCACGAAATAGCTATATCTAAGCCAAACAAGAGTGGTAGCGCCCTAAAGTTGTTGTTGTTGTTCAAAAATTCAATGAAATTGACGGAATAAAGAATGGTCAAGTCTAATAAGCTGACATTCTAGTACGAATAGTACAATAATAACAATAATAATGAATGGTATGTTGTTGAAAATAACAGAAGATCTTGAAAATAACAGTTAGATTGTTAGTTTATTTGTGGCACACATCCAAAATGTTAGATTTTTGCTCAATCACTCTCTCATGCTTGATGAGATTTTGACGTGTGCATATGCCGCTTAAGTAACATTTCTTTTGGCGGTCTATTTTTCATCCTAGTGCACTCCGACACTTTGTCATAATGCATTTTTTGTGCAACTCACACTAGTAGAAAAGTGCTTCACTATTTTTTCATAAGACCCATTCCTTTACTTCTTATTCTTCGAGATAGACAGAATTGCCGGTCCCACTTTTTTCGGATTCTCTATTATCGTGTTGTTATATTTATTTGACGAATTCCTTTCAAACTTAAATATAGTTGTTTTGAATGCCTTTTGCTAATTTTCATTAAAAATCATCAATAAGAAAATAAAATTGAAATGTTTAATATTGAGCACACACAAATTCTGTTTACTAACCTTATTTACCACAATTTAAAGCGATGTTTGTATCACTTTTTTATCCAAAATAAAATTTTATCCAAAATAAAAATAACTTTTTTACTATATTAACCATGTTGGATGTATTTTCTTTTTTTTTATTATTTTATTCTATAAATATGCATATGAATTCATAATTCACATTGTGGTCAGTTATTATTCAATTTTCATTACATTTTAATATTAATTTTTTTATTATGATGTTTATAAGTATATTGTAGTTTTAATGTTAACACTAGAATAAGCCTAAAGAATTTCGAACAATGAAACACCGTTATATAAGATTGTAGGTAGGAGGACAATTTTTGTTTTGTTTATTGTGTGCAGGAAAAACATTATAATATTGCAAATTATAGAGAAATGAAATTTGCAAATTTTACTTCAATACGAATACAGACATTATCTTTAGGATTTGATGGGAAGTATGTTATAATATTTGTGTTTTCTTCACTAGATTGAAATCTTCTAATTTACATTAAGAATAATTGGATTATAACTCAGATTTTCTTTATATAAAAGTACCTATTTAAAATCTTTAGTAATTTTTTACTTTTTTTTTTGTTATTAGATATGAAACTTGTTCATTTATACTGATTTTTTTTTTGTTTTTGTTTTTTTATCTGGTTGATTTGTTTTGTTTTTTTTTTTCTTTTATTTTTTTGACTCCCCAACTCGACAGATTAACACAAAGGTTATAGATTTTCTCAAATAAAAGTAAAACATTTGTTACGAAAACTGGTTAACGGAATGATGTTTGGATGTGATGATGATGCTGATGGTGAGTATAAGACTTAATGAAAGTAATAAGCCAATTTGTTTATGTTTTTTGTTCTCAATGAAGCAATTATTATAAAAAATGTAAATCGTTTGTTACATCGTTAATATAAATAAATTATTGGTAACATTTTGTTGTTTTATTACAAAAAGAAACAATGTTATTGGCTTGAAAAACAAAAATAAGAAAACACTTTGTCCTAAGACTAACTATACGTTTACCATGGTCAAATAATATAACGTTTGACTTATGCATAATTAATAACCTAAGAATCATGATTTCTTATTAAATTCTTACATTTAGAAAAAAAAGAAAGGAAACAAATTGGATGCATACAAAACTAAAGAAAACAAAAACGTCTGCTCGGCCAAACGTTACATGAAAAATTCCTCTGTTGAGTGGGAAAGCGGAAGTCACGTTCGTCCTGGACGATCAAGTATGGAAATCTCTATAACTCGCAGACCACGGTATGTCGGGTCAATGACTTGTAAACCTTTGGGATTGTAAATGCGTTCATTTTGGGCAGCAATAAATTTCGATATTTTACGCAGGACCTGAACAAAACACACACAAAATTATGTTTTTTTTTTTTTTTTTGTAATTTTATTTTTAAATTAAACAAATTTACCTTCTCATAATGCGTTTCTGAGCACATGTATACTAAGTAGGCGGTAATGCATCCAATGCAGCCTTCACAGTATGTGCTGCAAGTGCCTTTTTCAGCTTCCGCAAAAAACTCATTTAATCTATTTATTGTTGACTCGAAAATCTGACGTTCAATCTGAAATTAAAGAAATGTTATTTTATTATAATAAAATAAAATCTCAAAGATAAAATGTGTTGGGGTGAATTATAGCGATTAGGAAGAGCATAATGTTAAAAATATTGATTAAATAGTTAAATAAGTCATAAGAAGGTTAGAAATATGGGTATTTACATTCGAAAACCTCAATCTTGATGATCCGATTAATGTGTGTTAGCTTTTTAAACAAACCTATGTAGTTGCTAGTTTCTAATAGATCTTCCCCAGAATATCTAAGAGCTTCCATCTTAAATTATATAAATCGGATGGTCAAGAATGAATTCTTCAGGCTTTGAAGAAATAACAGAACATCATTTCCAACTTCCAACTCCTATAATTAGCAATGTCTCCTCGCAGAAACCATATTATAAGCCCGCGAATGCTTCCAAAGCCAGCTTCAAACCATATGTTGACTTGAACCGCTAATAGGTAATGTCTCGAGTAAGGATGCGGAACGCTGAGCAAATGCTGTCAAAAAATTTGTTGTCGCAAAACTAAAATCGCAAGAAAGCTTTTGCAGACCGCACTTCTTTTAATCTCTCGGCCAGCCAGCCACTAGCAGCCAACGCAGACGACCAGTGGAGACATTATCAACAAATCATTTGATGTGCCGACACTGATGTGCTGGATTTCACTCGACGACAATTGACGCCGTATGCAGCTAAGAAAGAGGCATACCAGGCAATGCTACAAACAAGATCCGAGCCGCTGAGAGAGCTCTACGGAAAAAAAAGTAGGAGGACGGCGACTTCTCAGAAAGAAAAAAGAGGGAGCACGATATGCGTGTGGTCGGTCTATTGAGGGGTTTACCAGCAGATGGGATGTTACAAAATTCTACTAAAGGGTAAGAAGATCTACCAAAGACTACGAGGCCAAAACGAAAGCCTGTCAAGATGAAAGGGGGAATATGATCAATTATTTGTTGTTTTTATATTTTATTTTATCTCGCAAGTTCGAGAATTTACATCCAAAAGCGAATTTCTCGTATATCCAGAAGAAGAACTGTCATCCGACAGAGGCATTCCGGTTACCAATCGAAAACGACGTATAAGAAATTTCATCCTGAAAAAATGCATGACTGGATTCGAGCTGGAAAAAGGTTATCAGGGGCTCTTTTTTTTTTTAAACGATAATCCATAATCGTTATTCCTTACGACTGCCATTTAGTTATCGTCAGGCTTTATTTTTCGTTTTTGAATTTCCTTTATAGGCAATACGATTGTAAAATACTTTTTTAGGTTTTATTTGGTAAAATATTGAAAACGCCTTTCTCGTTTTACCTAATCGCTTTTTGTCTTGACTTTCGTTTACTTTAGTATAGTTGACTTGCCGCTCGCTTCGTAATACATAATAGACCACCAGTGACACTCTTTATGTTAACCATTTGGAGAAGGCTTACCTCTTCGTTAACCAGTTTGCTGCCAAACTCGTAATGGACGCATTCAAATGTTAAACCTATAAAATAAATGCGGGTGTGCTCTAGGGCTCTGTTTTGATAAAATATGACTTACAAACTAGAAATGCGAGAATTTATTGTACAGAAGTACTTTTGACTGAAATGGCCAGCCAGTACAATTTAATAAGAAAATCTGTGTTCCAAAAAATTGTACTTGATGCTGAATTAGTGTACACATAGGCTAGAAGCTTTAAAATTCCCGAAAATCAACAAAAAACAAAAAAAAAAAAAACACAAAAAGTGTATTGTCTTGAAAGCCGGCAGGGATGGAGTAATCTTTTTGCCGCTAGTAAGGGTACTTCTTTGAGGTGGTGCAATCCATTAAATACCTTGGGTCCACAGTAGCAGCCGATAACAACATAGAAGAAGAAATACGCGGGCGGCTTCTCAAATCCAACAGAGCCTACTACAGTCTGTCAAAGCTATTCAAATCCAGAAATCTAACCATAACTTCAAAACTGCTGCTGTACAGGACCATGGTCCTGCCAGTACTCATGTATGGATCCGAGACTTGCGGGTGCTTAGCAAAAGGCACTGTGACCTCTTAGCCGCGTTCGAGAGAAAAGTCTTACGGAGAATTGTTGGCCCCATATGTGAGGAAGGACGATTCCGGAGACGGTACAATCATGAGTTGTACGCAATCTACCTTGAAGCAGACATAGTGACAAAAATTAAGCTCGGTAGACTCCGGTGGGGAGGGCACCTAGCTCGTATGAGCGAAGAGGAACCTGCTCGGAAAGTCTTTTGCGGTACATTCTATGGTAGACGGCAGCGTGGTAGACCATGCTTGCGCTGGAGAGATGGCGTAGACCAGAACGCCCGAAGCCTTGGGGTGCGCAACTGGATGGCGTCGTCGTCGGCTCGAGACCGGGATAGTTGGAGAGACTTGTTGAAGGAGGCCAGGACCGGACCCCGGTTGTCGAGCCGATGATGATGATGAATCACGACAATATTGTCCAATGCATCAAAAAACAATGCTGCCTTCTATCTTTAATGCAGAACATACTTGCTATGCCACTTTCCATGAATGACGCTTGCACTGAGGAAACTGAATAGTTTGCAATCTTCGGAATGTCCATTACTATCTACCTTCTGTGGAATGAGCACATACTTGACGTTGTCCAAAATGCTGCCAAGTGCTTAAGTATCCTTTGAGGATGCAAGAAATTTGCCCTTTTTATCTAGCTGTTATGTATAAAACCTATATCTGTCCAAAGCTGCAGTACAACCCCCTTAATCGGAATAGATGTCTCTGCAACTCACTTGAATCTTGAGGATGGAATTCAGAAAGAGCTTTTAAATTGATAGGAGATAGAAACAAAAAACATTCACATCTCTTGAACACCGTCAGAATGTTTTCAATAACGCGATAAGACTTAGTTTAAAGTACAATGACCACTGCCGTAGTCGTAGGTCTAAGGCCCCAGAAAGAAAAGGAGCACTTGCATATTTGCACTGCAATTGCCCAGCCCTTTAGTAGTGCAGACACATTGTACTTGGGGCTCCAAAGTCTCTAACTTTGTTGCACTTAACTCCCCATTGAAAGAATTAAAGATATACTAAATTTCTTGAACAGAACTTAATGCTTAAAGCCACAAGAAAAGATAATAAGGCAACAAATGGGTAAACCTTTGGAGCAAGAAACTTGCACAAAGAGCGATCTGCTGGACGATCTGACTTCGATACGACGCTGAATGAGAGCCGAAGATTTATCAGACGCTTGTCACGTACAGCGCTGTTATTTTTGGCGATGGATAACATAAAGTAGGTTGACGCCCGAAAGGTCTAAAAAGAAACTCACATTAAAAGTGCACATCAATGGGGCACTTCCAAGGCCTCTCAATATAGTCAAAATCCTCGTGAGCTTAAAAACTAATGCAATAACCTTTAAGAGCTTACTTCCAAAAAAGAAATACACCGTTAGAAGGACAATTCGAAAACATTGATTAGCGAAATACTTTCGAAAAAGATACTTTGGGGATCGCACATGGAGCTGCACCAGAAAACGATAATTATGCCGAAGGAATTCACTCCTCGAGTAACTATACTGATTGTGAGTGTGTGAATAATTGTAAATTTGGAACTCTCTTTGGTTGTTTCCAAGGAGGAAATTCAGTATTAGAAAACTACATTGTGAATTGCACAATAGTTTCTAGTTTTCTAGCTCGCAGCTAAGTTCGTCAATTCAATCGGAATAAAAAACTGAACTTGATTTTAATCAGAACACACATCCATCCCAGCTATTGATTTTTTTAATTCATTGAAATCAAAAATAAAGAAAGAAGTCCCATGAATGTCTAGATTTTGCAACTCAAGAGAATTCTATTTAAGTGACATGTCGAATCCAAATACATAGGTACTATCTCAAGTGGATTCAATTTGATTTTAAATGAATGGCACCATAATGGCACAGAAAGCTAATTAGCCTGACAAAAATATTAAAACAATGGCAATTCCTTGTGTTAGGAAGGCACTCAAACTAGTTCTGTTTTGTGAAACTTCTGCATTATTTCCACCCACATTTTTGTGTCAAGGACTTTCGCCAACTTATCAGCATTGTCACAGAAATTAATTTGATTACAATGTGTGATTTTTTTTGTTTTATTTATACTTACAAGGCCCTCCAATTCACTGGGAAGTCTCGTATGGAATTTCACTGATGTTCCTTCGCTGTAGTCGCGTTGAATGAATACCTTTGTACAATTTGTTGACTGGAGTGCTGTCGTCGCTGGAGTCCCTGTTTGTGACATCTTGCAGCGGTATATCCTATAGACAAGGGAATGTTCTAATTACTTCACTTGCAAATGTTTAGTTTTATAAATTTAAATTCACATTTTTTCATACCGATTACAGCGGAAATTCCTTGTGAACAAGACAAACTTTTTGGATTTCTTTCTTCTTTTTTGTGTGATTTTGATGTGGTGACTCTGATTTTTTCCCTTTTACCAAAATTAGATTTTTTTCACGACTGACATTTGGCAAATGTCAGAAAAATTTGTTTAGAATTTGATAGAAATCATAGTGACATATTACCAAGTTTCACTGTGTTTATGTGGTCAAAATGTAGATGACGCTTTATAGTGGATTGAGTCACTGATTATAACCAAGGGTCAAAATAAATAGATACAATGCGTACTGTACATGAGAATTGGTTCAAGCATATACTACAAAATTAATACAGTAAGAATCAAAATTAAAGTAAATAATTTCTGTGCTTGTTTCGACTAGAGCCCAAATGAGATAATTTGGCAAATTTCTTATCAGTGATTTCATTACAAATTATCTCATTTCGTTTGACAGCTCATTTGCCGTTTTCTGTATCTGACTCTTCTTTCTTTTTGTATCTGGAATACAGTTTGCAGGAAAAATTGTGACCAATTCACAATGTAAAAATTGCAGAAATAGGTTTGTGTCAAGGATAATTTAAAATAATTTCGTGCAAATGAGGTGAAAATTTTCTCATTTCAGATTTGAAATTTGTATAGGAAATTATCCCATTTGGAAGCTCATTTGGAAAATTTGATCGAAATCATCTCATTTGCCCTAGTCAAAACCGGCAATTTAGTCTATACCAAGAATTTACATTTTGTGTCGTTTTGTTTTCCTTTGTTTACCTACTCTTAAATTCGTAGCAGTAATAGTATATTCTATGTCTCTGTTCTCTCTTACGCATCTCATTCTATCTGCTATACAGTTTGTTTCTTTCTTTCCTTTACTAACTTACTTACTTAAGGTGGCGCTTACAATTCAGGATGGATTACGGCCTCAACCAACATGCCTCTCCAGCCAGCTCTGTCTTTAGCTAGCCGCCTCCAGTTACGCACGCCAAGTTGGTTGAGGTCGTTCTCCACTTGTGTGCGCCACCAGTTACGCGGTCTCCCTCTGCTGCGTACACCATGTCAGGGTTGGATTCGAAGACTCGTCGGGCTGGTGCGTTGATGTCCATACGTTTCACGTGTCCCAGCCATCTCAGCCGCTGTATTTTCAGCTTCTTAACCAGGTCAACGTCGCTGTACAGCCCGTAAAGCTATACACACAGGATCAAAAATCACTCGAAGAATTTTTCTCTCAAAGCAACCAAGCAGAACTAATTTGTGACCTATTCACAATGCAAAACCGTGTGGCATGGATAATCTGATCTATTTTTGTGGAAATGAGGTGGAAATTAACTCATTTCCGATTTGAAATTTGTATAGAAAATTATTTCATTTGGAAGCTCATTAGGCAAATACTCACCTCATTTGTCCTCGTCGAAATAGACTCTTATGAGTCGTCTCAACACTCTTTTAAGTTGAGAGCATTGACTCCAAAAACTCCAACAAGAGCCAGTTTGCAAAAAGTTTCGAACTATTTTCACGAAATGACTTGATGATCGTCTCTTTTCATCATTTCATCTAATCATTAGTCATTACAATTATTCATGTTTCTCTATTTATGCTATCGATTGTGTTTTGATTATCGGCAACTAGGTTACCAATGCTACCATATTCCTACAATGTGCCATTATGCGTGCGTCGCGTCGTGCCGTGCAATGTGCACTTGGCTCACTTTGAGAGTGAAATGTGCGTGTTTTGTGTTTTGCTCGATTTGTTCGATATTGAACTCAAAGAAAGGTTAGAAAAGAAATCACGAATAAAAGAAAATGAAAGCATTATTATTTGTAAGATAGAGAATGCAATTCAGGAAAAGCCAATAAAGCTGTAACGTCGAAACATCATGTCGCTTACGGGACCACACGAGATTGCCGACAATTTATGTGTGGTTAGCGCCATGCCAAGAGCAACTTAAGTCTTAAGATGAATTATTTATATGCTTGACATATTGCTGAGTGAACAACGGAAGCCAATTTTTAATAATTTAAAAACCATTTTTACAGATTTTGATTATGAAAGAAAGTTGAAAGGCCTGTTTTTTTTACTTTTTTAATTAGGAGTGAACACTAAATAACTGTAAATGGGGTAGGAGGAAAGAGGGTGAAGACATGGTTAGTTTCTCGGGGCTAAACTCTTTGAGCTGGTTAAAATCTGTGCTACCAACTCATTTTCTGTTAAATCATCGATAAATTGTATGAAAACACCAAAATTATCGATTAAATGTATGAACATAAAAACACAAAGATGGCGTTTGGTGTAGAAAAAAAAGATTAAATTGTTATATTTCTTAAATCTTTCAAATTATTTCATTTAAATTTTAAAACGTGTGCATTTAATGCACTGAAATTGTTTTATAAATATCTTATTGAATTTATTAAAACACAAATTTGAGATTTTTCAAATACATTTCAAAAATCTATTGGCAGCTGGATTCAATTTTTTCTTTTATCATTATTGTTTGTTAGCTTTTCTAAAAAAATGAAGAATATGCGAGCAAACCAAGACGGAATGACACAAACATGATCTATGGTTATGATTAAAGACTAAAGCTCTGAACGCTTTCATTAAGACTTCGAACTTTCGAACTTCGAACGGAACGTAATGGAATCTATCTATATCTATCGGGGTAAATTCCCTACCGCGGACAAAAACTCTTGTTTCCGACACAACAACAAGGACATCCATCCTCTTATACGGATGATTCTAATGTTAACGAAACAAAACAAGAACAACGAATCTGGGACCTATACGTGAAATACATTATCCTTATACAGACTACGTGCAGCTGAACAATTAGTGGAGAACCTGGATAAGCAACAAATATCCAGTTAAGGGCTATGGGATGGAAATAGAGACAGCGTGCCAAAGATGAAATCCTTTTGACATCTACCATAGAACATGCTTTAAAGAGCACTGCCAGCGGCTGCATGCGCTTGGGTGGAACAGTGGATGTAGTGCTTGATTGCTAACTCAAAGGTATGAGGTTCGAGTCCCACCCTGGGTTTTCTCTATCCCACAGCTTTGACCGGACGCCACCCATGGGATTTTATGTGATGATAACCATCTGAATCTTAAATCTACATACCACGAAAATGTTTTCATTGTCTTTCCATTCTTTCTAACAAGTGTCGTGCACAGTGGCATGTACAGGAGGGGGGTCACACGGGGTCATGACCCCCCCGAGAACTTCACCTTCACCTGTAAAAAAGAAATTCTACCAATTTTACAAAGCACTCATATTTTCTTCACTGGTAAATGAAAAAAGTGAGTAAAGTTCCAGTCCTAATGACGTCGGATTAATTTTGAAGGAATCTATAAAATAAGGGATGTCTTCGTTATTTATATAGAATTTTCAAAAAAATAATCAATAATTAAATTTTAGGAATATAAAAAAAAGTAATAAGAAAATTTAGCACTGGGCAAAATTAATAAAATTATTTGCCATCAAAATTGACAATAAAACAAAATTTCTCCATAATATCACTTCTTATTCTTAAAGCTTCATTTATTTCCTTATAGCAGTCATTTAAGATTTCTGTACCTAATCGCTTATAGGCACAAACATAAGCTCCCTATGTTTTTGATCAATCTCTTTGGATGTTAAACTGAATTAAATAACACATTCATTATTGCTTTCTTGATTCGGACTCATTAATTGAAACACAATGTGCATTGCTGCCACTGGCATCTGCCACTTGTACCTTTCTGTCCATAGAAAATTGAAAGCAAAAGGTGCCATATCATCTGCCATCAACCTTGTTATTCCAGAAGAAATGATTTCTTGTTTCTTCAACAAACTCATGGAATCTAAATTAGAGAAATAATTTATGAGTTATAAATCGAACGAGTGCGAAAGTCTTTGATTGTTCATGAATAAATGCTGACATATCTCAGATACTCGCAAGTATAGGCAGTCATCATCATCATGGGTGCATTTCTTTTTCTTCTGGCTATGTTATGTACGCTTTTTCCTCCTGACGATAATGCTACGTGCGATGCAACGTCAAATGTACATCCCAGCAGCTATACTCAAGTTCTACGATTGTTTTAATCATCTTATAAGTGACCCACTTTGACCACTATCCATTTATAAGAGGAAGCATCTATTGGTTCATGGATCCATTTGACCGTTACCCATCAGACGGAACGTACATATACTCGTATACTCGGTGTCTATTGTTCTTTACGGAAACTCTTATAATTCGCAATGATCTGTCATATTGTATCGTGGTCCATCGTCCTTGCCTTTATTAGTGCAGCATCGATTTCAGCTCAAAATTCCAGTTATCTGCCGGCCGATGAATTCTTAAAAATCAATCAAAACGAGTGTTTCGTATCACACAAATTTATATCCTGCATCAAATACAAAGCAGCAAAAGTTCTATGGAAACTTGCCACAAACAATTTGGGTTATTTCCCGAACGAAAATAGTCGGGATATGAAAGGCACAACAAGGACGATGATACGGTTGGTTCACCTTTCGGTGCCGAGTGATATTTTATTGGATGCTAACTCGAGGCACTTAAAAGGTTCGTCAACACAAAACACTTGACTGTGTGTTTTTCGGTTTTCATTTAGTCGCTGATAAAATCATAACACATGTTCATGGCTTCCATAGCGTCCTTTCTAGTGCATTTTGTTTTTATTCGTTTCTTGTTTTACAGTGTGTGGGCTCGTTAATTTGTGTTAGCTGCCGTCTGTGTTCTTTGTTTTAGTGTTTCATTAAGGAGTAAAAGTTTAGTAGTTTGAGTCAGAATTGTGAAGCATAATGATAAGTCATTTAAAATGATATTGCGATGACAAAAATGTTAACTTTTTGCGGTTTAAGTGTGTAGCAATAGTGAAATTGAAATCATAAGAATTTTCTTTAGCTTGTTGGAGCCCATTGCGACAAAGTTACGAATTAAAATTTACAAGCAGTTTTTCACAAAAATCGTGATAAAATTTGCGAATTCTGCTGCAACTAATTTGATAATTGAAATATTAAATAAAACACAAATACAAATCGGGAATTGTAATTTAATTAGAATTTGGTGCAATGGGGGCCCTGGTCATTGTTTTGGTTTTGAAGAGTGATATTAGTTGTGCGTTGCTTGAATCTAATTTAAATCTCTTAAGTCAGAAAAATAGACCAGGAAAGATAGGGTCTAAGGTAAAAATAGTTTATTCATTAATTTTTTTCCTGGGTATCGATGCAGAATGTCCAAAGTACCACACACCCCACTTTCATGTTCTTTTGGACAGATGGAACGAGTCAACCGTACAGAAACATACTTTTTGGTAACATACAAGAAAGATCTATCTTGATAGTACCCATTTTTGTTGCTCCGATTTGGATGATTTTTTTTTAACAAATGTTGGTAAAAAAATAGTTACAGCTCTTTTTTTAAACTTAACAAAAAAATTTGGGTAAACAAAACATTTTTCCTTATTAAACAAATTTGTTAAAATTTAATAAAATAAGCTATGCGAAAAATTGTCCAGGTCTGTTCATGGAAAACAACTAGTAAAAATAGGGGTCTTTTAACGCGTCTAATAAAAAATAAAATGCACGACTTGCTCTTATAGATGAAGTTACTATTTATGCTAAGCCTTTTTAATTAAAAATTTGTAAATGCAGTTTTAGAAAAAAAAAATGACTAAAACGGCTTCTTAAATGCATTTAACTTCAAAACAAAGTATGCAATTTGATTTCTTCTATAATGATACATTTTTAGAAAAATAGTTTTGAAAATCGTTATAGCCGTTTTTTTTTTAAAACTATTTTTTCCATATAAGATTTTGCAAGGACTTTTATATAAAAAATTGGTACGCCATTTTTAAGATATTATTTATCAACATCTAAAAACTAAAATTTGAAAAAAAATACTGAATAGTTTTCGAAAAAATGATTTTTCAAAAAAAAAAATTTCAAACATTTTTTAAAAATCCAAAAAAATAAATTTCGAAGTTTTTTTTACTAAATATTATTACGGCAACTTAAAGCATTCATGTAAAAAATGGTTGAAATTGAATGAGTCATGAAGGAGAAAATCAGAATTAAAAAAAACGGTTCTATGGCAGGTACCGTTAATAAGGGTTTTTAAAAAAAGTGGTTCTCATTTTAAGATAGACCTAAAGACTAAAGAAATGACCATGATTTTTTTAATCAAAATCGTATTCACCGTTTTTGAGAAAAATGAGTTTTTCTAAAACCGGTATATGATAGGTACCGTTATTTGGGGTCCAAAAAAAAAATTCAAAAAACATCTGGGGATAGTCTCCAAAAAACGCTACATACCAAGTTTGAAGTAAATCGACCCATCAGTTTAGACTGTGGTCTCTGATACATACAGACAGACAGACAGGCAGACAGACAGACAGACAGACAGACAGAATTGTCGGACCCACTTTTTTCTCATTCTCTATCATCGTAATGCCATGTTTGATTGTTATCTCAACTTTTTTTTTTTGCAAGTAAAAATAGTTACAAATTTTGATAGAATTTTTTTTTTCAAAATTCTGAGTTTGAAAACTATTTTTTCTTGAACTATTTATAGTTTTTAGTTTATAAAAGTAGGTTTTTGTGGCTATCAAATAAAATATAATTTGTGTTTCAATAATTTTTTTCTGCTTTAAGTCAATTTTTGAGAAAATTCCCCCTCCCATTTAAACGGGTGAAAATAGACCCCTTTTTTTACAAGTTGTTTTTCTTAATCAGACCCAGATAATTTTTGGAATAGTTTATTTTATAAAATTTTACCACAATTTTTTGATTAAAGAAAATGTTTGTTTAACAAAACTCTTATTGATAAATAAAAAAAAAATACGATAACAGCAGAAATTTAAGTATTTTTGAGTTCCAATATTTGAAAACAAACATCATCAAATTCGGAGCGGTTTTGCCCGGTTCCAAAATAATGCTATATTTAAAGCTTTAGTTACTTTACTATAAAAAAGCTATAAACAGATGAAAGTTATATATATATAATTTGATATATAATGTAAGACCTTGAATTATATTTTGTATACTTCTTTAAATATAAAATTTTCTAACTATCAAACCAAAAAAAAAGCGTTTGAGTTGAGAAAAAGTCTGGTCATTGGCTTTCTGCGCCAACAAATCCATAATAATATGGTTTATTGTATATTAGAAAATTTTATTTTTTAATTTAGGTATCCGTATTATTCGTAAAATAAACCCAATATAGTCAAATTTTCCTTTAGAAGGTTCTTAAAAAATATAAATTTCTAGGTATATACCTAATATCTACACTTTCTTGCTCACGATTGTGGTTCACACAGTTCGCTGTAAATAAGTCTAGAGCAGTTTTTTAGTTGTTTATAATTTTACTAATGTTTTATTCATGTTAAAAGTCATCCACATTGACTAGGATTCATTTAAGTATAAGTATATTGGTTTAAGGATCCATTTCACTGTTACTATTTTAAACAAAACACTTTTTTATAAATTTAAACATCCAGTCTTCAACTGAATTCTTTATAATTAATTTTTTTTAATCTTAAATTGCTTACAAACTAATTTACCTGCCATTTATTAAAAGTGTTTACAAGGACAGCGTGAAGAGAAAATGTAAATTGGATAGGCTGGGCAGGGCATGGGAAATGGGTTCAGTTAAAGGTGAAGGTTCACATACAGAAGTGAAATTGAAGTTGAAAGGTGAAAATGTGATTTTCTTGCTAATTCTCGGTAAAATTAGTTTACTTGTGCTGTTTCGAATTTAGTTTTAAGCTTTTTGCTGTTCTATGAATTCTTGGAAATGAAAGTGTTTCGTATCACACAAAATTTTCTCAACTTGCATCAAATACAAAACTGACAATATTTTGTGGAAAACTATAGTCACAAACAATTTGGATTATTTCCCGAGTTCATACCCTTCGGTGCCGAGTGATATACTGCTGGATAATTATTTCAGGCACTCATCAACAGAGAATTCTGCTATCAGATTTCCAATTTGTAATTTTTTTGTTTTTATAATCAGCAAAATTTTGTGTTAAAACTCAAAATTCCAAGTAAAATTTTGAGTTTTTACTACGTTTCAATAAATTCTAATGTGTTTTTTGTTTTATTATTAATTTGTATTAAGGGAGGAAAGATACTGAAAATAAAAACATAGTGTTGACACTCTTAAAATAAGTACATAAACGTGGCAACCCTGTTTGAACGAAAAAAACAACATCACTTCATGCATAATAAAAGTCCGAGTCCGATCTAAAATTTAGTATATGTATGTTTCTAGCTTTTAACTCTGTCAAATATGGTACATTTTGATTGAAAAATTAGTGTGTTTAGTGACTTTTTGCATTCAAATAGGGTTGCCCCATACTTATACGTATTTTGGAGTTGGAATCCGACAGTTTTTAGATAGAAGAGAGTCTGATATAAAATTTGGTGTGCTTTTAGCTTTTAACTCATCAAGTGATACATTTTTTTTGAACAATTAGTGTTTTTACTGAGTTTTTGCATTTAAATAGGGTTACTGCATATTTATACCTAGTTTAAAGTTGGCATCTGACATTTTTTAGCTAGGAGAATATTAAGGCTAAAATTTGACCAAAATCTATACTGTTTTGTTTACATACAAATTATTTGAGTATGTTTTTCAGTTGAACAGGGTTACCATATTATCAGCTTTACACTCTTCAAATTATATTTTGATTTTTTAAGTAATTTTTAATAGCTGAGAGGAATACGTTTCACAAGAACCAGAATGCGTTTTGGCCATTAAGGGGTTGGGTTAAAAATTTGATGTGCACTTTTTTGAGAAGGTGAAGAGTAGCCCTTTAACTTAGTACTAATTTTTTGACTACATGATAATTTTAAGGTCAAAACTTGGAGCAACTAATTCGAGATTAGGGTTACAAATTGGCAACAAATTCCTGCATGCTTGTATTTTTAAAAAAAATTGAATTTTTTTTAATTTACTAATCCAACCCATTTTCTTCTGGTCAAATTTATTACTTTCCGGAGTGTATACAGTACAGAGTACACATCAAAATCACTCTTTTGGCTAACTTCCTTAGAAATCGTTGATCCGATGAATTCACCATTTGTTTAACTACCTTTCGGTTCTTCGATTTTTAAATACAAACATGAAAGAATTTTTATCATTACTCATGAACTAATTCAATTATTCAAATCCTTACTTTATTAAAAAAAAAAAAAAAATAAAGTAAAGTTAAATTGCAGCTTCAATTAAAAAAAAACTGATTTCAAACATTTCATCTTGCAGATGATAGTGAAATAACAAACGTAATGAAATTTCTTCAGCGCACAGCAGAGCTTTTTGCACGGAACCATGGAATTCAAATTGAAATTTCTAGTGAGGGTGGCACTAAAATAAGCAGTGAGGAAAGCGATGTAGTTGGTAACTAAATTAAAATTCTTTTTTTTAGCTTCATATGTTTATAGTCCAGATAAAATAGACATAAGAAAGTGCAAACCAGGAAAAAAATCGCAGCGAACTGAAAATTGGTACAGAACATTGAAACATCAATAAAAGTAAAATTTCAAAACTCCCCATAAATTTTAAATTTCGAAAATGTTGGTTTTAAAATAAAATAAAAACTGAATTATATTGTGTTAAGGAGCAGATAATCTAGTAATCTACATCCACGATACAAGTAGTCAAAAACTGATATTTTCGAAATATACCTTCCAAATTATAAATAATAAAAATCTTAAACTATTTTGTAAAAAAGAAAACAAATATTATAGACTATAAAGTGAACTAAAAATATGTTTAGAAAATCACAGGTTTTACGAGCTAAGTACAAAAACTAACAATTTTTGAGTTTTGACTAAATTTTAACTTTAAATTTTTTTTAATGAAAGCTTAAATAAAAAAAATTAATATAGAAGACCACATTAGGTAACCGTCATGCTAAAACATGAATGTGCAAAATGAAAATGTTGGGAAATAGTGTTTTTCGGTGTCGTAATTTTACGAGAGAGCGATTGTTTACTGAAAACAAAATTGCGTTGTAAAATAATGCGGTTTCTTTACTGTCTGTGTATTCTTAATTTTTGGTAAATCATAGATCATCTTAATCGAAATTCAAAATTTTTCATATTTATGCTTTTGGCCTGAAAGGACGATAATCTATAGATTTTCAAAGACAACTTTTTGATAGGAATACTTTTTAAGAGTAACTAGCCGACCCAACACTCGAAATTCGATTGTCAATTAATTTTTATTTTATTTTTTCAGAAAATCACCGATAGATGTCTGAACTGAAAATTGTATGGAATAAATTATATGCTCTTTTGAGCAACAGTGTATTGTGTGCTTTCTTTTTCACGTTTTGCAAAAAGTACCGATCGTATTTTTTCTGAGAATTTATACTTTGAGTTGTTAATAACGGAATTAGTTAATCAACTGATTTTGATTTAACTAGAACCTTTGAAAATTCTGCTAAGAACTTTAATCGCTATATACAAACTAGCTTTTTCAAAATATTACTGTAAGAGCTCAGCTACTAAAAAAACGCCTTATATTAAGTGGGGTTCACATTCAACAACATGTTCGTCAACTGCTCTCGTGTTGGCGGATTTGTGTAACAAACCTTAATGTGAATCCACCTTAATGTTTTGGGTTCTGGTCCTGGTCAATGTTTCAATACTGTGTACCAATTTTCAACTCTATGCGAATTTTTTTCTGGGTTGAATGTCTGTTTTGACCAGACTATTATTATATTTTTTTTATTTTACAGAGAGTCGTGCACGTTTATCTCGAGGTGATAAAAAGAAAAAAAAATGGCTTCTCATTTTGCCATTAATTATTTTAATGAAAATCGCACACTTGAAGATGACTGTAGTGCCATTGCTTTTAGCCACACTTGGTTTGAATGTGGTCTTGATTGGTGGCGGTGGATGGCTCATCAACTATTTAAAGTATAAGACTTTGTGCAAAATTCATCCGCACTATATTCAATCGCAAACGCATGTCTTTGAGCATGACCCTAGTGGTAAAAGTTGAAATTTTAATTTTTTCAGAGTTTTTTTTTTTTATTTTAATTATTTTTGTTTCTAGAGTATTCATCGTTTGTGGGAAGCAGTGATGTTTATTCCAGTGGAAATTCTGCATCTGGTCATTATACAGCACAAGAACAAGGTCCTTGGAATACGAGAAGAAATTTGCATCAATATGGGGGATACATGGTTAAGGAAAGGAAAAATTAAATGAAAGTTTAGGATATTTTTGTTAGTTATTTCATGTGAGGTTTTCTCCAGTTTTTTAGAAAAATTTAGGTACACATTATTTTTAATACAGGATTTGTTAAGGTATATAGAATTTATTGACGAAATTGAATTTTATGCTTTGCTCAGTAATAAAAGCAATGAAATAAGTCACATTGCTTTCAACGATTTGACTGGGATTTTATACATAAGAACAAACAATACATGTACTGGTATTGAACACATTTTTGTATTATTGAACTAACGTTTAAACCAGCAGATACAAAAATATTAACTAATAAGATACATTTAAAAGGATTAAGCTTGAAAACAAAAATAGTTAAGTATTTTGTAATTAAATTAGACTAAAAAATAATAAATATGATTTTCCTTGCATATTATTGTATTTTTGAAGTCTAAAACATATAAAAACAAAAATAGCGAATTTCTGATGATAAAATATCAGCAAGTGCATGCGCAAATGATTTTTTTCGGAAAAAATCGTTCTGCGTAATGCGCATGCTACTGGTTTGTCGGTTTGAAACAAATAGTTGGAATAAAGCTTATATTACATAAGCGTTTTTGTTTCTTATCTAAAAAAAAAAAAACTAAACTAAGGCCATAGAAAGTAAACATTGGTAATAGTGGAGTACTTTATACAAATTATATCGGACCCAGGCAAAACTGCTCCGTTATGTCGAACGTACTTGCTCTTGAAGATAAAGTTACTATTTATGCTAAGCCTTTTTAATTAAAAATTTGTAAATGTAGTTTTAGAAAAAAAAAAACAAAATTAAAAAAGTATAAAATTCGATTTTCAAATGACTAAAACAGCTTCTTAAACGAATTTTACCTCAAAACAAAGTATGCAATTTGATTTCTTCTACAATGATACATTTTGAGAAAAAAAAATTTTGAAAATCGATAGAGCCGTTTAAAAAAAAAACAATTTTTTCCATATAAAATTTTGCAAGGACTTTTAAAAAAAAAATTGGTACGCCCTTTTTAAGATATTATTTATCAACATCTAAAAGCTAAAATTTAAAAAAAAAATATTGAATAGTTTTCGAAAAAATGATTTTTCAAAAAAAAAGTTTCAATTTTTTTTTAAAAATCCAAAAAAATAATTTTCGAAATCCTTTTTACTAAATATTATTACGGCAAATTGAAAGCATCCATTTAAAAAAATGCCTGAAATTGATTGAGTCATGAAGGAGAAAATCAGAATAAAAAAAAAACGGTTCTATGGCAGGCACCGTTAATAACGGTTTTTGAAAAAAATGGTTCTCATTTGAAATTAGACCTTACCTAAAGAAATGACCATGATTTTTTTCATCAAAATTGTAGGCACCGTTTTTGAGAAAAATGAGTTTTTCTAAAACCGGTAAATGACAGGTACCGTTATTTTTGGTAAAAAAAAAATCAAAAAACGTCTGTGGAAAGTCTCCAACAAACGCCACATACCAAGTTTGAAGTAAATCGACATATCCGTTTGGGCTGTGGTCTCTGATACATACAGACAGACAGACAGACAGAATTGTCGGATCCACTTTTTTATCATTCTCTATCATCGTAATGTCATGTTTGATTGTTATCTCAACTTTTTTTTTTATACGAATGCATGACTTGATATATGGTACCCATATCGCAAGTAAAAAAACTCCATGACCATTTTTGTAAAGAATTGCATAAGCTACAACTCTGCATACCATATTTTTCCTTTAATGTGATAATTATTCAGAAACAAAAAAAAAAAAACACTGCAAGAAACCCCCTTTCTATTTTCCCCCTCAGAAAAAAACGAACAGTCACAGTAAAAAAATAAATTTATTGCATTTACTGGACCTTAAAATAAATTTCGAGTAATTTTGAACTAGTGCCTACCCTCATACCATATTATATTTTCAAATAATAATAGTCTGAACGAGTTATCTTTCCATTGCCAATTTTTCGTTAGCTAGACGACTTTTCGATGGTTAGTTCAGGAAAGATGTATCTTATTGGCAATTATTTTTATTATAGAATTAGAACTTTCAAACGCCTCTGCTGTATGAACTGCAAGAGTTCCTCATCTCGTACATACCTACAATCAAGAGACCTATCCAATAATACCAATCATTTTATCTGAAAAATCTGCTGCGTTTCATAATTTTTGTTTCTTTTCCTTTTTAATTAGATACAATAGATCAACAAAAATGCATTTAATCCTTTTTTAAAGCATTTATGTCATCATCGCAAGACTTCTGCACAGTGTTTGGAGGCCTAAACCACATCAATAAAAAAAGTAAATTATTCTACTTCAAGGAACCTCCACGCTCCACACAAATTTTATCATTCTCCTTCACGACTTAGAATCCCCAAAATTTGTTTTCAAAGAAAGCAGTGTAGTGTACCTACATATATAATTTGTTATACATTTGCGGGCACACCCGCAACAAATATCTAATTTGATTAAGAGTTCATCAATCTACATATAGACGGTTGAGGCAACTTCCTTTGACACACACCACACATGTCACAAGGTAAGTTTTTCATCCAAATAAATCTAGTCGTGTAATATGAAACTTGTTGAACGTCTCATTTTCAGCTGGCATTCTTGTAGACCAGGAAATATAGGAAATAAAATATTACTGTACAACTTTTTTAAACAATTGGTTTATCAATAAAATTTGGTATGAAGATTTAAATTATCTTTAGAATACAGGATTATAAGAGTCCATACAATTTTTTTGCGTGAAAGTGTATTTTTTTAGTGGTAAGGAACTTTTTGCAACAAGTTCCAAAAAATTCTGTAAAAATAATGGATTGTGTACCTAAATTCTTTAACTGGATAAATCTTCACATCCCCTACTACCCTCACTCTTTAAATGCAGCTTTGAAAAAAAGCCGATAGGGGGATTTTGGGGGACTGTAGAGGATGACATTCTCCGTCGATGTCAATCCAAAAAATTCATGAATTAATTTCTTTTACCTTAGAGCCTATCTTTCCTGATCTATTTATTGGTGTTCTATTTTGTTCATAGAAATGTTTGTTTCTTCCTTGTTTACACTTTTGTTTCACCTATCGTTAAGCAAGCAATGTTCTTCCTCTTCCCAAAGGACAAGAACTGTATCTAATGTTAAGGGTCAGTTTGTTCACAGTGGGTTAAGTTTCTAGAATAATTTTCAGAGATTCAAATGGCGATTATGAACCGAATTGGATTAGTTAGGATTAGAAATCGATTAAAAGAAAATATGAAATGCATGACTGGGTCGCATGAACTTGCTAATGCAGTCCAAGGCTATTATTATGTATTAACTTAGATTAAAAATTTTAGCTTTTGGTTTTTGTGAATTATAATTTTTTTCGGTTATAGATCAAAGAATCTTTTTCAAAATTTAGTTTTTAGATGTTAAAAATTAAAAATGGCATACCAATTTCTTTTTTCGATTTCTTTTATTAAAAAAATAGTTTTTTTTTTAAATCGGCTGGACCGATTTAAAACATAAATTCTAAAAATCAAATGACACGGTAGTGCCCAGCCAAGTTCTAGCTACTTTTTCATTACACCCTTTTTTAAATTCTCAAAAGTTCTCTAATAAAAAAAAAAAAAAACTAAGCCAGGAATTACAAATTTTCAATATTTGTTGAATTAGTCAAGAACACCCAGTTCATCCACTAAGCATGCTTACAAAATTGCAAAAAACCGTAACTGACTGACGATTATGGAAAATTCCCGTCAGCCTAGAACCTTGACATTTTGCACAACAACAAACCTCGAGTGGTATCCGCCCATATTCCTTAAATAAGTCTAAGATCATCGTATAGTTTTGAAATTTTGCACAATGGTTGGATTTGCGTTGCATATGAACAAACAAATCGAAAATTTAAGATTTTGCATTCAGGGGGCGTGGTATCCGCCCATTGTCTGCAATATGTTCAAATGCCAATATGATGAACTTTAACCATTGTAGAAATCTATAATTTGACAGATAGACCAAAAGATTAAATTTTTCCAATAAGGGGGCGTGGTATATTCTACTATTATCAATTCGATATTGAAAATTTTAAACTTTACACAGTAGAAGTATTTAAAGTGGTACGCGTTGCTTCATCGCCAAAATAGAGGGTGTAGAATCTGCCTGATTTTCCAACAAAGGGAGCGTTAAGTCAACTTTCTACCCAATAAGTTATTATGTATTTGAAACATTGTTGTCAAAATATGTATGTGCTTTGTAAAAAGTAATGAAATCTCACTAATGAATCATTTATTGGGGATCTTGGCTTTCTTTGTACACTTGTATTTTTGTGATTTAAATTTATATAGAAAAAATCATACCAAAAAGATTAATCAAAATCGATAGATTCGTTTTCAAGAAAACTCGAATAACTCAAAAATATTGTATGGGAGGTACTCTTTCTCGATGAGATATTCAAAAAAAATAAAAAAAAAACAACTTTCAAAATTACATAAAAATCATCTGCCATTAGAAAACAATCCGTTCGCACATTTGGGCAGTGGAAATGTGTTCAGATGGACGCGTAGACGTACAGACGCACAGACGCAGACGCATAGACCGACGGACGGTATGACGAAAAACGCTTTTTTGGACTTTTCCATCATCGTTATGAATTTTTTTTCTACACGAAACCTATACTTGCCCCATACAGCAAGTAAAAATTAGTAAACATAGAAGAAACTTGGAGGATTTACATATTGCATTAATCATGGTTTAAAGATGATCAAATGTGAACAAATTGGCCCTAAATGTGCTTCACTTCATCACAAACTTGTGTTGTTCACAATAATGCATTGGGTGTTTGAGGGATTATACACATGCACAGAGTCTGATGTGAGGACATCTCCTTAGATGGTCAAATAAGCCCTTGAACTCATCACAAAATCAATACAATTAAGGATGAGTATGTAAGTAAATATATATGCACGTGTGTTCACGTGTGAAATACAATCGGCCTATATAGACCTTGAGGCAAGGAATTTATACACCAAAGAGATTTGCTGTCCAAATAACCATCATTAAGGTAATTTGCAAATGGAAATATTTTCTTGAGAGGTGAGTGAGAGGAAGCTAAGAGAATATTAAATATTTACAAAGCTTGTCACATATTATGATGTCGTCATTTCGATGTGTATATCTTAACTTAGGACTAAGTCTATTTACGATTCAATTCATCCGAAAATCTCCACAAAAGAAAATCCATGGCATCGATGTGGAAATATAATAAGAATATTAGGTATTTTCGAAAGAAGTAGATATACGGGATGTTTACAAGTTCTGTTTATCTACTTAAACGCTTACTGCTTATTATTGAACTTGCGATTAGGTAGATAGGAGTAAGAAAATGAGTTCTAGAATAAGTATCATAATTTATGAGGTATCATTCTATCAAAATGGAAGCAGTAGGGAAGAGTGGAAGAGCCGCTCAAGAAAAATGTCCCATTATATCGGTAAAAAATTTAATATTTTGAATTTGAATGTTATATTTTTTTTAATGTTTAATCAATAATAATAATATTATTTCACTTAACAAATTTGAAAAGAGCCAAAAAGTATTTAAAGTTTTTAAGTTTTCAAACTTTAAATTCCAATGATCAAAATTGCTTGTGTAAAATCACATACTGGCATACTGAATGTGGTTTTGTTCAGCCAGCTGGTAGAAAAGTTTTCGAATCCCCATGCATGTGGGTTCAAATATAATTATGTCATCCTTAAAGCAAAATGTAATCAAGGAGTTCCTTATCCATATTTGCTTGAAAAAGGTGTTGTTGAATTTCCCCAGACCCTTCTGAAATCTATTGCAAATTTTATTTTTTTTTTTTGGGTAGGGTAGTTGTTGGTTTATGGATATCAGTGTGTTTTGGAAGCTTACTTTCAGCCTATGAGTCCTCCATCCAGGACTGGCATGTTAGTATGTGGGTGTTAGTAAGTAGTATGCACACTATGCATTTTTAAGTGGCATATACACACGTCAAAATCTAATCAAGCATGGAAGAGTGTAGGTACCTACTAGTGAAAATGACAATACCAACGTGTATGCTTGAAGAAAAATCAAAAAATTTAGAATTTTGCTCAATCACTCTTTCATGCTTGATGAGGTTTTGAAGTGTGTATAGTTTATGTCGCTTTACTCGTGTGCTAAGGTGACCATTCTTCTTTTTCCGAAATGCAATTTTTTTTTAGAGTTTTTTGCTAGTAAATGTTTCACAAAAATGTATTTGGTTACTTTTATAGATGAATAGACACATTTAAAGGGGGTGGAGGTATCCCGACGCATAAAATTCGATTTCAAATGACTAAAACAGTTTTTTTATTGAATTTTAACTCAAAACGAAGTATGCAATCTAATTTCTTCTACAATGATATATTTTAAAAAAAAAAATTGAAAATCGTTAGAGCCGTTTTTAAAAAAAAAACTATTTTTTCTACATAAAATTTAGCAAGGACTTTTATAAAAAAAAATTAGTACGCCATTTTTAAGATATTATTTACCAACAACTAAAAATTAAATTTTGAAAAAAAAATTTAAGAAGTTTTCGAAAAAATAATTTTTCAAAAAAAAAATAAAATGCACGACTGGCCGCACGAACTTGCTCATGGAGTGCAAAACTATTTTATGTTTTAACTTAGCTTGAAAATTTTAACTTTTGATCATCTGATGTGTGAAGGTATTGAGAGATATGCACAAATAAGCAAAAGTAAATATTTTTTTAAAACGGGAACACTTTTTGGATTTTTTTTTCTAATTGGGTCAATGATTTGTGTTTTTTCAAAATTTTGTTTATAGATGTTGATAAATATTAGCCATCTTCAAAATGGCATACAATTTTTTTTTTTAAATCGTTTGAAAATTTTTTATTTAAAAATATTTTTTTTTAAATAAACGGCTCGATAGATTTTTTTGAAAAAAAATCTTAAAACTTATCGTTATTGAATAAATCATATCAAAAAGTTTAATCAAAATCGTTAGAGCCGTTTTCGATAAAATTCGAATAACTCAAAAATGTTGTATGGGAGGTACTCGTTCTAGATGAGATATTCAAAAACAAAAAAAAATAACTTTCGAAATTACGTAAAAATCATCTGTACCAAATTTGAAGAAAATCCGTCCACGCGCTTGGGCAGTTTAGAACCGACGGACGGCCGGCATGACGAAAACCACTTTTGCGGACTTCTAAATCATCGTAATGTTGGTTTTGATTAAAACCTCAATTTTTTTTTTTCAATACTTGTCCTATAGAGCAAGTAAAAATAGCATGCCAATTGTGTTTACACAAGATCTGGAGGAGTTTTGACTTCAGATTTGGTTTCTACAACCTCTAAGACCTATAATCCAGCTTTTTTAACCAATTAAAAGTTTTTATACAAAAAGTTTTTTACTCAAAATTAATCTCAGAATTTTCTACAAACATAAAATAATATAATAATATACCTTGAAATATTCCGATAAAATTCTGAAACTTAGTAGCCTTTATGATTACACTTATTTTTGTGATTTTTAACAAATTTTTAGATGTGATAGTTTTTGAGGTATAGCTAGGTGAAAACAACCAATTTTCGCAGCTGTGTTTTTATTTTAACCAAACATTGTTTTGTTTTAATTCTACACTAAATTTTCCTTTAAAATTATGAAACTTGGCAGACGTTGACCTAATATTAATATCTATAACTTAAATTTCTTACCGTTTTTTATCTGTTATAGTTTTTGAGCTACAAGTAACAGCAAGTTAAAAACAATTTTTATAATTTTTGACCAAAATTTAGTGTAGAATTAGCAACGAAATAATGTTTGGATAAAATGAAAATAAACTGAGAAAATTCGTTGTTATCAAGTAGCTATACCTCAAAAACAATAAAAGCTAAAAGAATTTTTAAAAATTCTTAAACATAACTGTAATCATAGAATTAAGTTTATTAAGTTTCAGAATTTTAGCACTAATAGTTCAGCTCAAAATAAATATTGACTGTTCAAAGAGCAAAATTCCATGTTTTTTTTATAAGAAATTAATATTATAATTCGAAGTCTTGCTTTAAAAAACTTGGCAGTTTTGTCACGCGGCCTATTTTAATGATAATGAGACAGAAGCTTTGATTTCTTAGAAGCCCTGATTGCTGGAAAACAAAAATCTACAGTGTTTTTTTTTAATATTTTAGAAAATAGGCTCTTCGATGGAAAACACTATTAAAAAACTTTAACAAAACTTAACTTAATGGTGATATACCCTTAAAACAAAACGCGTAACAAAACTACCATCCTCTTACGAGGAAGTTTTTTAAAAGTAATATCAAGTACTTTTCATTTGACCCTTACTTTGTCATTTAGATCTATGAGTGCATACTGCATAGATCCACACTTGGACAACACATAAAACCTCAACGAAAACTCACATTGAACATAAAAATAGGCTGCGTGAGAGAACTGCCAAGTTTTGACAAGGAAGACATTTGAATTGTAAAAGAGGCATTATTACAGGCATGTGATTTGATGCCAATTTCAAACCTTAGCTCGATGAGTGCATGTGTCCAGTCCACAGACCACAGCATACCTATACTCTGTTACTAAATTGTCAGAATTATAATTTTTATATACTTTGGAATTATTTTAACATACTTTCAAGCCTGATTATTTTATGTTTATAGCATTTTGTGATCCAGTATTTTGGCCTTCTCAATCATCGTAATGTCAAGGTCCAATACTTATTTGAATGCACACTAAACATATGTATGTGTCCCTCTCATGCCAGAATCGTATGGATGTTGCGTTTGTTCCCTTGTAGCAGATGAGTTTGTTGTTCATCATGTTTTTTCAACTGCACACGCATTAGTCCTAATTATAATTGGTCCCCTAATGTGCCATACTCATCAGTCATCACAATTATTTGTTTTTCAATGTGGAAATTGTTTAAATACATCTTTTCACTTAATTTTTCTACTCCATACCATATTATAAAAACAACAAGTAACTACGTAATGTATAATGTGTAAACTATAAACACTCATGTTTGTTTGAATTACTGAAGATTTTAATATTTTTATACCTACCATTGTACCTAGTTCGTGTCTCTTGGGTTATTTGTCAGATATTCGTATTCCCAAAAGCGCCAGCTCATACATTAATCATTTTTCATAGACCTATAATAAGTGCTTCCTATACAAAGCAAAACACTTTTTTTGTTTTATTAAAATTCAAAGGGTGACATATTTCTTTTCTTGTTAACAAAATGATTTAAATAGAACGGCATACAGTATACCACATCACATTTATTATTAATCATTAATCAATTCAACACAATGAATAAACATTCTTGTAACAATAAAATGAAACTCAATGAAGGTATGTAGGTAGACAGGGAAATGTTAAAATCATGAATCCTCCTAATAAGGTCTGCGATAATGTTATACCCTAATTAATTTTGTAGCGTAGATGGTTCGATTATTATCTTCAATTTGTCAGCTTTGTTTATACTTCTTTGATTGCCTTATTATGTGCTAGGATTTTCTAATTATATTAATTACTCTTGCGTAGGTAACGACTGTGATAAAGATGACCTATACTAATATTTTTAATTGATAATTTAATTGAAAGAGAATTATGGCACCCGAGTTCTTTGATGGATAAAAAATAAAGAAATTTTTTAAATTATATGCACAAACCTTTTAGTACTTAGGCATTTTAATTCTTGAGTACTTAAGTATTTCAATACTTAAGTCTTACGTATTTCAAAACTTAAGTACTTAAGCATTTTAATACTTAAGTTCTTTTAAGTAGATACCAGTACTCGATACTGCGTTCCGGTACTTAAATAAAGTCGTACTGGTACTTGAAAGGATCAAGTACCAATACTTTTTTCCGTGATCGATTATTAGCTTCTAAACAGTTTTCCTATAAATCAAGGTAGGTACTAGGTATTCCATAAAATAAAGCGAAATTATCCAAAACCAATTTGATCCGACCATCGTGTACGCAGTTATTGCCCTTTATGTGAAGTCTTTTTCTTTAAGTATAATAGTCAAAATATTATGGAATACTCTTTGAAAACAATTCTTAATTCTTATAGCATTTAAAGCATTTTAACCAAATATTAAAAATTAATAAATTTTTGACATGACACCAACATAGTGGGAAAAATAGGGTTGATGGGCGAAAAAGTGAGGTCGGTATCGAAAATCATGTTTTGTACGTTTTCTATCAAAAGTAGACCTCCTATCGAAAAAAAATCAATACAACAGTTGTAAGTGGTAAAAAAATATACAACTTTTTTTCAGATAATTTTTCTGTATAACCTCAAAAAATATTGTGAAAATTCCATACATTTTTTTTTTGTTTTATATTTTAATCTTTTTAAAAGATAGTCAGATTTTGATGAAACTTGGTTTTAAAGAAATCGCTATATGTTGTTACCCACACTATTTTAGAAAATTGTGTTTTTGACGAATTTATTTCCGATCAAAAAAGTTTACGAACAAAATTTTGATTTTGTAAATTTTGAGATGAATTTGTTTTGGTTTACTCTTGTTTAGGACTAAGTAAGAAAACAAAACAATTATTGTAGAAAGCAATGTAAAAAATAAAAAAAAACTCTTTTTAATGACCAGTTTTCCGTAAATGTCATAGAAGACAAATCAAATTTGTGAAAAAAAATTTGATTCTCTTAACTCTGGTCTAGAATTGTATCAGAATTATTCTGCCACGCAAATTTTTTGAGATATCTAATTTTTGATCACATTTTTTTTTGTGATGTTTTGGGTAACCAAAGAACGTCAAGTGCAATAAGTTGTCTTAAATAGTAATGTCACAAAAAAAAATTGCTACTCAAAAAGATCTTCTTAACATGATACCAGAAAAATTGTTTCAAGATGGTTGACTTGTTTCAATTTATATTATCCTATTTTTCCAAATATTTACAAATAATTAATTATTAAAAATAATTTACAAGAAGCAGACCTTTTGTGAATGTGTGCCAAAACTTTTTTAAATTAAACATCCATGTTTTAACTACAAAATCCATCAGAAAAGATCAGCAACCAATACAAACAAAATCGTTAGAGCCGTTTGCGAGATAAATCCGCCAACTCAAAACCATTATATGGGAGGTATAAGTTCTTGACGACAAACAAAAAAAAAGCAACTTTCGAAATTACTTAAAAATTATCTGTACCAAACTTGAAGAAAATCCGTCTACGCGTTTGGGCAGTGGAGATGGATGTATACAAATGGACGCACAGACCACTTTTTTGGGATTCTGCATCATCGTAATGTTGGTTTTGATTAAAACCTCAATTTTTTTTTGACACGAAATCAATACTTGCCCTTTAGAGCAAGTAAAAATTAAAAAAGCATAAAATTCGATTCTTAAAACAAATTCTTTTTTTTAAACCAAAAAAAATAATTTTCGAAATTTTTTTTTAACTATACCTTATAACGGCAACTTAAAAGCTTTCATGGAAAAAAATCGTTGAAATCGAATGAGTCATGAAGGAGAAAATCAGTGTTTAAAAAAAACGGTTCTATGGCATGTACCGTTAATACCGGTTTTTGAAAAATGGTTTTCATTTAAAGATAGACCTTATACATATACAAAATTACCATGATTTTTTAATCAAAATCGTAGGAACCATTTTTGAGAAAAATGAGTTTTTCTAAAACCGGAAGGTATATCACAGGTACCGTTATTTTTGGTCCATAAGAAATATATCAAAAATTATCTAGGGCTAGTCTCCAAAAAACGCAACATACCAAGTTTGAAGTAAATCGATCCATCCGTTTAGGCTGTGGCTTTTGATACATACAGACAGACCGACGGACAGACAGACAGACAGACAAACAGACAGAATTATCTGACCCACTTTTTTCTCATTCTCTATCATCGTAATGTCATGTTTGATTGTTATCTCAACTTTTTTTTTTGTTTGTACGAATTACATTATAGGTAGTTTTTTTTTTTTTGATAAAAATCTCACTTAAATTTGAGATCCACAAGCTGAGTACTAACTACCCACTCCCCACTTTATTGAAATATGTAAGCAAAAATTTAATTCAATTTATTAATTTTCCGATGAATTTCAATGTTGAACGAGAGTATCGACACACACAAAACAAGAAACAAAAAAAAAAAAAAACATAAAATCAAAGCGAAATAAAATTTATACACCCATCAAATAGAAGCTCCATAATCATAAATTTCAAATTGATGTTTTCTGGCTCACCAGAAAATAAATAACACTGGTTTTTTTTTCATTTTATTTGTTTTCCTTTGCATTGAAAATGTACGAAAATGTATGGTCCCTCCACGTGGAATCACGCTGGTGCTAAATATTGTTTTTTTTTTTTGTTCATTATATTTGTTCAATATAATTGAAATCAAATTGATTAAATTCGAGATATACAAAGTATCTATAAAGTTAAACCAAATCGAAAACTCATATAAATCCGCTTCAATATATTTGTGGTATTCATTTTCAAATCACATGTGGTGACATGTGCGTTTATCACAATCAAATAAATTGATGCTGGAATCATAGAAAAACTTTTACTTATATTATAATTCGCTTAGGTGAAAACGTTGATTAAATGAAGTAAATATTGTGACAAATGAGCGTTTCAATTATGTATGTACAAGTTGAGTCTGTTAACTCATTGTCAGTTAATGATTTTGACATGTGGATTTGTTAACAACAAGTTGCTTACTAGCATTAGTATATCTCCCTACAGATCAGTCTATTTACTAAACAATTTTGTATTATAAATAAGCCTATAGTTTTCTCTGTGTTAAGTTTATAATATTTTTTTTTAATTCAACACCATTTTTCGAAGTTACACAAAAAATGCATCACAGAAAATAAATTTGAAATACTGAATTAGCTGACTTTGACATGAAAGAAATCATATGTTAGTTTCAGTTTAGACTTCGATAAATTAAATCATTCTCTCCCTAATATATGACACAAACTAACAAACAGGGAATACACACAAGTGTGTTATCTATTTCTATAAGCAAGTATAAGCGTTGCTGTTGGGTACTTTTTGGTTTTAGGATTTTCTAAAAATAAATTAAACTCTTTTATTGTTTTGTTTTTCATATCGGAAGAAATGTGCTCAGGCTTCAAAAAATTGAGAAGAACTGTAAAGTATTCGGGCAATATAAAATTAATTTCTTTGAATTTCAAAACTGACAATAAAAATTGCCGATATTTATTATTTTTATCAGCCATTTAATACTCTTGTGTTTTTAGTTAGAAATATGCGGGAGTTAAATGTATGTGCGCTAATGAATAGTGCGATGGACTATTACGTTGGAGACCGTAGACGGTAAAGTTAGAATGGAAGCGTATATCGAAATGAAAGGGGGATGATCTGGACTGCCGAATGGCAAAGATAGCCAACAATTCACTGTTATCCAATTTTACCTGAATGACGAGGTCCAACAATTTCGTTCAACCGACCTAGAGGGTCAGCTATTGCCAATCTGAAATCGCATAAGGTGTCCGGTTCGGGCGGATTTCCAGCCAAATTGTTCAAATCGGCAGGAGATGTTTTGGTATAATAGGGTGAATGCACCAACTCATGTGGAGATCAAAAATTAAGCCCATTACACTGGTCGGCAAAATTAAAGTCTTTTTAGAAGTTTGACTTCTTTACTGACGGTGGCGTTTATGAAAATATTCAACCTATTATTACTGTTTTTTTTACACTGAAACTATAAGTAGGTAGAGAGTAACAACACACTTATATTTTATACTGGCTTTATTTTTTTTACTTTCCATTTTTTGTGCAGCACAATAATTTTCTTAAATTACAGAAGTCGGCCATTGTTATTGATAAAAATCTAACTGATTCATTTTCTTCAGATAGGAAAAAAACTTAATATACCAAAAGATAGGTGGAATAGTGAAAATTCCTATAAAACGGGATTTTTTGGAATTCTACCGGAAAATTAGGGTAAAATGGGGTAGAAGGCATACAAATATTTTTGTACATCTCAAAAAGTATAAGGGTAAAAATTATAAAAAAAAAATCTAATAATTTTACACATCCAAAAAAACTATACAAAAATAAATAGTGATAGGGAAGTATAATTTCTGGTGCTCGTACATGAGTACACACAACTTTTTACTTGCTCTATGGGCAATACTATTGGTTTCGAGTCAAAAAAAAATTTTAGGTTTTAATCGAAACTAACATTACGATGATGGAGAATTCATAAAAAGTGGTTTTCGTCAGGCCGTCCCTTTTTCTGTGCGTCTGTTTGTCTGTTTGTCCATTTTTACAGAGAGCCACAGTCTAAACGGGTTGACGGATTTGCATGAAAATTGGTACAGATTACTTTTTTGTAATTTCCAAATTTGAGTTTTTTTTTTGTTTTTGAATATCTCGATTTATTCAATAAAAAATGTATAATCGTTTTCTTTATCTTTCATTTTTTTTGGAAAAGTAATTGTTTTCACTAAGTTTATTTATATGTATATTTTAATTAAGCATATTAACCTTTTTTAGTCAATGGAATGTATGTTATTTAAAGCTTTCATAATAAGCAGTAAAAATTACTACTTAAAAACGTGTTTTTTTTAAAATAAAATGACATTAAAATGAGAAACGGAAAACCGTTACTTGTTCAAAACAAAAATGTAGGTCAAAGTAAAACATTTATAAATTATATTGATTGAATACAAAAAAAAATTCAACGAATCAGACGTCGTCGGTTGGCAAAGATAAGAGCAGTTAAATGGAAAAAGAGCCAAAATCATAATAACCGTTGTAACTCGGAAACGTAACCTCTGAAGTTTCTGGGCTTAGAATGATTTCGGGAATCCATGATTTTCATCTGCGGTGGTGACTGTGTGACTGTATATAAAAATACTCAAGCCTTGTTTGAAAAAAAATTGGTATGCCATTTTCAAGAAAATATAAATGAACATCTGAAACTAAAATTAAAAAAAACAAAATACCAACACGTTTTCACAAAATCGTTTATTCAAAAAAAAAAAAAAAAAGAATGTAATCTTTTTTTAAAAATCCATAAAATTTTTGTGTGGAAATTTTGATGTGAGATAATTTGAAAATTGCTTAGAGCCTTTTGAGTAAAAATTGTCATTGAAATCCATGAAGTCTTTTACCATAAAATCAGAAATATGGAAAACGAAATACCGTTACTCTAGCCGATGATTTTTTTTTATTTCAAAAGTACGGCATTTGTTATTGTAATACACATACAAATACAAATCTATCATCGTAATGTCATTTTTAATGCTTATCTCAATTTCAATTTTTTTACGAATCACAAACTTGCACTTTAGTGCCTGTATTGCAAGTAAAAACTGATTGTAAAATAACGGCACTTCACTGACTCTCATTAAGAAAGTTTTTGATGTCGTTAATAAAAAGTTATTCATCTTCTGTATAAGAAAATAAAAAGTATTCGTGTAAAGTTAAATTCAAGCTTTAAAACTTGCCAAATCCTTGCCTTACAATATTCGCATACAAATTTTTACTATTTTTATGAATGAAATTCAAAGAGTTTGCGTATGAAATTCTTTACCATTCAATCAAATTCAATCAAATTGAATGAGCTTTTGTTCCTACTGATAAGGAAGCTCCAAAATTTAATTCACCTTTAAATAAAATTGTTGTATTATAATATATTAAATGTTTGCCTTGAGTTAAACGGTTTCTGCCTCTCGGCCAAAATAGACGACACCAATGCTGTCTTCATTTAAGAATTATTTTTTTTGTGTTCGCCGCGTATTTCGGTGTAATAAAACATACCAATATGGTTCGCATAATAAAACTCGGTTTTTTGTAGTGATTTAAATTTGTGATGACAAAAGGTTCTTGAAACAAAAATGTGATCATTGGTTTTTGAATTCTCATAATTTTCATCGAACCCAAAAAAAAAAAAAAATCTCCTGTTTAACGAGGATAAAATGTAAAATTATTTGGTTCAATGCGCACAAATGAATATCAACTGATTGGTATACCATAAAGAGTAATAAATGTCAGTAATTACAGTTATTGAAGTGTCATTTCCATTCGACATCACATATACACAATCAAAATTAATAGTTTCTCCTTCCCTTTCCTTAACTGAGGAGCTTTAGTGGGCTGAAAGTTTTATTTTTTCTTAAGTGTGATACTAAAATCTGAAATGTTGATTACAAGTGGATAACAGTGTTGGTGTGGTTGTCTGATTCAGTAATCAATTCAATTAAAGTCGAACTTAATTTATGTTTCTATGCGTGTAGTAATCCATAAATTTCCCGTTCGTGTGTTTTTTTTTGTTGAAATAATAGTATATTATTAAGAAAAAAAAAAAAAGGTTGCGTATACGCCACAGTGTCCCATTAATTTACCTACAATATTGATGCATGTTAAAGAGCTTCACTTAACCTCGCAACATGTTAAGCTTTAAAAAAGGAATTTAAGCAATTCCTCTTTAAATCGCAAAGAAGGAGAAGGAAATAATTTTATGGAGAATTTGGATTAAAACTGCTTAAAAATATTTGTATACAAGTATTTCGAATCGAAAGTGTTGTGTAAACATGAAGTAGCTGCAATTAACAACAGACTACAAAAAAAAAAAAATAACCTTGGATTCTATAAACACTAATTTGTGCAGACTTTGGGGTGAGTGAATGGATGGAAAATTAAAATAAATATTATGCCACGACTTGGTTGTTTTTTTTTTATTTGAAAACAAAAATAATAATGAAGTGGTATTTATATATTTAACGAAAGTTTATAAATTGTTTGAACAAGAATGAAAATTTATAGGGAAGAAAAATTAAGTGAAAAGTAAATTTTCCTTAATTAGGTAGCAGCAACAATTGTTCTGTTAATTTTTTGAGATATTTTATTGAATTAATCAGTGTTTTTTTTTTGTGAATTTTAATAAAAACGATTGGTTAGGATATACATATGATTTTTTTTTTTACAGTAGTTTATTATAAAAACATGTTTTAAATTGAATTTTTGTCTTTCTTGTTTTAAATTTATTAACTTCCCCATGAAAGTTATTGTCAAAGTGAAAATGTTGAAATTTCTTGACGTTTTGGGGGCACTAGAGCCTTAATCCGTATATTTAGGAAAGATGTCTGTGTGTGTGTGTGTTTATGTAGGTTCGTGACACAAATCAAGATATCAACTTTGGATAAATTTTATTTTACAATTTAATTTCATATGTGGTTTCTTTATAACTGTAATTTGAAAAAAATAAGTTCGTGTTTTGCGTTTCAGATAATATCTCGATACCAAATACTGATTTTGACTAAAGGATTATTTTATTCTACATTAAGAGCCATTTAATAGTCAGAAAACAGTCAGTTAGTACCTACTTATTCATTATAGAACAAAAATCTGTTTTTCAAGAGTCAGATATTACGTTTTCTTCGGAATAATTATTTTAATAGTGAAAAACACGTATCTGTTAATTTTAGAGCTTGTTAAAAAAATATTCCTAGGAATAAATTTTTAAATGTCAGCATGAATTATCTGTCATACCTGTTCAAAAGTCTGACAGCCTTACAATAAATAAAAACAAACACCAATCAAAAATTTGTATGGAACTGAATTTTGAGTTCAAACATTTTCAATTTTGATTTTCAATTTTTCTATTCTATAGAAAAAATAAATAAGTGATCGAAAAAATTCGATGTTACTATCTCATTGTTTAAGAATCTGATTAATTTATTCCTCTGGCAGTCAACTGTTTGTTTATCTGATGATTTATTTTGTAAACGATTTATAATTTTAAAAAACTAACTGATTGTTTTTTTTTATGATAAACAAACAACTAAAAGCTGTGAAAAATACCTTAACAACAAACGGTCCACACTAAATCTTCCCTTCATTTAATACTAAACACTTTTTAAAGATCTTGAATTTGTGATATTTTAAAAACCAAAATAACATGGGGTCTCCAGTTTCTATGAGAAGTTACCAGTGTGGGTGTGGGTAGCACCCAGCCTTTTTTGTTATTATCTGAAGAAAGAACAAAATACTTCTAAAGATTTTTTTATCATTCTCAAACGTGGTTGACTGGAATTTATATAGCTATTAAAAGCTTAAGGATGAAAGATAGTTTTGCAAAAGGAATGTATTTAGTGATTTCACACAGTCTTTTTTATAGATTGGAAAAATTAAAGAGTTTTTTGTTTGTCCATAAAAAATGGAAGACATCTTAAAGAATTGAAAGTTCAAAGCAGTCTTTAAAAGGCTTTGATATGATTTGGAATTTTTCTTAAGAAAACTGATGGGAAATTATGCATAGAAAAGGGATATACATAATTGTGCTTGCTTACAAATCCTATCAGTTACGAACAATATATCTGTTTTTATTTTAACTGTCACCAGAAAAAAGTGAAAGCACTTATGGAAACCGTTGAGGTAATATGGATAGGGTTCATTGGTTTTATGGTCGATACCCGATTGGCTAAGTTAAAAGGTAAAAAGATTAAAAATGTTTATAAGAGGGTCAAAAGATTTTTTAAACGACTAAAAAAAATGAGGAGGTTATAAATTCGTCTGATTGTTTTTACTTTTCCGATTGGCACAAATTTTTACTTACTTTTATTAAAAAAATTGGTACGCCATTTTTAAGATATTATTTACCAACATCTAAAAACTAAAATTTGAAAAAAAAAACATTGAATGGTTTTCGAAAAAATGATTTTTCAAAAATAAAATTTCAAACTTTTTTTAAAAATCCAAAAAAATAATTTTCGAAATTTGTTTTACTAAATATTATTACGGCAATTTTAAAGCATTCATGTAAAAAAAATGGTTGAAATTGATTGAGTCATGAAGGAAAAAATCAGAATTTAAAAAAATCGGTCGGAGTGTGAACATTTTGTATGACCTTGCTTTCAGAATTCTTTTTCCTAGAGGAAATCAGGTTGTTGTGTGCAGTTTTCAGTAAGTAGCAGCCCAATGCCTTATTCTCAGGCAATTCCATGTGCTTTTTCGGAGTAGATTAGTTAGTATACGGTATTACGGTTTGGGGATTTATATTTACCTAAGCAAAGCCATCGAACTTTACTTAATTGGAAGTGATAAACAAGTTTATATCGCATATTATATCTTTGCTAAGTAGGAAAAATCTGGCTTTTTTGGGACTGTCTAAAAAATGTTCGAAATCTTTAACAATCTCTTAACAGTCTTAAACTACTAAGTTCGGTTCAACATTTGCCAACAAAATTCTAGTCCTTGCCACTATAATCGTGATCCTTGAAGCATTTTCTAAGTCATACAATTTTTCGATTTTTTTTGCAGCTAATTGGTAAATTCGTTTGGGTTAGACACTTTTTGCGAACGAATAAAAACAAAAGCTTAGTGTAGCACTGGCGATTGAACCAGCCACTTTTTGCTTACAAAGTGAGTATCTTGTCATTACGCTACGAACTTTATAATATATTTATGATCGAATCGTTTGCAGCAAACGACTATTCGTTTGTTGGATAGTAATTTTTCGACTTCAACTTTGTTTGCAGCAAACTTTTAGATTCTTTGGATCCATTGCGCCACAAACTACATAAATTTTGCTAAGCGTAGTATGCATATGAACACCACAAATATGGAATTAATTATTAAGAAACAAAATTTCTGCAATTACTTGTTGCAAAAGCATTGTATATTTACACCAAAAGTGAAGTTCTTTGCAACAAACAACTTTCTGGGAAAGGTTCTTCAAACTATTCATTCGTTTGCTCCAAACAATAGTAAACACTATGGCGACCATTGTATTAACTTTCCAGCAAATGATTTTCATTTATTCCAAAGAATTTTCATTAGGTGCAAAATGAAATTTGTTGTTGGTCAACAATGTTAAAATTAAGTTTAATATATGAAGGTACTAAACAGTCAATAAGGTGATTTGCAATCGATGTCCCAGAGCGCACCCCTCTTCCCCCAATCCCTTTGGAAAAAATCATGTTTATACTATTCCTCCTTTTTAATAATAAGTGTTTATTCACTTTTCACGCTGACTGTATAAATAGTATAGGTACCTACACATATCGCAAGCAAAAACAAACACTCCTCGTTAAAACATAATAAATCCTTTTTAAATTAATGTTCATTTACATTGCTCTGGGAGAAGATAATTAAATGAATTTTATTTCATTTAAAAATAACTTTTGTTGTGGTTTGTCTGAAAATGATAATTGTTTTCATTTCCAGACATTTTTATACAAATAATTCGTTTCAATCAAACTGCATCCGAAATTTATTCAAATATAGATTATTGTGAGGGAAAGAATATAAAATATATAAAATGCACGACTGGGTCGCACGTACTTGCTCTTATGGTAAAAATTTCTGTTGATCGTTAAGTCTCTTATAAAGTTTATATAATTAAATTATCTTTTAGAAAAATATGAAATTTAACACTTAAATGACTCAAATAACCTCTTAAATGATTTGGAGCATCATATTAGGTATATAAGGCATCATTTGATTTCAATTAGGAAGATGATTTTCTAGAAACAAATTTAAAAATCGTTAGAGCGGTTCTTAAATTAATTATTTTTTTTTTTCAAAAATTCTCAAAACCATGTTTAAGAAAAATTTAAATTACATTTTTAAACAAATATTATTAGGTGTCCATTTTCGAACAAAATACAGTGACCCGTTTTCGAAAAATCATTAGAGTCGTTTTTGATAAAAATGATTTTTTTCCGTAATTGGTTATATGGCAGGTACTGTTATTTTTGTTATTTTTTGGGTTCTTAACAAATTTCTTACTCCCCTCAAGGGAGAAACCTAAGAAACCACATAATTTTAAGCAAATCGCTTCAGCTCCTGCGGGACCTACATTTTTTTGCATTCTCTATCATTGTATTGTCATGTCTAATTGTTATCTCAAAATCGATTGTTTCACAAATCCTAAACTTGCCCTGTAAAGTACCTAAATGAGTATATCGTATTTCTCTAAAATAGTTTTCAGTATCTCGTATAAATAATATTGAGCCAAAACAAAAAAAAAAAAAACACTCCTCGTTTACCCAAAATCATTGTTTTCAAATTAATGTTCATTTACATCTCACTGGGAAAAGATAATAATTAAATTTATTTTATCTTGTTGTGGTTTGTTCAAAAATGAAAACTGTTTTCATTTCCAGACATTTTTATGTAATTGGCCTCAAACAATTTTCATCCGAAATTAATTCCATTAAGGATTATTCCAAGAAAAAGATTACAAAATAAAAAGTCCATGGTTTTTTTTTCAGATTTCTCTGCGGGATTCAATGATATTGATTATCGCGCCTATTATGAAATTCGTAATATTTTACAGGATTTGCATTCGCTTTAAAGAAATAATTGTAAAACTTGCTTAGAGCTATATTATCGCTACGAGGAACTTTACTTCATAATTTCCAATTCAGCACTTCCTCACCTCCAAGTTTCATAACAGAAAATAAGAAAATATTGCTAAAATGAGTTTAACTCCTGGTAACTCAACACATTTGACGGATTCTGAAATAGGGAAAATTTCAAAGGGATTTTTGAAAAGGGTTAATCTCGTTAGATTGGAATTTTCTCTGACAAAAATAAATCTACCATAGTCTGGGATCAAAGTCATCCTCATACTGATAATTTTATCATTTAGGTACAAAAGTGTTCTCTTCTCATGGATTGTTATGAATGGAAAAGTGAAGAACCTGCGCAAAACAAAGAGTTTGTCTTTCAATCTGTTTCAATCCCAGAGATGTATAATTCCACCACCCACTGATAAGAAAGCTCAATATTTTTCACCTTAGCTCAATTTCTTAGGCCAACAAACAATTCGGCTATAAAGACTAAACTTATTTGTACAGTTGACCAAAACACATGACGACGCGATGGCCGCCAGCGGCAGTGGCGAAGCGTCTTTTTAAGAATCCTATATGAAACGTCTATTTCTGCTCAGGCATATTGTTTATATGGCATAGTGATAATAATTTTGTATTTTAGTCGTGTAAACGGGAAACGTGTCGAAGTGTGTATAAGGCAGATTGACTGTTAATCACCGGTAACATCCGTTTGATATTTGAGTATTTGAATAAAAGTTTATAACCTGTGAAGTGAAATTAGCAATAAATAAAGAAGTCTCTTTAAATTGGTGTTAATTAAAACATCAAAGAAAATGACTTTTAGTATTTGATGTTATATGGAACGGGACAAAAAAAAAGTACACACTTTGTGCAACGAATATTGACTTTTTTGGAATTGATACCTTTGAAATTTGTATACATTTCTTAATCGTGATACATATTTATAATTTGGTGGTAAGAGGAATACACAAATATTTTACTGTCTCTTTCTCATACTACTGATTGATTAAATGTAAAAAAGCAGGAAGAAAAGTTTTTTTAATTTCATACCTTGATGGATTTGAACACATCGGTAGGGGATCGATATGAATTTTAATTAAAGAGCCAACAGACAAAGGAATAAAAGTGAAATACAAAGTTTGTGCAGATTGAAATCAAAAGAAAATAAAAAAAATAAAAAAAACTTTAAAAAAGTACGTATACGCCACAGTGACCATTATTAAAAGTGAAATACTAAGTTTGTGTGGATTGGAATTGAACGAAAAAAAATCTTTAAAAAAATTGCGTACACGAGTGACCTTGTGTATTTTTTGTTTCAATATTTTAAAATCTCTTCCACAACATGTTAAAAAATTCTCACCTTTACGACAATATGGTAAGACGAAATATCTACATTTTTTTTCTTAATATACATATTTTTTAATTTTATTTTTTCTGGCATAATAATCAGGTGTGGGCACGTAGTGAGATTAAGCGAGGCATATTTATTAGACATTATTGTGTTTATATTTCGAATTAATTTTGATTGAGAGTTGTCTGTTGTGTGTTTAATGATTTTGTTTTCGTTGCGATCGATGGCATTCCAATAAAGGGTAGATTTTGGATTTAAAAAAAAAAATATACATTCATGTGTTTGTAAAAATATCAGACCTTGATAACATTAGTGAATTTACTGATTTTGTACACTTTTTTTTTTATAAAAATGATAACAAATATTTATTTTAAGTAAAAAAAAATTTGTTTTACATATCCTTAGAAATATTACTTTCCAAATAGAATGAAATTTAGCTAAAGGATAAGCATAATTATTTGTATTTTTTAAATAAGGGAACAATATCAGTTAGGTAATTTTGATTCTCGTGCCCTTATAATATAAATAGCATGACAAAGAATGATCTGCTTAAATGGTTTTTATAAAATTGAAGGGAATTAGATCTAAAATTGCTGGAAAACAAAAATGTGATATAAGAGTCCATTGAATCCATCCATCCAGTCTTCCCTTTGTAGCCGAAAAACTCATTAATGCTTTTTTTAAGTCGATAAAACAAATGAGTTTTCGCCTCGTTTTCGAGCTATGAATATTGTTTTCTACAAACAGGCTCATAAATACAGGGACAGTGAAATAAAAAAAATTAAAAATGTTTAAGTCAGAACTGAACATTTATTTGAATGTTACTATTCAAATATACTTTAACTTTAAAATTTCCACTGTTAGCGGATTTGTTTATAAAAATATTTTTTTTTTCAAAAAATCTTGCTAAAATCTTATAAAATAAACTATGCTAAAAAATTTCTAGGTCTGCTTGAGGTAAAAAAACTAGTAAAGATTTGTGTCACCCGTGCAGATGAGAGGGGGAATTTTCTCTTAAACGGACCTATAAAAAAAACATGTCTAAAATAAATAAAACTCATTTAATAATAATTTATTCTGATTTACTTATATTATTTTTTTTTTTTGAAAATTCAATAAGATTTTTTGATGTTATGTGCACAGATTCTTACCAAAATCACTTAAATCATTTACGATATATTAACAAAAGAATCAAAGTTGCTGTTGACGTTGATTTTTCTTATATAAAATTTTGAAACATAAATAAAATAGTTTTAATAGAAATGTTAAAAAAAAATTAAAATTCATTGCTAAAATTCTACTACTACTACTTTCTGAATTGTTTTGAGGTCCAAACTAAGTCTGCCATTTGATTTATTTAAACAAGATTCATTTTTAGAAACAAAATTTTTATAACCGTTAGAGTTTTATAAAAAGAAAAATTGTCAAACCTGGATAAAAATAAAGTTGGTATGCCATATTTATAATAAAATATTATTGCACATCTAAACCCAATACATATTAAAAAAAAAAAAAATTAAAATTATCAAAAAAAAAAAAAAAATTAAAATTATTTATTTTTTATATTTGATATCTTATGTTAGGAAGGTTCCGTATAAAATAATTCATCAAAATTGGTCACTTAAAAGTAACTCAAAAATGAAAAAAAAAAATATATTCTGTGGGTGGTACCGTTATTAGAATTTTTACAAACATTTCTTACATATCAAAAGTATGACCTTACTAATAAAAGTAGTCGAAAAAGTTTAGTCAAAATCTTTAAGGCTGTTCTTGAAAAAAGTCATCTTTTCCTTAATGATTATATGGCAGTACCGTTAGTTTTGGTCTTTAAGAAAAATTCAGCGGCATAGGCTGTAGCTCGAGGTATACACTGACAGACAGGGCACACAGGCAAACAGATAGACAGGCAGACCGACAGACAGACAAACTGACAGATGGACAGATAGAATTACGAGCTCCACTTTTTTCGCACTCTGTATCATTCGATTTTCGATTTTTTTTACCAATCCTAAACCTGCCCTATAGTACCTATATCGGAAGTAAAAATAAATAAAATGCACGACTGGATCACAAGAACTTGCTCATGAAGTCCAAAGCTATTATATGTTTTAACTTGACTTGAAAATTTTAGCTTTTGGTTATCTGATGTGTGTATTTATTGAGTGATATGAGTGAAGCAAAAATAAATAATTTTTTTTTAAAACGAGAACACTTCTTGGATTTTTTTTTGAAAAACTATTTGATTTTTCTATATTGGGTCAATGATTTTTGTTTTTTCAAAGTTTAATTTTTAGATGTTGATAAATAAAATAGGTATCATAAAAATGCCATTCAAATACATTTTCAAATTTTTCAAAAATTTAAAAAAATTTTTTTTTTGAAAAACAACTTGATAGATTTTTTTGCAAAAAAATCTAAAAATGTATCGTTACAGAAGAAATCACTTGAAAAAGTTTAATCAAAATCGTTAGAACCGTTTTTGAGAAAACTCGAATAATTAAAAAATGTTTTATGGGAGGTACTCGCTCCAGATGAGATATTCAAAAAAAAAAAAAAAGTTTCGAAACTACATAAAAATCATCTGTATAAAATTTGAACAAAATCCGTTCACGCGCTTAGGCAGTGGAGAAATGTACAGATGGAAGCACAGACGCACAGAACGACGCACGGACGGCATGACTATTACCACTTTTTCGGACTTCTCCATCATCGTAATGTTGGTTTTGATCAAAACCTCAATTTTTTTTGACACGAGACCAATGCTTGCCCTATAGAGCAAGTAAAAAACCATTATATTCGATTTTCAAATGACTAAAACAGCTTCTAAAATGGATTTGACCTCAAAACGAAGCATACGATTTGATTTCTTCTCTAAAGATACATTTTTAGAAAAAAAAAAAAAAAAAATTGAAAACGTTAGAGCCGTTTAAAAAAAAAATACTAATTTGTTTTTAAATCCAAATACCCAATTTTCGAAAATTTTATTCCTGAACTGTATTACGGCAACTTAAGAGCTTCTATATACAAAATCGTTGAAATAGAGTGAGTCAGAAGAAAATCAGAATTAAAAAGGAACGGTTTTATGGCAGGTACCGTTAATATCGGTTATAAGAAAGGATTGTTCCATAAAAAGATAAACCTTACCCAAAAAAAAAATAATTTTTTTTCTAAAATCGATATAGCTATTTGGTCAAAAAAATTAAAACACAAAATGTCTGGGGATATATTCCGAAAAACTTTGTTCACTTTCTCTATTATCGTAATGGCGGAACCCATGTGTGATTTTTTTGAGGTCTCATTTCATTTTTTGGGGCCATATTTCCTGGGGCATAATTTCGCGAAGCCTATGCACATAATAATCATTCTAGTAACATAAGGACATCATTATCCGATGTATTGCTTTATGTCATTGAAAAAGCTTATGCATCCTTAGAATTTTTCAAAGTTTCTTATTGCTTAGGTTCTTGGGTAACAGGTGAATTTAAAGCAATCATGGGTGACACTTGGAACAAAATATAGTTTACCACTGTGTTGCCCATCACAGCCATTTTTTTGTTTATCGATAACAATAACTTAACTTAAATTTGTAACGTTTTTGCAGTTTTTTCAAGATGGGTAGCCAAACCCCCAAATAGGATTGATTTGACATTATTGCCCACAGTAATTTTCACCAGTAAAAATGCTGTAAAGTTATTTGTTCGAGTCTAAAATTAGATTACCAAAAACTGCAAGGAGAGCGTATGATTTATTTGATAGTATCCATTGACAAAGTTAAGTCCTCATCATATTTAACAATATGAATGTCTAGTTTGTTTTCAAGTTTAAAATTTCTTTTATTTAAGAAAAAAACACATATTTTCAAGCATATCCGATAGGTATTTTAAGTGTTACTACACCTATTAGAGTGCTTTTGTTCTTGGCACTATTATTTTTTTTCCACCACTGAAACTAAATTGTGTTGGAAATACCCAACAAAAAATTCGCCTAAGAAATGAGCCTTCAAAGTTAATATATTAAACTCGCCCTCAGCGTGTGAAGAGTTTCCTTAAAATATACACTTCAAATATGTATAACTCAGCAGCATACTATGCTATTAAAACGCAGTAAAAATCTAAATTTAACGGATGTTATGAAAAATGTGAATCGCGATGAAACATTGAATTTCAACGACGAGACAGAACAGTTACAAGAAAAGTGTGAATAACAAAGTTGTAGTAAATTGTAGTAAATTAAATTTCCAATTTCATTACAAGCATGCAGATACTTTCACGAGATAATACACCTCAAAATGATTCTCATATTCATCAAAACAGCAAATCATAAAACAAATAAGAGCTTATTATCTCGAGAAGTCTCTGTATTTTTCTAATGACTTTTTTTTCTTGATTTTCTTTTTTTTTTTGCTGTTATTCCAGAAATGGGTACAGCTTCAGGAAAAATGTGAATAACAAAATTGTAGGAAAAATAAATTTCTTAAATTTGAACTGAAATTCGCTTCAATTCAATTATAAGGAGTTTTGCACCCTAATATCTAAAGTTACAATTTTTTTGATTCTACGTTATTTTTTTCCCTAAAAGTAGCATTGAGTTCTAGCAACTGACATTAGTTTAATTTTTACGCCCATCATTCGAATTTCCCCATCATCATTTGGAGGATGGTTTATTCTACTAATTTAAAATAAGTTTTATTTATTTTTTTGTAAAGGTACCTTTGTATGAATGCAGTGAAATAGTTATGATTTTTAGACCAGGAAAGATAGAAAATTTAATATTGAGAAGGTGAAAACAAATTTAATTTACATTATATTTTTTTGATTGTTATCGACGCAAAATGCCACCCTTCATAGCTTGTCCAAAATCTCCCAAAATAAAAATAAAAAAAAAAAACCTGTAAATCCTGTCTCATATGGCTGGATTGTATCAATATAAATTCTTCAACATGATAAAACTTTTCACATCCCCCACTATCCCCCCTATTTAAATTCAGTTTAAAAAAAAGAAAATAAAGGGATTTTCGAGAAATTTATACACGCCATAGAGGGGTAACTTTCTGCGTCGATATCAATAAAAAAAAACCATAGATTACATTTTTTTTTACCTTAAACTCTATCTTTCCTGGTCCATTATATAATAAATGATAAAAACAATTTGGCAGTTTTTTTCTTGGAAAATAATATTATTATTTAATATGAAACGTCAGAATGGCTGGGTTGGGTAGGGTAAAACAGTGGTTTATTGATTTGAATGCTTGGCTTGAGGTTAGGTTTAGATAGAACCTTTTTATAGAAATCATAATATTGTTTAATTTTGGCATAGCAATGAAATAACAGAAAATATTTCAATGTTTTTTTTTTCGATAAATTTAAAACATAAAGAAAAAATATATTAAATAGATTATTTGAATTATTTCCAATATGGTTCGAAGTCCAAAAAAATACCTAAGTTTCATTCATAAAAAAGCAAAAGCTAAATTAAATAATTTTTGCAGCCAATCAAAGGCTGAAATTATTTTTTTTTTGTTTAAAAATTCAGTTTTTAGATGATATAAAATGCACTATTGGGTCTGATGCACCTACCTTTATGCGGTAAAAGTTACTTACAATTTTCGATGAATCGCCCACACATTTCGGCCGAAACGGCCGCTATTTCGCGTTCGATGTTGGCTCTGGGGTACTCCAAAGTGTGTCGTCAGCTTGTTGGCATAAGCCAAAGTCTAGAGGCGTTAAATCGCACGAACGGGGCGGCCAATCGACTGGCCCATTTCTTGAAATAACTTCAAAATTACTCTTCAATAATTCGATTGTAAGGTGTGCTGTGTGGCTTGTGGCATCATCCTGTTAAAACCACATGTCGTCCAAGCCCATATCATCCAATTCGTGCCAAAAATAATCGGTTATCATGGCGCGATAACGCCGGCCATTCACAGTAACTTGACGATCGTTATCGTTGACGAAAAAATATGTCCAAATAACGCCGCTGGCATGCAAACCGCACCACGCAGTTATTTTTTGTGGATGAAGTGGTGTTTATTGAAGCAAATTCGGATTTTCACAAGACCAATAACGCATATTTTGTTTGTTGACGAACCCATTGAGCCAAAAATGAGCTTCTAAACTGAAGATGATTTTGCAATGAAATTCATCATCTTGGCGCATCTTCTCCAGAACGTACGTCCGTTGCTTCAAATGGTCCATCGGCTTCAATTCATGAGTCAGCTTGATCTTGTATGGGTGTAAACCAAGATCCTCACTCAAAAGACGCCATAATGTGGTCTGAGCGATGCCCAATTCTTGAGAACACCTTGGAATTGACTGTTTTGGGTTGTTTTCTACGGACGCTTGAACGGCAGCGATATTTTGGGAATATATATTCATGGAACAACACAGGAGTCGTGGAAAAAGCCCGGTATTTCTCGCATTTACCGCGGTAGTTTGCAAAGTTTCGGAAATTTCCTTCAGCTTTATAAGCTTTTCTCTGTGTTTTTTTTTGTTTTCTCAGCGGTATTCCACGCATTTTCCTTAGATACTTTTTTCATGACTTATAATGTTTTTTTTCATATTCTGCGGTCTTTCACCAGTATTACACGCATTTTACCGTAATAGTCCGCGGTCATTCGTATATACATTTCAACTCAATTTCTGTACTTTGCACTCTTTCTTGGGTGATTTTCTTTGCTTTTACCACGGTGTCTTAAGCTTTTTTTCTCTATACTTTGTGCTTGTTTCATAACCATGATACTTTCCACAATATTCTACGATATTTCACCAGTATTTTGAGCCTTTTTTCACGAAATTCCGCGCATATTTTCAGTGACTTTTTAGGCTTTATTTCAGAATTTTTAACGTTTTCCCCCTCTTTTTCCATAACCATAATAAACAAATAAAAAATAACAGTAAAGAAGAACTTTCCCGATTTTGTTCACATCTTACGCGTATTTTTCGGTGGTACTAAACCTTTTTTTCATTAACTTCCCATGCTATTTTCCGTGAGTTAAACGATATTTCACTCGCATTCTACACTATTTTCCATCCATCCAATCCAATAAGAGATGGATTTTTTTCGCTGATGGTTGAAATAATAGCATATACACAAAATATTTAATAAGACAGAAAAAATCGTGGAATAACTTGGCACACAAGAGAAAAAAGCGTTGATCCTTACGGAACACCGCGAAAAGTCACTTTGGTTTGGCCAAGCCTTAAATTTGTTTTCCTGGAGTTCAGTATAGTTATAAACTGAGTGACGGGATTGAAGACAAATACCTTAGCCAGCCTGCGTGTTTTGGGGCATTATCAATAAAAAGTTCATCAAAAGTACCATTTTTTTTTGAAAATTAATTATTAAGTGAGGGTAACTATCACTTAGTATGTATAAAAAAACAATGCCACGAGTTCACTGATAACTAATATCGATACGGCAAACATATTTTAAGTAGGGTCAAACCCCTACAGATGATCTCGAAAATGCATTATTCTTAGACATTGGGGTGACCACTTAATAAAGCTAGTTGGATCCTGTAGCCCTTTTTTCCTGATTACACAAATACCCGTGACAGAAATTTTGAACTGAGCTAATTCTTTGAAAGATTAGGCTAAAATTGCGATATTTCTTGGACTTTGTCACAGTTCTGGCCCCGTTGTCTGTCATTAGAATATTTGGAAATCGAGAACTACAGGATGCGACTAATTAAAATTGCAGTTACCCCAAAACTTTACAAAGCAATGAATTTTCGAGACCGTCTGCCGGGGGTTTGGTCCCACTTTAAATTTCTATGACCTTCAATTTTTATCTATCAATGAGTTTGTGGCGTAAGTTATTAATACATTTTAAGTGGTTTTCCTTACGTAATTGATTTTCAGAATAATCGGTTTCCCCTCACGCAAAAACTCTGCTCCTGGCAGACTATTTGGACTACTTGGACTGTGAAGGGAATAAGCTAAGAATGAGCTGAAATAACAATAGTTGCATTATGAAATAACTCTAGCTAAAAATTCAATGTAATTTATTTGCTATTTTATGTATGAACTTTAAAGTTGTTCATGTTTGTATGAACTTAGTTGATGTTTGTGTTTTCTTTCTCAGAATATAATCTGTAGGTCAGCCATCCTCGAAGTACGAAAACTCAAAAAACCGGCAGCAGCGGTTTGCTAACGGTCGAATGCATTGTCGTCATTCAATAATGTTAGCCTTTATATATGTCATCCCTCGCAGTTCATTGTCCTGGTGGCATGTGTGCCTTTTGGTCACAAGGTAAATGTGCCTACGTGTAAATAATAGAAAAAACAAATGTAGCTTCATATTTAACAGCATCATTAGTAATTCTCATTTTTAATAACAACATTTTCACAAATGAAAATTTCTCAGTATTTTTTTTTTGATTTTATTCTTTTGAAACATCAACCTCATCTCTTTCACTATTCTTTTTTTTTTCATTGGGTTTAACAATTCTGAACGGGCCAGTGTGGGTGGTGATATACTATAACTGTTTCCGATTTTCCGAAACAAAACGATACAAATAAAGCAAAACATAACAGTATACTCTTTGTCAAGAGTTGGACGCGTTGTAATTTCGAACAATGTTTTTATTAAATTCATTTCCGATTAAAATCGGAGGAAAGAAGACCAACATCTATCACCATGGATACACAGTAGACCCTTTCAATGAGAAAATCACACATGCATACATTATTTGTTTGCATGTGTACACCTGTACATGTATGATTAATGTTTATTCTTTCTCTTTCTATATTTCCGTTGGAATCACTCACTCACTTTGCTTGAAAAGGATAATTTCTGCCATTTATCAAGAATGCAACAGAGAGGAATTTTGGATTAGTTAACAAGAAAATGTAGGTTTTCACACTTTCAGTTCAACGGTACAGGGATATAGGATTTTCAACAAATGACCATCCATATGTCAAACTTTCTTTTTTTCTTTTTTTATTGCATAACAGCTTTTTGTTTTCACCACAAATAAAAAAAACGTGATTAAATAAAAATGCCAGGCCCGACCGCAAGGAAATTTGACAACGGAGATCATAGAACACTCATTAAATTTTTCATGGGAGCCACCCCATCTGGCGGCCGTCTTGGAATTAAAGCCGCCATTTTGAAATACAGGTATACCAGCAATATCTCGGCTTCTAGATATTTTAGAACCAGAAATTTGATGTCTAAGTATACATTTTTTGGGTCGAGGAATACAACTTAATCACTTGTAAGTGTATCAGGGGTAGTGGAGGCACAAAACCCCCCAGAAATTTGAAAAGCAAAAGTTTAAACACTTGGCTCGAAGACAAACTTGATGTCTTATTGTACAAATTTTGAGACAAAGAAAAACACTGCATAATCTTCAAATGTATCGGGGGATATGTAGGTCATAAAATCCCCCAGAACTTAAACACCTGAAATCAGTTAGCTCGAAAATGTTTACTTGCCGAACGAATGCACCAATTTTTTTTACGGAGACTATTTAGGTGCTAAGCTTTTAATTTTAGGTATAGGAGCCATTCCATCTGGTGGTCATCTTGGAACCAAGGCCACCATTTTGAAATTAAGATATATTAGCAACATGTTGGCTTCTAGATCGCTTAGAACCACAGACTTTATATATAAGTATAAATATTTTGGGTCCAGGAAAAAAAACACATTTTTCTTATATATAGGGGCGGTGGAAGTCATAAAACCCCTCAGGGTTACATAGAAAAAGCTCAAACACGAACAATATATCTTTATAATCTGAAAAATCATAATTTTTGAATGTGTCTTACACATGGCGTTCTGAATACGAATCTTATGTTTTCTAATGAAATTTGGTTACGCAACATGGTCAAAACTGCAAAAAACCCCGAAACTTTCAACGATTTTGCTTGGAAAATTTTATCCTGCGAAGGATTAGTTTTTGAACTACCTAAGTGTTAAAGAAAACTGGATTAGCGTACAGTTTTCAAAGTAGCCATTATAGTTTCCAAAATACACCTCTTTTCTGAGACCTCGAAAATATTTCGAAGCATGTAACTATTGATATTGTTCAGTGTAGTTTGAATTTGACCCAGAAGCATTTTTTCATTTTTTCATCTGAAACTAGTAGAAAATGTACCTAAAAGATGTACAATTAGACACCAAGTTTGTCGTCGAGCTGACTAGTCCCAAATTTTTAAGCTTTTTCTTTGTAGTTCTGGGGCTTTTTGTGCTCCTTCAAAAATGTATACTTAGAATCCAAGTTTGTGATTCTAAGTGATCTAGAGGCCGAGATATTGCTGATATTCTATACTTCAAAATGGCGGCTTTAGCTTCAAGATGGCCGCCAGATGGGTTGGTAACTATCAAAAATTTAAAACTAAGCAATATCTGGAAAAAAATGGGTGCGTTTGTGCGGCAGGTTGACATTTTCGAGCTAACAGACCCTACTAAATGACACCTAGGGGGGTTAGCGTTATACAGTGGCTATTATTCAAATATATAACAAACAAAAATCGTAATATTCTAAGTCGTTGGATATCAAGTCGTTTCGATATCAAGAACAAGTACATGCGACCCAGTCGTTCATTTTATTTCTAGCAGGTAATAGGTTGTGTCTTGCTTTTTTTTATCTGGTTTCAACTCAAGGATATCTCTACAAAATTGTAAATAATGGACATTAAATTTATTTAATTTTTACTGTTATGATTATTTTGCCCTAGGGACAGTTAAATGAAAAAAAAACCACCTTTCGAGTTTCAGATTCAAAGTCAAAAACAGGAAAATCATAGCCTAATTTGGCTAATGGTTATGATATGGCTCTATAAATGTGCAGTAAAATTTATAGCACCGAATTTATTTACTTGAAAGAGGAAAGAAAAAATCCTTTTGAACCCATCTGGTTAGGAATGTTTGCAATGTGTTTGTTTTTCTTATTAGGATATATTCTTCATGCCCGATTAGGAGCAAGGACATTCTATTTGACTATGGGTGACATTTGTATGACATGAAACAAAATTGAATATATGATTGGATTGCTTGGTTACACACACAAATAAAATTAGGACTGTTGAGAATTTGAGATGAATTTAAGCCATATGCTGTGGCAAATGAAGTTAACATTTTTTTATGGAATTATCAGGAATGGGCTTATCTATTATACAAATTTGGATTTGTGTTGAGGAACTTGGAGAAAAATCATGGATTATGCAGCTTATGGTGGCTAGTTAAAGTGACATTGCCTCCTCAACATTTTGGTCCTTCAGCAAAATATACAAGAGAAACATTGGGATTTGGAAATCTGAATGATGCCACGTGAAAACTTTCTTATAATGTTTTGACAAAAGAAAACTATTCTTAATATTTATCTTTGTTGTAGACGTAATAACAACAACAGAGTGAAATAACTTTGCATATGATGTTGAGAGAAATGTGGTAGAAAGCTGTTTTTGCAAGGAAAAACAAGTTACAACTTAGATTGTTCAGATGGATTATTCTTAATTTCTTTCCATGATTCAGAGAGAAATCACGATTGTTGAAGGCAATTATTCAGGCCGTGGTGGAATGTTATACTGTGGGGTCCTGTTTCAAAATATACAAAAGTTCACTATGAGTTTCCTGCTTTGAAACAATAATAGCTCTTCAATATACGATATATATGTTTTTTTTAAATCTGTCACTTAATTTGATCAAAAGTCAAAAATTACGGTCTTCCGTAGTTACTTACTTACTTAGGTCCTCAGACCTCCACTCAGACCTCCACCTATGCTACTCCTACGCGCCATCGTGTACGGTTTCTGGAAATATAACGTAGTTGTCTCCAACTCTTCCCCAGCTGTGCAGATTCACCTTCGACTGTCCTGCGCTATGTGCTTCTCGGCCGACCCGACCCTGTACCTGCCTGTGTGAGTGGGTTCCATTGCATCGCTTGTCCAGCAATGCAATCGTTACCTTTTCAAAGCGTATGACCAATCCACTGCCACTTACGTCTGCGGATAGTACTGTCTATGGATTCTTGACCTGTTCGTCTATGAAGTTCTTCATTAGAAATACGGTTGGGCCAAAAAATCCTTAAGATGTTTTGTAGCCACCTATTCACGAACGATTGCAGCTTGCTTGTGACAGTTGGTAAGATTTTCCAAGTGCTGCACCCATACAGAAGCACGGATTCAACATTGGAGCGGAACAGTCTCAGCTTGGTCTTTAAGCTTATAGCGTTGTTTCTCCATATTTTGGACAGCATTCCGAAAGCAGTCTTTGCTTTTTTGATACTGCTGTCGACATCTTGTTTGGTTCCGCCTTTGGTAGAGACAAAACTCCCAAGATATTGAAAGTCTTCTACTTTCTCTACCGGTTGTCCAGAAATATTGACTCAAACGGATGAGTTACTTCCGAGGCTGATCATTTTTGTTTTTGCCGTGTTAATTTTCAGCCCCACGATTTCTGCTTCTCCCTCCACCCTTGTTGTCATTTGATAGAGACAAAACTCCCAATATTGAAAGTCTTCTACTTTCTCTACCGGTTGTCCAGAAATATTGACTTAAACGGATGAGTTACTTCCGAGGCTGATCATTTTTGTTTTTGCCGTGTTAATTTTCAGCCCCACGATTTCTGCTTCTCCCTCCACCCTTGTTGTCATTTGATGGAGATCCATGATCCTATGAGAGAGTAAACATACGTCGTCCGCGTAGTCCAGATGTTTGAGTTGGGAGGTCAGGCTCCATTGAATTCCACTATTTCCGTTTAACAGGGCTGCACGTAGCACACCACTTATCACTAACAGGAAAAGTATTGGCGACTGTATGTAACCCTGTCTGACTCCACAATGGACTTCGAATTCATCCGACAACCTTTCTCTATGTAAAACGTGACATTTGCATCCATCGTAGGTTGCTTTAATAATAGCGATTAACTTATCTCGAATGCCGCTCCTGCGTAAGGCAATCCAAATAAATTCTCTGTTAACACTATCAAACGCTTTTTTAAAATCAATGAACAACAGGTGAAGTGGTGATCGATATTCGACGCACTGTTCAATAATGATTCGCAAGGTGTTAATGTGGTCAACACAGGATGAACCAGTGCGGAGACCTGCTTGTTCGGCGTCGAGTGTGTCTTCTAGATGTTCTTTTATTCGCTCTAGTATAATTTTTGCTGCTATCTTGGCAACCGCAGTCAGAACGCAAATCCCTCTCCAGTTTTCACACTGCATCAAATCTCCTTTCTTCGGGAGCTTGACGATCATTCCCCTTTTCCACTCCTACGGGAAGCACTCAGAGTTCCAGGCTCTCGTTATGAGTGGATGTCGTTGGTGGTGCTTGTAAGAGCTCTGCAGTAATACCGTCAAGTCCTACCGCCTTGTTGTTCTTCAGTGTTTTAATTGCGGCAATTATGTCTTCTCTACTGGGAGGTGTGGTGCGGTGAGTAGTTTTCGTAAAACGATTTTTCAAAAAAAAAAAACTAATTTATTTTTTAAATCCATTAAAATATTTTTTTTACTAAATATTATAACGGCAACTTAAAAGCATTCATATAAAAAAATGGTTGAAATTGATTGAGGAGAAGAAAAGAATTAAAAGAAAACGGTTCTATTGCAGGTACCGCTAATAACGGTTTTTGAAAAAATTGGTTTTCATTTAAAGACAGACCTTATCCAAAAAAATGACCATGATTTTTTTAATCAAAATCGTAGGAACCATTGTTGAGAAAAATGAGTTTATCTAAAACCGGTATATGACAAGTACCGTTATTTTTGGTGGAAAAAAAAAATAATTCAAAAAACATCTCGGGATAGTCTCCAAAAAACACCACATACCAAGTTTGATATAAATCGACCCATTCGTTTAGGCTGTGGCCTCTGATACATGCAGACAGACAGACAGACAGAATTGTCGGACCCACTTTTTTCTTATTCTCTATCATCGTAATGTCATGTTTGATTGTTAACTCAATTTTTTTTTGTACGAATGCATAACTGTCGCCAACCTGAGGAAACAGCCTGAAAAACAGTTTTTTTAAATAACGGCTCTAACGATTTTCAAATTTTGTTTTCTAAGAATGTATCATATAAAAGAAATCAACTTGCATACTTCGTTTTCAGGTTAAATTCATTTAAAAAGCTGTTTTAGTCAGTTAAAAATCAAATTTTATGCTTTTTTAATTTTTTTTCTAAAACTGCATTTACAATTTTTTAATTAAAAAGGCTTAACATGAATAGTAACTTTTTATATAAGAGCAAGTACGTGCGACCCAGTGGTGCATTTTTCATTTGTTTGAAAATAAGCCGGTTTGGCTTACCTTGCACCGATTTAAGAAAGTGATTTTTGTTGCACTTTTTTTTGTAATGACCAACCGATGGAAGTACATTCACGATTGAAATGAATAAAGTCGGAAGTTCCACCATAAAAGGATAATAAAATAAATAATAAATTCGCTCGAAGTGCAAATGACAGCAAAATAAGTGGTGCTACCGGGCTAGTTCAGCAAATGGATAGGTTCACTGATTAAGTTTACTGAAATGAATAAATTGATCGTATGTTCAATCAATTTAACTAATTAGTGCCACAGGGAGAAGGATGTAGCTCCTGAAATTAAAATAAAATTATGCGCCAGTAATTTTTTTTTATCGAATTAAGAAAAAAGAAATTGCTCCCGATGCACGGTGAAGGTGAATTTTGCTACCCAAATAGGGCATAAAATAATGTTTTTAAATTTATTAATTTTATTTGGGAAACCTTACTTGTAGAAGGGGTAGGGCTAAGACTTCATATCTTTTCAAGAAATTAGAGTTTAAATTTGTAATTTGCTCTCTCACCAACTCTGGTCGTAGCCTAGAACATTGAGTCATATATGTATGCCTCGGACTTGGCTGCATGTGCCTGCCGGCACTCCTCATCGAAATAGGAATTTCGATTTGATTGTCTTCTCTTCACATCAAAGGCGAGACTTTTGACAGCAAGTTGGAAATATTGGTTCTGTTGGTGGGTTTTCCAAGAAAAGGAAGATGCAGTCATTAAAAGTTCTGCAGTCTCTTGTGATTGAATTTAGTTGACATCGAATTTGCTGATGTAATCTGCTCTTTGCTGGCGCTGGCTTACTTAATTAAAACGCATGGCTTCTTACTTAGTTCATCCTTTTATCAAAAAAACACATAGAAACAGCACGGTCTCCGTTTCTTGTAGCAAACTTCCGGTATCACAGAATTTCATTCTTCGCATGCATTCTATTGCATTTTCTGAATGGCTGTGATATGGGCACTGCCACTGCCTTCGAATCTATTGAGAATTTCTTGGTTGTTTCTCTCTGAGAGAATTATTTCATCTCCACTATAATAAAGGAAATAGGAGCCTGTTAATAAAGAAATCCCAATATGAAATACCCTAAAATTAACATTATTATCGGGTTGAAATCACAATGTTAAGGCTATTTAAAACAAAAAAAGAAATTATATTTCCAAGAAGGACATTATAGAGGTTGGGAATACAGTACAACTACACTTTATATAAAATAAATTCAAACTTTAAACAGGGCGTCTATTTTTATAACCTAATCTTAGAACCCTCACAACAGACACCGCAAATTCCATTAATCTCTTTCTTTTTATTTAATTCATCAATCATCAGGTTTCTACAAAGAAAAATTAACAAAAAAAAAATCAGTTTGCATAAATTTTAAATTTGTCAAGAATTTCTGTTAATGAAATTTTACCAAGAGTGCCAGGAGGTTCATAACCGCTCAAGTACCTACTCACTATATAAATGACTATCCTCAACATCATCCAAGCTCCTGAAAATCAACAATCAGAAACAGATGCCCACTTTGGTGGGCCTTTTTCGCTCGATGCTCATTAAAATTCACATAGCTCCTTATTGCAGAGATCAGCCTTAACCTATTTACGAAATTGTTATAGGATTTGATTTTTATTTCACAACCGAGTCTCCTCACATCGTCAAAAAGGCTTTTCAAAACAAAAACGAAATAATAAATGTATGATGAGACTCGAGGGCAAAACAACCATAACATTTAAGGCAAAATTTATTTGAAATTTGAAACCTCTTCGAACCGTTAGGTGTTGATGTGGAGCAAAACTTTGCTCATTTCTGGGGGTTGGCTGTTTAACCAACAGTAAATTACATTTATTTTAACTCGGTGAAGATATTATACGACAAGGCAAAGGCGGCATAACTTTAAATTATGACAATCTATTTTTGTTAGTAGTTTGGAAAAGACATTTCATTTAAGGACCGTAAGGTCGTAAGGGGTAATTGGGGCAATTAATCTTGAGTTTTTCAAACGAAGAATAATTAAATTTACATCTTGGGTCGCATGTTGTTGCTCCTTATTACACACAGAAATTATAGAAATTTTATTGGTAAAGCATGAATTCGAATCCAATTTCAAAACGGATTTTTGAGATATTTTTGAGTAAACAAATGTGAAACAAATCATCTATCCAAAAACTCAAGTTGATTCATTAAATCAAAATTTATTTGTGTTGTGCATGAAACTTATATTTCTCCTTAAGGTCATATGAAAAAGGTTTTTCATGTTTTCATTTGAAATATTTTCTATTTTCCGAAATAATGGGACATTGGGATGAGGCGGGACTGCCACAATATTAAAATGAAAATTGTTCATTACAAAATCTCTGCATTCATAGTTGATAAGTTTAGTTAAGTGGGTTGTAGGATATTTGTTTAACTTCAGAACAAAATTTTATAAATTAAAAACAAAAAGATTGTATGAGTAACACACGCGGTGGAAGTTGTAGGTACTTCTTACTCACACACCTAAATTAGAGTATTATACAAAATCTAACAACTGTGCGGGGAATACGCAACACAGTGCAACCCGCGTACTAATATGAAACTTTTTAGCAATGAGTACGTTCACAGGACCGAATTTGAGACGCTGCCGCTTCTACAAAACAATGTTAGAAGTAGTTCCAGACGCTGAACTGAGGTTTAAAAGGCAGAATTTCGTCGTTTAACTTGAACTACAAATTAAACTTAGTTTAAGGCTTAAACGAAACTGTGAAATTGAATAAATTCTTGAACTGAAGTTTAAAATAAAAGCGGAGTTTAAACTTCTAGTGTGAAAATGGGAATTTTTACAATAATTACATATTATCCGTAGCGTTGCAAGAATTTAAAAAAAAAAGCGTAAAATATTGATTTTTACCAAAAATTTTGAGAATTAAGTATTTCATTAATTTTTCGTTAATAACTTCTAAAATACTTTTAATAGAAAAAAAAAAAATTATACAAGGGTTTGTAGATAATCAAAATTAAAACAAAAAAGTATTTAATATTTAATAAAATAATGCACAGAAACGGACAAAAATTTAGAAAACGAACAAAATTGCTTATTTTGAAGATGGCGGCTTTCCCACAACACCAAAAATGTCGCAAAATTAGATATATACTCAAAATTGACCCCTCTTTAATCCTGCATTTAAACTTTGATGCATTCAAAACTTTCCTCAGATTGATCATCACACATTTCATCACATCATTACATTTCTAACGCCAACGACGACGACACACGCACATAAAAATGTCTCGAAAACGTGTTTTCTTTTCGTTTCATGATGCTTCATGATGAAATAGGCTAATTTTTTTCTTTTTTTTTTTAAGACAAGACCAGCAGTGGTTCTCGTGCTGAAAATAGAGTTAAAAAAATAAAATCAATTTACTAGAAATGGCTGCTAATATTGCACTAAAAAAAAAATAAAAAAGGTTTCAAAAAAGTGGCCCGAGCCAAAAAAAAGGGCCCACCATAAATTATCGTATAAGAACAGAGAACCAAATAAAACGTTTCGTGAGACAAAACATAAACAAACAAAAAAAAACTATTTTTAACATAACATCGAGATTTTTTCAGATTACACTTTTTATGTTAACATAGTATACGAGTTTTTAATTTGGCACGGAATTTTTGAGAACTTCCTTAGTTCTTATTAAAGTAAAAGCCTAATATCATAGAGTTGTACAAGGCTTTTTTGCTTAGATTAAAAAAGGTGCAATTTTGGTCATTTTTTGAAAAAGGAGGTTGGCTGGTCCCGAGCTTAAAAAAGAGACCTTTTGGCCCCTAAACGGGGTAAACAATAACGCTTGCTGGAGCGTCTCTTTTTGTAGCCCTTTGATGGCGGTGCCTGTAGGCACATACATAAATATGGAATGGAAGGCTGCGAACCGATTCGTATGGTCGTCAATTTTCGATATACATATTGAAAAAAACTATTTTCTATTATTGGTCTTTTATAACATCAGGTCCATTTTGAAATTGATGGTTTCAAACTGAAATGTATTGTATTAAAAATATTCCCAATTTCCGCAACTTCCGCTACAGAAAAGATATCATCAACATTATCTGTTCTGTACCATACCACTTTTATTTTGAATTCATCTCAAATTTTGACATTACTTTCTCTGCTATAAGAGGTAACATTGGGTTACCTATACTGATGGTAAAAAACTCTATTTGATGATATGTGTCACGTTATTTGAAAAAAAAATTGTCTACAAAATGAAACGATTTTTTTACCGAGAGACTCTCAATGGGCCATCGCACACTGCGGTAACTTTTTAATTCACTCCAAAACGAGATAAGCATTTTAATCGTTTCATTCCATTTCATTCCATTTCCCCAAAGTGCGATATCCCAATAAGATATTTCTTAAATTCATTCACCAACAATTTAGCAGCTTTTACTGATGCAGAACAAATATTTGAAACTATTTTTTCGCCAGGTTTATCAACATTCGACAACTACCTAAAGCGTTTGATTTTGGTACTTTTGGATTCGAGACATTTAATTTCCAAGTTGGGACGCCAAAAACAGAATTGATGTTTTTTTATCACCTCACGAGAGGAGCGAATCATTATGGTAAGGGTATGTTTGTCAGCATCTTCAATTTACTTTCTCATCATAATCCGAATTATTGCCTTTGTCAGGTTTCATGTTATAGACGTTCTTCAGTTAAAGTTCTTTTATTATTGGTGTCGCATTTTAAAATTGGATTTTGCATTTGAAATAATGGGCCTTTAGAAGTTTCTAACTATTTCTTCTGTTGATTGTGATTTAATTTTAACGCACGTTTCGATGTCAACAAATGTGTATCTATTACCATTACCATTGGGTTAAAGTTTAAGGGTTTAGGTGTAAAATTGAAACCTCTATTTGAAACGTCAAGTTATTCGATTGAAAAGGAATTAAAACAACATTAAAACAACATGAGTCAAATTTGTATTTTTTAACGAAAACCCCATATATTTTAAAGGACGGGGTGGCGTTCTCAATTTTAAATTTATAATCGCCTACGTATCGTCAAAAATATGAGCCGACTTGAAAGTTAAAATTGTCAAAGCGCCCACATCACTCAAAATAAAGAAGTTTTTGTCCCATCTTAAAAAAAAATCTTAAGTTGTTTTAACAATCATCGATTTAATTATCTGAAAGGTTAACAATCAAATCATTGATGACCATTGGTTTTGAGTTCATGGTGTTATGAAATTCTTCGTTGTTTGTGTACTCATGCCTTAATTAAATTAATTTATTGTTCTATTTGACTCGTCTATCTTGGAATAAGTTGTTGCTTTTTTCAATACTTTTCGTTTGAAAATCTAGCCAAAAAATATTAACTCTACATTATTAGTTTTACTGTATAGTTACTCAATCAGGAAAAATGATATTTTTTTTATAAATCCAAATTGACTTTACACTTTCGATGACATCCATTGTTCTGAAGTTTGTTGCTGCACATTTAACCATTATAAAATGTGGATACACTTTATTTTTTTGACAGTTTCTGAGAAAGTAATTTATCTGCTTTAATTTTCTTAACTTTGTCTATACTTAATGTGAATATTTGTATAACATTGTCTTGGTTGACATTTTAATTAATTTTAAAAATGGTTTGAAATGAAACACAAATTAATCCGTTAATATTTTTAGCTTGTGGTAGCGTAACATGAAATATGATTTTAAGCAAAAGCACCGTATTAACCACAATAGATAAAAATAAAATAAAAAATAAAAAGTATGAGTGTCATGGGACACTCGGTTAGATCGAAGTTCGTTAGTACGGGGTGTCCCGTAATTAGTAAAAGAAAATTTAAGGGGTGATTCTGGGGTACCTATATTCTACAAAAAAAAAAATGATTTTACAGTAAAGTTCTACATATATTCAATGTTCTTATCAGTTATCGATGATTTAAGAATACACATACTTTGGTATACCTTGGTCCATGATAACGGAATTATCTCTGCTAATACTTTTGTACTTTTGTCAGAAACTTTGATTTTAGAATTTTTTTATGCTTTGTAACTGCTTTAAAATAATGTTGATATCTTTTTTCGTTGCTTAGATATAAATTTTCAAATGTGTTTAATTTTTTCTGCCCGTGGTATTATTTTTACATTGAGGTCAGTTTTCTTAAAAAAATGCGTAATAAATATATCGTTTTATAATTTTTTTCATTTCAATTTCAATTGATCTATCTAATCCACACGGTGTCCCGAAATCACCGCCGCAGAAGAAAACCATGGGTTCCTCAGGTCATTTTAACACATTTTTTAAGCATTTTTAGGTTGTTTTTTTTTTATTTTTATGAAAGCCTAATTTGTGCTCTTAAAAATACATAACAATTTTTACCCAACAATACATTTAAAATTATACAAAATTATCATTTTCATTCGAATCCTCTTACTTTTTGAGATGTACAAAAACTCTTTTTGAAATTATACTTCTTTACCGACATTTATAAGAATATTTAACCAGTAATTACACATATAGATTTTTTCAGCCCATTATTTCTATTTTTTTTGACATATAATACATACTTATATGTAGGAAAGGAGTAACAACACATTTACATTTTATACTGGGTTATTTTTTTTTTATTTTGCATTTTGTTTGCAACACAATAAATTTATTAAATTACAGAAGTCAGTCCTTGTTATTGATATTCTGACTTATTTATTTTCTACACTGTAAGTGATAGGAAAAAACTAAATACACCGAAAGATAAATGGTATAATTGTATTTTTCGGGAAGTCAGGGTAAAATGCTTTATGTAAGTGTCAAATCATTTCATTTTGACTTTATTTGTACTACCCTGATGTGTAAGTCAAAATGATGGAATTTGACACTCAAAAAACCCCGTCTAGGGCAATTTCCCAAAATTTCCCATGTTATAGCTAAAACCTGAAAAAATCGAATGTATAATGAATATAATTAGAAATAAAATGCACGACTGGGTCGAACGTACTTGCTCTTAGGGTCATAGTTGCTGTAGACGTTAAAGCTTCTTATATAAAGTAAAAAAAAAATACATTCATAACTAAAATGACATCCACAACTTCTTAAATTGTTTTGAGCTCCAAACTAAGCATGCTAGCTATTTGATTTAAATAAAAATGATAAATTTTTAGAAAAAAAATTTGAAAATCATCGCAGAATTGTTTGAGCCGTTTTTGAAAAAAGTTAACTTTTCCTTAATGATTATATAACAGGTACCGTCCTAAAAAACATGTCAATTTCCCCTCTAGGGAATCACCAAAGACCTTTAACCAATAAGTTTCAAGAAAATCGGTTCAGCTCGAGGTATACACAGACAGACAGACGGACAGACAGAATTTGCGGAACCCACTATTTTTTCCATTCTCTATCATCGTAATGACATGTCTCATTGTTATCTCGAGTTCGATTTTTTACCTATAGTACCTATATGTATTATGTATATCGCAAGTAAAAATTTAAAAATCGTTAGACCCGTTTCTCAACATCTAAAAACAAAATTTTGAAATAAATGTTGCAATTTTCGAAAAAAATTATTTTTTAAAAATAAAAAATCAATTTTTTTTTTTAATCCAAAAAATAATTTTCGATTTTTTCTTACTAAACATTATAACGGCAACTTAAAAGCTTTCATGTAAAAAATGGATGAAATTGATTGAGTCATTAAGGAGAAAATCAGGTACCATTAATACCGGTTTTCGACAAACCGACGATTCAGAAAACGACTGGGGATACTCTCAAAAAAACGCTGCATACCAAGTTTGAAATAAACCGACCCAACCGTTTATGTTGTGGCTTCTGATACATGCAGACAGATAGACAGACATACAGAATTGTCGAACCCACTTTTTTCTCATTCGCCATCATCGTAATGTCATGTTTGATTGTTATCTCAACTTTTTTTTTTTGTACGAATGCATAACTTGATGCATAGTACCTTTATCGCAAGTAAAAATAATATTATGTAGGTATCTGTGCATATTATTGTTTTCTCCTTAGTTGGTTTCGGACCTCTATCATGATTGGGGTGGTGGACACAGAGGTCCGAAACCAACAAAGGAGAAAACAATAATATGCACAGGTACCTACATTATATTTTTTTTTTATCAAGTACCTAGAGGAGGCAGATCCAAAATTCAAATTAACGCATACCTACACACACGCACTCGAATATTATTTTACACATACATACCTACACCAATTAGAACAGTTTTTTTTTCATTTTCGTTTTCCTCTTATACGACTAATTTTTATGATTTTTTTTACACAGAAGCGAAGATTACAATTTTAAATAAAAAATAATTTTTTGGATTTTTTATTTTTTTTTTGCAAAATCAATTTTTTGAAAACGGGTTTCTATATTTTGTTGAAATGTTGGTTTTAGGTGATCAACTTTTTTTTATATTGTTTCAGCATTTTTATTGAGAACCACTCGATAGATTTTTAATTTTTTTTTTTAAATAAAGTTTTCTAAATTAAATCAAATGGATTACTTAGTTTACAGCTCCAAATCATTTGAGAAGTGATTCGAGTCATTGAAGAAGTACGTATTTTTTTATTTTTCTTTGTTTAATTTTCCTTCTAAATTATAATTTTCCAAAACAATAGTGAGAAGCTTTACCGTCCACACCAAATTGGACCATAAGAGCAAGTACGTGCAACCAAATTTTGCACATTATTTTGTTTAGTTACTGTCTCTTCTGCACTTCACCATTTATTATAGGTACCTAAAACATAAAACAAACTTCTTCAGTAAAGAATTTTCAAAACCAAATTAATTTTTTTTTCAATAGAAACATATTTAAGTAAAACAATACCTTTTTACATACCTAACCATTGAAATATACATATAAGTTACCAATATTGTTCACCTTACCATTTTTTTTGTTTTTATTACAGGTAAGCTGATGAATGAACAAACCAACATGTAACATGCGGAAAAGTAAATACAAAACATACATACATACAAGCTCATAATTTAAATTTCGTTATTATTAATCTTATACATGAATATCGCGTTTCTATGATTAAAAATTAAAAATATTGTATCAAAAAATAGCATCAAAGACTCTAGAAACAAACAGCCATTGAGATTAAGGGCTAGTTTGTTTACAATTGATTAAGTTTTTAGCATAATTTTCAGCGCTAATGAAGCAAAATCTGTTGATTAGCTGTATCCATGATGATTAGCTCAAGTGGACATTCAAAGAGTTACAGTTGGCAATAATTATGGATTAAAGATAATCAAATGTGAACCGTAAGTGGTTCAACAACTAAAATCTTGAAATTGAACCAAGTAAGAATCGGTTTGGTCTTTATTTCGTCGTTAATTTTCACATAACTTAGCGATTTTTGACCTTTGTTGTTGAAGTACGTACGGTTATGTGTTCAATTCTTTTTACCAAGTGATTTTACTTTGTGCCCTTTATGGTTACCCCCCCAAAAAAAGGGAATTCAAGGGACCAAACATTGTAGTTCAAGTGCGACAAAATGAGATTGTAAATTTTGTTTTGTAACATTTTACAAAATTACAGCAGCTATCTGTTCTTGGGAAGAAGCTATTAAAAAAAGACATAAGCGATTATAAATATATAAATGCAAAAAAAGAGAAAAAGTTTGAATTTTTATTTCTTTATTCAATGGAAAATTCATCGAAACACGATTTTAACTCGCCACTATACCTACGTAGTAAAGTAAAGCTCCCCACAGAGTAACTATAAATTTTGCACTCATCAATATTTTAACATCAATAAAATATATGTAATCACCCTTTCGTGGCATTTTTTGTGTAAATAAATCTTTCCCAAGTGGTGCGGTTAAAATCCACTGCAGTAAAACTGTTTCGTTTTTATATGAGATGCCTTTCAAGTTGAGGAAAAAGGGTCTTTAATTTATTGCTGTGGGAATGGGAACTGTGGTCAGGAGGCCACAATCTAACATACTTTGCAGTTTACCCCTAAACTCCACATTTATATTATATTTATATCCTTTATTGTAGAAAACACTTTATCAAGAAAAATATATATTTTAATGAAAATAATATATTTTTATGGATGTTCTTTTATGTTTTCTTTTAATTCGTTTTAAACTTTAAACTAACTTGGACCTTCTTTTCTATGATTTCGATGCGTGAATGGGGTCGGTTTGAAAAAGCACAGGATGCTTCACCAAACTTGATTGGAATATTTTACAGTTTGTTTTGGTTACCAATTATTTCCAGCAGAACTTCATGGCGTAGAACTTTGATTAAAAGATGGCAGTCAAGTCAAACAAAACATGGCACTGTCACGGGTGGTATTATTATGAAGCAATATTTTTAAATTGTTCTTTCACAAGCTCAAACTAGTAGGATACAAATATTCAAGGTTTATTCGATATTTTTGCCGGTTATTCAATTTTTAATTACATACCTCCTATAGGCGCATTTTACAGACATTGATTGAATGCTAATAACAGAGAGTCTGCCTGCACTATCACATTGGTAAATGCGTACGTTTGATTATAAACGTAACATTAACAGCTTGATGTTCCGTATCTGACAAGGTACAACTAATATTTCCAAGGAAAAATTTGCTAAAATTCACCAAAAATTTAGTTATCGGTCAACCATGTGGAAATAGGTAAGATAACATGCCGTCCATCGATTACAAACCTTGCGGGTTTTAACAAAGAAAATCCAGGCCAAACTGCCAGTGAAATAACTCTGAAATGGAGAAAAATTATCCCAAAAAGGTGTTTCTGTCACGACACTTGTAAGCGAACAATGAATAAATTTGGATACAAATTTTAAAGGGTTTTCCAATAAGAGGTGTTATTTTGATATTCAAAGAAAAATGGCATTTTTGTAGATAAATGATCGGATGTTTATTTCATTTTAAAGAAGAAGGTATGCCGTTAATAATGAAACACAACATCAGCCGAATGATCGATGGTTTCATTGCTTGTGTGGCACGTAGCGCCGTCTTGTTGAAAGTAAACGTTGTCCAGATCAATACCATCCAATTCAGGCCATAAAAAATCATTAATCATCTCTCGATAGCGCAATCCATTGACCGTAACTGTTGCTCCAGCCTCATTTTCGAAAAAGTAAGGTCCAATGACCCCGCGGGACCATAAACCGCACCAAACAGTCACTCGTTGAAGATGGAGAGGCTTTTCAACAATAACTCTTGGGTTTTCCGAGCCCCAGATGCGACAGTTTTGCTTGTTGACGTAGCCTCCGAGGTGGAAATGGGCCTCATCAGTCAAGATGATTTTTCGATGAAATTCCGGTTCATTTTCATGCATTTCAAGGACCCAATCAGCAAAGACACGACGTTGTTGATGATCAGCCGGCTTGAGTTCTTGTGTTAACTGAACTTTATAAGCCTTAAGACCCAAGTCTTTATGCAAAATACTGTGTAATGACGTTTGTGGAATGCCTAATTCCAAAGAACGACGAGTAATGGACAAACCTGGGTTTTCTTCAACACTTTGGGCTACAACAGCAATATTCTCAGTTGTTCTTGAGCGACGTGCACGGGTTTTATTCTTCACATCACTAACTTGTCCCAACAGCTCAAATTTGTCCACCAATTTCTGTATTGCGGTCCGACAAGGTGCTTCACGACGACCCAAAAATGTTTTAGTTTTACGAACCGTCTCTGCCAAATTTTTACCATTTTTATAGTGAATTTTAATAATTTCAATGCGTTGTTGAAGCGTGTATCGTTCCATTTTTATTAATAACGTAGTTTTTACTTGTCCAATGTTAAAAAATAACAGCTTCAAAAGTGACAGCTACCGAAATAGCGGGCTATTTAAAATAACACCTCTTATTGGAAAACCCTTTATAAGGTTTTTTTAAAGTAAAAAATTTAAATTATAGAAATTTAAACATGACATTGGATGGTAAAGAATGAGAAAAAAAAGTGTTCACATGGTATGCTACCCATATAGATCCGTTTTTCTAGTAAACGATTCAATGGATTTCGATGAAATTTTTCACACAAAAGGTTTTTAGTAATTTTCAAATTATTTCATATCAAAATTTTCAGTAAAAAAAATTTGGATTTAAGAAAAGTTTTAAATTGTTTTTCTTCAAAAATTGATTTTTCGAAAACATGTAAATAATTTGTTTTGAAATACCTCTTGGTTTCAGATGTCTAATAAAATTTTCTTGAAAATGGCATACTAATTTTTTTTTTAGAACGGATTTAGAATTTAAAAACGGCTCTAACGACTCACAAAAATAGCATACTTAGTTTGGAGCTAAAAACAATTTAAAAAATTAAGTCATTTTAGTAATTAATTTTATATTTTTTGTAAATTTCTTATAAAATTTAATTATTTTTAAAAACTTTATATAAGAAGCTTTAGCATTTGAACATTTTATTAAGAGGAAGTAAGGTGCGTGAAGTATAGCACCGCCATAACAAAAATTAAAAAAATCTGAGTATGCAGGAATTAGTTGCTAGTTTGTTGCTCCAAGATTTGACCTTGCAAATGCATTTTGAAGGTCAAAACGTGGAGCAACAAATTCGAGACTGAGGTCTGGCAATAAATTAGCAACAAATTCTTACATACTTAGATTTTTGAAATTTGGAGTTTTAAGTGTAGTTCTTAAAAGTGCCCTTAGAGATAGCTGAGTGGAATACGTTCCACATGATCCACAATGCGTTTTGACCATGAAGGAGTTGGGCTAAAAAAACTATATGCACTTTTTTGAGAAGGTGAGAAGTAGCCCTTGAATTGGTGTTAATCTTTTCACTATATGATCATTTTTGAGCGATTTAGATTTTCCTATGAAACTGTTAGAGTGCATTTCAAGGTCAAAACGTGGAGCAACAAATTCAAGATTGGGGTAACAAATTAGCAACAAATTCCTGCCATACCTATATTTTTGAAATTTTGAGTAACTTCACGTGAAGTTAGCACCGCCATGGATTTGTTGGGCAAGGGTAGGAGCAACATATTCGGTAATGCGGCAACAAATTAGCAACAAATTCCTGCATACTCAGATTTTTGATTTTTTGTTATGGCTGTGCTAACTTCACGCACCTGAGCAAGTGCGTGCGACACAGTCTTTCATTTTATTTATATTTAAATAGTTTGTTTCCTCCTTTACTTATAATTTTTTGTTAAAGAGAAAGGCTGAAATTGAAATTTGGACGCATTTAGAAAAGCATGAAAATATGTCTGATAAAAGTACATATGCCTGCAAAAACATGTTGTACAAAAATTTAAAAAAAATTGACGTTGCGTGCATTGGTCCTTAAACTGTTCAGAATCAGACAGAGCCCACATCCATGGCCACTGTACACTGCATGTAATCAACTTTTCATACACTATTCTCAAAATTACTGAAAAAAATATTATTGAATGGAGAAATTTTCTCAGAATTTATAAAAGCTTTTTATACTCCGGATAGTGATGCCAAAGCTGAAGGATTTCTCAAAAAAAAATACTTGATTTGATTATACATTTTGTATTTCAAGAGAAGTTCATTTCCAATTTCACCTGTTGTTGTTACTTGAAAGCATACATATTGGAGGAAGCATAAAAAAATCAGTAAATAATGAATACAAAAATAAATGAAAGAATGCAATTTAGACATTACTGTTATCCAAGAAACTGGAATGGAAACTATATACATCCAATGAAATCCTGTGATATTTCCCACATCGAGTAGATGCCATGCCAATATAGTCGGATGGCATTTGCAGAAGTCAAAGGGGGACGAAGAGAGTGGGGGCATGTTAGTTTGATAGTTATAGTTATTTTTAAGGAAAATAACGTGAACAGTATACAAAGTTGCAAAGAGATAACTTAGTTTTCTTAGTAAAAAATACATCATGATGCATACATGATGTATTTTTTACTATAATCTAGTAAAGAAAAAAAAATTACCAGAATGGTGGTTAGGCTAGGTTGGGGTGGTGTAAGCTGTATCATCTCACTTGAATCTCAAACAATTCATTCCGATTAGAGTGGAAAAGGAGGAATGGTATAGAAAATAGGGAGAAAGTTTCTGTTGAAAAGTTAGGGATGGAATTCACAATGAATTTCAGTATGTTTCTAAATGGCTTTGGCATATCGGTCGATTCGTCGAGAATGTATTCCCAGAATGGGTTTCCATTTAGGCCTGGTTAGCATCGCTTTCAAAGTCAGTAAGGGCCAATTTGTGCGCCTTTGATCATCTTTAATGAATCATTTTTCCAGACTGTAAATCTGAGATACTCAATACCATCGTCTGGGTCAAAAGCTCACGTTAGGCAATGGGCACAACTTCGAAGTAGTCAAAGACTTTGTTTACTATGGAATCCATTATTACATCGCACAACGACATTAGTGTAGAGATTAAACGAATAATCACACTTGCCAACCGCTGTTTCTTCGGGCTCAAAAGACATTTAAGTAGTAAAGCCCTCAACTCTTGCAACTCAGATAGACGAAACCTTAGTCTCTCATTTCGCCTACCAAACTATTGTAGCGTATTCGAAGCGGAAATTCTGGGGATAAAAGAAGTCTTGTCTCTGCTTAATAAAAACGTGATATCCTGTTTAGATATCCGCATCTCCTCAGGCTGCTTTAACATCCCTTGTATAAGTCTCCTCAAACTCTATCACAGCCCAGGACTGTCGAGGCAATGGAACATCCCTTGTATAAGTCTCCTCAAACTCTATCACAGCCCAGGACTGTCGATCATCTCTGATGTTGATGGCCAAATAGTTTGATATTCACCTTATCTGGGTGCCGGGACACCGGGACATTCCGGCGAATTGTGAAGGCGATGAACTCGCCAGAATTGGAACGGAAATGCCCAACAAGGCAATTATAGGCATACCCATAGCTACTAGTGAACTACTGCTGAAACGAATCGCTTTGGAACAATCAAATACAAGATGGCTTAACACAACTGCTTGTATAGCGACCAAATGAATCTGTCAAATTGTCTTCTGTTGCTCAGGAGATCTCAGATCAGGTCAGGTGTTGTAACTGCACACTGTCTTATAGAAAGACACGCCTCACGGCTCAGTGTTCTATCAAACAATTTCTGCAGGAGTTGTTTAGACGAAGAAGAAGAAGAAACAATTTCACATCTCCTTTGTACATGCCCTGTTCTCTCTTATAGACGCAAACTTAATTTAGGAGACTACTTCTGCAATACACCTAGCGATCTCATAAACACAGACATTAATAGTCTCATTCGCTTCATCAGAAGCTCCAAATAGTTTTAACTAGTAGGGAACATTTTGTTCCCTATAGTTCGTGGTATTGCAATGGACCTCTACTAATTAATTATTAAATTAAGACAAATACAATTTAAATTGTAAAGGTTTTTTCAACAGGGACGCTTGTGACGTCGTTGTGGCGAATTTTGCGAAAAGATCTTGGCCTACATTCTTACAAGATTAAATTGACCCAAGAACTGAAGCCGCTTGACCACCAGAAGAATGATTCGGATTTTCATCGAAAAATCATCTTCAGCGATGAGGCTCATTTCTAGCTGAATGGCTTCGTCAATAAAAAAAATATGCGGTATTGGTCAGGCAGCAATCCACACGTACTCCATGAGTCATCATTGCATCCCGAAAAAATTACGGTTTGATGTGGTTTATGGGCCGTTGGCGTTATTAGGCCGTACTTTTTCCGTGATGATCAAGACCGACACGTTACTGTGAATGGGGATCGCTACCGTTCAATGATAACCGACTATTTTTGGCTCCAATTGGATGATATGGATTTCGAGGACATGTGGTTCCCACAGGACGGCGCCACAACCCACACAGCGAATGTCACAATCAATTTATTGGAAACCAAGTTTGGAGAACGTGTTATCTCACGAAATGGTCCAGTCGCTTGGCCACCTCGGTCGTGCTATTTGAAGCTGTCAGACTATTTAATGTGAGGCTACGTCAAATCTATGATCTATGCCAACAAGCCCGCGACGAAAGATGAACTTCTTGCAAATATCGAACGTAAAATTGCAGCAGTATCGGCCAACTTATGCTTGAAAACCGTCGAAAATTGGGTTCAGCGTCTGGACTTTTGCAAGCGTTTTCATAGTGGCCTTGAAAAAGAAATCGATCGATATGCCATACATAATGGCATCAAACTTACTTTCACAGGAATAAAGAATTTCATTGATATCCAAAACCGTTTTTGTGTTATTTACAAAAAAAAACTTTTGTAGCGCTCTTATTGAAAAACCCTTTATTTTGACTTTATTGCCCAAGTGATTGGAATTTTTTAATGGCTCTTTTTATTATAGACAACTTGGAATTTTGTAATAAAAAACAATCATGTTTTTTTTCCATTTTAAAATTTTTCACTCTGTGATATTTATTTTGAAGCATATCCATGAAATATCAACAAAAGAAAGAATCTTTTTACTGACCCAAACAACAGTTCCGAAATTGAATTTTAAGCCACATACATATTCATAAGAGACAAAAAAAAAAAAATAATAATGCAAACCATGTCAACTACATGAACAGGTGTTACACATGTTTATTTTTCATATCACAATTTTGGTTACGAAAATAATGGTCATGAAATTTACATTCAACGTTTTCTGTTCCTCGAGTTGTTTGTAATTAACTCTCAACTCAACTCGTAGGTTAGGTAGGTTAACAAAGGACAATGTTATGTGCCATCAAAATTTTCATTAAAGCCCATTTAAATGACTAACGAGAAACAGCGAAGTTGTAGGTAGGTACACTAAAAAACATAAAATCCAGTTAAAATTACATTGTAATAGAGTCCCCGTGGCAGTTATGGGCTTTTTTTTATAACGTTTCCAAATTTGTATACAAATCTGTACGAACAAATCCTGAAATTGTCATTATAATCCATAAAGTCTCTTCCGAAAAACTAATGTAAAGGTAAAATAGGAGCGCCAGTAGGTGTTTTTTCTTTGTAAATTTCATAAGTACATAAGTTATTACATTTCAAAGAACAAACTCTGAAAACTTCAAGTTCCTAAAACACAATCTTAATGTATAATATAGACTTTCAGGCATTTTCAGGTGATAAGTAGGTCAAGTGGGTTGATACCACGCCTCTTAATTAGAAAGTTGAACATTTTCAGTCTTACCCCTTTTATAATCTACAATTCCTACCATTCTGAAAAATTTTATAAGGATTCAGGATTTCCATCACTTCACTTGTGCCTGATTATAAAACAAATCAATTATTCGCACTAAAGATGACAAGGTATAACTATACGTTAAATGACATGAAGGGTCGCCATGTTGTTTTTGTGTGATATTATTTTGAGTGTCATTGTGTTGTTTTTAGAGAGGTTCGTCTTCCGGTAGGTTAGTCAATGTTAAACCGCCAATTCTTTTAGTTCATCTGACAAACAATTGACAACTGAAATCTTTCACTTCCGAAGACACAACGAAATATTCGCCCAGAACTTGTTTTTTTTTATATCTTTATCAGTCCTCACGTGGAATATTTAGATTATCTTCATTCCATTCATTCATTCATTCCATTCCACAACCGAGGTCCGGTCCTGGCCTCTTTCAACAAGTCTCTCCACCTATCCCGGTCTCGAGCCGACGCCATCCAGTTGGGCACCCCAAGGCTTCTGGCGTCCTGGTCTACGCCATCTCTCCAGCGCAAGCATGGTCTACCACGCTGCCGTCTACCATAGAATGTACCACAAAAGACTTTCCGAGCAGGTTCCTCTTCGCTCATACGAGCTAGGTGCCCTGCCCACCGGAGTCTAGCGGGCTTAATTTTTGTCACTATGTCTGCTTCAAGGTAGATTGCGTACAACTCATGATTGTACCGTCTCCGGAATCGTCCTTCCTCACATATGGGGCCAACAATTCTCCGTAAGGCTTTTCTCTCGAATGCGGCTAAGAGGTCACAGTGCCTTTTGCTTAGCACCCAAGTCTCGGATCCATACATGAGTACTGGCAGGACCATGGTCCTGTACAGCAGCAGTTTTGAAGTTATGGTTAGATTTCTGGATTTGAATAGCTTTGACAGACTGTAGTAGGCTCTGTTGGATTTGAGAAGCCGCCCGCTTTTTTGTTAGCGGAGATACTTTTCTAACATATTGGGCCACATTGGATTCCATCTGGGAGAGAAGATAAAAGAGTGGCTAAAGGGTGTTTTTTTCTAAGGTGAAAGAACACTTTGGAAATGTTACCACAGCATCATGTCAATTTTTTTTTTTACTCATCTATATGTGAAAGGGCAAGGTAACCTACTACATTTAATCTCATTTACAATATAAATAAGAACTTACATTTTTACAGAGCTCCGGAGAGCAGAAGCAGGAGTATTAGTGCTAAGATTACGATAATGTTAACTCCACAGTAAACAGTACTCATTGAAACAAATTAAGATGCTTCGAATCTTACCATAATTGAAGAAGATAACGATAATGATGTTTACATCGTAATTATTTTTACTAAAATTTCCTTCAAGTTTAAGTATGAATATGTTGACGTGAATTTTTATGCGTTGGTGTGATTAAATAAAAAAATAAAACCATAATGCCTTTGGGATACGTTAGGGAAGAACAAAAAAAAAAAAAAAATAAGAAGGTACATATACTTAAAATATGTTGATCTTTGTCGTACACAATTGAAAGAACCTACAAGATTTTGTTCATTAAAAGTTAAAAAAAGAACACAAAAATAATACGCTGCTGCTTCAATTAAGGTAGGTATACTCAGACCGTATAAATTACATCAAAAGACCAGACAAGGCATAGAAAGATTAATTATCAAAATTTATAATTAGATTTAAGGTGCTTAGGTATACTTTTACTATGCATTGAATATCTTTTGCTTGCAATGAATTCCCCTTTCTTACTTGAGATATAGGTACACTACATAAAAAATTACGCAATCGTAAAAAATAAAATGAACGACTGGGTCGCACGAACTTGCTCTTGAAGATAAAGTTACTATTTATGCTAAGCCCTTTTAATTAAAAATTTGTAAATGCAGTATTATTTTAAATTTTTAGATATTATTTATCAACATCTTAAAACTAGATTTTGAAAATAACATTGTGCGTTTTTGGGAAAAACGATAAAAAAAAATTAATTTTTTTTATCCAAACAAACATATTTAAAAAATTTTGTTACCAACTTAAAAGCTTTCATGTAAAAAAAACGTTGAAATTGAGTGAATCATGAAGGGGAGAATCAGGATCCGGGTCGTCTTAGGTTATGCGGGAGTCTCCGGGCCTCACAAAGTCTTGGCTCCTTTTGAAAAATATATATATTTTAAGATACTTGTAGTTTTTGGCAGGTTGCAAAAATAGTTCTTATGCAGGTACCGTTAATAGCGGTTTTTGAAAAAAAAAAAGAATATTTCATATTCATGTTTTTTCAATAAAAGTTTTGTTAATGCTGTGACAGAAAAAATTAAAAAAAAGCATAAAATTCGATTTTCAAATGACTAAAACAGCCTCTTAAATGAACTTAACTTAAAAACAAAGTACGCAATTTGATTTCTTCTATAATGATTCATTTTTAGAAAAAAAAATTCGAAAATCGTTAGACTTGTTTTTTAAAAAAAACTATTTTTTCCATATAAAATTTTGCAAGGACTTTTATAAAAAAAATTGGTTCGCCATTTTTAAGATATTTTTTATCAACATGTAAAAACTAAGTTTTGAAAAAAAAAAAAAAATAGTTGATGGTTTTCGAAAAATTGATTTTTCAAAAAAAAAAAAAAATCAGACTTTTTTTAAAAATCCAAAAAAATTAATTTTCGAAATTTTTTTTGCTAAATATTATTACGGCAACTTGAAAGCATCCATGTAAAAAAATTGAATGAAATTGATTGAGGCATGAAGGAGAAAATCAGAATTGAAAAAAACGGTTCTATGGCAGGAAACGTTAATAACGGTTTTTGAAAGAAAAAGTTTTCATTTAAAGATAGACCTTATCCAAAGAAATGACCATGATTTTTTTAATCAAAATCGTAGGCACCGTTTTTGAGGACAATGAAAACCGGTATATGACAGGTACCGTTATTTTTGGTCCAAAAAAAAAATCAAAAAACGTCCGGGGACGTTCTCCAAAAAACGTCACATACCAAGTTTGAAGTAAATCGACCCATCTGTTCAGGCTGTGGTTTCTGATACAAACAGACAGACAGACAGAATTGTCGGACCCACTTTTTTCTCATTCTCTATCATCGTAATGCCATGTTTAATTGTTATCTCAACTTTTTTTTTGTACGAATGCATAACTTGATATATGGTACCCATATCGCAAGTAAAAAGTTGAGTTAGCAATCAAACATGACACTACGATGACAAAGAATTAGAAAAAGTGGATCTGACAATTCTGTCTTTGTACGTGTAACTGTCTGTCTGCACGTTTTAGAGAACTTCAGAGGTCACAGCAAAAACCGATTGGTCGATTTACTTCAAACCTTATGGCGTTTTTTGGATACTATCCATCAGAGACGTTATTATCTTTACAAGAATGATTTGCCGATAAATTATTGATTCTTTGAATTCCTCTTTATTTAAGTACTTAATCGGATCGCCTTCGCCATACCAAAGTTAACCAATAATCCTTTATATGAAAAAAAGAATAATGTATGTCGATTCTGGAAAGCTTTGCAAACGTCTAAAGGCTTATGCCTCATGCCCATCGAAATTATTCCTCAGAAAATCAATTTTAAAATTTGAAAATAATTGCGTTATAGTTATTAACTGGATTTTTTTTTGCGTTTTTATGTTTTGAATTTTTTTGTAATTTGAAAACTTTAGGTCATTTCTGTTTAGGTCGTAAATAACCGTAATTTTTTTTGACAAAACTCATAAATAAAATACAATCTTTAAACTTATAAATTTAACTTACATTTGTGGTAAATAGGCAAAACCGCTTAAGTGCATTTTTTTCGTTTTCAGTAAATTGAGTTTTTATATTATAAATTTTGCACAGAAGTTTTGAAGAAGAATTAATGTTTCGTTTTAAGCACAATTAAAAAAATTCTTTTTCTTCTTCCTGCATTATAAAAAATTTCAGTAAAAAAATACTTTTTTGGTGGACATTTGTTGACTTAAAATTTATTGCCTGAATAAATTGTGAAAAAGTGGACTTATGTTGTTATGAAATGTGTTGATTTCAGATAAAACTATAATGATTTGGTTCAATTTATGTAACTCATTTAATAGAGTAGGTACACATTCAGGATTCATAATTAATTTTTCAGAAAAATGGACTCATGTTGTTCTGCCTATCTGCCACAGAAATACATTTGGATTGGTAATACTAGGCCATTCGGAAGAATAAAAAAGAGTTTTTCATAATACAAAACGGGGCGAATTGATAACCACCTACATTTTTGAAATAAGTTAAAAAGTAGAAATCCATTATAGTCCAAGCGGCGACCGTCGGATTACTCAGCTCATAAGGTTAGAGATTTAAATGGGAGTCAAATGAAAGATAAATTGGTACTGAGAATAAAAGCGTAGGGTTTCCATTTTTATAATGGGTTAGATACCCATTATCATCAATCAACATTTCAACCCTGTTTTAACGAAAAAAACAACATCACTCTATGCATCATTACTTTTGGATTATTAAAAAAATATGAAAAAAAAAAAACTCAAAAAATAAAGCAAGTAAAGCCCGCAATTTGGTAACCCTGTTCAAATGAAAAAAAATATTTAAATAATTCTATGGTATAAATTTTGGCGAAGTAAATGGCTAAAATGTACATTAAATTCTCTTCTATATGAAAAATGTCTAGTTTGTCCAGTGCTTTCTCCAAAATGGATAGAAATATACGATAACCCTTTTTGAATGCAAAAAAAAAAAACATTAAAAACACTAATTTTTCAGTCAACATGTACCATATTTGACAAGATTTTAAGCTAAAAACATACAAAATTTTAGACTGGGATCTCTTCTATCTAAAAAATGCCAGGTGTCAACTCCAAAATCGGTATAAATATACGGCAACCCTATTTGAATGACTAAAAAACGTGTGTTTTAGTGTTTTTACTTATACCCATATTGGAGTTAAGCGAATCTATTTTACAAAAACTAAAAATCTCTTCCGATGGATACGGCATTGAATATTTTTTTGGGAAAACTGTTGGATGGGTGTGGGATAAGCAAGCGGCAAATTAGTAGAAGGTGAATGCAGGCTGAATACAAAAAGCTAGGGTGGGGGGTCAAACTTGCATATTTTTTTTGCGAAGAATCACACTCTCCGGCAAAGCTGAAAATTTTCAGAAATTTATGAAGATGAAGAGTATGTGAAATAGACAATTCCAAAATGGCAGAAGGCTAAGTGGATGGAAAAGGGGTGACAAGAGTCGACATTGCTGTAATTTTTTTTTTGAAAATTTATTTGACTCGGGCATTTCTGCCATTTTTTCAAAGTAAAGCAAAGATGGCGGCTGAAACCTTGGCTAAATTTTATTGAAAAGCCACACTGGTTTTCCATTGATTCCTTTTTAACGTTCTTGAAAATAAAATTTATTATTTAATTTTTTTCTATTTTAAATGTTTATTTTGCGTCTCACGGAGGGTCATTGGCCGAATAAACGTCTTAAATTCGTGTTCGATTTTAGGTTATCTTAAATGAGTGTAGAGACCAGCCTTGTTAAAATGTTTGTGATGAATGTGTAATTTTATTTTTACATACACACAAGCTTCTTAACGGTTTGTCATTGACTGCTAAAACATCTTGCATTTGTTATTTTTGTGTGAATATTTAAGGGTGTACGCAGAGGGACAGAGCGGGGCACTTGTCCCCCTAAATGTTTTATGCTAATACAATTTTTTTTTTAATTTTTATTTTATAAAATTCAATATTTGAAAATAAAATTCTTACTTACTTACTTAAGGTGGCGCTTACAATCCAGGATGGATTACAGCCTCAACCAACATGCCTCTCCAGCCAGCTCTGTCTTTAGCTAGCCGCCTGCAGTTACGCACGCCAGGTTAGTTGAGATCGTTCTCCACTTGTAAGCGCCAACTGTTTCGCTGCTTCTCTGGGTTGGATTCGAAGATTCTTTGGGCGGGTGCGTTGATGACCATACGCTCCACGTGTCCCAGCCATCTTAGCCGGTGTATTTTCAGCTTCTTGACCAGATCAACGTCGCTGTACAGCTCGTAAAGATTGTCGTTGAATCTTCTTCTCCATACTCCTCCGAGACACACATCTTCATTAACAGCCAGTCCCATTTTAGCTACCTCCGATTCAACCACAGCTTCTTCCGGATGGACTTTTGATAAATTGTACCAGTGGTGTTGACTTGTGATCTGCTTACAACTGCTTCAAGAACGATGTTAAATAGGTTGCATTGGGCCTTTCTCAACATCAAACGGTTCAGTGGTGTTTCTACGGACTTTGACGGAGCAGCGAGATTTCTTCATTGTCATAATTAGTAGTAGTAGTCACCGTAAGCCCCTTCGTCGAGTCAAGGGCTTACCCCCATGGAGAGAAAATACCGTTCATTAGTATTAATTCTATATTAAAACACGAGTCTTACACTTAAGGCCTCATTGTGGAAACCAGACTGTTCAATATTCATTCTTAATAAGTTATACCTGTTGGACCTCAATCTTCCTATAACTAAAGTCTTACCCTTGTTAAAATGAGGTGAGTAAATCCATTGCTAGTTTTCTGTCTAAAGTAATCATGACGCCCTAATAGGTAAGGTAGGTACTCTTCACATATAAAAATTGCATTGTTGTAAGGCTCAACGTCTTACACCCTCCCACGACTAACAGTAGCCCGTTGCTTAAATTATTCGTTGAACTTGGAATTCAAAAATTGATTTTTTCCCTAGAAAATGTTAATACTTTAAAATTCCATGTTTCAGCGAAACAAAGCCCTGACTCCAACAACACAAAGGAATACTCAGAAAACTTAATAAAGCTTACAAAACTGTATGGATTTTTTTTTAAAGATCCATATATTGCTTCCGACAACAGCGCCAAAGATGTTTTTTTATTTGCCGGCATGTGCCACACTCATAATAAAATATCTCAACATACTGCTAAGTAAACCAAAGCCTTGAGATATTTTCTTGGGAAACACAAAAGCAAACAAGCCCAAAAATACTCTTTTAGCGCTTTTTTTCGTCGAAATGCAGAATAAACCGATTTTTGCAGCAAAACAGATTTTACTTACACATTTTGCTTTAAGGTGAACAATAATAAATAATTAGAGGAAGAGCAGATGAATTCTCGTTCAGAAAGGTAGCGGAAGTTTGATATAATATAATGAAGGTATTTTTGAAAATGTTTTTTTTTTTTTCCTTTTTTCGTTGGATCCTGGATGTAGCTACGTGTGTGGGGCTGGTGGATGGAAAAATAAGACTTTTATTAATTTTGAAACTGATACAGGTGCTTCGGGTGGCATCTATCAATTTGATGGATGTTTTTGTAAGTTAATTTTTTTTGCTCACTTTCGGTAAGGCTTAAAGTCAAAGCAAATTAAATGAATGAAACAGCTTTAAGGATGAAAGTCTTGAATAACAAATTGCATATCATAAATGATAGAGATCGATGACGGTAATTCAGTAGAAGAATATTATATATTTTACCTCAACTAGATAGATGATGAACGTGAGAAACTTTTGTACCTCAGACAACATAATTACCTTGAATGACACATTGGTGGTTTGGGTGTTGTAGAAATAGGATATATTAGGAATGACCGGTAATGGGATTAGCTTGGTGATACCAGATTGTTTCTTCATAACAATTGTCTTATCTCGTCCAAGTATTTGTTGAATCCGCCTTCTAACAAAACTGGCACTGATCAAACTTTGACATCTTTTGGTTGCTGTACCAATACTTTTCGTTATTCCTCATTGAAACGTTAGGTGTTTCCAATTAAAAGGGGAGTTCATTTGATAGATGATAAGACCTTGAGATGCTGAATAAAGAACGATCGTTTGACTTGGGTACATATAAATCCGCAATACCGAAGACTGTAATACTCTTGTCTGGAAAATCAACTGGAATCGTCCGAAAATCAGGCAATGTTCTACTTTAAAACTCTGTAGCCAGATTTAATGAGAACCTCTAGGTGACAGGATCCTGAAAGCAAGGTTTCGCACTACAGTTCGTCGTGTCACTATGACGCATTGTAGCACCCCAATGGTACATTTTTCTGTTTATGGATATGCGGGACATGTACTTTGGTAAGATATGAGTAGTTTTGCAGATTTACGTAAATATTCTATCAAAAGGCAGTACCCACCCTTAAAAATAAACAAACTGACATAGGTTCTAGAACTTCAACCCAAACCTCTGACGTGATTTTCCGTTGCACCAACAATTCAGCCATTGGTACCAGATACCTACTATCATAATGGTAATGAGAAATTTTACTCCCAAAGTGGACTACAACAGCCATGGACTTAGGAATATGTTATGGGATGTTCATGGATTTCTGTAACACTAACCGTTTTGCAATTGGTGGTAAGTACCATGTTTGAACACATGACGTGGCAATAGCTTCTTTGGAGATCCCAAACAAGCAACCAAATTCTCAAGTTGAATGCCGATAATCTAAACACAAAGGATCTCTCAAGGCACAACTATTGAACCATTCTCAAGGCCATAGAACAATCAGCATCATACAACTTGCCTCCATCGAAAACAAGGCAATGGTGAGCTTCTAAAAGAAATTTATTCAAACCCAAAGCCCAGAGTAGTTGATTACATACAGAAAAGAAATAGAGTGCTTGGCTTTTGGAAAAAAAAAACTAAGATCAACAAAAAAAAATTGTAAGGGTTTTGCCGAAGATCTCGTAGACTTTTTGGTCGGGAGACTGTAATTTCTTCTTATTTATAGTTGAGCATACAAACATGGATGGATTTTTTTCTTCAACAGTTTCAAGGCTCTTTCCTCTTCTGACTGCAAACCCAAATCCATTCATTAGATTCTTCCTTTTGACTTTTGATATTCCGCAGTATAGAATCGTAATCCTTGATATTCCAGTAATCTAATTTAACCACTTCTTGGGAAGTTATACATTCCGGTTGCCAAGTGAATTTAGTACCGAACCGACTAAAATAATGTTTAATTAAAATTTGAAAATGTAAAATGCTAAATAATAATCCTATTTTCATGTTTGATGACAAAACAACTCTTTTGCAATCCATGGCACATAGAAGATATTTCCTAGAATTAAACTCGATAAACTACCAAATCCACATGCTGCAGTTTAATTATAAACAAATAAAAACCACATTTCCAGGAAATTGACCTAATTTAGCCTCGCACGACGCACATTTCTCATTGCATTATAAAACTAGAATATACATAGATTAGTTTTTGTGAAGTGTCCTCTGGTTTAGTTACTATGTCTATGTTGTTGTTATTTTATTTCCCGATAAATGATTTAGAATGATCGATGTTTATGCAAATCGCAACTTGGATTCTTCGATATAATGAGCGTATTCAGAACAATTAAATTTATTAAAGCGAGTTGAGAAAAATGCACAAGTCCGATGATGGATGGGCTCGCTACAGAAAGATTTTGAATGAATGAAAAATGTTAAGAAATGGTCAGATCGAATTGGGTGCGTTCCATAAAATTACAACTCGGTAGCAATTAAGGTGCTACTACCGGCTGGGTTCGGTTCATAGGTAAATTTACTAATCGAACACCTAAACTGCGTTTGATTAATAAAATGTAAGGAAGAACAATATAAAAACTGAATTAAGAGATTCGAAGTACAGGAGCGGACTTCAACTTACTTTGGGCCGAACCTTCCACTCGTAATTTAAAATTTCCAAAACTAAGATTGGCCAAAAAGCATTCTAAAACTGAATAAAAAGAATATACATTAATTTTTAAAAAGCATTTAATTAGTTTACTAGGAAAACCTTTACATGAATTAGACTTTCTTAAGTGTGAACTAAAATGTTAATGGCCTAGAAATATGATTTCATAACTGGAAAAAATGGAGTACCTACCGTTACTTTTTTTTTTCTTAAATGAAGTCAATTTTACAATTAGATCGGATAATCGGAAACAGATTTAAAAATCGGAACAAATACGATAATTCAGTATATCTGGAAATGATTACACAGATATATTGGCGTCCGTTTACATTATAATCTGCCAGAATACATAAATTAGTAAAGTTTGACATTCATCAAATGGTTTTTATATAATATAGTGTACTTTTAAGGTGTACCTGCGCCAGTAAAAAGAGGACACATGACAGAATGTTCGTGTGTTTCGCAACATATTGCATCTCGAAAGTATTCCTTTTCTATGAAGATATTTCGCCAACTATGCCAACGCTACTAATTCGCTCAAACCCATTTTCTAAATCCACAAACATAAGGAACCTTGGTGCCATTATAGTAAGTATCAACGTTAAGGACCTATCATGTTGACTTATGATCAATGATGCTATGCCAAAATCAAGAGCCTTCCTCTCACATTTGTAAAATATTGTTATCTCTGACACCGCTTCTCATTTTGCAGTTTTTTCTTGGCCACTTAATTTTACCTGAGATATGTACATATTCGTCAGGAGGGACCCTCACGATTTGCACCATTTTTTCGGGTCAAGATTAGAAAGACAAAAACTAAAATTCCGAAAATCCGAAAAACATTCATATAAAAGAACGTGTATGGCGTATGAGTGATTTTTTTTTATTTAAGAAAAGTACAAATTTCATTTCTATTTCGTAACTAGATTTTCTTAAAATGTGAGTTTATATCTACTATTTTTGATATTATGTTTTATTTACTGATATTGCGAAGTTTGCGTGTGTTTATTGAAGCAAATTGTATATCAATATAATTGTTCACATTTGAGGTGTAGTTTTCTAGAAATTTTAAATTGTTTAAGTAGACATAGTCAGATGTTATGAATGGTACAGTTGGTCAAATGAGCATAAAAATTGCATTTTGTTCTAATTTTTCCTGTAATATATCATTTCTAGTCTTTGTTTTTATTTTATTCAATAAACTTTGTATGGCATTGGTTAGGAGAACAGCCACATCTTGAATTGAGCTAAAAATATATTAAAAATTATCAAATTTTTCATTAAATTTTGTAATTTTAACGCATTCATTAAAAAAATATTTTCACTTAACGATCTCTGGTCGAGTCCGGCGACCAAAGCAGGCAATTTTGTTGAATTTTATTGAATTTTGATGAAACTCTTTTGAAGTTTGTGAAGCTTTTATAGCATGTTTATTTATGTGTGATATATCAAATTAAAGGTAATCATGGTTTAATGAGGCTTATTTAAATAGAAAGAACTGCGTAAACAAACCGTTATGTCGGCTCACAGACTACACAGAATTGTTGAAGTTTGTACAAAAATGTAAATATTTACCCAATATATTTTGGATGTGTAAATTTCAAGTTTGAATATGTAAAAATAAAAAAGTAAAAAATAAAATACAGTTGGAAACGGTCAAAAAACTTGGACTGAAATATCTTGTTTTTACTGTTATTCATTGAAAAAAAATGTTTAAAAATCTAATTTCTTCACGCGTGTTTAAATCTAAAAGATGTTTTGACAAAATATTCTTCTCATTATTCCCTGATTTTTAAAATCAATTAAACCACCCACATAAACTTTCAAAAACGTATGGATTTTTTTAAAGCTTAAAACGCTATAGAGCAATTTGAATATAATCCGTATTAGACGCTTAATTTTTTTCAATTTTTAACTTTTTTTTAACTTTTTTTCTATCACTTATAGTGTAAAAAATGAATCAGTCAAAGTATATCAATATCAATGGCTGACTTCTGTAATTTAATAAATTTATTGTGTTGCACACAAAATGAAAAAAAAAAATAAAAACAAAAATAAACCCAGTATAAAATGTAATATTGTTTCTTATATGTGTGAAAAAACAGTAATAATGGGCTGATAAATCTATGTGATAAAACTGGTTAAATATTTTTATAAATGCTTGTAAAGAAGTATAACTTCTAAAACAAATAAAAATGCCTGTTTCAAGCCTCATCCATATAAATCAATTCAAAACACTGTACCCATACAAATTCAATTCGTAATTAAAATCGGATAACTCTTAAGCTCCTCAACCTCAACCATTATTCAACTTTTGACGCATTTGATTCAACTAAAAGTATGGGTACACATCTTATGTGGAAATCTTGTTTCAAGCTTTTTGCATGCATTAGATTTATGACTGAGGTGCAAACGTCCAATTTTCTCTGTTACTGACAATCTATGTTGGATAGAGTATAATAAATGACATAATAAAAGATGTGTCCTTTTCCTATCAAAGATAGATTTGTGTACAGCTTATACGAAGCTTCATCTGTTCATTCATAAAGAAGGTTAATTTAATTTCTGATACCAATTTACACTAACAAGACTGTCATCGATCCTTAAAGTATTTGAAATTTATATCATCATGCTTCTGTGTGATTTTCTTTGTTGACAATTTAATTTCCTGTTTCCAACATAGGTTAGGAGTCTGCTTGCTCATGGAGGAAAACGAAACAAAAATGTTGTTTTAAACCATTATGCACACAAACACAACACGACATTATACAAAATGCTTTTAAATTGAGCTTTACATTATCAGTATCACCATATTGTTGTTTTGTTTGCTTTACTTTCAAGAAAAAAAAAATCATGTCCTTATCAGGATATTAAGTTTTTTTGCTTAAAAACAAAATAAATCTGAGATTTGCACCAAACAAAAAAAAAAGGATTTCACATTTGCCATTTTTGTAACAAAACCACTTATGGTTGAATCTGTAAATCAGGACGAATGTCTTTTTCACGAAATTAACCATACAAAATACCATAAAAACACACACACCTATACCCATTCAAGGATAATTTATAACAAAAAAAGATAAAATTAGATTTGTTTTGGTTTTCAAGGACATTCCACATTAGGCATTATTCCAATGGAATATTTACATTACATAAATTTACATTATTTCTAACCCATAAGCCCAGAGGAGAGGGCCTAATACACACATACCGTGCAGAGTACACACATATAACTTCCGGAAAATGGTTGTTATAATAAATAAAATGTATAGACACGCATGGCCATAGTGTCATCCCATTAAATTTGAGAACCAAGATCTTTGCTATATTGATTTCCTTCAGTCAACATGGCGGAACGGATGTGACAGTAACATACCTATAATAATAATTTTCATTTTCTACATAATAAGACCTTGTTTGGCAGACAATGACAAGGCTTCGAAGTTTCACACAATTCCATCATTCCGCCTATTAAGTATTTACACCACCCAACACAGCTGTATCATTCAACACTGGTGTCTTATGGTAATATTATAGACATTGCTCACATAAAAAACCTTCCCGGGGGGGGGGGGGGGGGGGGGGCAACTAACAGAAAATATTTGTTTCAATTTGAATAATGTGCTGGAATAAAAGCGACAAAATGGAAACAAAAAACAACAAATTTATGAAGCATGCAAATGAGTTTGCCTTACTTACTTATTTAAACGAGCTTATCTAATAAAAATGAAGCAGAAAACCTCTGTGGAAATATGAGTTTATCATCTCTGGATGAGGGCAGATGATTTTGTGTTCTTTGAGAAAGTAGCGACATTTCGTTTTGATATGCGAGTTGAGTTGTTTTTTTTTCGTAAATATGCAAACTTACTCTCATAGTTACCTTGTCAAATTATATTTTTCTTTCTTCAAAAAGCTCCCAAGTGAGACAGCACATTCACAAATAATAATAAATCAAGGAAGCAACCAAGTATAGGTACTCAAACGGATTTTTCTAGAAAAAATTAAGTTTGACTGCTAAGATAACCTAATTTGAAATTTTTATATGCAATCATCTTTATTTTGACAAATGAAGGAAACTTTCTTAAAAGTACATTCCACAATGTTTTAATAGCCCAGGAGTAGAGACATTTATTGCATTGAGGTCTGAATTCTTACTACCAGCAGATAGAAACTTGAAAACTTTTGCAAATATCTTTATTAGCCCAACAGTACCTATATTTTGTAGCATAGTGGCATCACTTAAGATACGCCCCCTAGGGGGCGGAAAATGCCTTTTTTTAATTACTTGTTTAATTTTTAAGACAGCTTGATGAAATTTGAATAGAAAAGACCTAACGAATTCAGTAAAAATAAATAAAATTCAAAATGGCGACCTCAAAATGGCGGAACGAAGAAGCAATGTGTGATTTGTGCTGTTTCTATTAGTCTTTGGGCTAGTTTGTTCACAGCGGGGTAAGCTTTGTGTATAATTTTCATAGGCTCTAGTAAAATGGCGCTAATAAACCAAAATGGGTTGATTAGCTTAGTCATATTTAACAACTCGAACTATGAATTCTCAGGCATTCGTTGGCAATAGTCATGGGTTAAAGATAATCCAAGGTGAACAAATTGTCCCATAGAGAAAAAAATATTTGAATAAAAAAATGTTTAAAATATTATTTATCACGATAAAACATAGACATTAAATGTCAAAAAGTCCGTCAAAATTAAATTTTGTATTTTTTTTCATTTTGAAGGACAATTTGGCAGAAGACTGTTATTTCCAGGAATAAATCAATGCTTTCTTAATCCCCCCCATTTGTCTTCGACACTAAAAAAAAAAAACTCTAGAAGCATTATTTTTGTCAGAACCCATTATAAAATAAGGTAAGGTGGGGTAAGTGCATTTCCGGGGTAAGTGTAGACTACACACACCTTTCTTTTTCTTTCTATTGGCTTTTTATTGGGTATTTTTAAGCTTCTTAACTTTGTATTAATTTGGTGTAAATTTCAAAGAAGTCTTTTTAAACATATAGACGATCTAGAGAGGGTATAACACTATCAAGTGGTCAGGCCTTGCCTTGGTCGATAGTTTGCAATAAAAATTGGGTGTGTTGCATAAAATAAAGGTTCCTTACAAAAAATTGATATTTAATAAAATGCTGACCTTTCGTTTCTATTTCGTATTTTAAACTGGTGATTATTTGATGGTTATTTTTATATTTCTTGCTAGCTAATATTAGCTAATATTCAAAGTGTACTCTAGAATCTCACTGAGAGAACAAATCGATTGCGGCAAAACGAAAATATTTCCCAAACGATTTTTTCGTTTGCTAGACAATTTTTCGGCTTCGTTTGCAGCAAATAGGTAAACTCGTTTGGGTTATACATAAAAAAAAAGGTTTAGCACAATACCTGAGATTGAACCATCTTGACCTCTCGCTTACGAAGTGAGTATATTGTCATTCCACTACGGACTGTATAATTTTAGATTTGCGTAGAATGCAGATAAAAAAAAATGATAGAACGAATCGTTTGTGTCAAACGACTTTTCGTTTGTTGAACAGTAATTTTTCAACTTCAATTTCATTGGCATCTAACTCTTAAATTCGTTTCGGCAAAACAATTTATGCGAACGAATAAATAAGACAGTAAAATTCAGCGTAACACCGGTGATTGCTCCTGTAACCCCTCGATTCCGATCAAAAGTTGTTGCTCTTGTGCCACGAATAAGACAACTTTCGATTGGCATAGAATGCATATGAACACAAGAAACATGCAGTCAATTATTAAGAAAATTTGTTTCCTGCAATCATTTGCTGCAAATGAATTGTGTATTTACACCAAAAGTAAAGTTCTTTGCAATAAACTACTTTCTGCAGAGGTTCTTCGCAAACTATTCATTCGTAAACGAAAACGTGTTTAGATGTGAGAAGCATTTTGATTTGCCGCAATCAACTCATAAAAATGAGCACCAAACGAATAGGTTCTTTTGCATAAAGTTTGCTGTAATAGAATTACAATTTGGGTGAAATGTAATACAGTTGCTACGAATGAAAAACTTTTGCGGGGAATATATTAACTTTCCAGCAAATGATTTTCATTTAATTCATTAGCGGCAAACGAAAACAAAAATATTACTTCTCTAAGCGTAGGTATGTGGCTATTTATCAAACCATTTATGAATCTCAAAAAATGTCTTTAAAAACTGCTGTTATATTATTATAAGATTGTAGTTTCTATAATTCTATGGCCACCACTGAAGGTACCCACATAAATTCAAAAAAAAAAATAATTATGTTTATAGAAAAATGCAATTTTATTAGACAACTTGACTCGGCTATTAATACATTCATACTTTATTGTTTTCAATTTTCCTTCAATATTGATTCTTTTATTTTCTATATGTAAACTTTTCAATGTAGATATTTTTAATTTTTCATTTCTCAATATCATGTCAGTTCATTTTCATCTTCATCAAATTGGAATTTCATCAATAATAATAATATTTCTTGAGAGATGAGCCTGTGCCTTCAATAGAATAGGATAAATATTTTTTTATAGACAGTAGGTATGCATTATTTTCAGACTATTTTAATTCTAATGCAAAATGCAAAATGCAAAAAAAAAAAACATTTAAATTGAGAGTAATTAAACGCACCATGACATTAGGGTGGAGTGGATAGCTGTTTTTTTTTTTTTTTTTTTTTTTTTGATTGCATAGGCCATTTGCTTTTTATGTCGAAACATGACAAAAAAATTTTGTTGGGAACTTTGCTGCCCTCTATATTTTTTGGCGCTAATTTTAGAGGATCAGACCTACGAAATGAAATGTTATAAATTTGTAAGCTGAATACCCGCATTTGTTTTTTACAAAAATTTTCTCTTTGACCAAATGAAATGGTCAAATGAAGGGGAAGCTCTGCGCCATTTTTGGGTTTTATGTTCAAGGCTTTCAAGGAAAGAAAATCCTGTTCATAATTTTTGTGATGCCAAATGCTAATTTGATGTAGATTGTTAATGGCATCTTATCTGCCCATGTATTCGTATACAAAAATAGAAATTACAAAAAAACAAACAAGAGATAAAAATTCAGAATCAACTTCCAAACACATTTTCAAGTGTTCATTTTTTATAAAAAAAAAAAAAATTGAAAAAATGTCAAATAAAGGTGTAAAAACTTTTGACATTGCGTGTGTTCTTATGACTAGACGAGTTGCAAAAGCTCCTGTATGTTATCTCTTTTCAAAGAATAATCGACAAGGCCATATTTTTGTTCACGTGGGCTGGTATTATTATGTTTTCGTTCCAAAGTATGTGGGTGGATAGGGTATTGTGTTTTATTGTTTTGGCTTCTCGCGTTTTTTTTTTATGATAGACATAGACTAGACACACACCTTTGGTTTCTATGTAAAGCATAACATTTAAATTATATGAAGAAATCAGACTGTTAAGATAAACTTAAAGCCATATAGAATAAATCAGTGTAACATTTCACTGATTTATTCTAAATGGGTTTTTAAATTTTGCACTTATTAAATTTAAAAGCAAGTCGATTAGCATGAACATGTCGCTGTAAATAGTAGAGGGGCAATTTTTCAAAAATGCTAAAAACGAAAAAAATCATTGACAACTAACTGCAATGCTAACAACATAAAATTATAACTTTTTCCTTAGCAAAATAAATATTCATTCATTTTGTTGTCAAATAATATCAGTTTTTTTTACCAGGAAAGTTTTGGGGTACTGTATGCTTTTGGGTTTGCTTAATCCGAATATTAGGTTTGCCAACACAATTTCGTGGCAATTTTATGGTGAAAAATGCAAAAAAAAAAACCCAAAAACCTGAAAAATGTTGCCATAAAGGATTTGATTTTAGTAACAATTATGTACTTAAGTATGTATGTATGTATGTACTTTTCTACATAGCCATAATAGTTTTTAAATTGCACCCCTTTAAACTTTCTCAATTTTTGAGACCATTTGGTAACTATTATGGGTACGCAGAAATTTTTTTTGCTACAATTTTATTGCTACTAAAAACTAATCCTTCGTTGTAGAATGTACTGAAAACTGCTAAATCGTTGAAAATTTGGCGTTTTTTTGCATTGCGTTGCGTCGCGAACCTCTTAAAACATAAAATTTGAAAGAAATCAAAATTACCCCAAAACTTTCCTTCTTGATTATAAATTTTATGATTATAAGAAGATAGAGAATGCTAAAAAAGTGGATCCAGAAATTTTGTCTGTCGTGTCACAGTAAGGGACCAAGAAAATGGCGTACCAAAACAAGCAAGGTAACACTTTTCAAATATATACTTATATGAAATATATTTTCATCGCGTAATAACGGTACTGTCTTTCTTTTTTCTGATTTTCTTTTTTGATTTAAAAAGCAAAAATATTTTTTTTTAATCAATTTTTCGATTTGGATGTGTATTATATTTTTTTTTAAATAAAGTACCAATTTTTTTTTTAAACAAGGTTTAAGAATTTGTATACATTTATAAAAATATAATTTTTTGTAAAAACGACTCTTACGATTTTCAATTTTATTTTAATTTTTGTTTCTTAATTAATTTAAATGGGATACTTAGTTTGGAGCTGAAAATGAAATTGTTCATTTTGCAATAAATTTTATATTTTTTTTTAAAACGTCTTATAAAATTATTTATTTTTAAAACGTTATTTAATAAGGTTTAACGTCCACAGCAACTTTAACCATAAGAGCAAGTAGGTGCGGCCCGACTAGGGCAAAGAGATGATTTCGAACAAATTTGCCAAATGAGCTTCCAAATGAAATAATTTCCTATAGAAATTTCAAATCTGAAATGAAATCGCTTATTTGCTGCAACAGCGTCATGTCTCAAAAATGTTCAAAAACAGGAAAATGAGTTTTGTAGTCCCATATAAGCTTCATAGAAGAACCTGTTTCCAATAATGTTTTATGACAACAATTTTGAAATTACAGACATGAAATTGATCCAGTTTGAAGATTATTAATTAAACTTTCTGGTAGTACTCGTATCAAAAACACAAATTTGATGTTTTTTGAGATATGACGCTGTTGCAGCAAATGAGCGAAATAATTTCCACCTCATTAGTTCGAATTATACTTGACACAAACCTATTTCTGCAATTTTTGCATTGTGAATTGGTCAGAATTATTTTCTGTGTAGGAGAGAAAGAAACAAACTGTATTGCAGATACAACGAAGTTTATAGGAAAGAAGAGTCAGATATGGAAAAAAGCAAATGAGCTGTCAAACGAAATGAGATAATATGTAATGAAAACACTTTTTGTGAAATTTGCCAAATTATCGCATTTGGGCTCTAGTCGAAATAGGCTATAATGCTAAATGCATTTATTTTTTTTCAGTCAAAGTAAAAGAATAACTAGATGATTTAATTGCTGATAGTTTTTGAACAAAAATGATAATGTTAGTTTAGAAAAAAAAAATTTGAAAAAATAAAATACAATACTGTATCGCACGTACTTGCTCTTAGGGTCAAAGTTGCTGTGGATTTTAAAGCTTCTTACATACATAATGTTTTTAAAAATATATAATTTTATAAGAAATTTTAAAAGCACATAAAATTCATTAGAAAAATGACCAAAACAACTTCCTAAATTATTTTAATCTCCAAACTAAATATGTCATATGTATGTTTTCGTTAAGAAGGGTACATTTTTTGACAAAAAAAATTATGAAAATCGTTAGAGTCGTTTTTAAAATAATAAATTTTGTATATATACAAATTCTCAAACTATGTATAAATAAAAAAGATGCTATACCATACTCATGAAAATATTAATGGACATCTATCATTTACCCGTTTTCGAAAAATCGCTCACCAAATCAAAATTTGAATAACTTTTTTTTTTTTTTGTACAAAACTATACAAAATTTTTGGATGAGATTTGCATTTTTAGTTCTTGGATTTTTGGATATGCCGGGCTGGTTACATAATACGTACCCAAGTGTAAAGAAAATCGCTTCTGTGGCTTAGGCTGTAGCTTGACATACCGACAAGACAGACAGACAGATAAACAGAATTGTGAGACACACTTCTTTTGCATTCTCTATCATCGTAGTGTCATGTTCGATTGTTATCTAGAGTTCAATTCTTTTTATGAATCCTAAATTTCCCTATTTCCCATATTAAAAAGAAAAAAATCATATATTTTTCAAAATTTTGAGTCTGAAGTTTATTTTTTTCAAAAAAAAAAGTATTTGAGTATATAAACAATACATAAGGCACAGTTCTTTCAAGAAGAATTATTTTGAAAATAACGGACAAGTATTGAAGGTATACCAATTTTAAAATAATTACCAACCATATACCTCTGAAACGATTAAAAGCTTTCATTTATACAAATAAAGTCAAGAAAATTCCTTTAAGAAATACAAAAAAAAAAAACAAAGGGTTTGCTTTTTAAACGAAACATTTTACAACCCATCAATACACCTACTTTAAAGAAGCATTTTAAAGCTATTAAAGTGCTGTGTTATTTGAACGACGAATTCAATTTGGAAAAAGAAAACAAAAACGAAATGAGAGTAGAACAGAGTTTACTTAAATGCATGCATTATGGAATAAACCCAAGATAAACATAAACTGTCGTATTCTTTACTATCATACGACTATGTCGTATTATATTGATTTAATATATCAACGGAAAATATTTATTTTTCTTAAAACCATCTTCGAGAGTTCTCTTGCTTACTGAGATGTTCACAAATAAATTTATATTATGTATGTATCTGGAGCATAAATACATTTTCATGAGGTTGAATTATGTATATAAAATATTTTCATAGGTATAAAGGAAAATAAATTGTTTTGTTTGTTTATTTTTGCAAATAAACTCTATTATACGTCGTCATCTGGAATTTACTTTAACAAAATTCTCTTACGTTGTTCCATTAGGGTACTTATCCCTTTTCAAGTTTCGTGTGTAGAATAGATTTTTTTAACAACTGATATTTGAATTATTTTTTGAATTATTTTTTTGGACCGAAAATAACGGTACCTGCCATATATCGGTTTTAGAAAAACTCATTTTTCTCAAAAACGGTATAGTCTATCTTTAAATGAAAACCATTTTTTTCAAAAAAATTTTACTAACGGTACCTGCCATAGAACCATTTTTTTAATTCTGATTTTCGTCTTCATGACTCAATCAATTTCAATTTTTATTATAGTTTTTAAGTTGTGGTAGTAATGTTTAGTAAAAAAAATTTCGAAAATTTTTGTTTTGGATTTAAAAAAAAATTTGACATTTTTTTTTCGAAAAATCATTTTTTCGTAAACTATTCAATATTTTTTTCCAAAATTTAGTTTTTAGGTGTTGATAAATAATATATCATAAAAATGCCTCACCAATTTTTTTTTATAAAAGTCCTTGCAAAATTTTATAAAGAAAAAATTTTTTTTTTAAAAACGGCTCAAACGATTTTCAATTTTTTTTTCTAATAATGTATAATTATAGAAGAAATCAAATTGCATACATCGTTTTGAGGTTAAATTCATTTAAGAAGCTGTTTACTTATTTAAAAATCGAATTGTATGATTTAAATTTTTTTTTCTAAAACTACATTTACAAATTTTTAATTAAAAAGGCTTAGAAAATATAGTCACTTTATCTATTTATAAGAGCAAGTATGTGCGATCGAGTCGTGCAATTTATTTCATTTTCTATCAGTATGCATCATTATTTTTTCAATAAAACATCATTTTTACCCACACCAACATCATTTTTAAAGGTCTAAGAAAATATTTGATTTTAGAAAATAATTTTTAACTTGAAAAGTTAATTTTTTTAGAATTTGTTTTGTTGTAAAAACACATCATCATTTCAATTTATCTATTTGATAAAATTTATTTCATAATTCTTAACCATATACTTTTCAAGATGTACCTACAAATTTTTTAGCCCATCTTCATGGTGGATTTTTAAAAAATCCTGTATTATTGAAATTTATCACTATACCACCTATCTTTTGGTGTATTTAGTTTTTTTTCTATCAGTTATAGTGTAGAAAATGAATCGGTCAGATTTATCAATAATAATGTCCGACTTCTGCAATTTAATAAATTTATTGTGTTGCACACACAAAATGAAAAATAAAAAAAAAATAAATAAACCCAATATAAAATGTAAGTGTGTTGTTACTCTTTCTCAACTTATAGTGTCTGTGTGAAAAAAAAACAGAAATAATGGGCTGACAAAATCTATGTCTTATTACTGGTTAAATATTTTTATAAATGCCAGTAAAGAAGTATAACTTCAAAAATATGTAGTTTTTTTTTATCCACATTCTTTTTCAAACTTATTTTTTTCAGTTAAATTAAGTAGAAATTAATTGTTCTACATGACTTCCATGACTCGTTCTCGCGAGCTGAGTGTCGAAAATGTTGTTTCAGCAATTGCCATGTTGCATAAACTTATTTTAAGTTTTACAATTAAAATAGGAATAGCGACACTCATTAAAAACTTATGCAATAATATGGTACCTACTCAAAATGGTACATTTGTGTCAAAAACATCCTTCTTTTAAAAAAGGAAAAGAACTAAACTAAGAAAAATTACCTTAACAGTTGATGTTTATGTACAAAAAAAAAAAAACAATTGCCTGGGACGTACCGTTAATAGTACGGAACTCTTCTTGAATTAGGAGAGTCAAAATTTAATTCCAGTATAATCACTCAGACGTATAAGTTGACTTCTGAGTGAATATTTGGAAATGACACCCAACCCTCATGGTTTCAGAGTTTCAGTTTCTAGATAGCAAGCCGTAGACAACCAGTATCCTGGCACATAACTTCTTTAATCTCTATTCTTAGTTTAAGTTTTATGCTAGCGATAATACTTATTAATAAATGTGAGCACGTATAATATTCTTTATCCTGCTGGTTAGTAATCATTTAGAAAAATAAAGCCAAAAGAATATCGTCTTCATTTCATATTCTAAAGGACGAGGGTATTTATTCAAAAGTATGAAGTTTTTAAAGACATTATTTCTTGGTAGATAATTACAGGTAGGTATTTACAGGATATGTACTTAAGGGGGGGCAAATAATAATAATGTGTTGAAAGAAGAGAGTATAATCGCCCTAAGAACACGCAAAAATATAGGCACACATTTTTATGAATAGCAGGGAAAAAACACGCTCCTTTTTTGAAAAAAAAAACTGTGAAAATGTTTGGAGATTGGGGGTACTTATGTATCAAAAAGATCAAGGAATATCAGGTAGAGATAAAAAAAAATTTTAGTTAGAAAAAGTTCAATCACAGTCGGTGCAATACTACCGCGTAAATTAAAGTTGACATTAAGGGTATTCATGCAACGATATAAGTTTATCTTTTGTGTAAAAAGATAAGATTACGCAAATGTTTGTATGAACGACATTTTTATTCATTTGGCTAAATGCTGTGTAATACTGTGAAAAATTAGACACGTTTCGATCCTAAAGACAACAAGAGACAGCCACAGACATGCATTTTGAGAGAGTATGTTTAAGAAATAAGCGCACATAGTCACAAAATGAGGTTTCAAAGTCTTTTACATGATTCAAATTGAAATTTTATTCATGCGAAACTTACGATAGCTTTCAACATTGCGGGCAAATAAAAATATTTCGGGTGAAATATTTTCCGGGCGAAATGCGAAAACAAACTTCTTTTTAACTCAAAATTTTGAAAATAATTTTTTTTTTTTAAATATTTTGTTTTTTCTATTTTTAGTCATATTTTGTTTTTAGAAAATTCCCCTTTGAGCTAAATTTAAAGAACTTTATTCAACCAACGTGTTCATCTTTTTGTCACATTTTATGCAAATCACCCTGTACATCAAAATCAAAATACATGCATTTTATTTTATAGTAATTAATGTCTATAATTTCTTTGTTTCTTTGAAAAAAAAACGCAGGTGGTTATGCTTGTAGCAGTTTGTTAATGGTACCATTATTTTGTCAAAGAAGCTTTAGTTTTAATAAGAGCTCAGAGGTTTATTATTTTCATTCTTTATAATGTTTATAAATACATACAGTTGTTTTGAGGAAATTGTATAGCAAATTTGTTAATTAACTTTTGAATTAATGGAATGAAAAAGAAAAATGATGACACAGAGATTAAAATGTAATGAACAAAAAGAAAGAGGGTTTAAAACAAAAAAAAAAAAAATGTAACATTGAAAAACTTCAAAAGAAAATAAACGTTAACAAAAGAAAATGTTACAATATGCACTTTGAATTAATTACAACAACCAACAAATCATGAAGAGGTAGATGAAAATAACAGAAATAAGCTTTAAACAAAATAAGTGTTTAAAAAGGATAAATTCATGCAAAAAATAAAATGCAGGACTGGATCGGACTTAGGTACTTGCTCTTAGAGTCAAAGTTATTGTAAACGCTTTTATATTAAGTTTTTAAAAATAAATTAATACTAAAAGAAATGTTAAAAATATAAAATTCATTATCAAGTATGCTACGTTATTTATTTTCGAAGTAGTGTGGCACTCTTACCGCACTAAAACCACCTCGAAATCAAAACCAATCTATAAAAGAACTGTTTTTTTCTTTCTCAATGTTATCATCACTTTGGGAGAAGTTTAAGCTTTCAATATTTTCCGTGGATTTTAGACTATTAGCCCATATGTGGCCTGGTTCGTCTTAGTCTCCGAACACTGCTTCTCGTTTTTAATACGTCATAAAAACTCTGAAATGGAGTTTCAGAGTTTATATGACTGTGCAGTCGCTGATTATTTGATACAGCATGTTTTCTTACAACTTCTGTAACTATTTGTAAGTCACGATGCAAATCGCTAATTCTTATATATCATAGTGGAATTTTTATATGATTTCGGTATTTGTTTTCTTTGTACAGCCCCATAAATGGATTCTATTGGTCCATATAGGCTTTATCTAGTAATTGTTTATGAAACATTATTTTATATTTTTTTTATATTTTAAGTTTAGTTCTTCTCTTTTCTTTTTGATGTGCTCTTTCCATTTTAGTTTTGCATCAAAATTAATTCCAAGGTACTTGGCCGTATTGGCGTAAGGTACAGCTTGATAAATTGTTAATGAATATTGGAACATTGATTAACTCTTTATTTGTAAAGTTTATATGTGCAGATTTTGTTTCATTGAGTTTGATACGCCATTTTTTGGTCCAATCTCTTAAAAATCTTAAAAAATGGCTTCTACGATTTCGACTGAAAATCATTTTTTTTTTCAACCGTTATTAACGGTTCTTTAAATTCTAATTTTCATCATTATGACTTACACAATTTTAACGATTTTTTTTATATAAAAGCTTTCAAGTTGCCGTAATACAGATAACCAACAAAATTTTCAAAGTTGCATTTTGGGCTTTAATTTTTTTTTTTTCAGTTTTTAGATGTTGATAAATAATATCTTAAAAATGGCGTACCTACCAATTTTTTCTAAAAGACTCAAAATTGTTAATAGTTTTTTTTTTTATTAACAGCTCAAGGGATTTTTTAATTTGTTTTCTTAAAATGTATCTTTATAGTAGAAATCAAATTGAATACTTCAAATTCATTGAAGAAGCTGTTTCAGTCATTTGGAAATCGAATTTTATGCATTTTTTTTTTTTTTTTTCGAAAACTGCATTTACACATTTTTAATTAAAAAGTCGTAGCATATTTAGTGATTTTATATAAACAGAAAGTACGTGCATTTTATCTTATTTTGGATTCGGAGACATAGACAAAAAATAAGTATGTGGTCTTATAGATCAACGCTTTGTGATACCGAAAAGTTGCCTTTTTGTCTGTAAATAATCAGTAACAGATTCCTCAGTAACAGAAACCAATAAACTTTCCTTTGTGATTAACTTTCTCTTACAATACAAAATGACAAATCGAATTTCAGTTAAATTTAATTACTCGTATTTGTATCAATTCAAATATTTTTGTTTTTCTTGCTTAAGTTTTACTAAAAGTTTTGTTATTAAAATTCCAAGGAACAAGACTCAATTTTTTTCCTTATCGCCTTCCAACGAACCCAACCTAGTGGTGTTTTGTATTATATTTCTTTTTGCTATTCCTACCTACAAAGGAAATAATTACAAATCGTTTTGTTTTGTTTTTTAATAATATTTTCAGGTTAAATCGAAAAAAAAAGATAAAAGAGTTTACCTAATTGTTTTTTAATGAGAAGGCTAATTTTTTTAATGAAGACCTACAACACACAACTTAAAGGGCTTTGAATATAATTTCAGGTAGCTGCTGTTTATGTATGCGTGGTTAAATGAATGGTTTTATTTTGGTATTCATCCCATAAAAAAAGTAATTAAGTCTGATGGAACACCACATTCGAATCTTTCATCTTTTTCGAAATCTTTAAACTTTATGGAAAGTTCAAATTACAAACATAAAAGGGGATTTTGAGTTAAAGCCCAGTGACGTATAATAATGATAACAACTTTTTACGTTTAAGGAGTTTAATTAATTTATTACTTAAGACCGTACTGACACTCTTTTGAATGTTTGCCCCAACCAAAAGGCCTTTATTGTAGCCTTGTAAGTAATGCACACCAAGTATGGTTAAGGATTTTATCCATTCTCTTAAGGACCTTCTAAATTTCGGGGTAGGATTTGATGTTCATGTTATATGCTCGACGCATTTTAGTCATTTTTTTTTTTTTTTTTTTAACTTTTTAATCAGGTAAAAAGACGTTGAATAATTTTCTCAACTCTTAACTTATACACATTTAACCGGATACCACTCGAAAAATATATCTCTCAAAGCAAAAAGCTTCGAAATGCATTTTGTTTTCGTCAAATTGAAACCCAAACCATGGCAAATAAACAGGCAATAAAAACCGTGGATAAAAGAGCCTAAAATATTGGTGGTGATGTCTTGAAAAAATAGTAGATGTACTTCTTCGTCGCTAGCCGTCCCCAAAACCCAAACTACAATTATGAGCTCCTAACCTGATATTTACGCAAGCCTTTGCATTTACATTTATTGATTGGAATATCATGTTGACCAGAAAACCGAATATTGGGAGGAGTGCCTACCTCTCATATTGTGTCCGATGATGATACGATTTAACACCTACTCTACTGATTGCAAACTCACGGACAACACATCAAAGCAGTGTATTTGCTCTAGTAGGCACAATGATTAATTAATTTTCATGAATTTCATTTTGTGTAGTAAATTGTGGTTTGCATGTTGGCATGTGCAAACCAATATGAATGTTATGATTTTAATATAAAATCTAAACAGGCATTATGATAATGAAGTAACAGTTGTATAAAACCAGCTGCTGGTTTTGGGATTTATTTGTGCGTTCATCTGTACCTTACATCGAATCAAAGTCTAAAATTATGCAGAGATTCAGAGATTTTGTATGTATTTTCTTGGAAAATAAATATCAAATTTAAGTTTCAAAAACAGATCATACAGTTTTGGTAAAACATGATAAAAGACCAAAAACGCATAGACCCGAAAACGAAGGACGTTAAAATTTTTATACGCATGCACGTGAGAGCTTCCTACAAAGCAGAATAACTTCTCGAAATTCTTGCAAAGATCAACAAAAATGTATGCCAGCGTTCGAAGAATTGGGATTGGATAAATCGGCGGATGCAGGAAAAACAGATGTTTAAATGCAATTTTTTCGGGAAAACAAAACAGACTTGTTCTCTAAAGTGCAATGTAATAGTCACCGTAAGCCCCTCTTGACTCGTACAGGCTTAATCCCAAGGAAGATGAATAGGTTTTAGTATTTGGTAAAGGCGATAAAAATATTGTGTCCACATAATATGTACGCTACAGTAACCGTTTAAGTTTAAAAAGTGTATTTCTCATTTCTGACCCAGAGGGAACACGATCGTGTTTGGTATCAAATAAAAGGTAAAGTTGAGTTTACATATTTTATTTCTTGAATTTTTTTTTCAAATCAGTTTTAAGTTGCCCATCTCAAAACAATAATTTTTGGTTTGTTATGCAAATAGTTGTTCACTTCTTGTGAAATAAATGACGTTTAAAAATCTTATATTACGAGTAGTATAAATTTAATGGTATTTTTCTACCTTTTAGTGTCAAAAATATTCCGTTATAATAAATACATTTCAAAAAATAAGCCTTAAGCTTCATGTGAAAGCAATTTTTTGAAGTTATACTTCTTTACCGGCGATTATAAAAATATTAAACCAGTAATAACACATAGATTTTTTCAGCCCATTATTTCTTGTTTTTTTCACACAGATACTATAAGTAGAGAAAGAGGAACAACACATTTACATTTTAAAATTGGTTTGTTTTTTTTTTTATTTTTCATTTTGTGTCAGCCATTGTTTTTTATATTCTGACAGTTTCATTTTCTACACTATAATTGATAGGAAAAAACTAAATACACCATAAGTTAGGTAGTATAATGTAAGGTTCTGATACAGCGCGGCGGGATTTTTTGAAATTCCACCGGTAAGTTAGGGTAAAATGGGGCAAAAGACAAAAAAAACTTTTTATACATCTCGAGAAGTATAAGGGTTAGAATTATGAAATAAAAATTGAAATAATGATGAGTTTTTATCAGGAAAAAAATTCTAAAAGTTGAAATTTTCAAGTTAAAAATTATTTTCCAATATCAAATATTTTTTTAGACATTTGAAAATGATGTCATTGTGGATAAAGTTGATTAAGATAATAAAAAAAACGAAACATCTAATACGAATAATATTTAAAATGCTCCATAACGGTTTTTTCAGCTTTAAAAAACAAATACGTTTTTGAAAGTTTATGTTTGTGGTTTAATTGATTTTAAAAATCAGGGAATAACGGGAAGCATATTTTGTCAAAATGACTTATAGACCTATGTGTTGTCTATAAACGCGTGAAGAAATTATATTTTTAAACATTTTTTCCAATGAATAACAGTACAAACAAGATTTTTCTGTCCAGGTTTTTGGACCCTTTCCAAGGGTATTTTATTTGTATCTTTTTTATTTTTACATTTTTAAGCTTGAAATTTACACAGCCATTAGATATTGGTTTAATGCATTTTTGTACAAACAATTCGACAATTTTCTGTAGTCTGTGAGCCGACATAACGGTAAAAGAGTTTTGTTTGACGTGGTGCTTAGTTTCTATTTACATAAGCCTCATAAAACTATCATTCAACTTTATTGAGCATCACGATCAAATTACCTTTAATTTCATATTTCACACTTAGCTGTCCATGTCACAAGATCCTTCACAAACTTGAAAAGAGTTTCATCAAAATTCAACAAAATTGTCTGCTTTGGTCGTGGGACTCGACCAGCCACCAGTTGAGAACGGTACCGTTGGCTCACAAATGGATCCGAGACGGTTCGCAAAAAAAAACACCATAAAAGATGACCAAATTACAGGTTTTAGCAATATTATGAAATACATATTTAAAGTAACTTCACAAAGAGCACATTATGCTTGTTTGCAAAAATTTACCTTCCAGAACTTTTCACTACATTTCTTAAATAATTTTACATACCTAAAAAAAAAATAAATAATGATAGGTAGTATAACTTCTGGCGCGGGTACATGAGTACACACCTTTTTTTTTATTTTTGATACAGCTGGAAAGCCTGTTTGGTTGTTTTTAATTTTATATAAAACATTAGCTCTCAAATTAATAAATACTTTATTATACTTTATTTAAATTTAACTTAGTATGTCTCTAGATCAGAGAAAATAGATTCATTTTTATTCATTATAAATAGATGACTTATTTTTATTTAAAGTGCCTACTTTTTAATGCTGGATGCAATGAGACTAAAATGATACAATTAACCAAACAAAAGTTTGGTTATAACAGTTATTTGAACGTTATTATGAAATTATTTTCATTCAATTAATGTATTTTCCCAAAAATAATGGCCCAAACTAAAAATGATTCCTTTTTTATTTCAAATCAAAGTGGTGTTCGAAATTACCATGTTTGTTTGAAATTTCGAAAAACAAACTCCTTGTAACCAGTTTTTTTTTAGATTACTATATCTATTCTGCTCAATACTAATGTCAATATTGAAGTTATAAGTTATGAGTTCAGCTTTTAAAAATCTTGTGCTTTTGAAAACTGCACAACTGTAGACAGTTTTTGAAAAGATAAAATGCTACACTTCTCTCAAATTTATGTAAACAGTTTAAGACTTTACTAAAACTTCGAAATTAATCGACATAAGCACAAAAATAAATGAAAATATTTTAACAAATAACATTTCCCGCAGCTTAACCAATCGAAATCTGAGATGAAAGTTTAAAAGGCAACTAAGGGGTCAATCATTTCGGCTCTCTCATGAATTATTTGAAAATTATTAAAGAAATATAAGAAGCTCATTTTCACCTTTCATTTGATACCAAACACGTTCGTGTTCACTCTGGGCCAACGCTCTCCATTCCCTTTAAAAAAATGGTTAATAGTTTAGGAGCATTCTTGTGAGCGTCAACTTAAATGTACAACGTACGATAAATAGTTTTCTTTCACTGGAGTACCGTGTCCATTCATTTGTTTGTACCTTATAGACACTTTTTCTGACTATTATCTTAACTATGTCATTTATTACTCACCATAATAAAATACCACAGTATTTTACAGCCTCAACTTTAAACCACATTATCACTTTGTAGCCCAAAAACTATAAAAAAGCCAGCATTCAATTTCCTTACGTTTAAAGATTTACTTTAACTTCTTAAAAATTGAATTTAAATATAAATTGCTTTTCGGTGGTAATTTTCCAATGGCCTTAGGTTTCTATGCAAATGATTATAATCTAACACGTTTTTTTTAGTAGGTATTCTATTTTCTGTTGAAAAAAAAAAGTATACAACATGATTCAATTTGCATAATAATTCAGGAGGCCTAAACCTCTCTAGAGGGTATAACAGCTTTGTTCTTCTTTTTTTCCTGGTATATCGACAACATTAACAGGCAATCCTTTTCTTGACCTTCCACATTAATCACTACCAGAGGCTGAAAGGGGAATATATAAAATTCAAAGTTACCTTCAACAATCTGTTGCTGTGGGCTGGTCATGTTTTCAAATTTGTGTGTCACATAAATTCAACACCTAAATCAAAATAATGTATACTAGGAAGTTTTGTTATTTGTTTACGAACTTGTGGTTCTCTTTTCTGTAAAAGGTCCTTAATTTGAGTCTTTAAATTGGCAAAACAATTCCAAGAAATTTCTTTTCTTTGGTCCTCAGGAAACACACAATACGAACACAATATATGTACTTATACTTCTTCACTTTTACATACAAATTTTGATTTAAAATCAAATAATTTGCCCACAAACGAGAAATGATTAGAATGTAATGCAGGCCAAGGACATGACAAAAAAAAAATAATACACACACATACATATTTGAATTGCCTTGTTTAACTACGACTACGAAAAATTCATCCTTCCAGAGCAGCTACGAGAGTATTAGTCCTTCCAAAGAAACAACTGTAGGAAGATTAAAGACAAATATATGGAATTCAAATTACATTTTGTTTTGGAAAATAAAACAAATATATTTACAAGAGTAAGTAAGTATGTAATGCATACATAACAACAATGTTTTGTGGAATTTTTTAATGAGAAATTCTTTACACCTGACAGAATATATTCAAATTAGATTGAAAAATAAATGTAACATCATCATGTTGTGAGATTGGACCTTCACTATAATTATTATTATTGTGTTACTGTCAACGACAGAAATTTCATTAGAAAAATGACACTTGAATTTAAATTTTACAAGTTTATTTACGAAATTTTTGAAGTTATACTTCTTTACCGGCTGCGTTTATAAAAATACTAAGACTTTTTGTGGGCTACATTAATTAAATTTGTGTGCAACACAATAAATTTTTTAAATTACAGAAGTCAGCCATTTTTTTGATAATCTGACCGATTCATTTTCTACACTTTAAGTGGATGTATCATGTTAGATTCTGGTAAAACGGGATTTTTTGAAATTCCACCGGGAAATTAGGGTAAAATGGGATAAAGGGAAAAAAAACTTTTGTACATTTCGAAAAGTATAAGGGCAAGAATTATGAAATAAATTTTATTAAATAGACAAATTTAAATTATGATGAGCTTTGGTTAAGACAAAAATTCAAAAAATCAACTTTGCAAGTTAAAAATTATTTTCCAAAATCAAATATTTGTTTGGGCTTTTGAAAATGATGTTGGTGTGGATAAGGTTGATGTTTTACTGAAAAACTAATTATGTATATTGATAGATAATGAAAAAAAAAAAAAATGGCGTCTAATAAGGATTATATTCAAAATGCCCCATAACAGTTTTTCGAGGTTTAAAGAACACAAACGTTTATGAAAGTTTATGTGGTTGGCTTAATTGATAACTGGAAAAATACTTTGTTTAAAGGACTTTTAGATTTATGCCTTTAGATGTGTGAAAAAATGAATAACAGTAAAAACAAGATTTTCAGTTCAAATTTTTTGACCGTTTTTATTTTTAAACGGTGTTTTATTTTTATCTTTTTTATTTTTACATTTTCAAGCAAAATTCAACAAAATTCTTCAAAATTGTCTGCTTTGGTTGTCGGACTAGACCAGCCACCAGTGGAGAACGGTACCGTTGGCTCACAAATGGATTCGAGATGGTTCGCATATAAAATTTCTAACTTTTAGGTCGTATTTTAAAGGTTGTGGTGTTTAAATTTAGTTTAGTTCTTAATATTAGGTTACGACATGGTGTATTTTCATACAATTACATTTATAAATAATGAGTAAAAGGTGATTAAGAGCAAAATCAATTTTTGTTTTCTTATTCTTTTTGCACTTTGGTATGAAATTTGTTTAAATTTTATTAAATCATGTTCTACAATATTGTTGGTTCAAGTGTTTTTGATAGGCAGTAAATATTTTAAAGCATAAAAATGCATATTTACAGATTTTAGAGAGAAAAATTAAAAAAAAAAAAGCACATAAAAAGTTGATTTCATTGGATATTAAAATCTTAACTTAACTTAAGTTTTAGTTGCAGGATTTTAACAAATTGAACAGATTCTATTAGATAAAATGTTGGTCTATAATTCTGCATTAAAATATTGTGTATTTATTTTCTAGAAACAGTGCCACGGATGTCGATAAGTGAAAATATGTTTTTAATGAATGCGTTAAAATTACAAAATTTAATGAAAAATTTGAAAATTTTCAATATAATTTTAGCTCAATTTTAAGATGTGACTATTTTCTTAAAAGCTGCCATACAAAATTTATTGATTAAATTTAAAACAACGACTGTAAATGATATATTACAGAAAAAAACATCGAGCAAAATGCACTTTTTATGCTCCTTTGACCAATTGTATCATTCATAACATCTGACTATGTCTGCTTCAATAATTTAATTTTTTTATAAAATGTCAACAATTATTTTGATATACAATTTGTTTCAATAAGATACTAACAAGCTTCGCAATATCATGAAATAATATCAAAAATAGTATAAAATCGATCTCCCACAAATCTGTTAAAAAAATAAAAATATCCTTTGCACGTAATCAAAATTAGCTCTTCGCTTTACTAAAACTTAACCGATTTTTTAAGTTGATTACTTAAGTTGTGTAAATATAGGTCAACAAGGAACTAATTATATTTTAACATTATCTACATTAATTTTTACATTTATCAGTATTCGCCTCTATGTATGCAATGATGTTGGTGAATATGGTCGATCTGCCCGGCTGGATGTCACACTTGTACGTACAAATTAAATTATGTCACTATAGCTGTACGTTGGCTAAAATATATGAGATATTGAGATAGTTTTTGAATGAAATAAAATGCACTACTGGTTCACACGAACTTGCTCTCAGGTTCAAGGTCAAAGTTGCTGTATACGTTAAAGTTTTTTATATCAAGTTTTTAAAAATTAACAATTTTTAAGAAATGTTAAAAATCAATGTAAAATGCAACTTCCTTAATAATTTTGGGCTCTGTCTATGAATGTCATTTGATTTCGTTAAGAAAGATAAGTTTTTGAAAAAACAAAAAGAATTTTTAAATGTTTAAAAAAAAAATATTTTTTATATAAAAATCCATAAATTTTGTTTTAAAAAAAGTTGCTGTGCCACTTTAAAGAAAATATTAATGCACATCTAAAACAAAAAATTTAAAAAAAATCATCAACACGTTTTCGACAAATCGATTTTACTTTTCCATACACGTAGTGTAGAGGATAAGTATAGCGATCGCTACAGCTTTTTTTTTCAGAATTAATCCATTTCATCGTCTGACACCATGCAACGTATAGAAAACACGTTTTCTAGACAATTTTATGTGCGTGCGCTGTTGTCGTCAGCGTCGATGTCGGCGTCTGTGTCCGCGTCTGTATCGGCGTCGTCGGTGTCGGCGTCAATGGCGTTGGAAATTTGTAACTACGATACCTTTCGTTAGAACCAAGATAATTGGAATCTGTAAACACCAAATGTTGAGGATTAGCTATACTTAGGTAAAGTTCAAAATTCAGCCATTTTGAATAAGACCTTCTTTAACCTACTTACAATTATCGTATTGAAGTGAAACTTTATACATTTATGAAGTTCGGATGACAACACAATATTTTGGTGGTGTGGACCCTGGGGAAGGTCCATATACCTTTGTATAAGGAGTGGCTACCACAGATTTGCATTTTTCTTAATTGTTCCAATGAGTGATGAAACTGATTTTCAAAATAATAAGTTTTGGTAAATCAATATTTTACACTTTTTTGTAAACAAATTTTTCGAACGGTACAGAAAAGCTTGGGATTAATAATTCAATTCATATTGAAATTAACTTTTTTAGAAATCCAAAAAAAAATCTGATATTTAAACACCCAATCTTTAAATCACTACAATTTTCTCCACTGAAGAAGTTGGTGGCTGTTTGAGTTACGAGGACCAAAGTAGAAATTCTTGCTAGATTTTGATCAAATTCATTTTAAGATTATGAAAGTCTTAATAAACTGGAATCACAATTTTATATGGCTTGAGTAAAAAGTTATTACCACAGAAAATTCTGAAATTTTGAACAAAAATATATTTGTTCAATGCCTACCACAAAAAAGCTGAAAATTAAAAAAAAAACCGTCAGAATCCTTAACTCATAAAAAAATTATTTAATGCTGTATTTACAATATATTTAATGTTTTTCCTGTTACTAGTTGATTTTTTAAATCAAAAAAAACATTCAAGTAAAGAGTAAACTTTCGAAAACATATATGTTCTTTTCAATATTTTAAAACACCGTTACAGGCCTCTGTTTTATTGTTTCACTATCTATCGAATGACATAATTAGTTTTCAAAAGTCTTTGGATAAATTAAATTTTACAAAAAAAAAACCATAAACTCAAAAACGGTTTTCATTTCATCATATTTTTTAATCCAATATAATAAACTTATTTTATCATTGTATTTTTCGAAATGTCAGTTTTTTGTCAGTACCCCATTTTACCCTAACTTCCTGATTGTATTTTAAAAAATCCCTTCGTAGTGCTCGCTTTCTTTTTTTTCTGTCTATAATAGTAGAATAAAGCTGTGCAATAATTATGAAAGACTCAGCCTAAGGAAGCATGTCGTGGCGATTTTATTTTGTTTTTTCCAGCACGTATCAAGGATGTGCGACGTGCGTGCAGTAAAGAACTTAGTTCTAAAAAGTATTCAAATTTAAATGTAAGGAAGTCAAAAAGCATGAATAAGTAAAGAACTTGATTCTTTTGTAATCAAATTATTAAACATTATGTAAGCAGTGGGATTCCATGGTCTCTTCTATCTTTTTGGGATGGGAAGCTTCGCAGGCCAATGCCTTTTTCTTTTAGCAAAAAGATTAATTTTTCTCATTTTCCCAAGTGCTTTTTTGGGTATCTTTTTTTTCTGTAAATTAACATAAGCTAATAATAATATTAAAAAAAATATATACAAAATATACGTAGAACAACTAAACAGAGATATTAATTAACAATAAATTTCCATTCCTTCTCTTTCCAGATCAAAATGAATAACTCCGAGAACAACAACAACTACATAGAAAACACACACATTCTGAATGCCACCCTCAACAATGTAACCACCCGCCTGGATCCAATATTGCTCGAACGATTCACAAGGAATCGCAGCATCGATGGCCCATGGTATTATATCCTTATTGTAATGTACAGCGTTTTAATTGTTTTCGGTTCCGTTGGAAATATTTTGGTTGTGATTGCTGTCGTCCGAAAACCAATGATGCGTACTGCTAGGAACCTTTTCATTCTCAATTTGGCCATATCAGGTAAATGAATTAAAAATAAAAAATCAAACTTCTTTTTGTACCTACAAAAGAAAATTCTTTTATTTGCGCACAGATCTACTCTTATGTCTGATAACAATGCCATTAACCCTCATTGAAATTCTGTCCAAATTCTGGCCATTCGGAACGTGTGCAGTTCTGTGTAAAATGATTGCTATGCTCCAGGCAACCAGTATATTTGTATCAACAATATCGATTTCTGCGATAGCTTTTGATCGATATCAGGTAATTATTTTGATAAAAAGTTACCATTGTTTGTTAAGCATATAAAAAATGTTATTCTAAGCACACAAATAATATTGTTTTTAAGGGATGACTTTCTTTTGACATCAGGGAAGCAAAATATAGTAAATATTCGCATATTCGAATCGGAAAATAAAACATTTATCAGAGAACTTTTGATTGCGATAGGGTAGTGACTGTTGATGTAAATGTTTACTTGCAATTATAAATATCGTGTAAGCACTTCATTTAAACACGTTAAGTGCATTCAAATAATAAGGGGATATCCTTTATCAGAAGCATTTTTGTTTGATAAAATTTTATGACATCTGTTTTCCTAATTGTATATCCGACTTGGTATTTGGTAGCTAAATAGTGTGGTAGAATTCAAATAAATTGTTAAAATAATAAAAAAACAAATTCAATTTTAATTGATTTTTAAATGAATAGTTTGACTGCGCCAAAAGTCATATTTGAAATGAGGTTGGATCAATTAATTTTTTTTTTGGTTGCTTTTACAGATTTTTTTATAAAGCTCTGGATCTAACTTACCATTTATATCCATTATACTTCCTGAGAGAAACTATTATCTTGTAACAAAAAGTAATGTGTGTAAACAAAAAGTACGTATACGCCATAGTGCACACAATTTCCTAATACAGTTAATACAAGTTCGTGCTCTTCTAAAATCACTCCGATATTTTTCATCTTTTATTCCTAAGCGTCCTAATGCTCTTATTTATCGTTGGAATGAAAAACTACTATCTTTGCTGTTAGAATTATTTCGAAATTCGATTTCTTGCTTTTTGTGAGCGCTACTACAGGAAAGAAATGTAGTCAAAAAATACTCATTTTATGGAATGTTTTTTTCTTAAATCTTAAAGAAGGGCTTAGGCAAAATTCGGGACTCCAACCTCCTGTCAAAATCAACCATTTTGAAAAACCCGAATCGATCTATATCTCCGAAACTATAAGTTTTGGTAAGGATATTTTTAGAACAAAGTTGTAGATAATATATTTTTCTTTTATTTGTATCTATAGTTGTTTATATGCTGGCTGTTGTTTTGAGGTTATGACCATTTAACTTTAATTTTTTTTTTTAATTTTGCATTTTTCTCTATCCCCAAGAACTGAACGTTAATGGTTTTATAATGAAAAATTGTCAACATTCTTATATATTTAAAAAAAGATGATTTAATGTCGCAGTCAAAAGTTAAAACTATGAATACTCGACATAGTAAGGTCAAGTCAAATTCTGATATGAGTCCTCCACTACAAAATTTTCTAATAGATACAGTAGTACGGGTAAAATAGGTATTTAATAAAAAAAATTGTTACCCTCATGAAACTTGACAAAAACCTTACATTTGCAATAAGATTGAAGAATCAAAAGAGTCCATAAAAATATTTTGGGTGGAAGGGTATTTTTTGGTGGTAAAGAGGGAGGAGGTGAAGACTAAAAAAATAAATAAAAAAATTGGTGAAATTTGGTAAGAGCGTTTCATTTAAAACAAGAACAAGGAATCTAGATAAAGAGTCTAGATAAAGAGAAAAAACACCCTTTCATCTAAAACTATGTTATGGACTCTTTAGATTCTTGGTTCCTTGGCCAAATGTAACATTTTTACCAGTTTTTATTTGGGTACCAATTTTGAAAGGGATGTTAAGCATTAACTCCGTATATTTCCCTCCAACTCAGAAAACCACCCTTTAATTTAAAACAATGTGATAGACTCATTTGATTCTTAGTTACCATAACTAAGGAAATGTTTATACTGAATTTTGTGAACGTAACATTTAAATTATTGGTTATTTGGGACTAAGCACAGAATATCATAGCTCTTAAAAAAACACCCTTTCACCCAAAAAATTTGTGTACTCTTGTTTTTGGTTCAAATGGCAAATAAAATATTTTAACCAAGTTTCATAAATGTATCATTTTTCAGTCAGATACTGTGGTACCTTTTTCACAGAATAATTTCCCCCTTAAAAAAAAACACCCTTTTACTAAAATAACACATCTATTTTTACTTGCTCAATAGAGCAAGTATTGGTTTCGTGTAAAAAAAAATTGAGGTTTTAATCAAAACCAACATTACGATGATGGAGAAGACTAAAAAAGTGGTTTTCGTCATGCCGTCCGTCGGTCTGTGCGTCCGTTCGTCTGTTCGTCTGTTCGTTTATTCGTCTGTGCGTCCATCTGTAAAGAGAGCCACAGCCTAAACGGGTGGACGGATTTGCATACAATTTGGTACAGATTATAAAGGTGTTATTTTGAATAGCCCGCTATTTCGGTAGCTGTCACTTTTGAATCTGTCATTTTTTGACATTTGACAAGTAGAAACTACGCTATTAATAAAAATGGAACGATACACGCTTCAAAAACGCATTGAAATTATTAAAATTCACTATAAAAATGGTGAAAATTTGGTAGAGACGGTTCGTAAAACTAAAACATTTTTGGGTCGTCGTGAAGCAACTTGTCGGACCGCAATACAGAAATTGGTGGACAAATTCGAGCTGTTGGGACAAGTTAGTGATGTGAAGAATAAAATCCGTGCACGTCGCTCAAGAACAACTGAGAATATTGCTGTTGTAGCCCAAAGTGTTGAAGAAAACCCAGGTTTGTCCATTCCTCGTCGTTCTTTGGAATTAGGCATTCCACAAACGTCATTACACCGTATTTTGCATAAAGACTTGGGTCTTAAGGCTTATAAAGTTCAGTTAACACAAGAACTCAAGCCGGCTGATCATCAACAACGTCGTGTCTTTGCTGATTGGGTCCTTGAAATGCATGAAAATGAACCGGAATTTCATCGAAAAATCATCTTGACTGATGAGGCCCATTTCCACCTCAGAGGCTACGTCAACAAGCAAAACTGTAGCATCTAGGGCTCGGAAAACCCAAGAGTTATTGTTGAAAAGCCTCTCCATCCTCAACGCGTGACTGTTTGGTGCGGTTTATGGTCCCGCGGGGTCATTGGACCTTACTTTTTCGAAAATGAGGCTGGAGCAACAGTTACGGTCAATGGATTGCGCTATCGAGAGATGATTAATGATTTTTAATGGCCTGAATTGGATGGTATTGATCTGGACAACGTTTACTTTCAACAAGACGGCGCTACGTGCCACACAAGCAATGAAACCATCGATCTTTTACGGGAAAAGTTTCCGGACCGTGTTATCTCTCGAAGAGGTGATCACAATTGGCCACCGAGATCTTGTGATTTAACACCTTGTGACTTCTTCCTTTGGAGCCACGTGAAAGATAAGGTCTACGCCAACAGCCCAGCGTCGATTCAAGACCTCAAAGATGAAATTCGTGAGGCTATCGAGGACACAGGGCAGCCACTTTGCGATTTGGTTATGGAAAATTTCATGAAAAGGATATGGTCCTGTAAGCGTGGTCTTGGCGGCCATTTGGCTGATGTTGTGTTATTAACGGCATTACCTCTTTATAATGAAATAAACATCCGATCATTTATCTCCAAAAATGCCATTTTTCTTTGAATATCAAAATAACACCTCTTATTGGAAAACCCTTTATTTTTGTAATTTCCAAAGTTGTTTTTTATTTTTGAATATCTCGATTAGAACGAATACCTGTCATATAACGGTTTCGAGTTATTGGATTTTTCTCGAAAACGGCTCTAACGATTTTGATTAAACTACGTTGTAATCGAGATATTAAAAAAAAAAATAACCTTGGAAATTACAAAAAAAGTAATCTATACCAAATTTCATGCAAATCCGTCAACCCGTTTAGGCTGTAGCTCTCTGTACAGATGGACGCATCCCATGAAATCAAGCTGTTTAGTGCAGTTTTCATCAGTAGAAGTCCACTGATTCTCGGACGCTTCCAAATTCTATTCCGGAGTAGATTAGGACACTGTTATGGTATTGGAATTTATATTTGCCCGACCACAACCATTGAACTTTGCTTTATCCATTTCGCTTAACACGTTAATATCGCATGAATTTGCCTTCAAGTTTAATGAATTTAGCATTTTTGGGCGCTACGTTGCAGTTGTCAAGAAGGGTACATCCCAAAAACTTTGAAATGTCATCATATTAAGAACCCATGGTATCAGGTTTCACGTTTAACGGTTTAGAGTTTTCGATACTTATTTTTGTTTTTATTTTGGAGAATTAATAAAATTATTCAAAGATCATAAATGACGAAATAACCACCCTAGTTTAGTCTGTGGTTTTGGACCAAATATCATAAAATTTTGACACTGTTTCAACAAAATTCCACAACTTATTTTCCAACTGCAATAGCTAATAATATTAACAAAATATTCTTCTTTTCTTTATTCCAGGTTATCGTTTATCCAACACGCAACAACCTTCAATTAATGGGAGCAGTCTCAATTCTAATAGGAATTTGGTTTCTCGCCCTAATACTAGCCTCGCCGATGTTCATATTCAAGCAATTAGTACATGCTGATATACCGAGTCTTCTTCAAACGGTCGGCATCAAAGGCATTTCATTTTGCATAGAAGACTGGCCCCATGCTCATGGTCGATTCTACTATTCAATATTTTCCCTGTGCGTTCAATACTTAATGCCAATACTAATAGTTTCTGCAGCCTACTTTGGCATCTACAATAAGCTCAAGAGCCGCATCACAGTCGTAGCGGTTCAAACATCACAACGAAAAGTCGAACGTGGACGGCGCATGAAGCGCACCAATTGCCTGCTCATCAGTATAGCTGTCATCTTTGGAGTGTCATGGCTGCCGCTAAATATTTTCAATTTGTATGCCGATATAAAGCGTTCAGCTGTCACACAGTCCATACTAGTCGGATATGCTTTCTGTCACATGATTGGCATGAGTTCGGCCTGCTCGAATCCGCTGCTCTATGGATGGCTGAATGATAATTTCCGTAAAGAATTTCAAGAATTATTATGCCGTTATAAAGAACCTACTAATGTTGCTCTTAATGGTACGACAGGGCATACACGTCGGAGGCAAAAACATGTCAACATTACCAAGGGGGATCTGAAATTGCTCGATGGACAGCGCATAACTGATTCGGTGGCGTTAACCGAAAATCCAATGTCGACGGAAGTAACGACATTGATGCGGTAAAACTATACAAAATCAAAAATTACCTTCCAGTTTATAGTTGAAACTTTATAGCTAACCACAGTCCCTATAATTCGTTATTCTACAAAGAAACACAACATCAATAAAAAAAAATGATACCCATTACATTTTTCTCCCTACATTATTCCGGTAAAAGAGTTAAAGACCAAAGTTTTCTTATAACTCATAGGTCATAGGTAAAGGTCAGGTAAACTCTTAATTATCTCAAATTTTATTGATATTTTCTTCCGTTTTCAAACTAGTTCCTTATTATTTCTCTACAAGTTTTGCACTACAAGATGCTTTTATCGTTTTTGTTTTTGAATAAGTAGAAATGTAGAAGGGCTGCTGTTTGAAACAAAGTTAATGGATTTTAAAATCTGTTTAAGTTGACACTGTTAAAATGTGTTGATCCGTTTAATTTCATTATTCAAAAGATAGTCAAAAGACAGTTACAGCCTAAGCAGTGCATACCGTACTGTTGGTAGAGTTAGGGAAGGCGATCGGTGGGGGTAGTTATAAGTCTTTTTAGATCTGGTTAAGTTTTAAGGTGGTAAGAAGCAAACATAATTTTTTTCAGGTTAAACTTATTATTTTTCTTGAACATTACTTACTTTACTTAGATGGCGCTTACAATCCAGCATGACTATGGCCTCAACCAACATGCCTCTCCAGCCAGCTCTGTCCCTAGCTAGCTGCTTGCAGTTACGCACGCTTAGTTTGTTGAGGTCGTTCTCCACTTGTGTGCTCCACCTGTTACGTTGTTTTCCTCTGCTGCGTACACCATTGGGATGGATTTGAAGACTCATGGGGCTTGTCCATGCGCTTTACCTGAAGACTCATCGGGCTTGTCCATGCGCTTTACCTTTACCATGACAACTTTTGAAAGGGTAATCAAAAAAAAAAAACTACGCTCTTAGTTTTTTCAAATTTCAAACTTTTATTATAACCAAAATTCCATATAAAGTCAGCATGCCGTGCCTTTGGTTAAAAAGAAAAAAAAACTATTTTGTGACGTCTTTCCATATAAAGTTAGCATGACATATCCAGTATTTCGGAAATCACCTGTCAAAACAAAAAAAATTTTTGCTCATAAATTGCCACATTGGGCTTATAAGTGAAATGCAAACCCAAATAAATTGCCGCACTCTTGGTTTTTTTTCAGAAAAAAATAAAAATTATTCTCAGTTTTATTCAACATTGTTGAATTATTTCGCAATTTTCAGTCGTTGCCATTAAAGTTAGTTGGCAACACTATCATTTCAAAATTGTCAATTTTTTGAATGAGGATCAATAAGTAATATCTCGAAATTACTTATGACAAACAAAAAATCAAAATAATAATTCAAACCTATCTCTTAGGGCATTAGCTAAATAATGTGTATATTGCTGACTAAAATGGTCTTGTTTTTGTGAATTCGTTTTTTATTCCAGTTCGTGATTTATTTCCAGTTTATTGTTTTTATTGCTTGTTCCGGGCGCCAAATTGGAACCGCCATTTTATAAAGAAAAAAATTAGCAGACTTTTTGTGTTTCTTAGAATGAAATCTCTAAGTGTACCAAATTTAGTAAATGTTCGTCAAGAAATGGCCACGGAAATGATTTTTGTCGATAAAACTTATGAGAACCACCACTGTGTGCCGTATAGGCTGGATCGGATATTTGAAAACCGAAAAGTCGAACTTAAACTAAAAAATCTCAAGTTTTACGAGTCCAGTACGAAAACTCACTATTTGTGAGTTTTGATCAAATTAAAAAAAAAAAAAATTATGTAGAAGAGCACATAATCTATTTTTTGTAAAGACTCTTTTCGATAGGACATGTTGTTTAGGAAAAATATCACAAAAAACACTATTTTCGACATTTGAATCATTTAAAAAATCGCGATATCTTCCAAAAGATTGCTTGTAGAAAAAAATATGTCTTAACATGTTTCTTGGGAATCGCAAAACCTTAAAATGCCCAACATACTTTTTTAAATAGCTTCTCTCGTTTCAAAGTTATATACAAAAAACAAACATTTTCGAGCCATTTTCTGGGCTCAAATTTTTTTGTGTCTATTATTTTATCTGGACTATTTGAGATGTTACATGAACAAAAACTTTTTAATTAATATTCAAAAACACCATCAAATAATCTAAGGTAATACTACCATGTTTAGGCATATCATGAGCATCGATTTTTTCCGTTATTTGCTATAAAATGGATAATTTCGGAAAATTGCCATAGAAGGTTTTTTTAAGTGTCAAATCGTCTCATTTTGGACTTTATTTGTAATGCCCTGATGATATTTTAGTCAGAATGAATCAATTAGACAAACAAAAAAAAACTGTCCGCGGAAATTTCTTGAAATTTTCCAAAATTAGTTTTTGTGTTTTAAAAACATTATCGAAAATTATTTCAGGCAAAACGATTTTCTACAAAATTCTTCTGACTCTTTTTACCTCAGACTGATCACTCAGAATCACTTTTGAAAAAAAAAACGTAAAGTGACGAAAATGTCGGGTTTTCAGGAAAAACAAAAATATTTGTGAATGTAACCGAAATTATTTATATTAAAAAATTACGCTTTATAAAAGTTTTCGCCAAAAAACATTAACTTTATTTAGGATTTTATAATTTTAAAAATTTCGTCAAAAACCAAAAAACTCAAATTGACAAAGTTTTCATAATAATAAAGTATAGATTACAGTATTGTCAACAAAACAACTTTGACACTTTTTGCCATATGAAATGTCGAAAAATTAGGGTTTTCGTATGCAGCTCTTAAATGCTAAATTCAACCAAAAAGATGTTTTCACCATTTGTGGCTTATAAGACTCATATGAAAAAGCATTCAAATTTTTTTTTAATAGCTTTCATCTAATAATATACAATGCTTTCAAAAATTGGTAAAAAGTCGAAAAAACTGTTTTTTTTTTTTGCTCTCTGATCATAAATGGTGAAGTTTTCGAAAACCATCTTATGGCCATTTTGTAGATGATAGTATCTTCCATAAGAAATATGCCATGACAAGTTTTTCGATCAGTTACCTACAAGATATCGCAATTTACAAAAAATTCCAATTTCAAAATACTAATTTTTCGATTCGTATTATTGAATTCGCAATATTTTGTAACGGATCCACTAGTATCGAAAAACTTGCAACTACAATGGTGCAGTGGATGTATTCCTTGATAGTCCGATCATTTGGTAGGGAAAATGGGGGTAAGCTGGAAAGTTTTGGTGGAGTTTTTTTTATGGGCTTATTTTATAGTGTTTTAGGTGCTCTTTCCGAATTTTCACTTTGCCAACTCAATATCCTCGGCGTAACTCACCATTGGTGCCCAAAAACGGTTCGTCGGGAAAATCCCACTTCTTATCTTTTTTAAGACTAAAAATGCTTTTAGAAATTTAATTTCATAAAAAAATGTTGATCTTATTTTATCAAGTAAACAATGTAACTGCACGAACTGTAAATATTTTGGTGTATTTAGTTTTAGGGCGCACAGTGCGGTTCGAGTTGTATGAAAAATCGGTCTTAAAATATAAAATCTGAACCAGAGATTATAATTTTATAAGACATTTAAACGCGGCGCGCGCGCCGGTGCATTGTCTTGGTGAAAAATTGTTTTTCGTTTTGCTAATGGGTGCGATTTTTACCATTTTTCCATCATCAGCAACAATCAGCAACTATATAGCTGTGTTCACTGGCTGTTAGCTGGCTATCCCTTTTCCAAGAAGGCAATGACTAAAATATCCTGTATTTCTCGAAATAAATAAGCCATTACCTTGCCAGCCGACTACTGTTGCACTTTTGGCTGCCAGGGACGTGCGTCCGCTGGCTTCCATCCCCTCAGATAACTGTCGATTCAACTTCAGGTGTATTCATATTTCATCGCATACCAATAAAAAAAAAAAAAAACTATTTTTTGCTCCGACAAAACAGCTATAACAGCTCTCTTAATCATCGATATGTTTCTGTTTTTGGTTCACTGTAGGCAAACTTTGAAAAGAGTTTTGCGATGGTTGATTTTCCTGGAACCGAATCTGGACAGTGATTATTATTATCAACCCATGCATTCGCTTCAACTGTGTTTTTCCCATTAAAAGCGATCTTTTATCAAAATATGAAATTTTTTTTTATCCATGGCTTCCAAATGCGAAAATTACGCGTGTAAAATGCCGAATCAATATTACTGCGCAATATTCCTAGTATGTCTCTTTGCTTATTTTGTGTCTGCCTCGTTGTGAAAATGAAAAATATTGAGTACAAATTCAGAAAATATTAAACTTTTTTAATATCAATCAATATATTGTGCAAACCGAAAATATTGTGCAATACAGCCCTTAAACGGTCAATATAATTGCATAATATTGAGTATTATTTTTATTGTGTCGTGTAAGGCCGGCATAAGTGAAGCAACTTAAACACGCGTAATTTTCGCCTGAAATTTTGAAATCTGTCATTGAATGGGTGGTAATTCATATGGGTTGCTTAATTTTGTGGGATTTATAAGCCAATATGTTTCCAGCCAGCAAAATTGTTCTTGCAAACTGCATTCAAAGAAATAAGGTCATGCAGGCATTTTTGTTTAATTTATTTTTTTTATTTTTAACGCGTTTTGTATTTTTTTGATGATTGTGCTGATTGACATCAATGTTCATCTAACAACAAGAATTTTGAAAACAAAAACGATACTATCGCTTTTTTCCTTACAACTTACTTTTTCACTATCACACACTTAGGTATACCACCAAATCCTTACACTGTGTAACATTTTGTATATATAAATCAAATTTTCATCTGAATCAGTTATAAATCCTTCTTGGTTTTTGAGACATTTTTCGAAAACGCATCATTGACAAATAAATCAAAGATTGTATATTTTTTTATAAACAGTCAATTTATGTATGAAATTTTAAGTAGTTTTTATTTATTTTTGTTTTCTCATTCAAGGGTTAATCTTCGAGACTTAAAAGAAGACATGTGATGCAGATGCGAACAAAAAATGATTTTTTTTTTTATTGATTTAATTAAGTATATGGTGTAAGTATTTAATTTAATGTAGATTTTATTATAAATAATTTTGTTCTAAGACCAAAAATAAGTAGATTTTTTTTAAATGATAATAAGAACAATATAAAATACAATACCTTATAGAATTTAAATACAAAAAAAAAAAAATAAAAGAGAAAATATTTTTAAACATTAAATAGCTCACAATAAAATTAAATTTATTAAATATTTTAGAAATTAATTACTAAGAGTTATACATAATGTAAAAAAATATTTAAAAAAAAAATACTACTTTTATGAATGTATAATAAAATTTAATTTTCTTAAAAAAAAGTTTTAACTTAATAATGGTCGTGTTATTTTATTCTGATATTTTCCAGGAATTTAAAAGTAAGTATTGTTTCGAGGGGAACTGTTTAGATTATGTGGGCATTACATGGCAGCGTATAGTTCTATATTAAATCAGTTAAGTGGCCCCAATACGCCAAAGGACCTCAGGACGAAAAACTTATGAAAAAATAGGTATAACCCCTTTAATATTGAAAGGGATAGTACCTATTGCTTCCAAACTAACGGGTGATTTTTTCGCTGGTTTGGTTTTGGCAACACTGGTTTTGACAGCTGACGTGTGTTTAGTACCTTGTGTTACTATTAAACATCTTCAGTTTGGTTTGCAATTTAACCATGGATCGTCTTACAAATGAACAGCGCTTGCAAGTTATTGAATTTTGCTATCAAAATTCGTGCTCGGTTCGAAATGTTCATCGCGCACTGCTTCCATTTTATGGTCGGCATTCTCGACCTTCTGAGCAGTCTATTCGGAAGATTGTGACCAAATTTCGCACCAAATTTACTTTGTTGGACATTAAACCACCAACACGTTTACGTACTGTGCGTAGTGAAGAAAATATTGCGGCCGTATCAGCTAGTGTGACAGAAGACCGCGAAATGTCGATTCGGCGCCGTTCCCAGCAGTTAGGCCTTTGTTACAGCACTACGTGGAAAATTTTGCGGAAGGATTTGGGCGTAAAGCCTTTTAAGATACAGCTGGTGCAAGAACTAAAGCCAGCCGACCTACCACAACGCCGAATTTTTGGTGAATGGGCTCTTGGAAAGCTGCCGAGGATCCGCTTTTTTATCGAAAAATTGTGTTCAGTGATGAGGCTCATTTTTGGTTGAATGGGTACGTAAATAAGCAAAATTGCCGCATTTGGAGTGAAGATCAGCCAGAAGCATTGCAACAGCCACATGCCACACAGCACGTGAAACAATGGCGCAATTGCAAGGCGAGTTTGGTGAACAGTTAATTTCACGTTTCGGGCCGGTCAATTGGCCGCCTAGATCGTGCGATTTGACACCATTAGATTATTTTTTGTGGGGGTATGTCAAGGCTTATGTCTATAGGGACAAGCCCGCTTCGATTGACGCACTGGAAGCCAACATCCATGCATTCATTCGTGAGATACCGGCCGATATGTGTGAAAGAGTATGCCAAAATTGGACTCAGTGGATGGGCTACCTGAGACGCAGCCGCGGTCAACATTTGCATGAAATTATCTTTAAACATTAAATTGCAAGGTTCAAACTATCGATTCAAAAAAATATTTCATTAATTTTTTTGATATTTTTGTGTTTTTTTTTTAAGTTCTAAACCTCTTAAAAAATCACCCTTTATTACTTTTTCAAAAAAAAAAACATAATTTTTTTTATAAAAATCAAATTATATATCATTTTTTTTAATTTCTGACAATTTTTAACCGAAATATAAGGATTTTAATAAAAAGCTAAGAGGATTTCATTAATATAGGAAAAAAATTCCAAACAGTACGATAACTTTGGCGCCGAAAATTGAGTTGTCAAATACAACAATATTTTGTTATGGATGTGGGTGTCTATCTCCCCCATCTGGGTGGGAGGGGCAATTTCATGAAAAAAGTTTTTAAAATGGAGGGAAAAATATTAACAAACAAGGGTAGAACATAGAATTAAATATCATACTGTTTTTGAAGCCAACCTATTCATAGGATCCGTTCCGTCAGCAAAAAACAAATCCGTTGACGAGGTTGGATATGATGGAAATGGGTGACGCATACTTAGCTTGAACTCTTGTTATTCTTACAGCAAACTTCAAACTACTTGATTCGTGCAATGTTTTCTGATCCAATTACTTATTTACTTACTTAGGTCCTCGGAACTTGATGAGTCCGTTTTGATCTCCTAAAGCGGCATAGGGCCTCCACTACTCCTTTGCACCATCGTGTACGGTTTCAGGAAATATATCGCAGTTCTCTCCAGTTCTTCCCCAGCTGTGCAGATTCGCTTTTGACTTACCTGCGTCATGTGCTTGTCGGCCGAATCGACCCTCTACCTGCCTGTGTGAGAGCGTTCCACTAATTTGCTTGCGTATGACCAATCCACTGCTTTCAGTCCCACGATCCGCGTAGTCCAGACGTTTTAGTTTAGATGTTAGACACCATTGAATTCCACCATTTTCAATTCTCTGTTGACACTATCAAACGTTTTTGTCAAAATCAATGAACAGCAGTTGAAGTGATGATTGATATTCGACGCACTGTTAAATATTGATCCGCAAGGTGTTAATGTGGTCAACACAGGAAGAACCAGTGCGGAAACCTGTTTGTTCGGCTTCAAGTGAGTCTTCTAGATGTTTCTTCATTTACTATAATACAATTTTTGCTTCTATCTTGGCAATCGAATGCAGAACGCAAATCCCTCTTCAGTTTCACACTGCATCAAATCTCTTTTCTTCGAGAGCTTGACGATTATTCCCTTTTTTCACTTCTCTGGGAAGCACTCAGAGTTCCAAGCTCTGGCTATGAGTGGATGCAGTAGCTCACCCGATTTCGTTTGTGCTGCTTGTAAGAGCTCTGCAGGAATACCGTCTAGTCCTACCACCTTCTTGTTCTTCAGTATTTTAATTGCGGCAATGATCTTTTTTCTACTGGGAGGTGTTGTTGCGAATTCGGGCATTTATTGAATGCGCATCACTGGCTTACACACGGTTTAGTACCGAAGCCAAGTGTGAGCTGGTCCTCATCCGAATGGAGCAGGGAACCATATATATATTTCACCAGGTGTTGATTGGAGCATTGTACTCCTATAAGCTCCTTGGTGATTCTATAAACAGTTCTGCTGTCACACCGATTTGCGGATTTTTCAGTTAATGGGTTGATATACGCTTGTCACGTCGCACGCTTCGGTAAACTTCTCTCATCTCCATGCGATACGTAGACTCTAGCTCGTTTATCTCTGCTGCTTGAGTAGCTTTGATGCGAGCTCGAAGTTGTTTTCTTTCCTTGATCTGCGCCCAGGTTTCTGCGAACAGCCAATCACTCCTTCTTTATTGAGTCCGACCGACTATTCTTTCAGGTTAGGAAAGCATTTTTCACAGCACACCATTGGTTCTTGATGGAGGTAGGATCTCAGTCCTTGGCATTCGGGTGTTTGCTGTAGGGATCTCCAAACTGCAGCTGTGTGAAATCGTACGAGAGCTACCATCAGATGGTGTTGCTGGACCATTCCCATGCCTGCCACTCTTCATTTCCCGACGTGCAGGAGACTACTCCTAAAACGTCGACTGATTGCAAAATAGTCAATTTGGTTGCAGGTTGCTTGATGCCTACTGATTCTCGGACACTTCCAGGTTCTTTTCCGAAGTAGAGTAGTACAGTGTTATGGGTTGGGAATTTATATTTACCCAAGCATAACCATCGAACTTCGCTTAATATTTGTTTCGCATGAACTCGCGTTCAAGTTGGAGGAATCGCGAGTTTTGGGGCTTTTCTCTGCAGTTCTCGAAAAGGGTACATACATTCCAGAAACCAATCTCTGTTCGGGTACAATTAGTGGCATATCTAGAAAAAAATTTGGGAGAAAGCTCGAATATCTGAACTCCCTCTAAATCTATAAAATAGCCAAAAGTCGTAATTGTTTGATCAGTCCCTATCCGAGGCGTAGTGTCAGTTCCGTTAACTGGATTTCCTTCAGTTTACCAAGAATGCTAACCTCCGTAAACCTCTCCTAGAGGTATATCAAGCTGTATCTACTGGTTTCTGTTCTCCTGAGCTGGCAAACCTTCAACCTGGAAAAATGGCTCACTCGAGATGGCTTACTTCAGCTAATCGCATACTGAGACTTTATGTTAGTAGTCTTCGTCTTTGCTATTGCTTGTCAACTACGTCGTCAAATTATACGCTCCAATTTGGTTCCGAATCAAGCGACAGGCGTCTTTTAAGGATGGAACCAAACATATTTTCCAATTAATTATGTACTCTCGATATTAACCCGAAAATTTGAGATGTGTTGTGGATTCTGTTATAGAAAGAAATGCTTAATTTGCACATCCAGAAAACCTGCCTATAATGCCGTCTACCATAGAATGTACCACAAAAGACTTTCCGAGCAGGTTCCTCTTTGCTCATACGAGCTAGGTGCCCTGCCCACCGGAGTGTACCGAGCTTAATTTTTGTTACTATGTCTGCTTCAAGGTAGATTGCGTAGAACTCATGATTGGGGCCTACAATTCTCCGTAAGACTTTTCTCTCGAACGCGGCTAAGAGGTCACAGTGCCTTTTGCTTAGCACCCAAGTCTCGGATCCATACATGAGTACTGGCAGGACAATGGTCCTGTACAGCAGCAGTTTTGAAGTTATGGTTAGATTTCTGGATTTGAATAGCTTTGACAGACTGTAGTAGGTTCTGTTGGATTTGAGAAGCCGCCCGCGTATTTCTTCTTCTATGTTGTTATCGGCTGCTACTGTTGACCCAAGGCATTTAAAGGATTGCACCACTTCAAATTCGTGCTCCGCTACCTTGATTGTTTGTCCCAACTGTTCTTCTATAAGTCTATAAGTATGTTGTTTGATAAAAGAGACCATATTCGGGAGCTGGCATTGCGAAGAATAAAATAAGCTAGAGAAGCTGAAAGTATCAACAAACGCAGGATTATATATCCACCATATAACCACCAGAGATCGACTTCTCTGCTAAAGATTTTACCGAAATTATTTTGTGGAACGAATGTCAGGTAACATCAACCCCAATTCTTCGACATATTTCTTTTGAAGACCTTCACATCATGGCAAAAGATTAGAGCTTGGAAATTGTTGACTTTCCCTGTCACACCCAATCTGTGGAAAGATGTGTTAAACTGGTAACAGAGGCATCACAGAGTGTAACTGTCCCTTCTTCTAGAGATGGCTTTATTAGAAGCAAATTGAAATCTCGAGCAGAAATGCCAAATTTTGGACACAAAAATAAGTTATGTCATTAATTAAAAATTATTTCTTGCTTATTTTGTTTTTATGTGATTTGTTTAAATAATATTAATAATAAAATATAATTATAAATAATAAAATTTTTTTTTGACACTAAACCAATACTTGCCCTATAGAGCAAGTAAAAAAGTCTCAAGGTGTCCAGCAGCTTCTGACTCATTTTGGTGTTGTATCACATAACTAACTGTTATTCATTAAGAAATCAGCCATTGACGGTCTATAAACTCTCCTGTTAGTAGTCTCTAATAAATTAAAGCAGAAATCTAAGCCCAGAAAAAAATGTCGTCAGCAATTGAATCGAGTACATAGGTATTATTAATTTTGCAATTTGCAAAATCCAATCAATGCCTAATGTTTTTTGTAAGTCAGCTGTCACTTTTCATTTACATATATTTTTTGTTGTACACCCACACTCCCAAAGCCAATAAATCACTTTGATATGCGTGGCTGGGTGTATCACGATTTCACGATCTCCTCTCCCAACAACTTTTTATGCCGATATGTCTACCTCACAAACAAACGAACACAAAAAAAAAATCAAGAAAATTAGTCAAACTGGTTAAATGACTTATTAACATAAAAAATAAAAGCAAACAAGCAGCTCGTGTTGCCACAAATCTTAAAACTTATCAACAAACTAAATAATCAACTTTGAGGTGAAAAACCATTTCCGCAAACTTTCCTCCTTCGATCTCCCGCGATGACAAAAAAAAAAACTGAAACAACGTTACGCATTGGCGAAAATATTATTTATTTACATTCATTTTTTTTTTTTTTAATTTATACAATTCACAGCTGGAGAGTAGGTTTATTCTAGTTGTTATAAAAATGTTCTTGACATTGTCACAGTCTTGAACTTATGTCGTAATTTTTGCCATCCTATCCAGTTCCAGTGAGCCCTGCGACAACTTCCGGTGTTATTTGCACACATTCACCGTACGAATCGAAATATTTGCATTTACCTTTCGCTTGAACAGGAGCCACAGGCGCTGCTAGGAGCAATTCGCCTTCGGCAGGTCGGGGAACAATGTAATTGGCAACATTTGCAGGATAAGAATTCACTAGCAATGGCAATGGGGCGGTGAAAGTCAAGATGAGAAAAGCGAAAGTCAGTACTTTTACTGAAGAAGTCATATTGTGTTTTTTTGTTGTTGTTGTTGTTTCAATAATATCGTAGGATATAAGATGTATATAATATATTTTGTGTTTCTCATGCACAACACACCTTGAATTAAATAGCACACCTGAACTGAACCGCACAACAGTGATACTGAACTGACATTTCGAATTTTCGATTAGATGACGGTTAGAGTTGGAAGAAAGGTGTTTTGTTCAGAAATGCGCCTTTTTCTGAAGGTAAACCCGTTTTACAAAATGGCTAATGGAGTTTTCGTTTTCATTTTCGTTTTCGTTTTCGCGTCCTATTGTTGTGTTTTTTTTTTTTTGTTTTGTTTGTATGTATGCAAATATAAGAGTAGGTATAACACAAACCTAATTTATCTCATTTTGCATCTTGTTATTGTGACCAGGTTAACTGTAACCAACCATACCATCGCAATGGTTGTTTGTTGTATCTATTTTTATATTTATCGCCTAGGGCTTTGTGAAGGTATAATAGCTCCATTGATTTATGATATTGAAATGCGGGGGAATAGATAATGAGGTAAGCATCAGGCATAACCTCGTTGCTACCGCATGTGAATATTTTATAAAATTTTTGTTGTTTTTCTTGGTAAAGGTGCATATATGCTGTGATGCTTTTTTTCTCAAAGACTGAGGTAAGCTCGCTTCGGATTCCAGGGTTTTGTCTAAGAAAGCTTAGTAAAACTCGATGAAGAAGAAAAAGACGAATTCTTTCCAATTGCTTGTTCTTTTATTGATTCAACGGATTTTTTAATTTTATAGCTTCAGTTCGTGATCTTAAATTTTGAAATTTTAAATATTTTATACGGGCTCTCATACAAGCGAGTGTTGCCACTGTTGGAAAAAACGTCCGAAGTGGATTTACAATAAAAATGCGTTAGATTTTCTTGCAGAAGATTTGTATTTTTTTAAGAACCAGTGTCGAGATTAAGCAATTTCGGCGAGTGAAGTGAGATGGCTCGCTAACTCGCCTATTTGAAATGAGTAAGTTCACATTTATTTTCGAACTCATCATTCATGTCATTCATGTCATTTCTCTGATTTAAATTTGATTTTTTTGTTTTTTTAAGCCTAATTTACAGTTCAGCCCAAAAACAAAAAAAAATATATTTACAAAACTGTTTTCTGTCATTTCTGTCCATCGTCCACCTCAGATAACACATAGGAAACTTTTTTTTTTTTTGTAACCAATCAAAACAATGGGCTAAGAATGCAATTTGTTGCATTTGAAGCCTCTGGTAAAAAATTGATATAGGGAAAAAGGGTAATTTATGTATTGGGTACGGTGATTTGAAAATATAAACATCAAAATATCGTATAAAACTATGCCCAAAACGGACTAAAATTTGCTATAAAATTATGTTTTTTGTTTTTGCACGATGAACTGTAAACTAGGCTTTAAGGAAAACAAATTACGAGTTTTGTTAACTAGCAAAAAAACCTAAAAAAACTCAGACAGTTCAGTGATTGTATGAATTTAGGACCACTTTATGACCATTTCTTTGATACCACCTCGCTTATTGTATTCTATTGGAACAGCTTTGAATTTCTCACGAGCATTTGTAATTGTCATTTAATGGCGACGTTTAAAATTATGCAGAGCTCGGATTATTTCCTATTGAACGCAAACAAATTATTAATTAAAATTAATTCAACTAACTTTTTTTATTTCTCAGCGAACTAAAACAAAACTATTTTCTAACGTTACTTTGATTTTTTTTTATATTTGATTTTTGACATTCAAAATAAAAAAATAACGCATACTTATCCAAAAGTATAAATTTTACCTACACATTCATAACTCGCCTTCGAAATATCAGGGGTGTAATCTGACGTTGAATTCCACTCACCGACTCACTCACTTTTGCTAGCTTAACCGATTTTCGACCAAAAGTGACTCATCTCACTCACTCGCCTCGATTTCGAAAAAGCTAAATCTCGACACAGGACTTTTTTATGTGAGGAAAAAGTCACTTTTACTGATTCTTTTGGCTTCTCAATAGTCTTTCTTGACATCGTCTAATTCTTAACATAGAATTACGTTTTCTAAATTATTTGCATTGAATTTATTTCTAACTGTGGAAATTTGATGTGGCAGAGAACACAACATAATTATAATGTACGTAAAACTAAAAGTGCAGTAGATAGCTTTTAGAGGCAGTACATTTATTTTAGGAAAAAAAGCAGTAGATGCTACAACAAGATGTTGAAATAATAAGACTCAGAGTGATCCGAGGGGTTCAGAAGGAACCAAAAATACAATACTAATGTTGAGTTGTACTAAATATATTTATAAACCATAGCTCAGAAGGAGTATTCAATAACAAAATATTTATGGTCTAAAAAGGCCCAATATCAACAATAGGTCGTACTTGCAACCCGTAATCGAAGGGAGTTATACTAAAATATGAAATACACAATTGGATATATTCAAGTCTTAGCCTCGAATTATTAACAAATTTTCCCTTCTACTTATAATTATTTTTACACAAACCAAATGTGAATTGTTTGAAATAAAGTGAAAAACTAAAAGATAATAATAATCCTTTTTTTTTGGGGGTTTTCAACAACCTGGTAAGCCTAGTAAACGTGGTAAAATGGTAATTCTGGAAATCGAACTGTCAAATTTTTTTACAGGAAATCTGTACCAGAATATGGTTAATTTTCCCACACAAATTTGTTTGGTAAAAGTTTACCATCTGGAAATGGTAACTCTGTGGAAAACTTTTAACGTTTAATTTTGGCCAGTTCAGATATATCCAGCACAAATATGTAGTTAGTTGATGAAAAAAAGGAAATAGTTGACGAAGACAAAAACTTTTTTATACAAAACATTATAGTCTATAGAGTGTCATTGAAATATTTCTTTTAAATCTCAGGTCTTACGAATAAAGTACGAAAACTCGTACTTGAATAACTTTTTAAGCATACATAGGACTTTTGGGGACTTTTGACATTTTACTTCTACAGATGTTTCAATATTCAACTCTATGAATTATTTCTCGGTTTTCATCTTTTTATGTCTATTTTATCTGGACTATAGCGCAGCGTCAAAAATCTTTCATGTATAAATTTCTCTCCTTGATAAATGCAACGAATTTGGGACAACAAACACATCAAAAAGACGAATAACAATAGCATACTTTGAGGAACTTCTAAAAATACAAGTCTATTCAATGCAATTGATAAATGATAATTCCTATAATTAATAATTATTGGTGGAAGCAAAGTCATATGGTGGAATTTGTGTAGTGAGTAGTGCTCGTCCTTATGAAGGACGGAGGAAAGTTTTTCAAAAACATAAAATGAATAACTACAAGACTTAGCACCGCAAAAAAATTTAAATTGACGGAATAAAAGGAGTCTTATTATGATTTATTTTATTTCACATCATTTAAAGAAAAAAAAAATAATATTGAATATTGTTTTCCTTAGAAAAAAAGTCATGGAGAGTTAACAATTTTTTTTTTGTTAGTTGAATACAAATATAATATCCGTATTTAAATGAAAAACGATACTTTTGTCTATATAATCCGATAGATCAATAGCCATTATTGGTCGAACAAAAATCTCATGGCTAAATTAGAAAGAACTTCTAGGAATTTTGCTATATCGAAAAATATTGGTAATTTCCAAAGACATTTTATTTAAGTCTTGAGTAACTTAGACTAAAATATTAAGTGCATAATCAATCCAAAATGATCCAATTTGACAAACAAATAAAACTGCGTATGGCAATTACCGAAATTTCCCGAAGATATAAATAAGAATCGAAAAAATCGAATATAATTTATTGTAATGGTAAAAAAAAAATATTTTCACTCGTGATATTCTGATTTTAATGAACATCGGATTATTTTTTGAGGTTTTTAGATGTCTTTCATTATTTTACTTTTGACACAAAGTTTTTTAATACAAAAAAAAACACCCTTTCACCCAAAATATTTGATTGGACTTTTTAACTTGAAAGATTTTTGACGCTGCGATAGCCAAAATTATTTTTAACAATTATTTTAAATTTTGTATTTTTCCATACATGCAGTCACACTACTGCATTAAAATTTTCAAAAACAAAAGAAGTTTCTGGATTGTCATGAGAATTTAAAGCTGCATACCAAATTTTATTAATGTTTCATTATAATAAATAAACTTTTACATTATCCACTTCTTTTGCTACTTAAATGCAGTTTACAAAAAGAAAATAGTTGTATTTTGGGGGACTTTGGACAAGCTATAGAGAGTGACATTCTGCCTCGATACCAATAAAAAAATCATGAATTCATTTTCTTACCTTCGACCCTATCTTTCCTGGTCTTGTTGTTTATCCTTGTATTTGATACTTCAGTTTTCAAGATCGAATAATAATTGCAAATACACTTTATGAGGTGAATATGGGTCACTTTGGCGAATGCGTAACATATCTTTTTTTAGAAAAATTTAACAAATTAAAAAAAGCTCCGTCCGAATGTAGTTCAAGGCTATTATGTATTAAATTAGATTGAGAATTTTAGCTTTTGGTGTTTTTGAAAAATTATTTTTGACCCATGTACCATGAATTTTTTTCAAAATTTAGTTTTTAGATGTTGATACGTAATATATTAAAAATGGCATACCAATTTTTTTTTTATTTTTTTTTTAATTAAAAAAAATAGTTTTCTTTATAAAACGTCTCGTAGGATTTTCAAAAAAAAAAATTCTAAAAATTTGTCTTTATAAAAGAATATTTAATTAACTAAAAAAAAAATGGTTAGAGCCGTTTTTGATAAAACTCGAATGACTCAAAAATGTTGTATGGGAGGTACTCGTTCTAGATGAGGTATTCAAAAACGAAAAAAAAATCAACTTTTGAAATTATGTTAAAATTATCTGTACCGAATTTGAAGAAGATCAGAACATGCATTTAGGCAGCGGAAATGTGTACTGATGGACGCACAGACGCATAGACCGACGGACGGCAAGACAAAAACCACTTTTTCGGACGTCTTCATCATCGTAATGTAAGTTTTGATTACAACCTCAATTTTGTTTTGAAACGAAACCAATACTTGCCCTATAGAGCAAGTAAAAACTGCTATTTTCGTACAGCTTATTTAACGGCCTTTAGTTCATAAGAAAACTTGGCGTTTCAACCACTTGCAACTCACTTGGACTTATTAGTTGGCTTAGTAGTAAGGCACCTTCTCAATACGCAAATTTTGTTTATATTCAGTTATTACAAATTCATTATGCCAACTCTACTTTTATATTTTTCTACAAACAAAAACATAAACACGATTGGATTTTTTAACGAAGAACGAGTCACCGTTAACCCCTCCGCAAAACAAATGCTTACCCAATTTCGTTAAGCTAATGATTAGGTTCACACAGAACATTTTTCTTACATACATTCAAAGTAAAAAAAGTATTTTCCGTACGTTGGCACAACCGAGACCATCAAATGTCTTTGATACCACATCCTTATTAAAAAAAAAAAAAAAAATCCAGCGAATTATTTTTACATGTTTTTTTTAAAGTCTACAATTTTCAATTATTTTGGTGAACAACGTATTTTCTCAGAACTCGAATCTCTCTGAGGGGTAATACCAGTCGAGACACATAAGTTAATTTTAAATTATATTCTCAGGCTTTAACTTGTGATTTTTCTTCCATATATTTTATACACAAAATATCCTTGAGAAGCATTGACATATCAGCTTTGTGCTTTCAATTTTATGTTTAAACTTGTAAGAGTGTGAAGATGTAGTAGGTACCTTCACAATAATTTTGTATGAGGCATTTATTTTCAATAAAAAATAATAATTGATGATAATCACATAATAGAGTCATAATCGTAAACTTTTAAAGAGGTTGGTAAAGAATACTACCAATTATTACAACTAACTAAGAACTTAATTGCAAACTATCAACAAAATACCGTCACGACTTAAATTTAAATATAAAATATTTAAATGCTTTGTAATTAGAATTCTCATGTACTTAGTTAATACATCGCACCATGAAAATAATTTGAATTAAATATTCAATAAAATTGAAATCTTTGATTGTACTAATTGATTACTTTGATTTCGTCCTTCATGAAAAGGTTAAAATTAAATTCTACCCAAAGGTAATTATTACGTGGAGCAGAATTACTTCGCTGAATAATTGGTGTTACTTTTTCTAATAAACTTGTAGTCAGATTCACAAGATTTAGGAGGCAATATGTTTGGAAGATTATTTAGATTAGATTGAATAAAAAAAACAAGAGGCATAAAAAGAGAGAAACCTATTTTTTGTATGAGCAAAACATCAAAAAACCATTTTTGTATTTTACATACCCCTTACATACCCTTAGCGAGATAAATACAATAGTGGACTAGCTAGCAATGAAAAATCAACGGCATAAAGAACATCAAGCACAAAAATTGGGTAACCAGCAGCCCTATTGTAGTTAGAAAATAATTCCAATGGCTGCGGGGGTTTGAACATGTTACTTTTTCTTAGCAAAAAACGTCATCGGTGGAAGGCCTAAACTTTGATATAACACAGTTTTTATGATTCTATGGAAGGGAAACAAATTGGGAGAAGCCGTATTAGAAACAATAAAGGGTTGCCAGTTGTCATCAAACACAAAAAATATAATCAAACTAGATTTAAAAAAATAATGATAAGATCCTATGCTAAAATTCGAAGAGGCGAAAATGAGTATTAAAAAGTTTCCAGAAGTCATACATTCAATAAATAAAAAAAAAAACAAAAAAAAAAATATAGAAAAGAAACACTCTTCTGTATAAGGTAGGTAGGTGTAACTAGAGTTGGTATAAATATGTTGTACCTACGCAAAAAACGGCAGAAGTCTACATAAGTTGAACCAAAGAGTTGGTAAAAATCAATATTTTACACTTTTTTGTTAAAACAAATTCTTGCAAAAATTCTTCTGACCAATGTAATTCATATTTTTACTTCCTCCATAGGGCAAGAAATTGTTACCGTACGTCGTCGGTCGGCGTCGGTCTGTGCGTCTGTGCATCCGTGCGTCCATCAGCACACATTTCCACTGCCCAAACGCGTGAACGGATTGTCTTCAAATTTGGTAGAGATGATGTTTTATGTAACATCGAAATTTTTTTTTTTTTTTTTATTCTGAATATCTCATCTAGAACGAGTACCACCCATACAGCATTTTGGAGTTATTCGAGTTTTCTCGAAAACGCCTCTAACGATTTTGATTGAACTTTTTTATTTATGATTACTTCTAAAGCGATAAATTTAAAAAAACAATTTTGTAAAATCTATCGACCCGTTTTTTGTTTTAAATATTTTTTTATTAAAAATTTTTTAAACGATTAAAAACACAAAATTGGTATGCCATTTTTAAGATATTATTTATCACCATCTTAAAACTAAATTTTGAAAAAAATCATTGACCTAATATAAAAAAAAAAAATAATCAGAAAATTGAAAACTATTCCCGATTTTAAAACATATTTATATTTGCTTATTTGTTTATATCTTTCGTAAAATGCGCGTAAAAGGGTCGTTGAACGCGCATAAAACGAGCGTAAAACGCGTGAAATACGCGCATATTACGGGCGTTTTACGCAAGTTTTATGCGCATTCTACGCGCGTATAACGCGTGTATTTCGTGCGTTTTAAGCGCGTACTACAAGTGTCTTAAATGCATTTAACGCGCGTTTTACGAGCGTATTTCCCGCGTTTTACGCGCGTTTTATTCAAATTATCGATATTGGGTAAGTGATTTTTTTTTTTCAAAGTTTAGATTTCAGATGTTGATAAATAATATCTTAAATAATTTAAAAATATTTTTTCTTATCGTTAACTCAAAATTAGAATTCCCGAATTCGGCGCACGGTCTGATGTATGTATAAAGTTGCTAAACTTATCATTTTAAGTTGATTTATTTTTTTAACGTATTAAATCGAGCTTATAATTTAAGCAAAACACGATTTATTAAATAAACTAATTCTATGTTTTATTTAATAAAAGTTTTCAGAATAAAATTGTTCAAATAAGGTGAAACTTTTGCGTATTTTGCGTATTTCTTTTTAGAAATTCTTTCATTCATCGTGATGGTTTAAATTTTCCTTAGAATATTTTGTATTTATAACTCCATCGTACGTCATTCGATGAAAAAATAGAAAAACTTAACATCTTTTTCGCATAAAAGGCTTTATAACTTTGCCTTTTGGCCATGCAAAACTTTTATTATTGTACGTAATTTCTCCTAGCAAAATCAAAAGGATATAATATAAACCTTTATTGAATAAAAATTGTTTTTACGAAGGCATTGAAACTTTAAGTAATAAAAAGTCCTTTTAGCTTTTAATTTCCGTGAAATGACAAAATATTATCTTTAAACTGTTCATAGATTGACTATTGAGGTTTCAAAGCAAATAAATTTCAAAAACCACATTTTCATGGCTTCAATTTTGTTGCGAAACTTTTAAACTAAAACTTTTGGATATTCACTGGTGCCCATCTCCCAGCTATGACATTCTTTGAAATTCATATAAATTAGAAATTAAGTATATCCAGTTTTCGTGCTGTACGCTTGACCAACTTCAATCAAAAAACTCTTTCTCGAAATATTTTAAGATGATTTGAGTGAAATTAGTTCAGCAAGTATGAGAAGTTTATACTTACGAAGCAACTATCTTCAGTGTATATTTTATGTAAAGATGATATGCAAATTTCTTCTTTAGCTATAACTTGTCTTCTAAACTGTATTACTTACTTATTCTGAGCAGAATCTTTAGGTACTTCATCCGTTGCTAATTTGGGCCTTAACCAGAAAGCTGTTCCAGTTTCCTTAGCCAGCTCTCTGAAGTTACACACGTCAAGTAAATTAATGTTGCCTTTCACTTGTGTGTTTCATCTCAGTTGCAGTTGTGTTCTTTCTCTACTGAGCCGTCCCTCCGTGGTGGAATCGTTATTCTTCGTTCGTTTGCGGCAATGATGATATCATTGTTTAAGTTTATATCGAAAGGTCAAAAAAGTAGAAGTTCTCTACTACACCAAAATTATGGGTGTCTATGGTGGTGCTCTGTTCAAATCGTTGATGTCGTGTGTCCTGGCAACAGCACAAAACTTTATCTTGCCTTCATTGGGAATTAAATCTATTTAAACTGCTTCGATTTTGTGGTACATTCTATGGTAGACGGCAGCGTGGTAGACCATGCTTGCGCTGGAGAGATGGCGTAGACCAGGACGCCCGAAGCCTTGGGGTGCGCAACTGGATGGCGTCGGCTCGAGACAGGGATAGGTGGAGAGACTTGTTGAAAGAGGCCAGGACCGGACCCAGGTTGTCGAGCCGATGATGATGATGAAACTGCTTCCATTGCAATGCTCACAAAAATTCTACTGACATCTCGGTGTGGTGTTCAAAATTTGTTAATCTCATTGGCAAGCATTTTCAAGATATGAGTGTTCATTTGGTATGGACGTTGCAATTATGTACTATTTTTTCAAAAATGATTTATAAAGAAATCGTATTACAGTACGTCTACAATGTTGTACGTCAAAGGAATCAATGAGGCACCGTTGCGGAGGAGAGTGTAGTCTCTGTCTTTAACTTGAAATGGAAGGTATTGTCCTCAACATATTTGTTCAAGGTTCAAATTAAGAGTTTAAGAGCCAGCAACCACGGTGTCTAACCTTCCAATCGCCAGGCTGATATTTTATTAATAATTGATTTGGTATAAGTTACTATAGTAAATGAACAAAAACCCAAGTCTGACAGGATTGCCGTGGGCGATTTATCGAAATGCGAATAAATTGCCAAAACTAATCTCTTATGCTAGACATTTGCTTTAGTACTACATAGTTAGGTTTAAAAAAAAAACCGTCAGGGTTGCTGTGTGCCGAAGAGATGCCAGACTTGCCTAAAGCTTATAATATAAAAAAAATGTATCATATAATTGAATCGGTGATATTGAAAAGGGGATAGTGGACATATCCAGTTTTCAAAACTTATTGGAATTTTTTTTTTATAAAATACGCTATGTAAATTGATAATATTTAAGGTATGGTTACTCACTATTTATACGGATTGTCTTCAAATTTGGAACAGATGATTTTTACGTTATTTCGAAAGTTTATTTTTTTTGTTTTTGAATATTTCTTCTAGAACGAATACCGCCCATATAAGGGCTTTGAGTTATTCGAATTTGCTCAAAAACGGCTCGAACGATTTTGAATAAACTTTTTGATATGATTTCTTTTATTGAGATTTACTTTCAGAATTTTTTTTTGAAAATTCGTTCGAGCCGTTTAAAAAAAAAAAATCAAACGATTTCTCAAAAAAATTGGTAACTATGCCATTTTTAATATGTTATTTATCAACATCAACATCTATTAACAAAATTAAAAAAAAAATTACTGACCCATAGCCGAAAAATATTATTTTTTTAAAATAATCAAAACTTAAATCATTTTTAAGCTAATACATAATAGCCTTGAACTACATGGGTAAGTTCGTGCCATCCAGTCGTGCATTTCTATACTATTATATGAAAAAAGACTTTTATTTGTTTGTCCGGTGCCCTGTTTACGAGATCAAAACAGACAAACCAACAAAAATCTCTCTTTAAAAATACTTTGAATACTTACCTTAATATCCAATTAATGTTCTTACATGTCCTGAAAAGTATAATAATAAATATTTACTGGATAAAAAGTTAATTTTTTCAACTTACCTCAACCATTTTCCACAATTTCTTTTCAATTTCAAAGTGACTAACAGTCTGACTTATTATTTCGTTTCATTTCTTTCCATTTTTGTCTGTTTCATTAAGGCTGAACACCTACTTATGCTGTTCGAATGTAAATGCTGGTAAATATTTAGGCTGGTATTGACCAACTGCTTATAACTTTAAGTGGCTCTTAAGCCCCTAACTTATGAGCGCTCGATTTTTTCACGACGATTATTCCAATTATCGGCAGTAATTTTGTCCGTAAAATGAGTTTCCTTTGGTCAGCATTAAAATTCAACAATTTTTTCACGGCGATTTTTCCAGGTAGGTAGGTAGGTAGGAATGGCTGTCACGAGCACCTGGCTAATGACACAATTCGATTCGCGATTTTTCCAACTGTGGGCAGAAATTTAGTCCGTAAAATGAGCTTCCATTGGTCAGCATTTACATCCAACGATTTTTTCACTTTTATTTTTCCAATTTCCGGTCGGAATGTACACTCGCAAGAAATCGAAAAGTGTAAAGTGTAGTCAGACCCCTTAACTTAGGTAAAGCAAAACAAAAATCGAGACATTAGAAAAGAATTGTTGTTCTATTTCAACATTTCAAGACATATTCATGTTCATATTGTTCATGAACCGGGCATCGTTCATGCCCAGTGGAGGCGGCCTGTAACTTAAGGGGCCAACCCATAGAATCCGTCGCGTCCGTTCCGTCAACGAATACGTTCTCGATGAAGTTAAAAGTTTGACTACTTTCTCCGTTGCCTCCGTTTTTATTTGTCGCTTCTCATAAGAACGTGTGTATTTTATCGAGCTGTAAGTTAATAACGTCGACGTAACGCACGCGAATAATTCTGTGTGTTGGCCCCTTTACCGGCCGACGAGCTCTCAAAATGGCCGGATTGACATCGGTCGGATGGTTTTCAAATGATTTTGATATTGGCCAAGGGAGATAGCTGTCATTTGGCAGTCCGGTGAGTAAGTTAGTTAGTTAGTTAGACTCGGCAACGGCGAGTGACTGAACAAATTAAAATTTGAGAATTGTAATTCCCAAGTTGGATTTTTGCTGCTCCCATGTTCAAGATACTCTTCCTTGATTTCGTTTCTGTGGTTGATCGCCGTTCATCCTGTTTTTGATAATGTTTTCACCTATGCCGCAGTAAGGCTGAGGTTCCTAGACACAAACGTGGTAAGGCGGATCGAAAAATGTTAGTTTTTGTTTTCGGCTCTTATAAATTTAATGTACTTTGGGTCTTAAAAGAATAAAATACTTCTGGAAATCTCTTACAACTAATGGTACAGTGATCAAATTTAACATGTGCTGTGCAAGTTCAGCTTCGAACACATCTGGGTTCTATAAAATGAGCAATTACATGAAACTCAGTGATGTGTTTTAATAAATTTCCTATGACGGGTATTATCAGAGGAATGGAATTTAAGATGAGTGTCCCTAAAGTATTTCATTAATTAGATTAAATTATAAAATCGTATCTTATTGTTCTAAACCATCAATTTATTTATTTATCAAATAGTAATAGTAACAATCTTTAAATAACCAACAACTACTATCTACTACTACTGTCTTAAACTTTACATAGTCTTGACCTTGGGAATTAATACAATTTCCTAGTAATATAATAATTATACTTGTTTTCAATTGTTTACGTCAGACATTTTATTAGTTTTAACAAAAAAAAATATAACTGCGCAATTAGTTTGTAAATGGTTCAAATTCAGGGGCGTAACTAACTTAAAATTGAAACGAGCATTACAAATAGGCGTGAAATTTAAAAGGGTAAGGTTGCAAATACCGCATACCATGCTTTTATATAGGCAGTCTAGTCTTCTAAGAGAAATCAATGTTATGTAATAGTTAAACGGGCACTTCGTCATTTGACATTTACTTTGAGTATGAGTCGATAGAAAATGATTTTGTTTGATTTTGTTTAAACGTAGTGTAATTTTAGTCTTTATTTACACATTTGTTTTTTTTTTTCTTACGATTTTTTTGGTGGTAAAGAGGGAGGAGGTGAAGACTAAAAAAATGGTGCTGCTTCATATGATACATGATTTTAAGGTATTTGTTGATGTTGATTCTAATGACATTAAAACTTAGTCAAGAAGCCTACTCTATGAAAAGTTATACTCTATCTAAGAAAAGGTGTCTTTTTTTTGCCTAAAGAGGTAAAATGGAACCAAAACCCGTGAAAAAAGATGATACACTCGTGAAATTCGGTGAGAGCGTTCCATTTGAAACAAGAACAAGGAATCTAGATAGACCTGAAATATATTTTTTGGTAAAAGGGTGTTTTTTTGAGGGGGAAAGTTATCGGTGAAAAAGGTACAACAGCATCTGACTGAAAAATAATACATTTAACATAGAAACTAAGAGTATAAGAAGTCCAAAATAATGTTTTCAGTGAAAGGATATTTTTTTCAAGAAGAACGAAAAATATGGGATAAGTAGCTATAAAAACTATAGTCAAAATGTTACCCTGATAAAAATTGGTAAAAATATTTTTATTTACCATTGGAACCAAAAATCTAAAGAGTAGGTACCTACATACAAATATTTTAGGTGTAAGGGTGTTTTTTTGAAGAGGAATGCAAATCTGTGTTTAGTCCCAAGTAACCAATAATTTAAATGGTGCGTTCACAAAAATCAGTAATCTGTGCGTCTGTGCACCTGTACGCCTGTGCGTCCATCTGTACACCACTGCCCAAAAGCATGAACGGATTTTCTTCAAATTTGGTACAGATTATTTTTACGTAGTTTCGAAAGTTATTTTTTTTTTGAATACCTATCTCTTCTAGAACTAATACCTCCCATATAACGGTTTTGAGTTATTGGATTTTTCTCGAAAACGGCTTTAACGATTTTATGCAAAACTTGTGTATGTATTGTGTTCAGTGATTGGAACAAAACTGCATTTTAAGTTTTTCTCAAAAATCTCTAACAACGTTTTAAGCGAAAATGTTTTTTTATTTTGTTTTTTTTTTTTGTAAATATCTCATAAGCGGTATAAGCGATTTTGACTAAAACTAGTGCAAAGACATTTCATATAACCTTAAGCAATCTAATTAAGTTTTCAAAAAAATGTATATATACTTAATTAAAAAATAAAAAGATAAAATTAGTTTTATATTTTCTTTACACATGTTCCACTTTTCTTTTTAAAAAATATACAACGTAAGCAAAACCCTTTATTTTTTTAATTTCTAACATAATTATTTATTTTCATAAACTTTATTTAAGAGGCTATAAAGCAACTTTAACCCAAAGAGGAAGTACGTGCGATCGAGTCGTGCAATTTATTTTTTTCATTAAAATGTACAAGTGATTGGTTATATTTTAAAAATGCACTTTTCGTTTACTTGTGACTGGCGGTATTCCAATGCATTATGTATACATATAGAAAGATAAAAATAATACGAAACAGTAACAGCACCAAAGCTAATTTAGTGTTTCTTGAAACCAGGTATAGACCAGTAATACAAAATAAATAAGGAGCTTTAGATCGCTGGTTTTTGGGATGTTGTTAGGAAATAAACCAGAAGTGTACGACTAAGTTTGCAGCTTCGAAGAAGATGTGCTAACTCTATGGTGCTACAAAAACCTAGAAACTTTCTCACTTTTTTCAGTTTTCATTTTATAACTTTTTAAATGTGCATTTTATAGAAACAATTAAAATGTAACCGCAGCTCTGTACGTCCAATACGCCTTGAAATACAGCTCTTCAAAAATTGACAAATTTCTAAAAATTATTTCGAATTTATAGTTAGTGCTTTCTTTCAAACAGTATATTTACTTAAATACTCATAGTCCCGTTAAAGAACATTTTGGTGTTAAATGAACATTGGTACATGATTTGGAAGTATATTTCAATGCACAATTTAATGAGACTTATATCAAGCTTCAGTATCAGTTTTCTGCAATTTTGTACTTATCGACTTCGTCGCTGCTCACAGGTCTTCTAAAGCACACAAGTTCCCTACATGGATGCATTGATTCAGATTACCTTTTTTTTTGTACCTTTATTCACGACTTGTTTTGAGAATTCGAGTTTAAGATGTTAGAAATCCTGTGGTTTTGCTATAAACCTAGTTTTAAAATGAGTAAATAATATGGTTGTTGGAGAAAATGACAGAGCATCATCCAGATTTTGGTTATCTAACCAATCTTTGAGCTGTTTTCAGCTACCAATCGACTTATCGACTTGCATCGCAGCGCAGAGGTCTTCTAAAGAACACAAGTTCCGACTTTGATACGTTGATTTAGATTATGTAAGTAAGTGGATGTAAGTCTTGACTTTCCGAACTATAAGCTATGGTTGATGACATTGATTCGGAATTTATGTACATAAGTCAGCGAATCATTCGCAAAGAGCGGGTTTTCGCACTCAGTTGGCTTATGTCATCAGGCTGGAGAAGAATAGTTTAATCTTCGGTCATTGAGTGACTCCGGCTTTGAAGTTTTTTAAGTGTAGATTTAAAGCCTCTGATCCGAATATTGGGGGCGAAAGTAAGCCCAACGTTTTCTTGGCATTGTCACCCTTTTCTTGCCAAATTAAATTTCCTGATATTAATAAGTGTGAACTGAGACGCAAAGTCTAAAATCATATGGGATTTTCAATATTTGTTTGTTATCCTAAATGGCTTTAATTAATTTATGTGTATTAAATATTCATTTCATATGCATAGAATTATCATAGCACGTTCTTACAATAAAAATTAAACCCAAAATTTACATCTTCGCTAAGTTTATATAAGGTTAGCGAAAAATTCCTTCAAAATTGCCTTCGAAGGCGAATCAAAGTTTTTGGTTTTGTAATATTTATTTCTAACTACAGACACACGCACTTTTCGGTTTATGTTCCATTTTCGTCCGATAAATTCATTCGCTAAGATCATATTGATGATAATTAAAATCCTAATATATAATAAGAAAAACAATTTATCCTTAACCAGTTGCCAATATTTTGAGAACCTCACTGTGATTCGTTTACATTAGTTTTTGGGGGCTCCTTAAAAAAACGAAAAATAAAAAAAATTAGCATATCGATAAATGAAATGTATGCTGAAAATACAAAAAAATGAAAACTTGAAAAGCACTCCGAAAACTCTCCAAAGCTGCGGCTCTTCAGTAGGTTGATACGCTCATGAACAGAAAAGAATATAACAATACATTATCTATAGGAATTTCTACCCACATTATACCACAAGTAAATAATGAAAACTATTCCACTACAGAATAGAAGGCAACTCTACTTTTTTTTTTGTTTAATGAAAAATGAAAATTACATCAACAAGAACACTATAACGTAACAAATAAGTTTTGATTAATTTCAAATTGAATTCACAGTCATTAATCAATTTTTTTTTTTTGTACTTCTGATTTTGATTCAGAATCAATTAAATATCTAATTTATTAAATTCCATTAACAGTTTTCGAGGTTTTATTAGCGATGCGTTTGTTGGATTTTTTCGTTTCTAATTGGCCACGGCACGTGGATGGTATTTTTTTCTATTCATTTAATGTGAAAAGAGACCCCCAATGAATTTGATTACAATACTGATCAAAAGTTCAGTGACCTGAAGCATTATACTGTTTTGGTTTTATTCGATTTTTGTTTTATGATCAAAGAAATGAAAAGAACTAAAATGATGGACTGATATTTTTTTTATTCTTCTCAATTTTACTTGTGAAGAATTTTTTATGTTTAAGCTTCACGTGTCGATGGAGCAGTTTGAGGTTGATTTGAAAGTTTAAAAGTTGATGGTTGGCATCAGGAGGTATGAATGTTTGTTTTCAAAGGTCAAACCGCAGTCAAATGGAAATATTGAGAATTCAAGTTCTTTTATCGGTGACTCTAACGGCTAGTATTTGGTTATGGTTGATTGAACTTAAAATAAGAAAAAACCATCATACCTACCTATCGTTAGGCTCCTTCACAGCATTTATAGTGATGCAGGTGAAGATAAACCAGAAGATGTAGGTATACGTAACTAGTATATTATGGAAAGAAGCTTTTACAAAATAGAAGATATCTAACCATAATACCCATCATCATGTGCAATGAAAAGAACTGGTATTTTTATCATATGAAACACAATATAAAGAGTGCTTAAGAATTGAGATGTGATAAAGATGAACTTTTACAGTCATGTTTTGAAGTGATTTTATTTTACCAATCAACGAAGACAAGACGTGGTTAACATTAAAAGAGAGTTTGTAATCGAATTTCAAGATGAGACAATATACACACACACATGTGTTTGGAAATGAATCTAAAATGCATCACTTTTTCAGGAGAACAAAATTGATTTTTCATAATACTTAGAGGACATAACATTGATTTTATAAAAAAAAAGACAAGTTTTGTCAGATATTAATTATTAAAAAATTCTAAAAAGAGTTTTGAAGTTATCTTTCTTTAGCGGCATTTGTAAAAATATTTAACCATTAATAACACATAGATTTTTTTAGCAGATTATTACTGTTTTTTTAACACAGTAGTAAAGAAAAAGAAAGAGCAATAACACATTTACATTTTATACTAGGTTTTTTTTTTTTTTTTTTTTTTGCATTTTGAGTGCAACACAATAGATTTAATAAATCACAGAAGTTGGCCATTGTTATTGATAATCAAATGGTGCGTTCACAAAAATGCGTCTGTGCGTCTGTACGTCTGTGCGTCCATCTGTACAGCTCTCCACTATCTGACTGATTCACACTATAAGTGATAGAAAAAATCTAAATTATGTACACCAAAAAATTGGTAGTATAATGAAAGGTTCTGATAAGACGGAATTTTTCGAAATTCCACCGGGAAGTTACGGTAAAATGGGGAAAAGACAAAAAAAACTTTGTGTGCATCTCAAAAAGTATAAGGGTTTACAACTATGAAATAAATTTAAATGAATAGATTAATTGAAATGATGATGAGTTTTTATCAAGAAAAAAATTCTAAAAATTCAGCTTTTCAAGTTCAAAATTATTTTAAAATATCAAATATATTTTTAGAAATTTGAAAATGGTGTTACTGTGGATAAAGTTGATAACATCTAGAAAAAGTAACTGAGCACATTTAAAGATCATTTAAAAGAAAAAAAAATTAGGCGTCTAATACGGCTTATATTGAAATTGCCAAATTGCTCCATTACAGATTTTTTTGTGCTTTAAAAAACCCATACGTTTTTTGAAAGTTTATGTGGTTGGTTTAGTTGATGGAATAACGGAAAAATTTATTTGTAAAAAGGACTTCAAGATTTATGTGTTGTCTATATATGTGTGAAGGAATTAGATTTGTAAATATTTTTTCAATGAATAACAGTAAAAAACAGTCCAAGTTTTTTGACCAATTCCAACGGTATTTTATTTTTATCTTTTTCATTTTTATATTTATAAACTTAAAATTTACAGCCATTAGATATTGGGTAAATACATTATTGTACAAATTTTCTGTTGGTCTGTGAGCCGAGATAATGGTAAAAAGAGTTTTTTTTTTCACGGTGCTTAATCACTATTTACCCAAGCCTCATAAGATTATGATTCAACTTAAATTAGAATCACGATTAAAATATCTCTAATTTGGTATATCACACTTTACTCTACATGCTATGAAACCCTTTACAAACTTGAAATGAGTTTCATCAAAATTCAACAAAATTCAACAAAATTGTCTGCTTTGGTCGTCAGACTTGACCAACTATCAATGGAAAACAGTACCGTTGGCTCACAAATGGATTCGAGATGGTTCGCTTATAAAATTTGTAACTTTTTTGTTTATTGTCGGATTTTAAAGATTGAGGTGTCTAAATTTAGCTGAAATATTAGACTAAAACATAATTTAGTTTTTTTTTATACAGTTACACATATGAGAATAACGTAATGAAAGGCAAAATCAATTTTTGTTTTCTTTTTCTTCTTACAAAATGGTAAGAAATATTTTTGAATTTCAAAAAACAAAAGCTACAATATTGTTGGTACAAGTGTACTTGATAGGCAATAAACATTTTTAAAAACATAAAGGGGTATTTACAGATTTTAGAGAAAAAAATAAAATAAAAAACACAAAAAAGTTAAAATCTGTAACTTCAGCTATAGAGTCAAAATTCAAAATTTGAATACATTGAACAGATCTACAAAAAAATGTTGGACTATAATTCTGCATACAAATATTGGACAGTTATTTTATTAAACATTGCCACAGAGGTTGTGAAGTGAAAATATGGTTTTAATGAATGGGTTAAAATTTAAAAAAATAATAAAAAGTTTGAATATTTTGAATATATTTTAAGCTCAATTTCAAGATGTGTCTGTTCTCTTAAACAATGTCATACAAAATTTTTTGATTAAACTTAAAACAAAGACTGTAAATGATGTATTACAGAAAAACCAAGAACAAAATGCATTTTTTTTGACCTTTGACCAATTGTACCACATTCATATCATCTGACTATGCCTACTTAAATAATTTTAAATTTCTATAAAACTACATCTAAAATGTCAAAAATAATTTTGATATACAATTTGTTTCAATGAGACGCTCACAAGCTTCGCAATATCATGAAATAATATCAAAAATAGTATAAATTCAATCTCTCACAAATCAAAATATCCTTTTCAAGAGTAAACAAAATAGCCTTTAACATTGCTAAAACTTAACCGATTCTTAAAGTTGAGGTATCAATACAGGATTTAAGCCTCAAAAAATAAAATCATATGCAATTGTTTATTAAATTGTGTAAATATACGCTCCACAAGGGACAACTTTTCAATTTTCACATTCTATCGTAGTTTTTACATTTTTTTATTTTATTATTTTTTATATTTTACTAGAATAACAGCGTGACCAGAGGTCGTTTTGAAGTATCAGAGTTTAATGTAGGTAAGCTACAAGTTTAAATAAAATGCACGGCTGGAAAAACTAAATAGACAATACTTTTTAAAATAGTGAGAAAAGTCTGATGATAAGTTTTAAACGAAAACAGTTGAGCCAGTAATAATATATACGGAAAAATACTAAATATCATGAAAAATTTCCTGAAGAGCATGTTCATCTTATTTCCGTTATTTGAATTTTTTGGGAAAATCTAGAAAAGGCAGTATTGTTACAATCACTTTTTTTTCGAGATATTCAAAAACGAAAACCACTTTTTTGGACTTCTATATCATCTTAAAGTTTGTTTTGATAAAAACCTAGAAATTTTTGTTTGACACGAAACCAATACTTGCCCTATAAAGCAAGTAAAAATTTGAGGTTTTAATCAAAACCAATATTACGATGATAGAGAAGACTATAAAAGTGGTTTTCGTCATGCCGTCGCGTCGTCGCGTCTGTGCGTCCGTGCGTCCATTTGTAAATATTTCCACGGCGAAACTTCGTTTTTTTGTTTTTGAATATCTCATCTAGAACGAGTACCTCCCATACAATATTTTTGAGTTATTCGAATTTTCTCGAAATCAGCTGTAATGATTTTGATTAAACTTTTTGACATGATTTCTTCTATAACGAGCCTTTTAGAGCCTTATTTTTAAAAACTTTTATTTTTCAAAATTGTCAAACGATAAAAAAAAGTTAGTATGCCATTTTTAAGATATTATTTATCAAAAAAAATCACCGACCTTATACCAAAAAAAAAATCAAAAAGCTTAAAAATAAATATTTATTTTTGGTTACATATTTGTGTATATCTCTCAAAATACTTACTCACATCAGAAAACCAAAAGCTAAAATTTTCAAGCTAAGTTGTACACAATAGCTTTGGACTACATGAGCAAGTTCGTGAGATCCAGTCGTGCATTTTATTTTTTTGATAAAATCCAGTTATTAAGAAATAACTTATTAAGAAAAAAAAATTAATTTTTTGACATCCAACCTTATGTAATTTTGTTCGAGCAAAAAATAAAACTCTAAAACAGAAAATCCTATGTATTTCCCATTAAAAACTTTAAGCTCTTGCAGGGGGTCTCAAAGGTAAAAATAAAAATTAGCGTATTTTTTTTTTTAATTATTTCCAAATAGCTAAAACATGGGATTTTGAAGGACTTTCTACATTTTGGTTTTATCTATGTTTTAATGCTCTGTACCAATATTCAGCTCCATGCTAATACTTATCTTCTGTAACTGTTAGGTAAATATAACAAATGTAAAGAAAAACTTAATTTTTAACGAATTAGTACGAAAGCAACGTCAAATATCGAAGTGTAAGTTACCACAACTTGTCTCAAACATATACAATTATGGTTATTTAATATAATCTACTTTGTAGTTTAGTTAATTTTGTTTAATTTCAAAGTGCACTCACGGAACTTTGTTTCAAAGTGCTCCCAAAGTAGTTTCAAAATTGAAAGTGTTGTAGAGATTTGTCAAAATTAACTTTCAAAGTGTAATTAGATTTTTGTAAAAGTTACTGAACATAACTAAATAATTGAATTATAACACCAATTTAATGGTGAATTACGTAATTTTTCTCGAAATTGAATATTTGGATTGAATAAACTGTAAAACATATTAATTGAGGTTATTTTATAATTGATACTTTTTCTTCTTCTTCTTAGCTCATAGGTTTCCAGCGGTGTTTAATGTTAAACAAAATCTTTTAAGAAAATGCAGTTACGAGGTAAACGTATAGAAATGGGACAATAATATTCAAAATTAATTTACCTATAAGCCTTTTGGGAAAAGACGTAAGGAAACAATTTTCAATCGTAATTTCGTAATCTTTCTAGAGTTTTTTTTTTTATACATCTTGGAAGACTGCCAAAGAACTTACCGAAGACATCTTAAAGAAACTCGATTAAGATAGTTTTGAATAATCAGTGATATGATAATGATGCAACTGTGACGGGTATTCATGGAGATATTCAAAAATCAATTCGGGATATTGATTCAAAATCTTTGTTTACGCCAAAACTAAGTCAGTTCCGGCGAAAAATTAAGGGAGCTAAAGCAAAATTTGTTGAGCTTTTCTGGTTTGAATGCAGTTTCGGTAATAGAATTTTTTCTCTACAATTCTGTGAAATTTGTTTTTTGTACCTATTTAAGTTGCCCTATGTCGTATATCAAAGGTCACTAACGATTTGAGTCATTTTTTGTCGTAAGTTTAAGAAAAGCTACACACGATAATATTTTACTGAAGTCTTAGTTTGTCGTATGTCTTATAACAATCAAAACAGACGTGTGTAATTTTTGCGTTCAGTTACAGTAAGCATGTAGCAGGTATCGGATGACGAATCTACAGGGACCAACCCATAGAATCCGTTGCGTGCGTTACTTTGACGTTTTCAACTGACAGCTTGATACAATCGACAAGTTCATATGAGAAGCTACTCATTACAACGGACGCGACGGAAAAAGCAGCTGAACTTTTAACTTCATCGACAACGAATTCGTTGACGGAACAGACGCGACGGATTCTATGCGGGTTGGCCTCTTACGCCTCAGAGTTTGTCGGAAGGAATTTATTTTCTTAGATTAGGAACCTATTGACTTTTTAGCCGACGACGATGACAATGATCTATCTTACCAACCTCCAACTGCAGACAAGACACAAGAGAAACAACACATTCACAAAATTTAAGAAGTGGGCCTTAACCCAAAAAGTTCTGCCAAGGGACACAAATGAACTATAAATCACTTTTAGGATCGAATAAATATTGCTTGCCTGCGCTGCGGACAGGAAATTGCGCAACGGAGGATATATGCAAAATGTGTCCAGATTAAAGAGATTATAGAAGCAGAGTAAGAAAATGACCTTGTGAATGTATTTGACATTTCTGTTTTGCCGAGACAGTTGCTTGCGGCAGGCATTTCATTTTCAATTGAGCTGGTTTTTGTGATTGGTGGTACCTAGTCAAGGAGGAGATTTAACTGCGGACCAGTACCTACATTTCCGATATTCTGCTTGATGACGCCGCCGCGCTGTTCCTCATGCTGAATTTACTGTCGCAGATATCATTACAATGCAAGATAGCACTCTGCTCGAGAAATTGTATAATAAATCAGTGATAACGGTATTGCCACAATGGACTGCCCGGGTATAAGTTCATTTATAAATCATATCAAGCATTTGTTGGAAAAAATAATGCTCTCAAAGTGGCACCGGTATAAAAATGTGAAGAAATACCTCAAAACCCCCGTCTAAGAATTCATCAGGTCAATTAAAAATCATTTAGAATCGGTGATTAGAGTTTTAGAACGCAACAAAAAATATTGGAAACAATAAATTAATCTTGGTTTTGTTTTAAATGAAACATTTTGTAGCTGCTATCTGTTATCTGCTTCAATTTAAATTTGTCTTGTTGTTACATTCTTCAATTATGAGGATTATATCTTTATATCGTGATTGCATTTTATAGCCCTTAGCATTGATTTCAGGCTTATGTTTCAAGCTTTTTAACGGTACCGTAAACATTAATGCATGATGTCAATTACATCGGGGTCAACCATATATAACGCAAAAGTTTGATTCCTTTTTTTTCCTCCTAAGTGTAAGTACTTAAAAAGTGTTGTTACGATGATAGAGAATGAGAAAAAAGTGGGTCCGACAATTCTGTCGGTCTGTCTGTCTTTCTTTCTGTCTGTCTGTCTGTCTGTATGTATCAGAGACCACAGCCTAAACGGATGGCTCGATTTACTTCAAACTTGGTATGTGGCGATTTTTGGAGAATATCCCCAGACCTTTTTTTGAATTTTTTTTTTTTACCCAAAATAACGGCAACTGTCATATACCGGTTTTAGAAAAACTCATTTTTCTCAAAAACGGTGCCTACAATTTTGATTAAAAAAACCATGGTCATTTCTTTAGGTAACGTCTGTCTTTAAATGAGAACTATTTCTTTTAAAAACTGTTACTAACGGTACCTGCCATAGAACCGTTTTTTTCAAATTCTTATTTTCACCTTCATGACTCTAAATGGTTGAAATTGAACCATTTTTCTTACATGAATGCTTTTAAGTTGCCGTAATAATATTTGGTAAAAAAATTTCGAAAAGTATTTTTTTGGATTTTTAAAAAAAATTCGAAAACTACTCAATATTTTTATTCAAAATTTAGTTTTTAGATGTTGATAAATAATATCTTAAAAATGACGTACCAATTTTTTTTTTATAAAAGTCCTTGCAAAATTTTATATAGAAAAAATAGTTTTTTTTAAAAAAAACGGCTCTAACGATTTTAAATTTTTTTTTCATAAAAATGTATCATTGTAGAAGAAATCAGATTGCATACTTTGTTTTGAGTTAAAATTCATTAAAGAAGCTGTTTTAGTCATTTGAAAATCGAATTTTATGCTTTTTTCAATTATTTTCTAAAACTGCATTTACAAATTTTTAACATATATAGTAACTTTAACTATAAGAGCAAGTACGTGCGACCCAGTAGTGCATTTTATTTTTTGTAGGAATGCAGAACAATATATATAGTACCTATATCGCAAGTAAAAATAGTAAAGGTCACATCACAAAATATGTGATCATGGTATATTTAGAATTCAATCTAATTTTTTTGTATTTTTCTAGGTTGTGAACTTATTTTGATGATAATTGATTCACACAGGACTTTGTTTTCTGCATTTTTATTGATTTTAATATGAAACCGAAATAGAAATATGGATGAAATGAATCGAAAAAGCAAACTCGATTTGTTACGACCACAAATATAACAAAGTTAAAAAAAAAATATCATTTAGAACCCTATTGTTCTAAGGTCGAGTGGTATCAATGTTGTGCGATGTTTTATGAATGAGTAAGTGAGTGGTTATCAACACTGCATTCAGCTTTCAGTCAGTAAAAACATTTGTCCATCCACAATTTATTAACAAGGTAGTGATGCAACGTGCCGAGGCGTTGCGATGCCATTTAATTAGTGGAAGCCCAGGTTTTAAATCCCGGTCAGCCTGTCCAAAACATTATTATTAAATTTCGTATGTTTCTATACTTGCATATGCTCACTGCTGTCTACCGTCAGTCATTTTTAATTTATTTTGTTGTCTCACTTAAAGACTTTTTGGACTAAAATTATTGGATTTTGTTTTGTTTTTAAACAACCTTAATGAAAATGACACATACTTAACCAATACCCAAATATAAATAAAATTAACGACATTTTTAACCTTCTATTATGGATTTAATATTTAAATTGATCCAAATTTATATTTATTTAATCGAATCATGTTGGATTGCCTTATATTTCAGGGTGTGGCTCATTTATCAAAAAGATTTAAGATTTCGATGTAATTTGATCTTGTTTCTATCTACGTCTTCAAAGTGCCTAAAAAGAAAAAAAACTAAATCCCACAAGCAAACTAAATCATGTAACCACGTGCTGCTGGATATTTTTGAACTAAAAATGAAAAAAAAAAAAAAAAAAACATTGAATACAAGTTTACCAAATCGGGTTCCAATTATACAATGAAAACAAAAATAACAAAAAAAAAAACAAAATTTTTTTCTTTCGAATTTGTAAAAAAATATTTACAGTATAATTTATTTTCTGTTTTATCTTCTCGTTTTCATATATTTTCGAAATAAAATGTCACTCTATTTTGTCCTCCTCCAAGCAACAGTTAACTTTATCAGCAAGTGTGTGTGTGTGTGTGTGTTTGTGTGAATAATTTTGAAATTCCAATCCACTTAGTTTAAAAGTCAACTTCACATAATAATTTAATGATGTTTTTTTTTTTCAAAGACAAAAATGTTTTTTTTTTTTTTCTTTTCCTTCAGACGTTTAAGTTCAAATTTTCATTAAAAATAAAAATAAAAAAAAAAACTTTAGTTTTCACTCTTCTTAACTGCTTCGGATGATTTTTCTGTTGCTTTACTGATTTCCTCAGCTTTTGTGGTTGCTACTTCAGCTTCAATGGGCTTGGTGATTTCTTCAACTGGTGCTGGTTTGATGGCATCGATTTTAGCATCAACGGAAGCAGCAACGGAGGGTTTGGCTTCTTCGGAAGATGGTGTGACAATGATGACCTTTGGGGCAGTTTCTGTGGTGGCTGGGGAAGGACTTTGTTCTGTGGCTGCTGCTTCCTTAGCTGGTTCTTCAGCAGCGATGACTTTCTCAACAGGTGTCGATGGTGCTGCAACACTGTCTGGCACAACTGGAGCAGCATCTGGTTTGGCTTCAACAAACTTTACTTCCTTCTCGGAAGCTGCTGACTCAACTGCAACTTTGACGACGGATTCTAATGGTTCATTCTCAATTAGTTTAACTACTGGAGCGGATTCTGCTACGGCAGCTTGTTCTACGGCGGCTTCAACGGCTGCAACTAAGGGCTCAACTGTATTGTCGACAACAGCTACTGCTGGTTTGATGGCTACCACCATAACTTCGGCAACTGGTGCTGGAACAATCACATCAGCGGCATTGCTACTTTCTGCTACTGGAGCTGGTGATGCTGCTGCTGGTTCAACTACTGGAGCTGGGGAAGCTTTGATTTCTTCGCTACTTTCCTTACTTTCCTTAGATTCCTTTGATTCTCCAGATTCAGCTGAAGAACTGCTATCATCCTTGCTCTTGTTCTCTTCGCTGCTATCAATCTTTGCAACAACAACAACTGGAACTGCTGATAGAATTGTTGATTCAGCCTCCTTTGGGACTTCTGCAACAACTTCTTCCTTCACAGCGGCAGCGGCGGCAGCAGCAGGGGCAGCAACATCAGCTTCAGGCTTCTTTTCACTTGCAACAACAACAACTGATGGTAATGCAATTTTGTCTTCTGCAACTGCTAGTGCTGGTGCTGGAGCTGGTGAATCCTCCAAAGGACGACACACTGCAACACCCAGCAAAAAGCCGAACGCAACAACAAACACAATTTTATTTTTCATCTGAGACGACACCATTTCGATCGATCGAGCGTACCGTTTGACTACGACTTTAAAACTGTTTTCGTGCTTAAGAAAAGTCCAATATTTTGTTTTTCAACCGGTTCTCATTGACTTCGGCCACAAACCAGAAATATATAAGAAAAAATATAAAAATCACTTGGACTTGGGAAGTAGAAGAATACTTGTTTGCCTAGGCAAAAAATTGCATAATACATGAAGCATTCTCTTTTTGGATCGCGTTTTTATACACAATATCTCAGTTCAGACTCGGAATACTGATTTAGGTGCGAGTGCCAGTATATAAAAAAGATACAAATAAAGAACTTAGATGTATATGTGTTATGCAGATGTAGATATATTCCTATCTATACCTTTTTTTTAGTTAATGACATCTCGAAGAATTTTATTCAAAGCTGCTCGCATTGGCCGATTGGCTTTAAGCGGGACACTTGTACATAAGAAGTCCATTTGATTTCTCGTTTCTTGCCGCCGATTGTTGTTGTTGTTTTTTTTTTTTTTTGTTTCAAGTTAATTGGTGTGTGAGTGGTAAGTCTGCAGCAGCGCAGGCTTCTGGTAGATCTATACGAGCCAAGCAGGTATAGATACCCACACAATACTTGTTGGAAGTATGTTAAGGTTTTACGAACACGAGATGATACTTCTTGATACGCTCTATTGGTATATATGATAGGTGGTCAATAAAAAAAAAAAAAAATTGTAGGTATGACACATGAGATGCTTCAGTTCTTGGAATTTTTTTTTTGTCTGTCTCCATGAAGGCGCGGGTATATTGAACTTTTTTAAGATAATCAAGTTTGTTCTTTGTTCGAAATTTATAATGTTGGGGTTTTTTTTTTTTAATTCTTTGGAGGAAGAAAGAAAGTTGGTAGGTTTAAAAAAAAAATACATTATTTTTAAGATAGATGGATGGGAAGTCAATCGTTATGGGTATGGAAATGAGAAATTACACTCAGAGAAAATGTTTTTTTGTTTAGGGATTTTAACTTTGTAAGAGAGTCAGTAAAATGTTGAGAAAATTATGTATCAAAAACTCAAGCCAAGTTGGTAAATACCACCTTCCACTTGCCTGTGCCACCTTAGTCAAAATCTTCCTTTTCTACACCATCTCTCCAGGTTTCTTACTAATTTACGTCGTCAGACCTTTAGTACTCCCTTAAGCGCCATCGTATACGGTTTTTCTGGCATGTACATTCCTCACTTCCTCAGTTCTCTCTTATTCTTTCCCAGTGGTACAGATTCCTATTCGATTTTTCGACGCCATATGCTTTTCGATGGACCCGCTCAATATACTTTTCTGTTTCGATGCGTTAAACCAATTGTATCGGATTCTTTACCAGTTTTTCTACTGTTATCGCTTGATCCACGATTGGTCTAAAAGATTCTTATGTAGCTTTCAAATATTTGCAGCTTTCTTGTTACAAAAGATAAGATTTTTCAAGTGCCACAGCCATAAAAAACAAAGAAGCACGAATTCCACATTGGAGCGGAACCTCAGCTTGATCTTTATTATTTTTCTTTATAGTTTGTAAAACATGCTAAAAGCAGTATTTGCATTTAGAAAATGGCTGTTGATTGATGCCTAGAGATAAAACTTCGAAAATATTGATATCTTTACCGATTGTCCAGAAATATTGATGAGTTTCCTCCGAGGCTGATCATTTTTATTCTTGTCATTTTAATTATCAGTCCCTCGATATCTGCTTCTCCTTCCACCATTATTTTCATTTGGTAGAGATCCAAGATCCTATGAGAGAGTAAACATATACGTGTCGTCTGTGTAGTCCAGATATTTTAATTGCGATGTCACAGTCCATTGAATTCCTTCTTTTCCGTCAACGGTTAAACTGGGCTGCACGCAGCACATCACTTATTAGGCTTTTACGAAATAAATGAAGAGCAGTTGAAGTGATATCGTGATGATCGATATTCAACATACCTACTGCTAAATAATGTTCCGTAAAGTTTTAATGTGGTCAACACTAGATAATCCATCTCAGAAACCCACTTGTTCGGCGTCAAATGTGTCTTCTAGACGTAGTTTTTATACTGCATCAAATCTCATTTTTTTGGCAGCTTGATGATCATTCTCTTACCATTCTTGGCCCTTTTGTGAAGCACTCCAATTTGAGAGTTCTCTATATGAGTGGATGCAGTACCTCGATCGATGTAGTTGGCGCTGGTTGCAAGAGTTCTTTCGGAATTCCTACCGACTTGTTGGTCTTATGTATTCTAATGGTGGAAATTAACTCATCTTTTCTGCAAGCGAGAATGAGAATTTGTTACTTGGAATGAGTCTTCCGGTATTAGGTACGGTTGAAGACCGAACCGAAGTGTTCCTTCCACCTTATCCGAGGTGGAAGGATTTGAGGCCTCTTCAGCTTCTTCAGCTAATGCGTTGATGATATTATTAGGCTTATGACGTGGCACGTTGCGTTAAATTTCTCTCATCTTGATGCTTGTAGGTTATTATTGACAGACATGTATAACAGTTTTCGTGACTGACAGAACCTGGAATTTGCTGCATTTATAATCATCGGGAAGCTTAAGCCCATCATCCATCTTGGACCCTTTTTTAACAGGACTCACTCTTGAGTACGGATTTTGAGTGAGTTGCTTTAAAAGGTATTAAACAAAATTGGTTCGAGGACATAACTACTTGCCTCCATTGTGCAATTTCCCTACCGTAGTCAATCCTGTAAGTTCATTTTGGTCCCTTGGCAGTACGTTTTTGGGTCTTTAAGTCGTCCTCTAGCTAGCGGTTCTTCCTTGTACCTACCGGTGTAGGGTGTTTGACTTTAATAGTGAAATGCTTAATTTTTGAGAAAATTCGTCCCAATAAATCTGTTATATATCTAAGTTAGTATATCAAGTGACGTATAAAACTTGGTTTTCGTTCCAACTCCCTAGCTTCCATTAACTTCCTGGAGATCTTTAAGGCACAGGAGTGTCTTAGATTCAGTCAACGGGCCACAGCATGTTGGCTTATTCCGTTTTCTTAGTAATTTGACAACGTGTTTAATTTCAATGTCAGTAATCTAATGATCAGTTTCATAAAGAATTAACTTTCTTTTAAAGTTTAAAATTACGTTTTTGTGTGGTGGACTTTATGAAATCGGCAATTAGTTTTTACTCTGATGTCCAACGAGAATTTTCTGTACAGAGAAGAACAAAATTCTTAATATTTAGAGGTCATAACCTCGTTTTTTAAAAAAAATGCCCCATTTGATTCCCATTGATTCCAATTAATTTCTGATGTATTTGTAGTTCAGTTATGATTATAAGGTTTGTATTTTTGTCCAATTTAGTGCTCTTAGAGTAATAATCGAGGTCTGGTATCAAGTATCAAGACAAAGTTATTTTTTGCCGTACTGCATCTTACGAGGAATTGACAAACCTCCAGGAGTATTCTAAAGCCATTTGGAACCGGCAGAAAAATTGAACTAGGTTACAGCTTAAATGCCACTCAGTGCGTAACATTTTTCGTAGCCCGTAGAATTAGAAAATTGCATCTAAAAGAAGTAAAGGGTTTTCCAATAAGAGGTGTTATTTTGATATTCAAAGAAAAATGGCATTTTTGGAGATAAATTATAAAGAGGAAGGTATGCCGTTAATAATGGAACACAAAGACCACGCTTACAGGACCATATACTTTTCATGAAATTTTCCATAACCAAATCGCAAAGTGGCTGCCCTATGTCCTCGATAGCCTCACGAATTTCATCTTTGAGGTCTTGAATCGACGCTGGGCTGTTGGCGTAGACCTTATCTTTCACGTGGCCCCAAAGGAAGAAGTCGCAAGGTGTTAAATCACAAGATCTCGGTGGCCAATTGTGATCACCTCTTCGAGAGATAACATGGTCCGGAAACTTTTCCCGTAAAAGATCGATGGTTTCATTGCTTGTGTGGCACGTAGCGCCGCACTAAGGAGCATTTGACCTCAAAAACCGGTCAAAAGTCCTAATTACAAATTTTGGGGAATCCCATGTAATTAATTTTTTTTTTTTACCTGAATAGATAAGCTATCATAATCTGCTTTTAAAAAGTACTTAAGCCCATCCAACTTTGAGGGAGGGCAGTTGAAAGTTAGACTTTGTGAAATACAGAAGTATACTTTGTGAAAACGGCTAATTTTGTGAGTTTTTCAAGTTGTTGTTATATTTAATTAAAAGTGAATTGTTGTGGATTTTAGTTATGGATACTGAAGTACAAGGTATGTAATTAATTTAATATTACAGTTTGTTTGAATTCTTCAACTATTTTATGTTTTATCATGCTAAATGTGATGTACGGAAAAAAAGTATGACTTTGGTTGTGTGTTTTTTTTAAAAAGGTGTTTTTGTTGAGCCTCGGGCAATGTCGGGCTGACATTTTTATGTGGTGCTAAACTATAGGGTTTATAGATGTTGCGGAATGAAAAACCTTTTCCTCATGTTTCCTCCAAAAAAAAAACACACACACTTTAAAGTTTTCATTTTTTTTCATCATTTTTGCTTATTTTTAAACTTATATTCTTTTTTTTTTATTTGTCAGCTAATTTGATTGAGATGTCTCGAAAATCGTTATATTTGTTGTTTAAGGAAAGTTCAGCCCGAAAGTTGGACGATAAGGTGATATTTATGGAACAAAAACTCCAAGACCTGATGAATTGCCCCCAAAACGAGTTTCAAACATTACATCACGATTTAAAGAATTTTAAATATGATTTAAAGGAAAAATGGAGATCCGCCCAATACAATGAAGAAAGGTTTTTTCAAAAAAATCGAGAGTGGCTTAATTCTTCAATACACATACATAAATGGATATCAATTATCAAACCGGGGCGACCAAGCAAGGAATTTCAGGATTTGAGTGATCGCAGTAAACGACGAAAAACAAAAGAAATCCATGAGCAGGTACCTGTCGAAGAGCTTACCTTTGCAGCAAGCGTAAGTCAACGGATGTCTGGAAATGTTTCGGCATCTAAGCTCATAAAGGAATCAACTGTAACACCAAGCAGAGCCACAAAGTACAGGAAGTTGATAGATGCTGCTCAGAAACCAAGAATTATAAAGAACACACCTGAAGAATCTTTAAACCTCTTTGTCGCAGGTGACTTTTCAAGAAGGCAGTGGGATTTATTGCACGAGTCCAACAGGAGTGTTTTTCCATGCTATACTCTCATAAGAGAAGCGAAAAAACTATGCTATCCAAAACCGGAGTCAGTACGAGTTACGGAAACGTGTGCTGAAGTTGTTCTGCAAGATTTACTTGATCACACTGTTTCAAGACTTTGCCTCTTTCTTGAGGATGTTCTCCAAAACTGTACTGAAGAAGAATTAAAAAACCTGGAACTTATTTCAAAATGGGGTTGTGATGGCTCCCACCAATCTGCTTATCTGCAAAAGTTCCAAGATAGCACTCAAGATGACTCTAACATATTCCAAAGCTCCTTGGTTCCCTTAAGGTTGCAGTCACACATTGCGGACAGAAAAAAGGTTTTATGGCAAAATCCCACACCATCATCCACCCGTTTTTGCCGGCCAATCCGCATTCGATTTCTTCACGAAACTGTTGACATTACGAATGAAGAAATAAAGTACGTTGAAGACCAAGTAACTCAACTGCGGAGGACGAAAATAATGCATCCAAAGGCAGCCGCTTTCGTGCGACATACATTACTTCCTACCATGGTTGATGGGAAGGTTTGCAATGCAGCAACTGGAACAACATCTACTATGAGATGTTACATTTGTGGAAAAACGTCCAAAAGCTTAAATGATTTTGAAAACACAAATGAAGAGGATCCGCAGTCATTAAGATTCGGCTTGTCGATTCTGCATTCCAGAATTCGTTTATTTGAAACGATACTACATCTTTCATATAAACTTCCTCTAAAAAAATGGCAAGCCCGAACTACAGAAGAAAAACAATCTGTTAAAGAAGTTAAAGCAAGAATTCAAAAGGAATACAGGGAAAGGACTGGACTGATAATTGATATGCCAAAAGCTGGTTTTCGAAATTCAAACTCTGGGAACACGTCTCGAAGATTTTTCGCCGATCCGGATTTAGCTGCTGAAATAACAGGCATAAACAAAGATTTCACTGTGAAACTCAAAATTATCCTTGAAGCGATGTCATCTGGTCACAAGATTAATGAAAGGAAATTTGAAGAATTTTGCAAGGATACTGCAAGAATGTATGTACAACTTTACGGTTGGCATCCAATGACGCCAACTCTTCATAAGATCCTTGTACATGGATCAACAGTAATAAAATACGATATCCTACCTATCGGCCAGTTATCAGAAGAAGCTGCCGAAGCCTGCAATAAGCATTTTCGCTCATACCGCCATGATTTTGCAAGAAAATTTTCAAGGACTCAGTGCAATCAAGATGTTTTGAATAGGCTTCTGCTCACATCCGATCCACTCCTGAGTTCTAATCACCAAAGGAAACGCAGCAAAAGCCAACCCTTTTTAACTGAAACCATAGAGCTTTTTGAGCCAGAAGAACCAGATAATGAAGAAATAGAAGAAACGATAAGACTGGACCACAGTGATGAATCAGACTGAATAAAATATCTTACTTTTAATTTAACTGTTTTGTTATTTAAGTTTTTAAAAATTTTAGTACATAAAATACTTATAAAAAAAAAAAAAATTTTTAGTAACTCACATTTTTTTTTTTTAAACCCAAAACAACACTTTTTTGAAAAATTTTGTACTTAATTAAGTTAAGATATATAAGTAGATTTTGTGTAAAAAAAATTGTTGAAATCGGAAAAGCCGTTTAGGAGAAATCTATACACTAGCACATTCTGGTCACTCAAACTAAGCCAAATACCAGACTTTTTATTTCCCTGTTATGATATTTTTGTGTTTTTTACATTATTTTTTCGATAAATATACTTTTTTATGTTTAAGTATGTGTTTTTATTAGTTTCCAACTAAAAAAAAGTCTTAAATAATTTTGACCGGTTTTTGAGGTCAAATGCTCCTTAGTGCGCCGTCTTGTTGAAAGTAAACGTTGGCCAGATCAATACCATCCAATTCGGGCCATAAAAAATCATTAATCATCTCTCGATAGCGCAATCCATTGACCGTAACTGTTGCTCCAGCCTCATTTTCGAAAAAGTAAGGTCCAATGACCCCGCGGGACCATAAACCGCACCAAACAGTCACGCGTTGAGGATGGAGAGGCTTTTCAACAATAACTCTTGGGTTTTCCGAGCCCCAGATGCGACAGTTTTGCTTGTTGACGTAGCCTCCGAGGTGGAAATGGGCCTCATCAGTCAAGATGATTTTTTCGATGAAATTCCGGTTCATTTTCATGCATTTCAAGGACCCAATCAGCAAAGACACGACGTTGTTGATGATCAGCCGGCTTGAGTTCTTGTGTTAACTGAACTTTATAAGCCTTAAGACCCAAGTCTTTATGCAAAATACGGTGTAATGACGTTTGTGGAATGCCTAATTCCAAAGAACGACGAGGAATGGACAAACCTGGGTTTTCTTCAACACTTTGGGCTACAACAGCAATATTCTCAGTTGTTGTTGAGCGACGTGCACGGGTTTTATTCTTCACATCACTAACTTGTCCCAACAGCTCGAATTTGTACACCAATTTCTGTATTGCGGTCCGACAAGTTGCTTCACGACGACCCAAAAATGTTTTAGTTTTACGAACCGTCTCTACCAAATTTTCACCATTTTTATAGTGAATTTTAATAATTTCAATGCGTTTTTGAAGCGTGTATCGTTCCATTTTTATTAATAGCGTAGTTTCTACTTGTCAAATGTCAAAAAATGACAGCTTCAAAAGTGACAGCTACCGAAATAGCGGGCTATTCAAAATAACACCTCTTATTGGAAAACCCTTTATTATTTATAAATTGGTTTTCGAGTAAGATACAAAATAATGAAAAGCTAATAACTAAGAAAAGCAAATGAAGTTATTTTCACAAAAATGGTCTTAACTTTTAAAGCTATCCATAGTTTACTTAGTGGAATACTTTATTTTCTAAGTCAGAAATAAAACTGTAAGCCAAAAGTATAGAGCTGCGATTATGCACTTACTAATTGATTTATTCTTTAAGTAAAACTAACTTTGTATCCTTAAAAAATTGATGTTTTGAAAGTATCTTTACACTGTGCGCCTTCATTTATGCAAAAAAAAATTGAATAGAATTTGTTGAAAATTTTCTTTGATTCTTTGGTTCAGAACGGTAAATTTATTACTCAAGATACTTAATACTAAAGATGTTTTGGAAAGAAAGACAAAAACTAAAAAATGATGTCTTGGAATCCTATCCATTATTATTTCTTTTTTCAATGCAATATTCGAGTTCTACGGGATAAGATCTAAACCATAAATATAACGGCACTTATAGGGTGCAGGAACAGATTTTTGACCCCAGCTGAGATCATAAAATTTCTTAAATGAAAGTACGATAAACGTGCTATTGATCGGTTCGTCACAATGAATTCCAATGATTGTTGACCCAAAAAAAAACTGTCTTATTTGAAATTTAAATTTTATTTATGTTTTTATATCCAAGAAAACTCTGAGACAAAAAAAAAAACTTAAACTCGTATCCTATGATAATCAAGCCATTTATATTGGCCCACATGAGATTGTCTTTTATGTTTTCATAAAAATAAAGCAAATCAGATTTGTGCTCTAGATTATCATGAAATCATTTCCTGATATGCATTTTGGTGGCTTAGAGAAGACGCCACACCACCATGGTTTTTATGAATTTTAGAAATCAAGTTAGGCAAGCGGAGTTGCAATTCAAAGAAACAATGTTTTCCCTTGAAATTGCATAATATAATAAATTTAACAATAGCCATGACGAATGCTCAGACGGATATTGAAATAAAAATTAAATATTTTTATTGCCATATTAAATATTTAATTATTATCCTTACTAGAATTTGTTTACTATCAACTATTTTCTTTATCCAATTAAACAACACAAAATAAGTAGCCATAGTTAATCCTAAATACTAAACAAATTTGATTGCAAACTTTAAATTTATTGGCCGTTAATTATGATTATGTATTAATGTCATATTGGCATAATGTAGAAAGTTTTAAGTAAACAATTTCTATTCCACGAAAATAGAAGATCAACATAATAAATGAGGTGTTTAAGTTTTTATGTCCCAAAATAAATTAGAATTATCAGAATAAAAGTGCAAGAGCCAATGACTAAAATCAAACTTAAAATTATTCAAATTATTGTGGTTAGACAGGGTCTCATTGAATTTTAAATGCGCCTTCGTCCAAAAAAATGAGGTGGGATTTCGACAGATGGACAATCCACTTCCAACCATTTTGCCATCAGTCGGCGTTGAAGAAGTAGTCTCCTGAATTTCAGGAATGGAAAATGAGTGGAGAAATGGATCATCATAGACCACCATGTATAAAGATCAGTTTTCTGCTGCATTCAGATGAGGATCAGTTCCGGAGGCTGAAGAAAAATGAGGTTTATATTTTTTTGGTTGATGTTTCGACAAATATTATGTACATATTAGTGCTGTAGTTTCTATAGATTTTATGTTCTTCCAACTAGGTTTGGTTGCCTGACATTAAAAAAAGTCATTTCTAAGATCACAAATGTCTAAAATGCAGAATTCCAAAAGCTAAAATTGATTCGTTTTCAAAAAAAAATTGAATTTTTTATTTTTTAAATCCAAAAAAATTATTTTCTAAATTTTGTTGACTAAACTTTATTACGGATACTTAAAAGCTTTCATGTAAATATTAATTGAATCAGGAAAGAGAAAATCAGAATTAAAAACACAGTTCTATGGCAGGTAGGTACCAATTTTTGAAAAAAATGGTTTTCATTAAAAGATAGACCTTATCAAAAAAAAAAATTAATATGATTTTCCTAATCAATATCGTAGGATCCATTTTTGAGAAAAATGAGCTTTTCTAAAATCGGTATAGATTAGATTAGATTTTTCTTTATTTCCTCAGATAAATTACAAGTTTCTTCGAATAAGAGTACGGACTTGACAATTCAATAAAATAAAAAGAATAACATATTATAAAGAGAAAATGTAACAAAAATTCTTGCTAAACTTATAAAAGTTGTTATAATAGAGAAATATTTTGTACAATCGATACGTACTTACAAACATATAAATTTTGATAAAATAAAAAAAAAAAGTGAGAAGTTTTAAACAATTCGGATGATTTGCAGCATAAAAAAAGAAAATCTTTAACTTTGATGATTGAAAACAAAAAAAAACAACAAACTTTAAATGATTTGAAACATAAAATTTTAATTTCAAAACCTTAAATTGAATATAGACTCGTTATGCATATCTTAAAAAGTTCAACAATTCAAAATATTCTTCAGAAGATGGCTGCAAAAAATTTGTGCGATCGATAGGTGCTTACAAATATATAACTAAGAATTTAAATAATTTAATAAAAAAGCGAGGGCCCTGAGCTTGAACAATTTTGATGATTTGCAACATAAAAACGTTTAATTTTGATGATTTAAAACATAAAAAGTAAAAAAATACATTGATTTGAAAGCTTTTGAATATAAACTTGTTGTTCATAACATTCTAAAAACTATTACGATATATCAGAGCATGGTTACAAAATTTGTACAAAGTGACCCATCCCCGAACACCATTTAGTATTTCGTAAAGACTATTAATAGACAGAAAACTTTCTTGGAAACATAAACGTCGGATTTCTTGTAAAATTGGACACACCCCGATGAAGTGGTAAACATTTTCAGCTTCTCTCCTGTTACACAAATTACATGTTTGCTGAAGATCGGGTCTATGTAATATAAAATTCAAACTCAATATTTCAACTCTAGCTCTGAAAATGGTGCTTATAACTTCAGACGTATATTTGATATTGAAATAGTTTTCCAGGGGTGGTATGTGATGGTTTAAATTACGGTAGAATAATCTGGACGATGACGAAGTTACTCTGGTTAAATGCAGGTCATACATTTTGTCATCAACCTTAGCTATGATAGAAGCCAATATATTCTGCCATTCGTTAACGTTACCTTCAGATGAGCGTATATTAATGTCGTGTGATAGTGCCAACTGGTTCCAATCCCTAAAAGGAAAAGCATTGCTTTGCAGCAATCTTAATAATATAGATCTATGAAAGCTATTTTCACTTCTTTTCATCACTCTAGTTAAATATTCTGCGTGCGCTTTCAGGTTTTGCAAGTAAATAGGTGGCAAGCCGGACTCCACATAAATGGCATAGGTCGGAGTTGCGTTCGGTAATCTAAATAGTCGCTTGAAGAAATACCTTTGCACAGCTTCAAATTCATCAAAATGGATCACCCCAAAGGCCTGTACACCGTAACACATACTAGTGTAACTGTAGCATTAAATACTTGATATTTAGAGGAGAGATCAATGTTGTGATAAGCAAAGAATTTTGGCCACATCACATTTAGTGCAAGTTTTGCTTCCCTACTTTTTTCTTTTGCATGCTTCCGGAAGTTCATATTACTTGTTAGCAGCACACCAAGATACTTGAACTCACGAACCACGTCAATCTCCTCGTTATTGAGTCGCCAAACTTCTGTACGCTGTCTGCCTCTATGCCGGTTTTCAAAAATCATGACTTTTGTTTTCATGACGTTGATATGGAGATCCCATGTCTCACCGTAGGTCTGAAGTTTATTTATTTGGAGTTGTAGCGTAGACGGATTGTCCGCTAGCAATACCAATCTCGCTAAGCTTACGCCCCCTGCAGCTGCACTTGATGACGACAGAAATTTAGCGTATACCAGTAAGAACTTTCTTGATAGTCCAAGTGATGCCAGTCTATAAACCAATGCTTGCCTATTGACTGTATCAAAAGCAGCTTTAAAGTCTACAAAGCAAACATACAGCTTTTTGTTCATTTCAATATATTTTCTGGCAATACTAGGCAATGCAAAAATGTGATCTATTGTTGAAAATCCTTGAAAATCCCTGAGATGATTGTTGCTTTCAATCCACATTGAAAGTCTTCCATATAAGATTGTAGCGAAAATTTTCCTAAGAGAATTGAGAATAGAAATTCCTCTATAATTTTCAGCTCGACTTGAATCTCCCTTTTTATATACAGCAAATATAAGCGCTTTGGTAAAAGAAGTAGGAATGCAAGCATTGTTAAATATCAGATTAAATAAATCCACAATGTAGATTTTGAATTGCTCTGTTAAATATTTAAAAAATTCTATTGGAATGCCGTCACTATCCGGAGCTTTATTATTTTTTATAGAAAATCGGTACATTTTTGGTCCAACAAAAAAAATAATTGAAGCGTTTAGAAGATGAAGGTGTTAAGTGACATTTTTGTGAAATTTTGACTTTTTTCTCAGGGATGAAGGTCCTTTTGTTAACTTAAATTTCTGTTTCATCAGAATAATTTTTCTGTCACTTTTAGTATCTTTTGAAGATCACGATAGGTCAGAGGTTTTAAACACTTTGTATGAAGAAGAAAAACTTTAAAGCTTAATTAGCCAAGTGTTTGATAATGTCGCTTAACACCTTCATCTTCGAAACGCTTCAATTCAAAAAATGTCTTGGGATAGTCTGCAAAAAACGCCACCAAGTTAGAAGTTAATCGACCCATCCGTTTAGGCTGTGGCTTTTGATATATATAGACAGACAGACGGACAGACAGACAGACAGATAGACAGGCGGACACACAGAATTGTCCACTTTTTTCTCATTCTCTATCATCGTAATGTAGTTTGATTGTTATCTCACATCTTTTTATTGTACGAATGCATATGTTGATATAATATTTAGTACCTAAATATAGCAAGTAAAAAAAAGTGATATACATATATGTATGTCTATCCACGTGTAAATTGCATTTTAAAAATTTTTGGCTTAGTAATTTGTTCATTAAGACTAACAGAAACGGCAAAGATCCCTCTTTTGGTTTTTTTTATTTGATCCGCCATTTTGCGGCCATCATTAAATTTGTATCTGTTTTCTGCAATAAATGACTCAACTAAAAGTGGATATATGTATATTCAGGAGTCGCCCCACTTGAAAATAAAATTATTTTTACTTATTTTTTCTTTATCATTTTAACACACATAACTTAAACTCAGTTATTTACTTGCGATATAGGAACTATAAGGCAAGTTTAGGACTCGTAAAAAAAATCGAACTCGAGATAACATTCAGACATGCCATTACGATGATAGAGAATGCGACAAAAAGTGGGTCCCGCAATTCTGTCTGTCTGTCTGTCTGTCTGTCTGTGTATACCTCGAGCTACAGCCTCAACCTGTAAAAATTCTAATAACGGTCCCTTCCATAGAACCGTTTTTTTTCATTTTTAACTTTCTCTTAAACGACTCAAACAATGTTGATGAATTTTTTTTATACGGAAGTTCCTTAATAATTTCAATTATTTGATCTATCAATTTTTTTTGAAAAAGCAATATTTTGAAAACGGTTTACTGTATTTTTTTTTGAAATTTTGATTTTAGATGTGCAATAATAATATCTTAAAAATCATACCAACTTTATTTTTGAGAGTTTTTATACATAAAAAGTTAATTTTTTTAAAAGCGGCTCTAACGATTTTCAAATTTATTATTCTAAAAATGTATATTTCTTATCCAAATACAATGGCATACTTTGTTTGGAGCTCAAAACAATTAAAGAAGTTTTTTATGTCAGTTTAGTAATGACTTTTTTTATATTTTTTTATAAATTTATTTATTTATAAAAACTTTATATGAGAAGCTGCAACGTCCACAGCAACTGTGACCCTAAGAGCAAGTACGTGCGACTCAGTCGTGCATTTTATTTTAATAGTAGTTTGCATCTACTATATATTTCATTGTTATAAGTTTCCATCACTTTTATCGTTTTTTTTTTTACACCTACACACACAACACACTATACGGTCCTAATTTTACTTCTACTTAAAACAACGACTAAAAATAAATTAAATACACACGTACTTCTTATGAAATAAGTCTGAAAGATTAAATAGGATACCTCTACAATTCCACATTATAAAATTGCATCACTTTTAATACCGGTAAAAAAAAAAAAAATAATAATGAGAGCACACGACAGACAAGACACAAAATAATGATATTTGTGATATTTAAATCCAGATTTCCGTTTTAATTTTTTTTTTCGATTAAATTGTATTAAAAGCTGGTTCTATATGGAAAGCTTTCTTTTTTTTATCTTAAAAATAACAGAATTCCAAATATTAATACTATACTACAATAAAATTAGACGAAAAGTAGGGGCTAACAATAATTATACTGTGTGACAAAAAAGTGTAAAAAAATACACGGGTGGGACGTATCACGTTTTGTTATTATTAAATAGGGTTTCTTTTAGTTTTATGGTTCCTCGAAGTCCGAAATACAAAGAAAACGAAAATGGCGTACTCCCCTCCATAGCTCGTCCCCCTTTCCACCCTTTATTTTTTTATGAAACAATTTTCCCTATTACAAAACTAGAAATGTAAGGGTGAATACAAAATGAACCACTAGTGTTAGTGTTGTTAGTGTATTTTTATTTAACTTTTAATACTGACCAAACTGATATAGTCGGTGATGCCAAATAAACCTAAGATTTGTGTTCACAAGGTTTTGTAGAATCAAACAGAATTAGATGGTTTCTAATTCTGTTAGATTCTACGATTTCTAGCTAGAGGTTATTTTAGCCTGGTGGACCATCTAAGGCCATGTTCCACTAAATACATAATAATACCCGTATAAAAATTATTATATCCATATTCCATAGATAGTTAAATACTTCGTGGAAATACTATGGATTGTTATAGAAGTTAATAAATAATTCAACCCGTCTTTGAAATTACTATTATACAAATACATATCTATTTCTAACCAAAACCTACTTACAGTCAGTGTCAAAAGTGAGTAAACAGTAACCATTAAAAAAGTTTTTTTTTTGTATAAAATTTTTAATGTTCATGTTATTATTAAGGATAAGGTATTCAAGATCATTATTATGGTTTCTAAGTCATGCTTAATTTGTAACTGAAAAATAAACCGTTAAAAAGTTATGAATGCGGATGAGCATTAAGAAAATGATAACAAATCACGGAAAAATCTTAACTTTGTTATAAACTATGCTATCTACATTTTTAAAGATTATTATCAACAAAATTAACTTGAAGAATACAAATTTATGTCACAATTAAAATTTGCTAGTTTTTAAATGGTGAAATTGGTTGTAAATCGTTATTAATCATGTTTTCATATTTTCCGTTTTTGACCATAACTTTTGAACCGTATAGTTTTCGATTAAATTTTTGATATCTCTTTAAAGGTAATTAAATTTGCCTTCAAACGTCATCCTTTATAAAAGCAATTTATCTGAATACTGAACAATTTTAAGCAAGTGTTTTTCATTGGCTGAAACTGTTTACTCACTTTTGACACCGACTGTATGTAATTAATGGTTTAAATAAAAATAAATATGTAAACAAAAGCCCACTTTAATCTACTTATGTAATATTAAGTGTCATAATGTTAAAATGTTATTTGCTAACTTTTATCTACACTGAAAAAATTGTTTGAAAAGATTTATCTGGTTGGTAAGTAAGAACTTGATAACTATTTTTATTTTAATTGAACTTCTATTATTATTTTTTCGTACACGTAGTGTAAAGAATAAGTATGCATAGCGATTGGCACAACAGTTTTTTTTCGAAATTATCTGTTTCATCGTGAAACACCACAGTTCAGGAGCTAATAATAACAAAAAAATAAGCGAAAATAGAAAAAAATCGATCCCACAATTTTCTCTTACAGAACGTTAGAGGGGATCAATAGAAACGTACAAAATATTCAAGTGCCAGTGAGATAAAGATGTGCCCGTAGTGAGAAGTGGGGAACGTGTTATCTTACGAAATGGTCCAGTCGCTTTGTTAGTCCTGTGAGGCTACGTCAAGTCTATGGTCTATACCAACAAGGCAGCGACGATTGATGAACTTTGTACGAATATCGAACGTGAAATTGCAGCAGTATTGGCCGATTTATGCTTGAAAACTGTCGAAAATTGGGTTCAGTGTCTGGACTTCTGCAAGAGTGCCCGTGGTGGCCATGCAAAAGAAATCGAGTTCCATACATGAGGGCATCGAACATTTCCAAAGGAATAAAGAATTTCATTGATATCCAAAAATTTATTTAAACTATCGAAATAAGTGAAATAAAGCAGTTCTCACGTTTAACTCGAAAAATATAGATCGTAGAGAAAAAAATATTAAGGTTAAAATTGTAGAAAATACAATTTTCTTAAAGTTTTGCCTTAGTTATTCTTAACTAAAGCTTAAAATGGCTGAGTTATTCACTAAAAACGTATTCTCCCGTAAATCCAAGATGTCGGCTGAATCCTTGGCACAATTTTTCCGAAAAGTGACACATTTTTTTTGTTTATATTGATCCCATCTAATTTTCTTTAAAAGAAAATTGTGGGATCTAATTTTTTCTATTTCAAATGCTTATTCCAACTAGACTACCATAAAACGTATGGAAAAAACGTTTTCGAGACATTTTTATGTGCGTGCACCATTGTCGTCGGCGTCGTTTTCGGTGTCGACATTGTTTGCGTTGGAAATTTGTGAACACGATAACTATTCTTCAAATCAAGATAATTGGAATGTGTAAAACGCCGATTAAGGATAAGCTTAACTTAGGAAAAGTTTGAAATTCAGCCATTTCGAATAAAATCTTCTCGTGCTTTTCATACAAAAACTTTCCAAAATTGTCAAAGTACGAATAATTTACATTTTTTTTTCAAATGTTAAAATAAACAATGGTTTTAATCAAAAGTTTTGGCAAAAATAAATATTTTACACTTTTTTGTAAAAAATAAAATGCACTACTAGGGCGAACAGACTTGCTCTTGGGCCAAAATTGCTGTGGACGTTAAGGCTTCTTATATCAAGTTTTTTAAAAATAAATAATTTCATAAGAAACAAAATCAAAAATTGAATTCGTTACTACGTTTTTGAAATTACTTATTTTAAATAATTTTTTTTCCGTAAAGAAAAAATTCATTAAAATTGGTTCAGTCTTTTAAGTGAATATCAAAAATGAAGAAAACGGTTCTATGGAAGGTAGCGTTAGTAGAATTTTTACAAACAATTCTTTCATTTCAAAACTATGACACTAGTAACAAAATTAGACACAAAAATTTTAATGAAAATCGTTAGAACCGTTTTTGAAAAAAGTTAACTTTTCTTTATTTTTTATATGACAGGTACCGTTAGTCTTAGTCCTAAAAAAAATCAATTTCCCCTCTAATGAATTACCAAAGAGCCTTAACCACAGACAGGCAGACAGACAGACAGACAGACGGACAGACAGAATTGTGAGACCCACTTTTTCGCATTCTCTATCATCGTAATGACATGTCTGATTGTTATCTCGAGTTCGATTTTTTTACGAATCCTGAACTTGCCCTATAGTACCTAAACCGCAAGCAAAAATTCTTGCAAAAGTGCGGAAAAGTTTGGGATTATACTAGTGTAATTCATATTTTTATGTTAATATTTCAAAAAATATTTTAATTTTATGTTTTTCTAGAAACAAAATTCCTTTTCTTCCATTTCAGTTCTCAGGTTTTCTTATTTTAAATGAACTCGATTCTTGGAAAATTTTTACTGAATTTTTTCACTATACAAAAATATGCAGTTTTTTCGTTTTATTATGTACTCTTTTGGTTCAGTGTAAGCCATTTGACGTAATATGATTTCCCTTGAACTTTTAATTAAGTCGTTTTTCCATTTTAAAGCAATTCTACTAATTTGATTTGCATCAAAGTAGTTTTAGTTTGAATTCCTCTTATATCAGATTAATGTTAGTATAACTTGTACCTGATAGAACGTCATTATAGTCAAGCATTAGCATGTATGTAGTCTATCTACAAGTTTCTTCGTCTATGCAAATTATGATTATTATCCGACGCATGATCTAAATCATCACAACCAAGAGCTTGTTAAGGAAGCAGGTAGTCTCTTGATAATTTCTTATGCAATACCAACTTATATTATTATACAGTATACCTTACCTAGACTTTATCGCATCTATATTGCTATGAAATATGTCACATTTAATTTTCACCATTAATTTTTATTACATAACATTAAATCCAAACAAAAAATCCAATAAAAGTGAAACTAATTTCCATATAAACAAACAGAAAAAGTTTTGTGTTGATCTAAATATGGCTTTGGGCTATAATACGAGTAGTATGTTGTATGCCCAACCGAGCATAGCGTTTGTCATTTTTCGTTGCTCCAACAAACACATCACATCCCACTACACTACCCCTAATTAACATGCCTTCGTCAAACGTCGGCGTCGTCGCAAAACCATTGCAAGTGAAAGCATCACCAATTTTTTTGTTTGTTTTCTTTCCATCTTTTGGAGATAGAAAGTAAAAATTTTCTTAGAAAAAAAAAAAAAAAATTAAGGTTCGGTGGGAGACGCGATTCACAAAAATAAAATTTAAATAAATAATAATTTACATGCCACACACCATCAACTTAATATCTTCTAAGACCAGACCAGCCACTTAGCTGTGTAAAGTCTCATTATGATGCGTTGACAAATAAAAAGCCACCACTTAGCATGAGGATGGCAAATAAAACACTTTCACACAAGACTTGTGACGTTGTTGACAATGAAAGTTCTGCTTAGACACGTAACCTTGCATTAGTATAGGTTTAGGTTCGTAGGCAAAGAGATGAGTTCAAACTCGAGATCGATGTAATTTTTAAAATATTCTGAGAAATGAGTAAGCCGCTTCATCTCATTACCACTGACATAGACTCCCAAGCTGACATAGGCTGGACCATCGTTAACAGGTCCAGCCAGATACTGGCTTACGCAGACGACATTGACATCATCGGAAGAACCGAACAAGCTGTACACGATTCCTTCATCCAGATCGAGCAGGCGGCACATAATCTGGGGCTGCACATTAGTGAAGGTAAAACAAAGTACATGGTGGCGTCGAATGCGAGAAGAACAGTTGGTCAAACAATCAAGGTAGTGGAGCACGAATTTGAAGTGGTGCAATCCTTTAAATACCTTGGGTCAAGAGTAGCAGCCGATAACAACATAGAAGAAGAAATACGCGGGCGGCTTCTCAAATCCAACAGAGCCTACTACAGTCTGTCAAAGCTATTCAAATCCAGAAATCTAACCATAACTTCAAAACTGCTGCTGTACAGGACCATGGTCCTGACAGTACTCTTGTATGGATCCGAGACTTGGGTGCTAAGCAAAAGGCACTGTGACCTCTTAGCCGCGTTCGAGAGAAAATTCTTACGGAGAATTGTTGGCCCCATATGTGAGGAAGGACGATTCCGGAGACGGTACAATCATGGGTTGAATGCAATCTACCTTGAAGCAGACATAGTGACAAAAATTAATCAGGGCACCTAGCTCGTATGAGCGAAGAGGAATCTGCTCAGAAAGTCTGATGATGATGACTCCCAAGCAGAGTATTTTTCTTTTAAAAGTGAGGGAGAGTATGATAGGATATAGCGCAAAGAAATTATAACAGCGTTTTGTAGAACACTTCAGTACAAGCATTTTTTATTATGGGAGGGGGTGGTATATCTCCCCCAAGTGCTTCAGCCATAAAAACGGATCCCACATTGGAGCAGAACAGTATCAGCTTGGTCTTTAAACTAAAGGGTTTTCCAATAAGAGGTGTTATTTTGAATAGCCCGCTATTTCGGTAGCTTTTGAAGCTGTCATTTTTTGACATTTGACAAGTAGAAACTACGCTATTAATAAAAATGGAACGATACACGCTTCAACAACGCATTGAAATTATTAAAATTCACTATAAAAATGGTGAAAATTTGGCAGAGACGGTTCGTAAAACTAAAACATTTTTGGGTCGTCGTGAAGCACCTTGTCGGACCGCAATACAGAAATTGGTGGACAAATTCGAGCTGTTGGGACAAGTTAGTTATGTGAAGAATAAAACCCGTGCACGTCGCTCAAGAACAACTGAGAATATTGCTGTTGTAGCCCAAAGTGTTGAAGAAAACCCAGGTTTGTCCATTCCTCGTCGTTCTTTGGAATTAGGCATTCCACAAACGTCATTACACCGTATTTTGCATAAAGACTTGGGTCTTAAGGCTTATAAAGTTCAGTTAACACAAGAACTCAAGCCGGCTGATCATCAACAACGCCGTGTCTTTGCTGATTGGGTCCTTGAAATGCATGAAAATGAACCGGAATTTCATCGAAAAAATCATCTTGACTGATGAGGACCATTTCCACCTCGGAGGCTACGTCAACAAGCAAAACTGTCGCATCTGGGGCTCGGAAAATCCAAGAGTTATTGTTGAAAAGCCTCTCCACCCTCAACACGTGACTGTTTGGTGCGGTTTATGGTCCCGCGAGGTCATTGGACCTTACTTTTTCGAAAATGAGGCTGGAGCAACAGTTACGGTCAATGGATTGCGCTATAGAGAGATGATTATTGATTTTTTATGGCCTGAATTGGATGGTATTGATCTGGACAACGTTTACTTTCAACAAGACGGCGCTACGTGCCACACAAGCAATGAAACCATCGATCTTTTACGGGAAAAGTTTCCGGACCGTGTTATCTCTCGAAGAGGTGATCACAATTGGCCACCGAGCTCTTGTAATTTAACACCTTGCGACTTCTTCCTTTGGGGCCACGTGAAAGATAAGGTCTACGCCAACAAGACCTCAAAGATGAAATTCGTGAGGCTATCGAGGACATAGGGCAGCCACTTTGCGATCTGGTTATGGAAAATTTCATGAAAAGGATATGGTCCTGTAAGCGTGGTCTTGGCGGCCATTTGGCTGATGTTGTGTTCCATTATTAACGGCATACCTTTCTCTTTATAATGAAATAAACATCCGATCATTTATCTCCAAAAATGTCATTTTTCTTTGAATATCAAAATAACACCTCTTATTGGAAAACCCTTTAGTTATTAATATTTTGAACAGCATCTCGAACACAGCCTTTGCCTTCATAGTACTGTTGTAGATGTCATTGTCTGTCATTCTCAATCCACCGCACCCTAATTGTCATTTGATGGGGATCCATGATTAATGAGAGAGTAAACATACGTCATCCGCGTAGTCCAGATGTTTTAGTTGGGATGGCAGATTCAATTGAATTCCACCATTTTCGTTCAACAGGGTGATACTATGCATCCCTACCTGACTCCACATTGGACTTCAAATTCATCTGATAACCCTTCTTTATGCATATCATGATATTTGCATCCATCGTAGGTTGCTTTAATAATGGCAATAAACTTTTGTGGAATGTCATTCAAATCATAATTCTCTATTGACACTATCGAATCGAACGCTTTTACGATATCATTGAACAACAGGCGAAGTAGTGACCGATATCATAGGCACCGTAATACAAGATGATCTAGTGCGGAAACGTGCTTGTTCGGCGTCAAGTGTGTGTTTTTAAGTGTTCTTTCGTACGCTTTAGAACAATTTTTACTATTATTTGGCAACGCAAAACCATTTCCAGTCTACACACTATATCAAATCTCATTTTGTAACGAGCTTGATGATCATTGCCCTTTTTCACTAATCGGCGAAGAACTCGGTAATCCTATTGCATTGATGTTCTTCAGTGTGTTAACTGTGTCAATGATCTCTTTTATCTGTACACCTGTGAGATACTAAGTGATCAGTTTTGAAATCCAACCGATTTGCGGCCTCTTCTGCTTCTCCATTTAATTCTTGGATGTTGTTACAGTTGTCACGTTGCGTCGCACGCTACCGTAAACTTTTCTCAATTTCAATGAAGTTGTGTACCTACCGCATATTGAATAAATTGAATTAAGAAAGTGTTAACTGTGAACTGAGACCATTTGGCCATTCCTACATAGTTAAGCAAAAATCTTCATTGCGAAGAAATAGGCCGTAAATGACTAAGGTCAAGTACCATATTGATAGTCTGGATTCAAGTTTTTCATTTTTGAGTTTTAAAAATAAAAAGAAAATATAAAAAAAAATATTTTTAATTTTTATATAAATCATCGAAGCAATTTTTCCGCCTTCATGCATTTTTACTTCCAAATTTATTCAACCGTAGATAGTAATTGATAGAAATTTAATTTCCGCATTTTTTGTCCGATACTGTTTGTTTCAGGGACCGAGACCGTCACAAACGACAATAATAACGCTCGGCTGTAGTAGTAAATTTTTATCAAGGTTCGTTGGGTATGTGGTCTCATTTTACTCGCAAATAAAAATTGATATCAATTATAGTTTTTGTTCTTTAATACAAGAAAACAAATTGGAATATGATGATGGGCCCGCGGCTATGAAATTGATTTTGTTTCACGCTTCAATGTCTCTTTTGCACAAGTTTTGAATATTAATTTATAATTATCTAAAAAATAACACATTTTTATCCATGACCTTTGCCTAACAATGTCCTGAAGCTGTCCAAAATCGATACTAGAAAAGGTAAAGGTTTTGAATTGCACAGTAATTTTGAGTGACAGTAATGACACTCAAACATTAAGTAATTTGACAGCACTGATGACGTTTGATGAAAAATTGAAACAGTGGTTCACGAAATTAAATGGATTTTTATATTTCACTTCGATTATTAAAAGCAAATTAAAGGAAGACTTCATTCGTTAGATAATATGTATGTTTGCCCTTAATCGTTGTTTCTTTGACTTAGTTAGTAGTTGTTGTGTGTTGCTGATGACTATGACTGCCTTGTGGTTGGGCTTAGTGGATGATTGACAGAAAGATACATTTGATGACCAAACAAAATGTATTACGAACTGGAACTGATACAAAAGATTTTCTCCTATTTTTCCGACTTTATTGGGTGCTTTTGTCTCTTTTGTGTATTGAATTCGCTTCGGTTGGTAATTTCTGTCCGTAACATCATGTTCGAAGTACATATAAATAATGTTGTTGCATTGCATGGCACATAATGTTGTGATGAATGAAGCTGACAATATGTTTTGTGAATGGTGACAGTGATATAGTGCTGATGATGATGATGATGATGAGAACGTTAATAAAGCCGTCACCCAGATGTTCATCGATGTGAATATGATATTTTACTTAGGCTTATGTGTAGGAACTCGTGTTATAGGTAGCTTAAGGGCTATTACTTTTTTGTATTTATAGTTTTTGCTGCAATAGAGTTTATTATTATGAGTTCATGAGTTTCACTTGGGACTTGGGGGAAAATAATCTGTTTTGCCTTCCTTAAGTAAAATGTAAACAGAAACAAGAAGTGAAATGTTGTCAAGGTCAGGTTATACTTCTAGTCTAATTATGTGCTCCGTTTTAATGGAAGTGAAAAAGAACGGTAGTGTCGTCGTGTACCTAATTGAAAACCAAAACTTTACGATATCTTAGTCTTTACATGGCTTGGTTTCTTAAATAGAATTATAGGTACTTTAAAACTGTGGCTGATGTAATATTTATTTAAAAGACGAAAAAATGAGAGGATTTTTTTCAGTCAAGGAATTTCAAAATGAATACAATTTTCTAAGTAAGACCCTAGACTACTCAGACGCCATTATACCCATTTAAAAACCACCTTTGTAAGATAAATATGACAATGTCGGTCCTGGGTTTAAATATAATAACGCCGATTTCTTGTAAGTCGAACTCCCTCTAAGTCGAATTCCCCTCGAACTCAAACATGTCTGCCATATTTTGTATTCACCTCAATTTTAAATAGCCTATTTTTAATCCCTCTAACTCGGATTTTTCCAAAACTTCTCCTAATTAAAAAGAATTTTAGAGGGAGTAGTACGAGTAAAATAGTACACAAAATCAATGTAAAAAAAAATAATTGTTACCCTCATGAAACTTGGCATAAACTTTACATATGCAAAAAGATTGAAGAATCAAAAGAGTCCATAAAATTATCTTGGGTGGAAAAAAAAAAAAATTAAAAAAATGGTCTTCAAATATAATTATATGATACATGATTTTAAGGTATTTTTTGATGTTTAATCTAATGACATCAAAACTAAGTCAATAAGCTTAATCTATAAAAAGTTATACTCTATTTTAAGCAAAAGTGTCATTTTTTTGCCTAAAGAGGTAAAATGGAAACAAAACCCATGAAAAAAAGATGATACACTCGTGAAATTGGTGAGAGCGTTCTATTTGAATGAATTAATTAATTCTATTTGAAACAAGAACAAGGAATCTATATAGACCTGAAAAATATTTTTTGGTAAAAGGGTGTTTTTTTTTGAATGGGAAAGTTATCGGTGAAAAAGGTACAACAGCATCTGACTGAAAAATTATACATTTATGAAATTTGGTAAAAATGTTACATTTAACATAGAAACTAAGAGTATAAAGAGTCCATAAAAATATTTTCAGTGAAAGGGTGTTTCTTCAAGAGGAACGAAAATATGGGATAAGTAGCCATAAAAACTATAGTAAAAATGTTAAACTGATAAATATTGGTAAAAATATTTTATTTACCATTAGAACCAAAAATCTAAAGAGTGCTTACAAATATTTTAGGTTAAAAGGTGTTTTTTTGAAGAGTAATGCAAATCTGTGTTTTGGGACTAAACCCAATAATTTAAATGGTAGGTTCATAAAAATCTGTATAAATATTTCCTTTGGCACTATAACTAATAACAATCAAAAGAGTATATCACATTGTTTTAAATGAAAGGGTGTTTTTTGTTTAGTTGGAGGAAGTATACGGAGTTAAAAATTAACTTCTCTTACAAAATTGGTATCCAATTTAAAACTGGTAAAAATGTTACATTTGGTTTAGGAACTGGCATTCAAATCTGTGGGACAAAATATTTTTTATGATGTAGTTCAATTTAATTTTTGAGGTTATACTTTTTAACCGGCATTTATAAAAATATTCAACCAGAAATAACACATAGACTTATTCAGACCATAATTCCTTTTTTTTTCACACAGACACTATGAGTAGGTAAACAGTGGCAACATTTATTATTTCATACTGGGTTTTTTTTTTTGCATTTTGTGTGCAAGACTATAAATTTATTAAGTTACAGAAGTCGGCCATTGTTATTGATAATCTGACTGATTCATTTTCTGATAGAAAAAGAAATACACCAAAAGGTGGTGTAATGTAAAGTTTGGATACAACGGATTTTTTTGAAATTCTCCCGGGAAGTTAGGGTAAATTATGTATATATTTTACACAGCCATTAGATATAGAGTAGACGGTAAAAAGACTTTTTATACGCGGCACTAAATCACTATTTACTCAAGCCCAATAAGATTATGTTTCAACTTTAATGAGCATCTCGATCAAATTACCTTTAATTTAATATATCACACATGCATGCTATGAAAGCTTCAAAACTTTAAAAAAGTCGTATCAAAATCCATCAAAATTGATTGTTGGTCGTCGGAAATCGACCAGCCACCAGTGGAGGATGGTACCATTGGTTGAAATAAAGGGCTACAACACGAGTTCAATACAGAAATTGGAATAGGCTTAAAGCATATTTTGCTTACAAATTTTCCAAAATTGTAAGAACTTGATACACAAATTTCCAAACATAGCTTGGTAGGCAAGGTAAACAAAAATAGTATGTTTAACCAATCGATAAAAAAAATCGAACTATTGTTCTGTTTGTGGGTATTGGATGGTTTTTATATGGTTAACATTTCTTGAATACTTTTGAGTTGCCAAGTTACTATTTCTGCTAAGCTAATTAAAAAGAATTAAAAAAATATTAATGCAGTTTTAGAAAAAAAAAATTAAAAAAAGCATAAAATTCAATTTTCAAGTGACTAAAACAGCTTCTTAAAGGAATTTAACCTAAAAACAAAGTATGCAATTTGATTTCTTCTATAATGATACATTTTTAGAAAAAAAAATTGAAAATCGTTAGAGCCGTTTTTAAAAAAAAAACTATTTTTTCCATATACAATTTTGCAAGGACTTTTATTAAAAAAAATTGGTACGCCACTTTTAAGATATAATTTATCAACATCTAAAAAATAATATTTGAAAAAAAAATATTAAATAAATTTCGAAAAAAATGATTTTTCAAAAAAAAACTTCAAACTTTTTTTAAAAATCCAAAAAAAATATTTTCGAACTTATTTTTACTAATTATTATTACGGCCACTTCCATGTAAAAAAAAATGGTTGAAATTGATTGAGTCATAAAGGAGAAAATCAGAATTAAAAAAACGGTTCTATGGCAGGTACCGGTAACGGTTTTTGAAAAAAATGGTTCTCATTTAAAGATAGACCTTACCTAAAGAAATGACCATGATTTTTTAATCAAAATCCTAGGCACCATTTTTGAGAAAAATGAGTTTTTCTAAAACCGGTATATGACAGGTACCGTTATTTGGGGTCCAAAAAAAAAAAATTGAAAAAAACGTCTTAGGATATTCTCCAAGAAACGCCACATACCAAGTTTGAAGTAAATCCACCTATCCGTTTAGGCTGTGGTCTCTGATACATACAGACAGACAGACAGACAGAATTGTCGGACCCACTTTTTTCTCATTCTCTATCATCGTAATGTCATGTTTAATTGTTATCTCAACATTTTTTTTTGTACGAATACATAACTTGATATATGGTACCCATATCGCAAGTAAAAAAATCGTTACAGTTAAATAAAATTTAATTTAATTTATATTAATTCTTAATTGTTTCACATTTATCACATTTTAAACCAAAATTTCAAAAAAAAAAAAAAAAATATCAAACCGTTTTCAGAAAATTGGTGTTTCAAAAAAAAAATTCTCATTTAAGAATCAAAAATAATTTTTTTTGAAAATTTTCATATGAAATAATATAAATGAGTTAATAAGATCAGCAGTTTTTTTTACGAAAAGCAACATTTTTCGAGTTCAGAAAAAAAACATATAAATTGACCTTTTTTCTTTTTAATTCACTCCTTTTATTCTTAATCGTCTACTGCACAAATTCTGATAATTTATTTTACTGTGTTTTTTTTTTCCTAATAAATTACTGAAGTCATAAGAATAATTTGGCTATACTGTGATAAAAATAAAAAAATATGTGGAATAGTGTTAGAAGTTCCGTTAAATGTGATTTTTTGGAAATCCTCATTGAAGTTAGGTTAAAGAGGGGTAATACAATTCTAAGAAAATCATGTTTTTGAGATATGATTTTTTTCGAAAATCCTTTTTTTTTTCAATTTTTTAGTGACAACTAGTTTTTGGTAAATACTGAAATAAATAATTTTTTTTAACCTCTCAATAACAGTTGTTTTGATTTTCGAAAACAACATAAATACTTTTTCGAACGTTGACTTCAATAAATATTTTTCTTACTTTGAAAAACGACTTTTGGATAAATAAAGTTTTCAATACAAATGTATGAACAAAATTGTAAAAAAAACAATGTTTTTTTTCCGTCCAATCATTTTTTATTTTAAGCTTTATTTTAAAACAAACATAATTGGATATTATGGCAAAAGAGTAAGTACGTATAGCTTTTTCACCTGAGTGATTTTTAATTAATGGAGTGAGTGAATTTTATGGAATTGCCACTTTTAACATTCCATCGAATTGCATCGTTTAAATAATTTTTTTTAATCGATATTCGGGAGATTGATTAAAATTAATTAAAAATATAATTAAACAAAATATTTGATTAAATCTGCATATTGCAACGTTAATTCTGTTAAAGGTTTTCTGGGGAAAAAATCAATCAATTCGAAATTTACAACAGTAAGGTAGGTATTACATTTTTATTTTATTGCGATTTTTATTTCTATTTTTAAATGAATTGTTTTTTCTTGAGAGTTATTTTGTAAAATTAATTTTAACAACAAATCATTTAAATACATTCAACATTCAAGTCATTAATAATAATTACTTACGTAACAAAAAAAAAATTAAATTCATTAAAAAAACTGCAGTAGATCCAAGGAAGCGTGTTTTACCTTGAATTATTTTTATGGAGAATTAAGAGTAAAAGTTGATATTTTTCCTACAACGATTTTTTCATGCTTATGCTTTTAAATTCTTGAAAATTTTATCAATTCCAATATGGAAACAGTAAGTATTAAAAAAAATTAGGCTGAACTTGAACCTACACCTCCAGTGCTCCAGGTATGATAGTTCATCGCACTTATCATTTGCCAAGGATAAAATAAGCTACCTACTATCTGAATCTGCTGGATTCTTCTGCCAAAAGTTAACTTTCCATAATAACGGAATTTCTTATTTATTTGATGGAATTATTGATTTATAAATCTCTAAATTTGTTTTGTATTTGATTAGAAGATTACTCTCTAGAATATCTACAGTCTACAATACATAAAAACTAAAAATAATAAACAGACTTATAGATTAACGGTATTAAACGTAATGTTGCCTGTGGTCTATTGTACGCTATAGACAGTTAAAGATGCTTAGCTTCAACAGGTTTTTCCAACTAAACGCCGAAAATGTTAATAAATACTCAAATACTTGCGATAACAATGTCAACCAAATTCATCACTGGCCCGCTCATTATGGGATAGCTCATCACGGACGATTCATCACAACACCGCTCTCTCACAAGTTATTGTCCTAGCCTGCAGAATTGACTCATAGGTCTCGTCATTCGCTGCATGTGCTGCACTCCTCGCCAAACTAAAGATTTCACTTTGGATGACTTCTGAAACCCATCACATCAGAGGCAGTATTTCTGATAGAAAGTTGCCATTGATTCTTCTGCTCGTATAAAAGTAGGTGTGGTGCTTCTAATAGGTGTGGTGCTTAAGATGTAGGAATTATTTGCTTGATATCATCAGTCTGAGTCTGATTTCTAAAGTTTCATTTCCGATCTTAGCGTTAAAGTTTCCAGAAACAATCTTGAATTCTTACTTTATGCACTAATCACACATTGTCGTAGAATGCTTCTTTGGTCGGCACAGATTAGCGTTATGTCCTTAATATAATGCGCTGACATAATTACTGAAAAAAGTGATGCTACGACCGTAGGTTCCATTGAGTAAATTGAATTACCCAAATTCTTCCGCTACGTGGGGGTTTGATCGGTAGTGCCTTTTTGTAAACACCCCGTTTTTAGAAATATAATTTAGTAGTGACATCTAACTCCATTTTGACTAGTCCACGATGAAGGGCTTTTCTGCTGAAAAAAAAGTTTCGTTGTCGCATGTCGAGTTTCATAGTAAAAGTCCGCCTTCGCTATCAATTAGTCAACGCCTTCCCTTATAAAAGTGGTTTATCCAATGAAAATCTATCTCTGAGAAATATTTCCACTCTGCTAGGCTGCCAAATTTATGATATCAAAAGGCTGAGGTTTTGCTCGTCGGAATGCTGAGGTCTTACTAAAGAAAGTACCAAACTTTAGTTTTACTTGTCTTTTTTTTATTATATTTTCATAGTTCTTAATAAGATTTTGTAATACCGAAAAAATAATTCCCAGAACAATGATTTATGGTGCCAAATTTAGGTGAGACCTTCCTAATCGTCCAAACGAAAGGAAACGCCATTTTAAAAATATTATCAATTTTCAAAAAAAGAAATATACAAACACCCAATTTTATATTCAAATAAAAGATATTTTCTCACGAAAGTAGAATGTTCACTATTTTTTTGAAAATCGACGAAATGGTGACCGAAAATCACAATCATAAAAATCTATTTGATTTTCAAAAAAAAAAACACAACACCTAATATGGGTGTCAAATGAAAGGTTTTATACTGAATTTAAATTTGATCTCCGTTTCATTTTTATTTTTAAAAAATGACCATATGACGACCAAAATGCCATTTTAAAAAACGAATCGACTTTCAAAAAATAGGTACACTTAAAAACTCAATAGGGGTTTTAAATGAAAGATTATTTGTTTAAGTTCGAACAGCAATGTGCTTATTTGAAGCAACGACAAGGTATAATGTATATTTTGAGAATGGAGTTAATTCAAAAATAGAGAAGCTAAACGTTGCATGTAGCTGTAGAAATTATAAAAGGTAGACTTGGGCGTATACTTATTGCTTTTTCCTTTTTTTTTTTACTGACAAAATTTGACCTTAAGATCAAGTTATTTCAAATCAAATAGTAAACAAAATATCCATATTCACGACAATATTGGATAAAATAATTGAACGGATGAGGTTAAAAACCGTACAAGTGTCAAAAAATCAATTTTGAGGAGAGTTGAGTATGCAGAAATGGCAATGAACATGATAACAGTTCATTTAAAAAGCAATTTTATAAAAAAAACAAGGCTTGATTGTTTAAGAACACTAGAAACCCTGGACTTGTACTGTTCTTACACCCAATGGCTCAGATTTTTATTAAGTTAATAGACATTAACTTACTTAATGTCATCCAAAAAAACATTACACGATGCTCCAGAATGATAGTATTTGTTGTTTAGCATTTTTATTTTTTTTATAATTTAAAAAACTAATAAAATAATAAAAACAAATGTAATTTTTGTATCATTTGGGTTTAGTATAAGAACAGTACAAGTCAAATGCCTTTCTCTCTCAATATTTCGTATATTCATTATACTTTTTTAATATTTTTATTCACAAAAATATCGGTATCGGTAATGGCATTTTTGGAGATAAATGATCGAATGTTTATTTCATTATAAAGAGGAAGGTATGCCGTTAATAACACAACATCAACATCAGCCAAATGGCCGCCAAGACCACGCTTACAGGACCATATCCTTTTTATGAAATTTTCCATAACCAAATCGCAAAGTGGCTGCCCTATGTCCTCGATAGCCTCACGAATTTCATCTTTGAGGTCTTGAATCGACGCTGGGCTGTTGGCGTAGACCTTATCTTTAACGTGGCTCCAAAGGAAGAAGTCGCAAGGTGTTAAATCACAAGATCTCGGTGGCCAATTGTGATCACCTCTTCGAGAGATAACACGGTCCGGAAACTTTTCCCGTAAAAGATCGATGGTTTCATTGCTTGTGTGGCACGTAGCGCCGTCTTGTTGAAAGCAAACGTTGTCCAGATCAATACCATCCAATTCAGGCCATAAAAAATCATTAATCATCTCTCGATAGCGCAATCCATTGACCGTAACTGTTGCTCCAGCCTCATTTTCGAAAAAGTAAGGTCCAATGACCCCGCGGGACCATAAACCGCACCAAACAGTCACGCGTTGAGGATGGAGAGGCTTTTCAACAATAACTCTTGGGTTTTCCGAGCCCCAGATGCGACAGTTTTGCTTGTTGACGTAGCCTCCGAGGTGGAAATGGGCCTCATCAGTCAAGATGATTTTTCGATGAAATTCCGGTTCATTTTCATGCATTTCAAGGACCCAATCAGCAAAGACACGACGTTGTTGATGATCAGCCGGCTTGAGTTCTTGTGTTAACTGAACTTTATAAGCCTTAAGACCCAAGTCTTTATGCAAAATACGGTGTAATGACGTTTGTGGAATGCCTAATTCCAAAGAACGACGAGAAATGGACAAACCTGGGTTTTCTTCAACACTTTGGGCTACAACAGCAATATTCTCAGTTGTTGTTGAGCGACGTGCACGGGTTTTATTCTTCACATCACTAACTTGTCCCAACATCTCGAATCTGTCCACCAATTTCTGTATTGCGGTCCGACAAGGTGCTTCACGACGACCCAAAAATATTTTAGTTTTACGAACCGTCTCTGCCAAATTTTCACCATTTTTATAGTGAATTTTAATAATTTCAATGCGTTGTTGAAGCGTGTATCGTTCCATTTTTATTAATAGCGTAGTTTCTACTTGTCAAATGTCAAAAAATGACAGCTTCAAAAGTAACAGCTACCGAAATAGCGGGCTATTCAAAATAACACCTCTTATTGGAAAATCCTTTACATTATTTTTCAAAAAAGTTGATAGTTGTTCTGTAAAACAGTATTTTTCGTTTTTTCAGAAACTAAGATTTTTGACTTGTACTCTTCTTACACTCAGTGATTTAATTTATATAATTTATTTTATTTATAAATTTTAAATATTTTGACTTCAAAACTCTTCATAAGAGCTTATCATATCGATATGAATTTTTTATGGATAAAAACCGAATCAGCAGATAAAGAATTTGAGCAAGCTCGTTTACCACCAAATAAAAATGCAGACAAGTTTCATCTCTTTCAGTTGCCTCTTTAATATGTTTAATTTGGAGGAACTTTGAAATTCCAGCACCAGACTTTAATTTTAAGCTAACTAGCAGCTATGGGTTGGGCATACTTATATTTGCCCTGTCTGTGAAAGAAAGGCATTTTCGTTCCAATTCCGGCGAGTTCGTAGACATTGCATTTTCCTGAAATATTCCGGTGTCCTGGCACTCAGAACAAGTGAATATTAAACTGTTTGGCCGTCTCAAACAGAAACTATGGACAGTTTTAGCATTGTAATGGAGTTTGAAGAGACTGATTCAAGGGATTCTATAGAAGCCTGACTATCTGAGAGAATATGGGGATATCCGTACTAAAGCCATATAAGACAATACTTCCTTCCTTTATTTTCGCTTTAAATACGCAACAATGGTTTAGTAGGTACCAAGTAGCAAGTACCTACACTCAAAAAGCCTGCTTCCCAGGCTGACATGAGGGAATGGTGCCTTAAAATTTTTTTTATCGAAAATTAGTAAAGGAATGATTTAGTCGAAGTTCTTTGAGGAATGGCCTTAAGAGGTACTATAGCTGGTGCTTGCTGTCCTTTGTTTGCTGTGTATATCGTAGGGTATCAGGTTGAGGAGGACCGGAAGGTGTCAAGCGGAGGGCCAGGCTGATGCATATAAACATGATGAACGCTGCTGATCGTTGTCACTATCCGTAAGTGAGTACCGTTCGCATGACCGCAGTATTTACCCATAGTGATGTGGAGCTAAGCCCCATTTGCTCTCCACGGCTTTCTTACAAGACAAGACTTTTTAACTTAACTTTTTGTCTAAAACAAGACTTGGTATTGAACTTTATCTGGAGAAGTATGTGGAAGCCTCTATTTAGTCGATGGAAGGACTATTATGTTGAGGAATTTTGTATATTTCCTTGTGAAAAGTACAAGTTCAGTTTTTGGAGGGTAAATACCAAATTCACACTTATCTGACCATTTTTGTCAGTAAAGTGACAACAATGTTAAATCAAATCAAATCAATCAATTTTATTTTATCAATGAAAGAAAACAACAGAAATTAAAGACACTTTTCGTTAACTTCATTGCATAACTTATAGATCATTTGTCAATTCATGGTTTTAATCCTCCTCATTTCAAATACTTTGCTGCATTCGATACTCACTGCCGTGAATCATGCTTTGTCTTACATTTCGTAAGTTAATCATGACAAATGACTCTCTTGGATATTGTATCATTTCCAACTAACCTACTTGTTATATAACTAATGGAACAGATGGCACCTAATACTCAAATACTGACCAGCCAAAACCATTAAGTTTGACCCCAAACAACACATTTAAATTGTTTGTAAATTTTTTTTTTTTAAATGAAAAACAAAACAAAAACACTCGTAGGTCGTAGGTAGTGCTTCTAACAAATGGCCACAAAGTCTACCAAAATAAAAGATTAGATTTTCGTCATCAAAAAAAAAAAATAAAAGAAAATAAAGAAATGAAAGAATGTTTAGACCAGTTATTCGAATACCACCATGCGTTCGTGGTATTACTACGTGACTTACGATCTACCATCTACGATATTACCATCAAGATCCACAAACCACGAAGTAAACAATTTTCTGTCTTCTCTTCTTTCAAATCAAAGAAATTGAGAGAGTAGGCACACAAACAATCTCCACATCAACACATTTTCGAAGAAGGTTACAACAACAACATCAAAAAAAAGAAAAAAAAGAAAATAAAAATACCAGTAACCCAGTCCACCATCATCGGCAACAACAAGCCAAGCCAAGCCAAGACATCCACTTCAATGTCACACTCAAAGAATCCCAGATACATCCGATTCCCCCAGAAAAGATTTAGTTCGAGCGGCCAACTGCCAGTACCTGGCATGAAGCCAGCAGCACACAATATTTTTGCTCTTGATATTAAAAATCGTTTTTCTTTATCCCCATTACAAAAAATATTGTAAATTGTAGTACCTCTCCAATCTGTTTTGTATCTGCGTATCTGTTTTTTTTTTTTTTTTTTTTTATTAAGAAACCGATCACGTACCTACTAATACCATTCGTGCATATGTGCGCTTTCGCTAAAGTGTAATGACTGCCTTATACCTGCTGATTTTCATTTTCGTCATTCGGTCGGTTAGTTATGTGGAAAAAGACAGTCTTGCGGAAATGCTAAGATACTTTGGTTGATTTTGTTCGTTCAATTAAAAAAAATATTACTTATCAATCAAAGAAAACAAAAGGAATTTTTATTTAGATCGCAAATATTTGAGTTCTTAGAAATTCCAAGATACCGCGCCTTTCATTGGTTTTCTCGAGGAGGTAAAGCGCGATACTTTGTAGTTTTTTTTTTTGATTTGTGAGTTTGGAGTTTGTCAAAAAACCAGTCTGGTGTAAATGAGATAGAAAATCTTATTATGATGTGAGATGGAAAATAATATAAAATATCAGTGAAAGGATTAAACGAAATTTCAAATTCCCCATTAAAACAAGTGTGAAACGTGAAAGTGATCAATCATCAATACACAGGCTTGCAGATTTGCAGCTTTTGTTTTTTTTTATCTCATTGTGGATTATTTAGATAGAAATTTTACAGTGAGTACCTACCTTGATGTCTTTACCAAATAAATTTGTTGTTATTTTTGAAAAAAAAAAAACGTATTTCATTTTTATTTAAACTTTTGTCCTTATATTCAAAGTGAAACCTTACCTCGAAATTAAACACAAAAACCATACAAAGTTATCAAGTTCACCCAAAAAGACTGTTTAAAATTGAATGCACGCAAGGTTTACCAGTTTGCAGAGTTATAAATTCTACATTGATCAGACAAGGGCGTAAGCAGGATTTTGATCAGGGGGAAAACTCATGTCAAAACGAATACAATATTAACGTAATTTTTAAGAATTGAATTTTATAGAACAAAAATACAGAAATTGTATGAGCATATAGAATTAAGGAGGAGGGGGGGTAATTGCCCCCCCATTTCCCTACGTAAGTCTTTGTGAACATATCTTTTCCAATACTTCAGTCAAAATATAAGGATAGCATACTTATGTACTCACCTAGGTCCTCAGACCTTACTGAGTCCATTGTGATCCCCTTAAGGGGAATGGGACTGCCATTACTCCCATACCGCGTAATCGTCTACGGTTCTGAAAATAAATACCTCAGTTCTCTATAACTGTTCCCCAGCTGTGCAGAAAAAACGAAAAAAATGCCCAAACTACTTATTCGCTTATGTTGGGCAATTTGTCGGCTGCGTTTGCAGCAAATTGGTAAATTCGTTTGAGTCAAACACTTTCTTTGAACGATAAAAAAAAGATTGGAACACCTAATTGTACCAGCGGCCTCTGGTCTACGAAGCGAGTATTTTGTCATACGGAATATATAATATATAATTAATGACTAGAGTAGAATGAATATTAACAAAATAAGAAAACGAATTGTTTGCGTCAAACTACTTTCCGTTTGTTAAATAGTTACTTTTCTACTTCAACTACGTTTGCAGCAAACTCTTTAATTCGTTTCGATGAAACAATTTATGCGAACGAATAAATAAAACAAATTTCAGCATAACACCGGTGATTAAGACTATGACCTCTCGATTTCGAAAAAAGGCTTTTGCTAGTGCTCCACGAACTAGATATCTTTTGTGTAGTATAGAATGGATATGAACATCACAAGCATAGAGTCAATTATTGAGAAAATTTGATTCCTGCAGTCATTTGCTGTAAATAAATTGTATATTTCGACCAAAAGTGAAGTTCTTTGCAACAAACTACTTTCTGGAGAGGTTATTCGCAAACTATTCAGTCGTTTGCTGCAAACAATAGTATTTTCTAGCAAACGAACAGGTTTTTAGGTGTGGGAAGCATTATCGTTTGCCGCAATCAACTAAAAAAAAAATGAGCTTCAAACGAATGGGTTGTTTTGCAATATGTTTGCTGTAATAGAATTACAATTTGTGTCAAATTTAATACAGTTGCAACGAATAAAAAACTTTTGCGGGGATTGTATTTACTTTAGAGCAAATGATTTTCATTTGATTCAAAGGATATTCAGTAGCAGCAAACGAAAACAAAAACATTATTTCTCTGAGTGTGATAGTATGTATTATTCGTCCATAATTTAGACAGCTTTCAGAACACTAGCCTTTGCCTTCTTAATACGGCTGTTGATGACTTTTTCAGTTTGGCATTGGTAGAGATAAAACTTCCTCTACTATTGAAAGTCGTCTACTTTTTTCAACGGGTTGTCCTGAAGTATTAACCGGCTGATCATGTTTGCTGTTGACTTGTTAATTTTAAGCCCCATTTCTGCTTCATGCTGTCATTTGATGGAGTTCCATGATACTGCAAGATTGAATTCCTCAACTTCCATTAAAAAGAGATGCATATACGCACAACAAGAACAGTATTGGTTATAGTATGGAACCCTGCCCGACTTCAAACTTGACTTTAAATTCATTTGAAAACCTCTATTTGTGTAGAACGTAAATCGTAAATTTCTTTAACAATAGCAGTTTACTTATCTGGAATGCCCCTCCAACGTAAAGCAATCCAAATAAATTCTCTGTTGACACTATCGAATGGTTTTTTAAAAATCAATGAAGACCAGAGGCGGTATACGATGCACTACTCAGTAATGATCCGGAAGGTGTTAATGTGGTCAACGCAGGATAATCCAGAGCGTAAAACAATACTTGTTTGCTGACGAGTGATTCTTTCTGAAACAATTTTTTCTGTTTTCTTGCCTACCACAGGTAGAACGCAAAACTCTCTCCAGATTGCACATTGCATCAACGGCAGAGGAATGATTGCAGCTTTGCGATCACTCCGTTTTTTCACTCCTCCGGGAAGCACTGGTTAAGCCCAGCTCTCTCTGTGAGTGTCCTTGGCACTTGTAACATTATCAGCGTAAATACCTTAACTTAACAGTGTTTCACGCGCGGCAATGATCTATTCTCTACTGGGAGGTACCGTGCGTATCCAGACATTTGTTACTTTTGATGAGTCACCAGGTATTGGGTGAGCATCGCTGGCAAAGACACGGTCTTATAGATCTTTCATTTTCTGAGCTGGATAAAAAAAATGGATAAAAAAAAGCATCTACCATATCTAGCGGACGTTGCTTTGAGCTCCTTAGTGATTTCATAAACAGTTCTGCTGTGTCCTACCGATTTGCAATAATGCCTTACGCTTGTCACGCTCCTTCGTATGTTTTGGGAGACTTAACTCATCTTGATGCGATTTGTAGTGTATAAGTCTTATCCGTTTCTCTCTGCTGCGATCAATCTTACAAGAACTACCATCAGATGGGGCTGACCAGCCCTATATATCTGTCCCTCATCTATTCCTGACGTCCAAGAGACTACTTGTAGACAGTGATACCACTTTGCTACAATTGTATTAGATCTACTACATTTCTTCCAAAAATTTTAAAATCTCCTCCCTGCTAACCACCATCATCAAAATATCGAAATCTACTACATTTTGAAAATCTCTATTTAAATTTATTTCTTTTCTTCGATTTCTCTCTGTATACTGTATGTAGCCCCAGAATTTCAATTAAAAAAATAAAAGTGACCGGCAGTGTACATATATTTCTTTAGTTTTCAAAAACATAAGTTTTCCAAAATAAACACGTTTGTCGTTCGTCTTCACTCTGATCCAACACTTTATCGTTAAATGGACATTCCCTTTAAAAATGACGTTTATTTTTGGATGGAACAAACGTCATTTTAAGATTTAAAAGGGGTCTATGAAATCAGCCAGCAGCGGTAAGCATCTTTAACTATAACATAAAGTTCGCTGCGACCCAGTCATGGTATTTAATTTTGTACTGTTTCCTCACAAAATTATTTTGAATATTGTATTGAAAATGTTATTTTATAACTCTTCGGGATTGTTCTACACAATTTTTAAAACGCTAGAAAGGTATTCCTATTAAAATGATACTCTTGATGTATCCAAGTGAAGTACTTACCAACTTTATTTGAAAATCTACCCATTTCAAAAAGGTTAAGAGGTGTAGTTTATAGTGTGGGTTAGTCTTAAGTGGAAAATCCTAGTAGGTATAGGAAATACAAATTATAATACCGGTGCTTGAACATTTACAGTGAAATCTAATCTCAAAAACAAATTCCTTCTTTTTACATGAGTTCTTTCGACTTATTGCTGTTTTTTATATATTTAAAAATATTTAGTTAAAATTTAGAAAAAAAGACTTTTTTTTTTGAATGAGTAGATATACTTATGGAAGCTCTTAGACAAGAGAACCTTTCAAGTGCATTTATTCTCTTATGGCAATATGAAGTAAACTTTTTATTTCTATCGTCATCGTTATTGAAATTTGGGAAACATTATTATTTATGTACACATGAGGGTGGTTGTTGTATAGTGAACCGCCAGTGGGGTTCGCCACCGTTCCGCCGGTGTAACCTCAGAAATCGGTGGCAAGCCTCCCGGTTTTGTATTGTTCCATTTCTGAGCATTTCTGAGGCCAACTAAATGCTGGTGTTTTTGCATTTGCGTGTACCAGGAGTGTTTAGGCCTACCTTTCTTCTGTCTTCCTATTGTTGGAACGTTGTATGATATTGCCTTTTTGACGGGGATCTCTCCTTTGAACAATGGCAATACCAACTGTGTCAGTCGTGTTCAATTTTTTGGGAGATGGTATTTTTAACATGAAAGCTTCCTCGGATCTTCGTACTTCTAATTCTATCAAGCTTTGTAACTCCTGCTGTCATACGAAGCATCTTCATCTCAGCTGCCATTAACTTACTCTGATACTTTTTGTGCATTGTCCAACATTGTGAACCGTATGTGAGTGCTGGACGCACAACTGCGGTGTGGAGCCTTAATTTTAGCTTAGGGGGCATTTTTCTATCACAGAAGATAGCAGAATTTTCCCGCCACTTCATCCACCGTCATCACAAGTAGCTTCATTATTTATCATAGACCCTAGATATTTGAACTTTTCACACTTGGGAAGCACTACTTCATTCAAATAAATGTCAGGAATAGGCTTGTGTGGATCAGAAAATGGGCAGCATATAGGTATTCTGTCTTTTTCGCGCTTATTCGGTACACACTTCCTTCTAAAACATCCACCCATATGTCAAGTGCTCGTTGCAGGGATATCGGATCTTCACTTATGATGGCTCCATCGTCAGCAAAGAATAACTGATGAACTTTGGCGTCCGTCACTTTGCCTTCAAGCAGGAAATCAAGAACGGTAATAAAGAGCAGGGGACTCAAGACGCTTCCCTGGTGTACCACCTACTGTGATTTCGAATTCTTCGGTGACTCCAGCTGCACATCTTACTTTAGTAACTGCTCCATTACATTCATACATGTCCATAATTATCCGCACATAGGTTTCTGGAACTCCTCGTTGCCTGAGGGCCACCCGCATATTCACCAGCTCACTATTAACAAGAAAAGAATAATAACTTATTATAAAATGTTAAACAATTTTTGTATAACATACAAAAATTGTTTTTCTAACTTCTGGGTAACTTAGAAACTATAAAAGCTAACAAAAATAATAAAAATCCAGGCATAGATATTGATATTAGATTAACCGGAGCCAAGTTTCATATTACATTTCCGTACACGTATGTAGTGTAAAGGATAAGTACCAATAGCGATTGGCAGTATTAGCGATTTTTCAGTATAAGTCTATTTCATCATGAAACAGCATGAAACGTAAGAAATACACGTTTTCAAGACATTTTCATGTGCGTGTGCCGTTGTCGGTTTCGTTGTCGTTGGCGTAAATAAAGATAATTTGAATCTGTAAACGCCAAAAGTTGAAGATTACCTACCTAAACTTAGGTTAAATTCGAAATTCAGCCATTTTGAATCGAACATTCCAAAAACGTCACTTTAATGTAGGGAGTACTACAAATGTGCATTTTTTTTAATTGTTCCAATGAACAGTGGTGCCTACTGATTTTCAAAATAATAAAGTGATCAAAAACCGGAATACTAAATCTCAAAAGTTTTGGTAAAAATCATCGTTTTACAATTTTTTGTAAACAAATTCTTGCAATGGTACGGAAAAGTTTCGGATTGCTAATTCGTATTTCTTTTTTTTAAATTTAGTGCAGAATGTTTTGACATAATAAAAAAACAACAGAAAAATATCGTTGTTTTCACTTACCTATAATTAAAAAAATATAAAAGCTTAAAATTTATAAGAATTCACAAAAATAGCTGCGACCATAAGGTTAAAGTCTGCTAAGTTCCATAAAAGTTCAGCTCAAGGTAAATTTTGATTATTTAAAAACCAAAACCCTATGCTATTTCCATAAGAAACTTTAACTGAAAGGAGGCACGGGTTAAAATTATGTTAGAGTCCTGAAACTTGAAAAATATTTTTTTTAATTTTATTTAAAAAGATATAACCTCAAATATTTTTTTAAATTTACAACCACCCTAACGCACATAGTCCATCTCAGTGTCTCAAAAAAGCTTATGCAAATGGTGTGCAAGAGAATATAAATAAAAGTGACAAAAATTATCCATTCAACATGTTCAAAATTATCTGAGCTGGAGGTTTTCGTTTTGCGCTCTTTGGAGTAATCCAGTCTATGTGCTAATGATTTTTTTTTTCTAATCTTATAATTTCATCGATTTTATGGTTCTTTTTACTTGCGATATGGGTACCATACATCAAGTTATGCATTCGTACAAAAAAAAAGTTGAGATAACAATCAAACATGACATTACGATGATAGAGAATGAGAAAAAAGTGGGTCCGACAATTCTGTCTGTCTGTCTGTCTGTCTGTATGTGTGTATGTATGTATGTGACCACAGCCTTAAAGGTTGGGTCGATTTACTTCAAACTTGGTATGTTGTGTTTTTTGGAGACTATCCCCAGACGTTTTTTGAATTATTTTTTTTGGACCAAAAATAAACTCTTTTTTTTCTCAAAAACGGTTCCTACGATTTTGACTAAAAATCGTGGTCATTTTTTTGGATAAGGTCTATCTTTAAATGAAAACCATTTTTTTCAAAAAACCGTTATTATCAGTACCTGCCATAGAACCGTTTTTTAAAATTCTGATTATCTCCTTCATAAATCAATCTATTTCAACCATTTTTTTACATGATAGCTTTGAAGTTGCCATAATAAAGCTTAGTAAAAAAATTTCGAAAATTATTTTTTTGGATCTTTAAAAAAAAGTTTGATTTTTTTTTTAAATCATTTTTCCGGAAACAACTCAATACTTTTTTTCAAAATTTAGTTTTTAGATGTTGAAAAATAATATCTTAAGAATGGCGTATCATTATTTTTTTATGAAAGTCCCTGCAAAATTTTCTATAAAAAAACAGTTTTTTGCAAAAAAAAAGGCGATTTTCAATTTTTTTTTTTCTAAAAATGTATCATTATAGAAAAATCAAATTGCATTCTTCGTTTTGAGGTTAAATTGATTTAATAAGTTGCTTTAGTCATTTGAAAATCGAATTTTATGTTTTTTAAATTTTTTTTCTTAAACTGAACTTACAAATTTTGAACTAAACAGGCTGAGCATTATATAGAAATAGAAACCTTATCTATAAGAGCAAGTACGTGCGATCCAGTCGTGCAATTTATTTTTAACTGAATCACATCAAGACACGGAATCAATTTTATTTGCAACACTTCTAGTAGTTTTGTTCATTTTGCACTTTTACTAATTAGTGCTTTTAATGCAATGAAGAATACAACACAAAAAACGTCCAACAAAGGCGTAGTGTTAAGGGGTCAAAGTAGTATTTGCCACCCTTAACAATAATACTATTAAAGCACAATTTTAAAGGTTGTACGAGAAAAATCTCATTACACGCCAGCATTACGGCGTTTAAACAGTGAGGTATGTATGGGGATGGGGAGTCATGCTGCCCCCTGTAATCCTACTGCTTGGGGGCACTATAGGATTTGGGGTAGGTGTTAGTAAGTAACCATTCTTATAACGTTTCGTTGAAGTTTCCTACAAGGTTTTCCTTTAAGATTTTAGTATTCACAGCAAAGGGTCGGCCAAAGCGGTAGTTATACTTTCCATCAAGAAGTGCTCAACCTAGTCTTCATTTATATATAATTTTGTTGTATTTTATTTAAATTCAAGTTTACCTTCATTTTTTAAAATGTTTCTTAAACAAAACCTCAAAAGAAAAAACACAAAAAAATTGCAAATTTAATACTCTCGGGGTTTTCCTCTCCATGCGTGGGATATATTTTTTGTTTTTAATTTATTTTTACAACTCACAATTATTGGAAAAATATTTCAATTAGGTTACGTTACTGCAACAACCAATTTATTTGCTCAAAACCTCCCTTTCTCCTTTTCTTCATGGTATGCATCCAACGGTATCAACTATTACAAATATTTGTGTCTGTAGCTATATTATGTACATTGTTTTTCTGTTTGATATTTCTCGATTTTCCTCTGACATTTTCCTCTTGTTTTATTTTACCTGTTTCTACCTGTACCTGAAATTTGTTCAAACGAAAAAATTAAATGCCAAAACAGTGTTCTTGCATGAAGAATGGAAGCAATTGTTTGCATCATTCTGGTTCGTTTCAACGATATGTGCTCCCAACAGCCATCTCGTTTTTCTTATGTTTATTTTTGTACAGAACTATTGCTGGTAGAATAAAATGCACGACTGGATCGTACGTACTTGCTTTTAGGGTCAACGTTGCTGTGGACGTTAAAGTTTATTATGTTAAGTTTTTAAAATTAAACAATGTTATAAGAAATACAAAAAAAAAAATAAATTCATTACTTAAATTACATAAACAACTTCTTAAATTATTTTGAGCTCCAATCTAAGTATGCCGTTCGATTTGAATAAAAAAGATACATTTTTCTAAAAAAAAAAATTGAGAAATCGTTAGAGCTGTTTTAAAAAAAAAATTTTTTTTTTTATAAATAAAAATTCTCAAAGCTTGTTTAAAAATAAAACTGGTACGCCATTTTCAAGATAATATTATTGCACATCTAAAACTAAAATTTCAAAAAAATACAGTGACCCATTTTCGAAAAATTGATTTTTGAAAAAAAAAAATTTTAATCCAAAAATTCATCATCATAATTGGTGCAGTCGTTTAAGTGAATGTAAAAAATGAAGAAAACGGTTCTATGGCAGGTACCGTTAATAGAATTTTTACAAACATTTGTTTCATTCCAAAAGTATGGCTCTGCTAACAAAAGCAGACACAAAAAATTTAATCAAAATTGTTAGAGGCGTTTTTGAAAAAAAATTAACTTTTCCTTAATTGTTATATGGTACCGTTAGTTTTAGTTCTAAAAAAAATTTCAATTTCCCCTCTAGGGAATCACTAAAGACCCTTAACCACCAAGTTTCAATAAAATCGGTTCAGTGGTTTAGGCTGTAGCACGAAGTATACACAGACAGACAGACAGACAGACGGACAGACAGAATTACGAGACCCACCTAAGCTTGCCCTATAGTACCTATATCGCAAGTAAAATGGATTCAATAGCGGAATGGATGCTAACATGCAAAAGTTTTTCGAAATGTTAATGTGACAAAAAATCACGTTTCCGCGAGTCGGGGTTTTCAAGGCCAAACCGGAAGTTGAAGGTTTTTAAAATTAAATAAATTGCACGACTGGATCGCATGTGCTTGCTCTTAAAGATAAAGGAACTTTAAACGTTTTTAATTAAAAATTTGTGAAAAAATGTTGAAAATCGTTAGAGCCGTTTTTTCTTAACAAAGACTTTTATATAAAAAAAAAATTGGTACGCCATTTTTATTATATTATTTATCAACATCTTAAAACAAAAATATTGAGCAGTTTTCAAAAAAATAATTTTTCAAATTTTTTGTTTGTTTTTTAAATTCAAAAAATTATTTTCGAAATTTTTTATACTAAATTACATTACGGCAACTTAAAAGCATTCATGTAAAAGAAATGGTTGAAATTGATTGAGTCATGAAGAATAAAATCAGAATTAAAAAGAACGGCAGGTACCGTTAATAACGGTTTTTGAAAAAAATAGTTTTCATTTAAAGATAGACCTTATCCAAAAAAATGACCACGATTTTTTTAATCAAAACCGTAGGAACCATTTTTGAGAAAAATGATTTTTTCTAAGACCGGTATATGAGAGGTACCGTTATTTTTGGTAAAAAAAAAATTCAAAAAATGTCTGGGGATAGTCTCCAAATAAATGCCATATACTCGTACAAAGTTTGAAGTAAATCGACCCATCTGTTTAGGCTGTGGTCTCTGATGCATACAGACAGACATAATTGTCGGATCCACTTTTTTCTCATTCTCTATCATCTTAATGTCATGTTTGATTGTTATTTCAACTTTTTTTTATACGTTTGCATAACTTGATATATAGTACCTATATCGCAAGTAAAAAGGTCAGCATAACACCGGTGATTGAACCTGTATCAATATCAATTCGAACAAAAGCTGCTACTATTGCACCACGAATAAGATTACTTTCGTTTAGCATACAATGCATATGAACACCACAAGCATAGAGTCAATTATTGAGAAAATTTGTTTCCTGCAGTCATTTGCTGCAAATGAATTGTATATTTACACTAAAAATGAAGTTCATTGCAATAAACTACTTTCTGGAGAGGTTCTTCGCAAACTATTCATTCGTTTGCTGCAAACAATAGAATTTTCTAGTAAGCCAACAGGTGCTTAGGTGTGGGAAACATTTTCGTTTGCCGCAATCAACTCATAAAAATGAGCTCGAATGGGTTGTTGTTTTGCTTTATGTTTGCTGTTAAAGAATTACAATTTGTGAGAAAAAAAAACTTTTGCGGGGATTGTATTAACTTTCCAGCAAATAATTTTCGCAAACAAAAGTATTATTATATATTATAATATACATTTCTAAGTTACAGAGTAGTAAGTACATAGACTCTCCGACCATCTCGTTTTCCGGATCCTCTTTTGTCTTATCAACCATAAAAAAAATTAAATCTTTTCATACTCTTTCAAACTACGCCACTGGTTTTCATCGTATTCCCAAGTTTAAATACAAACACAATTAGCAAACATAAATAATTTTATGTGAGATGTGAAAGTTATCTTCGTCTGACGCTTAGCAATTAAGATACTTAGAATAGTTATTTTATGCTCACTTCCTTTGCGCTTTTTTCTTTTTCTTCTATTTTCCCAATTATGTAGGTACAAACAGACTCAAATAATGACAAGTTGGACCCTAAACAAACACATATAGTTTCCTAGAAATTATAATGACTTACTCATGAGAATTAAAGAACGTCAAAAGGTGTATTCATTATTGTAGTTAGGTTTGGTATGGTGTTAACTTAATTATGGGTACTTAATTAGCTCATTATTTTAACATTATCTTTTGTTGTTTGCTGCTAAGTGATAAATAAAGTGTTAAACAAAAATATTTCAAAAATTTATGGTGGATTACTGATTTTTAATAATTAAATTTGTCCAAATCATCTCACTTATACTTTACACAAGAATTTAAATACAAAAAATCCACCTCTCACAAATTTTTCTTGCTTTTTGCGACAAGTTTGGTAAAGCGGAAAATCAATTTTTCATTTATATTCTGAGTATTCTGACCTACCAAGGTATCCTTTCGGAGTTTATAAATTATAAAAATATTCTGCTTGGAATAAAAAAGAAAGTGTATTTAACAAAAAAAAAAACTTATTTTCAAGATGGTATAGGCTCCTAAACAAGACCAAACATCATGCAAAATGACATGTTCAGAATCAGCCGCTCTATAATTAACCCTGTAAAGGGTTTTCTGTTGAATCAAAACGCAGCCCCCACTTGCACAAGGTGTTCATCACTTCGGCCTCGTAACTTAGAGTGAGTCGGTTAGCCACCAGAGGTTGTGACGCGGGCTTGAACTGATCCTGGTCAGGACGGGAGGTCGAACTTTTTTTGTTTAGGTAATGCCTTGGTAGTTTTGACCCTTGACATCGGTATTTTTGACCCTTGAGTCGGAACGGTGAGATGTACCTGAACAAAAAATGGGAGGTACCATAGCTGTTGGCTGGGAATTTCAGGCCCTTTCCGAGTCTGTTATCAGATGTTACTTCCTTCGAAATGTTAGTGCCACTGGCTTCAACAGAAGACTCACCTTCAAACCTTTTTTCGAATTACGGGAATTACGACCGAAAATTGGCTCTTAAAGTTGAGGTCACCGACTCCGAATTTCGGCATTAGCATTAGATACGACTTATGAGCTGCCTGTTGCAAAATAAAATAGTCGGATGCCATCAGCTTCTAATGTCGATTTGTAGAATCTGTAGGTACATCTACTAACAATTCCGAAAAAAAAAATGGTTTCCTTCGCAATTTCAGTAATATATTACGGACGCACAATTTTGCCATCATCGTAATCTGGATAGGCTTCGTAATACTTCCCTTGATGAAGTCTTGAGCCGATCTGTGTAATAAATTGAAGGAGTCAAATTTATTCTTTCTCTTTTTACACTTTTTACGGATTTAAATAGAAGGTTGTTTTTTAAAAATAGTTTTCTAAACGAAATCCTAACACAACAAAAACCTTAGTTTAATACTCTCCGAGTCATTCTCTTCATGCTCACATTTGGAAAAAAATAGCTACATGTGTACACATTAAATTCCTTTGCTCAGTCCTCTACAACACCAAAAATGCATTCAATGATAGGCTGGTATAAGCTCCTACACACATCATTTGGATAGCAAAATCTGCATTGCTTTGTACCTACTTCTATTTCACGATTTTCCTCTGATTTGTTTTTTTTTTACCTGGCTAGGAATACTGTTTATGAAGTATAAACGAGAACGACAATACCATTTTTTGATGCGGAATTTGTTGGAACGAAAAAATGAAATGCCAAAATGGTGTTAGTTGCCATGAAGAATGGCATCAATGGTTTGCCTCATTCTGTTTGGTTCCCACGCTATGCGCTCTCAACACCCACCTCGGTTTTGTAATACATAATATGCATGCATCAATACTTTTCTTCATCGTTTAGTATTTTTAACTATCAATTGGAAGTTATTATGACTGGTTTGATTTGTCGAAGTGAAACGTTTGATATTTCTTTATACGTTCTGAGGACTCTAGAGTTTGAATCCGTCGATTTCAGAAAGAAGAAGTGTGCTTGTGTGCTTTTGAACATTCGTACGTTTGTGACACTTTTTAGATCGAAATACTTTATTGCACGTTCTTGATGGAGCCTGGAAAAACAAAATTAAATCGTCAGACATGCTTTGAGAATTTTGAAATTTTTTATTGAATTTAATCTATTGGGAAAATGCAAAAAAAAAATCTGAATAATTCCTTTTTCAAGTGTTTTTGTGATAACAGTACGTTGCGTTTAGAAGGTAAAAAATTGTGTTTTATCCAATGGATCTGTACATTTAAAAAATTATGAAATGTATATTAGACCTAAATAAATTAATTAATTAATAAGTGTTATCATCAACAGTTGTTATTGACTAAGTGGTAAATTTTCTGTAAAACCATACAATTACATATTTTTGTTAAAATACATTTTTTTTATTAAAGTTTGTCAAGTTTATTTGAAGTTTTTAAATTTTTGCTTGAATTTTTTGTATAACAAATGGTTATTGAGCTATTGCTCAAGTTATATACTTCTTTACAGGCGGCGTTTGCGTTTATAAAAATATTCAACCATTTATAACACGTAGACATTTTCAGAGCATTATTAATGTTTTTTTTCACACAGACACTATAAGTAGGTAAAGACAAACACAGTTATATTTTATACTGGGTTTATTTTTTTGTTTGATTTTGTTCACACAATAAATTTATTAAAATACAGAATTCGGCAATTTGTTAACAATAATCTGACTAATTAATTTTCTACACTAGAAGCGAAAGCAAAAAAAAGTAAATGCACCAAAAGATAGGTAGTATAATGTAAGATTCTGGTAAAACGGGATTTTTTTTTGGACCAAAAATACCGGTACCTGTCATATACCGGTTTTAGAAAAACTAATTGCTCTCAAAAACGGTGCCTACGATTTTGAAAAAAAAATCATGGTCATCTATCTTTAAATGAGAACCATTTTTTTCAAAAACCGTTATTAACGGTACCTGCCATAGAACCGTTTTTTTTTTAATTCTGATTTTCTCCTTTATGACTCAATAAATTTCAACCATTTTTTTTATGGATGCTTTCTAGTTGCCGTAATAATATTTAGTAAAAAAAATTTCGAAAATTATTTTTTTTGATTTTTAAAAAAAGTTTGAAATTTGTTTTTGAAAAATCATTTTTTCGAAAACTATTCAATATTTTTTTTTTTAATTTTAGTTTTTAGATGTTGATAAATAATATCTTAAAAATGTCTTAACAATTTTTTATAAAAGTCCTTGCTAAATTTTATATGGAAATAATAGTTTTTTTTAAAAAAACATTATTATATAGAAGAAATCAAATTGCATACTTTATTTTGAGGTTAAATTCATTTAAGACGCTGTTTTAGTCATTTTAAAATCGAATTTTATGCTTTTTAAATTGTTTTTTTTTTCTAAAACTACATTAACAAATTTTTAATTAAAAGGGCTTGCATAAGTTGTAACTTTATCTTCAAGAGCAAGTACGTGCTATCCAGTCGTGCATTTTATTTTCAATAAATAACAGTAAAAACAATATTTTTCTGTCCAAGTTTTTTAACCATTTCCAACGGTATTTTATTTTTATCTTTTTCATTTTTACATACTTAAAATTACAGAGCCATTAGATATTAGGTAAATACATTTCTGTACAATTTTTTACAATTTTCTGTAGTTTGTGAGCCGAGATAACGGTAAAATGAGCTTTTCTTATGCGGCGCTTAATTACTATTTACTCAAGCCTTAACTCAAGCCACAACTGTACATTCTATAAAAGCTTCACAAACTTAAAAAAATCAACAAAATTGTCTGCTTTTGACGTCGGAACTCGACCAGCCACAACACCAGTGGAGAACGGTGGGTACCTACCCTTGGCTAGTAAATGGATTCGAGATGGCTTAAGCAAATTTTACCTTATTTGTTTACTGTCGGATTTTAAGGAATGAGGTGTTAGCTGAAATATCAGGCAACAACATGGTGAAATTTTGTATACAATGGCATATAAAAACAATGAATAAAAGGTGATGAAGAGCGAAATCAATTTTTGTGTTTTATTCTTTTTGCAAAATGGTATGAAATTTGTTTGATTTTCATAAGACCAAAGTACTACTATATTGTTGGTACAAATGTTTTTGATAGACAATAAACATTTTTAAACATAATAAATGCATATTTACAGATTTTAGAGAGAGAAAAATCATTAAAAAAACACAATAAGTTGTCACCTGTAACTTTGGTTTTGGTCGCCGGATTTTAATAAATTGAACAAATTCTATATAAGACAAAATGTTGGGCTATAATTCTGCATATAAATATTGAACAGTTATTTTATTAAACATTGCCGCAGAGTTCGCTAAGTGAAAATATGTTTTTAATGAATGCGTTCAAATTATATAATTTAATGAAAACCTTGATAATTTTGAATATATTTTTAGCTAAATTTCAAGATGTATCTGTTTTCTTAAACGATGCCATACAAAGCTTATTAATTAAATTAAGAACAAAGACTGCAAATGATATATTACAGAAAAAAAAACATCGAACAAAATGCCCTTTTTATGATATTTTGACCAACTGTACCATTCATTACATATGACTACGTCTACTTAAATAATTTAAAATTTCTATAAAATTCCACCTAAAATATCAATTTTTTTCAAAAATAGTATAAATTCGATTTCTGCCTCATTTTCAACAAATTTTTTTTATTTTTATTTAAAATAGCTTTTTTACGGCCTTTAGTCCATAAAAAAATTTGGCGTTTCGTCCAGGTGGGTCTCACTAGGTCTCATCAGTTGACACTGTTAGTGAGGCACCTTGTCAATACGCATATTTTGTTTATATTCAGTTCAGCTTACATATAAACTTTTTAGCAAAAGTCTAATGTGAACTATATCCAACAAGGTTAAAATTCTTAATCATTCAAATTGGAAATTTAACAAGTCCAATTAAATAGTGCTAAGTCTTCTATTTGGCTGATTTATTTTTTTTATTTTTGTTTATTTGGGAATAAAAAGTTAATTTTATTACGTATTTTTTGAACAAAAATAACATTAAACATTAAAAATTAGCTTAAAGAAGAACAAAACCTAAATAACCAAAGTAGATATCAATATTTCAAAGCTAAGAATGGTAGTCTAAGGGCCAGTGGACCAAATTTTAATGTATAGTGGTTCCTAATTCTGCGTTCTATCCATCCCTTTATTTTAATCAAATTCATTGAATACACCTTTTTTTTAGTTATGGCCAATTCTCACATTACCACTAGAACCACTGTTGGCAAAGGAACCAACGAAATATTCTGCCTCGAATCAGCCGCATGATATGCCTAAGCTAAAAATTGATCGGCAAGAATGTAATCACGTGAGGAACAGTCTTGTATTTGATTTAAATCATTATTTGAAGAAAACCTTATCATTTCTTATTTTTTGTTTTTCTTTTTTTTTGTTTGTTTTTTTTTTTTGATTCACTTCAGACTGCGAGTTAAAAGAAATCATTTCGTTTTTCATACATCTCCTTTCATCAATTTACAACAATTTTTATATTGCCAATTATTAATTAAAACATGCGTTTTTGCGCACCATTTGACTGACAAGCATAATAAAAACCAAATTAATGTGTCATGAGACATAATTCTGACATATGCATTTTTGTACTTGTCAAATTGAATTCGACACATCATGATTGCAATCTGTCTGTCTAGTTAGCATCTACAATGTAGATTCTACATACTTACTTGGTAAGGACTTTTACGCATCACACTCCGATAAAGATAAAAGATTTGGCATTACAAATATTGTGTATTCCAGACAAGTTGAATAAAAAATATAAAATAGACAAATTTACTAACACAATTACTGCAGGGCAGGACAACGTCTGAAGGGTCAGCTAGTCCAATATAAAAATTTGTATTCAGGTGGCATGGCATCCTCTAGTATTCACTGAATTGGTATCAAATGTATGGAGCACTTCTAATCATCGTAAAGTATTGAAATTTTTCACAACAGTAGACTTAGCGGTGCATATAAAGGAAATCATTGAAAATCTAGTATCTTACATTCAAGGGGCGTGGTATTCGCCCATATTACTTAAATAAGTCTAAAATCATCGTTAAGTTTTGAAATTTTGTCAGAATGATTAATTTTGTTTTGTATATTAAGTACAAAATCGCATAAGTTACTATTTTCCATTAAGGGGGTGTGGTATCCGCCCATATTTACTGAATTCGTATTAAATCATCGTAAATTCTTAAAACCTTGATCAATGCATTATTAGCAAGTAGATCGAAAATTTTAGATAGCGATATGATCAAATGCCTAATGATGCACTTCTAAGCATTTTAGAAACTTTTATTTTTTTATCGTACACCTGTGATCACCGTCTTTCCCTTGGCCTTGGTTTTAGTAATGAATTTAATGTTTTTTTACATTTCTTTTGAAATTATTTATTTTTAAAAACTTTATGTATAACGTCCACAGAACTTTTACCATAAGAGTAAGTACGTGCGACACAATTGTTCATTTTATTATTTTTTTTGTTGGAGTTACAAAAAAAAAAAACAAATCGCATTTATCTAAAGAACAAGACAGTCTGTGTTGTGGATGCAATTATTGTAGAAAATACTGAATCATAATAACGTTTTCGTTCTTTCGAATACTCAATTGAAATACCAATTTTAAAATGAATTTACTAATAAAAGTTGATTGCAAATTATGAAAATAGACAAAAGTGTGTGTTTATCAATAAATTTGTCTCTCTCTACAACATTTTTGATGAAAATTTGTGTAACTAGTTTTCATATTAATTTGAGAATAGGTAGGAAATATGCCAACTATTGATTAATTTCCAAACAAATTGTTAAAGAAGTTATTTTTGATTTTGATGTTTGGTAAAGCGAAAAGTCTCATTTGAAAACCATTCAACGCAATTAATAGAGGAAAGATATACTTTTTAGCGGAATAATTTTTTTTTTTTTTCTTAAATCTGAAATGAAGGTACTGAAAAAGCTTAACTAATGTTTTAAGTCAAAGTCCTCTGGTCAAATTCGCTGTTTTGGAAAACGCGAATCTGAAACTATTCCTATAGGTTCTTGCGATGAGGTTCTTCGACCAATACAATTGTCTTTCATTTTCACCTACAATTATTGTTTATGTGCAGGTAGTATTTATGCCTCCACTCCCAAGTCTTTAAGTCCACCTTCCAGTTCCATTTCAGAAGTCCATAAAATAGGGAAAAATAATTTTCGCACAGTTCATTATGACCATATTACGTACAATTGCCTGACAGCATGAATGGAATCTTCTAACAATTAATATTGAACAATTAAATTCAAAGAGCTGGTTGTATAGTTTCTCATTAAGATGGATCAAATGGGGAGTTTTGTTGTACTTAGTGCAATTAAAGACAAGAGGGAGACTTTGTTCAAGAAAATTTTCAATGATATATTGTATTTCTCCCCGTAGCTGTTGGCTTTATGTCGACTTGTTCTATATGATTAAATTAGCCAATGATGTAGTCTTTGTCTGTATTTGTATTTAAACATGAATTGTTCTAGTGTAAGCGCCTGCTTAAAGCGTCTTTTGAAAAGGAATCGAAGCATACAAATTACTAATTTGATCTTGCTTTACACCAGTCCATCAATCTAGAAAACAATAGAACCAATAATGGTCATTAACAGATGAACTTTATCGAATGCGATTACACACTTTGAGGGACAGATGAAAATTAATTTCTTTATCGAAATAAATAAGTACTAAAATTAGAATGTTGTTTCTTGAAGTGTTACAGTTCCGACAAGGTAAATTATATTTTTTTTAAGAAGATTTTTTCAGCTTTCTATTATAATTATGTATTTTATGAGCAAAAAGGTTTTTAAGATAAAAGTGAAAAACTGAAAAAAATTGCATGTTTCTCTTCAATGTCGCTAGAGCTTACGTCAATCGGACTCATGGGGCCTTCATTTTTAAGGCCTAGACTAGACAGAGCCTTTGTTGTAGGTAAGTGTGCCAAGTTTTAACGTGACGGTAATTTTTGTTCTTTCGTTGAATGCGGACTACTATTCGACCGACCAGAGAGCTTGCAGTGTTGAAGGTTGTGCCTGATTATTTGGAAACGTTTTGGTGCAGTTTTTTTATTGGCCTATTTAATAGTTTTTGGTGCGCCTTTCCCCACATCTTGTATCTTTGTCGCATAAATCACCATTGAAAAAATGGCGCCAAAAAACGAAAATTTGTTCTTTTTTTTTAATTAGAGTAAAACTGATTTTAGATAAATTAAAATGGATAAACTTTTGATCCCATATTCTATAAGTAAAAAGTGCTAGTGCATATGAGCTGTGAATATATTTGTGAATTTAAAATTTAGGGCACACAATAGTTCGAGTTGAATCAGAAAATCTAAACCTAATTTCTTGAAATTCTTAGACGTGATTTAAAAAGTATAAAAAATATTATTGTAAATATCTGCCCCCCCCCGTGCCATGACTACATACTTACTTCTTTAAAAATTTAACAAATTGTACCATTCATATCGTCTGACTATTTCTACTTAAATAGTTTTAAGTTTCTACAAAACTGCTCCTTAAATTTCAAGCAATATTTTGATACACAATTTGATTCAATAAGACACTCGCAGGATTCGAAATATTAATAACTAATATCAAAAATAGTATAAATTCCATCTTTTACAAATTTGTTCAGAAATTCAATATTTTCTTTTCACGTAACAAAATAGCTTTTAACTTAAGTAAAACTTAATCGATTTTCAAAGTTGAGGTATAAATGGATAGATTGAAGACTATTAAATATAAAAAAAATATAATATAATACAATCATTGTTTATTAAATTGCTTAGATATAGGCTAGACGCTAAAATAAACATAATTACAGGGGTTTGATCGATATCACAAAAAAACACATTTAACTTCTTTGAAATAAATTTCCTTCTAGAACTTTTCACTACATTTCTTAAATAATTTTACATATCCAAAAATACTATACAAAAAAAAAAACGTAATGCAGTGGCCACAAGCCATAACCGCTTAAGTCGTTTTTTGATACTTTTCAGGAGAGCAGTTTGAACTTTACGAACTATTTCAATTGCTTGCTACAACTCACAGAATAGGTATTTGGAAATAATTTTTTGGCATAAATGAAGAAAATATAATTCTATTCTGCCATCTATAATCAAATAAGGATATATTGCTTATTTAATTTAAAAAATTGTAGAAAAGTGTACATAAGCGGTTTTGCCTTACCACACTTTATGATCTAACAACAACTTAAGTGGAGATAAGTTGTTTTTCCATGTTTAATTTTTTTTTTTGAATTATCGTATATCTACTTAAGTCGTTATTCCATACGAAAACTTATTTTATGAGAATGAATATCTTAAGATAAGTCTTTTTTTCCCAACCAATAGCTTATTTTTCATAGTCAACTTAAGTTAATTTACGCTTACTGCAATGGTTTTCCTCGTTATTTTTTTTTTAATTTCTTACATCTTTTTTGAAGCAAAAGGCATGCTTTTAACAACAATTAGATTTATTAATTATTTATATGTTTTAAATGCAATAAGTATCTTATAATACATAATTAATACTAATTATGTTTCTTTTTTCTTACTATACATTTTTATCGTTTTCTAATTCGGTTAAATTTTCAATGTCAAATGGAAAATGGTCATAGAACGAATAAATGTTAGGGCTTATAAGATGTTTCAAACTCAAAAGATTTCCGGTGTTAACTAAAAGCAACTCTCCTCTTCCTGATTTAAATATTTTTAAAATGTTCGTAATTATCTGAAGATATTTTTTTAATGATTTTTTATATTGTTTGCATTCCGGAGCCATCTTACCCAGTTCCAAATAAAACTGTTTCTAACTTCAACAATACGTTTTCCTGAAAATTGACCTTGAAAAACAAAATCTTCATTTTTCATTTCCACAGCTTTAATAATGGACTTCAGAAGCATTCGGTGTCATCTAAACATTGTGCAAAGTATTCTTTGCATGCATTTAACTTTTTTTGCCGATTATAAGATGTGATTGAAAATATTCTCGGGCTTTCTTTTTCTGTTATTTCCATTCAATACAGTTGCATCAGGCTGCTAATCCTAAATGCTTATCATTGAACCAATAAATCGTATTTCTTGGTCATACTCATGGTTCATATCTGCCTTAAGACCAAACAGTATTGAATTACGGAATCAACCACTAATCCCTTCGAAGCAGCCCGGTCCTAGCTGTAGCTGCACCCAAAAGGGAAGAGGTCGTCCATCACTTGATCGCGCCGGGTAAGGTAAAGCCTTGCTCTTCATCACCATCCTAAGTGCTTTCAGATGATCGTGATTCACATATAATATGACAAAAAAAAACATTGTTTTCAACTTATAATAATTCGATTTGTGACCTTTCTACAGTTGTGTCGTTAAGTGGTGCGAAAGCCGTTACTTTTGATTTGCTATTACTTTCTACAGAACAAAATACAAATTGCATTGGTCATAATTAGTCATAATTATCTTGCAAACAACATTATTTTAAAGGGAGCGTGTTTCTTTTATTTTAAGTATTAAATTAAGAAAAAAAAATATAATTTCTACTATAAAACTCATTTTAGTAGTTCTTTAATGAGTCAATAATTAGTTGTTCACTCTGCTCAAAGTAGAATTGTAGGTCGTTGTGTTATTTAAAAATTTGACTAAATGTGGAAATAATTAATATAAAATTGAAATTTGACTTTATTATTTTTGTCAATACAAATAAAATTTTAAGAAATTCCATGTGTAAAAAACGGTTAACATGCTTGTAGAGGCTGAGATGATAAAATGACTCAAAGGAAGTTTTGGGATGACCATGAAAAACAAAAGTATGTTTACCAGAAGAAAAACAAAAAGTTAAGCTTTTTGTAATTCCTATATACGGCTATTCCTAGTTCAAAAAAAAAAACATCAAAGTTCCAAAAAAAGGACAATTTTATGTAATAACTCTAATCAGACAGAAAGACTTTTTAAGATGTCCCCGCGCCATCGTGTACGGTTTCTGGAAATATAACGTAGTTCTCTCCAACTCTTCCCCAGCTGTGCAGATTAACTTTCGACTGTCCTGCGCCATGTGCTTCTCGGCCGACCCGACCCTCTACCTGCCTGTGTGAGTGGGTTCCATTGCATCGCTTGGCCAGCAATGCAATCGTTGCCTTTTCGAAGCGTATGTCAATGGTTTCTTGACCCGTTCTTCTATATAGTTCTTCATTGTAAGTACGGTTGGGCCAAAAAATCCTTAAGATGTTTCGTAGACACCTATTCACGAACGATTGCAGCTTGCCAAGTGCTGCACCCATACAGAAGCACGGATTCAACATTGAAGCGGAACAGTCCCAGCTTGGTCTTAAAGCTTATAGCGTTGTATCTCCATATTTTGGACAGCATTCCGAAAGCAGCCTTTGCTTTTTTGATACGGCTGTCGACATCTTGTTCGGTTCCGCCTTTGGTAGAGACAAAACTCCCAAGATATTGAAAGTCTTCTACTTTCTCTACCGGTTGTCCAGAACAGATGAGTTACTTCCGAGGCTGATCATTTTCGTTTTTGCCGTGTTAATTTTCAGCCCCACGATTTCTGCTTCTCCCTCCACCCTTGTTGTCATTTGATGGAGATCCATGATCCTATGAGAGAGTAAGCATACGTCGTCCGAGTAGTCCAGATGTTTGAGTTGGGATGTCAGGCTCAATTGAATGCCTCTCCTGCGTAAGGCAATCCAAATAAATTCTCTGTTAACACTATCAAACGCTTTTTCGAAATCAATGAACAGCAGGTGAAGTGGTGATCGATATTCGACGCACTGTTCAATAATGATCCGCAAGGTGTTAATGTGGTCAACACAGGATGAACCAGTGCGGAAACCTGCTTGTTCGGCGTCGAGTGTGTCTTCTAGATGTTCTTTAATTCGCTCTAATATAATTTTTGCTGTTATCTTGGCAACCGCAGGCAGAACGCAAATCCCTCTCCAGTTTTCACACTGCATCAAATCTCCTTTCTTCGGGAGCTTGACGATCGTTCCCCTTTTCCACTCCTCCGGGAAGCACTCAGAGTTCCAGGCTCTCATTATGAGTGGATGCAGTAGCTCACTCGATGTTGTTGGTGCTGCTTGTAAGAGGTCTGCAGGAATACCATCAAGTCCTACCGCCTTATTGTTCTTCAGTGTCTTAATTGCGGCAATTATCTCTTCTCTACTGGAAGGTGTGGTGCGGATTCGGGCATTTGTTGCTTCGGACGGAAAAAGAAACTAAGTCTAATTAAATTTAATTTTTTTTGAATTTAAATATGGAGTAACCCCCTAAATGAATTTATGATTTTCACGTAATCATATTCTAATTTGGAAAAACAACTTAATTCGAGACAAGTTAAACAATTTAATAAAATTGTTTTTTTAGTTCGAGACAAAGCAGTTTAAGTCAAGATAAGATGAATACAAAAATACAATTGTCAATTATGAAAATGCAACAAATATCTTATCTTGAGATAAAGAATTTATTTCTACGTCATTTTTTCGGCTCATAAGCCGCCTGCTTCTTCATGCGCTCACCTGTATTTCTCTTCGAGCCAGTAGTTTTTTTTTTGGTCGCCTTGTATACTAGAGGTGGTAGGTACTTCATGATGCCTTGTTGGGCGCTTTTAAGGCCCGTATAAACTTAGCATGACAAATTTTGAAAACATAATTTTTTTTGGCTCAGTAATTGCCTTCTAACTGTCGTATTTATGCCGTGAAGTCAAAAAAATTGAGCGCGTTCTTAGTTTTGCCAGAATTTGATCGAAAGCGTTTGTCATGCTAAATTTATATAAAGTTAGCATGACACTTTTCAATTTTTGGGCAAATCGATTTTTTTTTCGCTCATTATTTGCCCCATAAATGCCACAATTATTCCGTGAAATAAAAAAAATGCGCTCTTGGCAAATTCCATATAAAGTAAGCATGTATTTCATAAATCACTGATCAAAATCAATTTTTTTAAATGCCAGTCCTAAAATACCAGTAATTCTTTGCTATGATACCCACCTCAAAACTGCTTGTTCTATTTTGCGTCACATTTTTAGTCACTACTTAAGGCAAAAGTAAGTAAATCTAACTTTTGGATCATTGAAATAAATCTATCGATCAGATAGAAAGCAGGATTTCATTTATCGATCACCACTTGCATTTTTTTTATCAATGAATTTTATTCAATCGCTCCACTTATCTTCATCTTCCTCTTTCTCTTCGTTCTTGTTTTACATTTTATTGTTCAATTGATCTAGATCAAAGCCTATAACATGAATTAAAAAAAAAAAAACAAGGCTAATATCACAACAAGGGGAAATAATGGTATCATTTGTCCGAGAGTTCGTAGATGGATGAAGTCTTCAGTGTGTCATCGATTAGCATTGGTAATCAGAGTCTGTTGCCTTTGACGTCACGTCCACACGCAACTAAAGAAAGCTGCCACACTGCGCGATTTCTATTACTCAGCAGCTGTGAATGAATTATAAAAAAAAAAAAAATCAAGCATAGAATTAATTAACCGATTTTGATTAATTAACTACCCAAATGACTCCTGCTAACTGGTGACTTACGTAAGAACCACAAAGTTCTTTGATTTATTCAAATTTAAACTAAAAGTGAAACCAATACCGAAGGCGCACCAATTTCACTTTCACTAAAAGTCTGATTCAAACTTCTTTAAGTGGGAATGAATTATATCACCACTCAAAATGGTTTTGCGTTGTGGTCGTAAACTTAGGCATTTATTTGCACGAGACTGCGACTGCGACTGCGACTGTGCCTGCGTTGCGTTGCGTAGGTGAATCACAGACTGAAAGTCTAAAAAGCCTAAAAGAGAACCTGCTCCGAAGACATGCATTTCCAGTTATAGTAAACTTTGTTTCTGCACTGCAAATACACATTCTATACATACCTACTTAAATGTATGATAAAGTGTCAGTTTAATTTTTACCGCCTGTCTGCATTTCTGCAACTGCAAGAGTGTAAACCATACGAATTTGTTAGTCAGCCGACTATACAAGTCGGTAATTTGTTGAATTCCAAATCAAAACCAGCAACATTCACCACATGGCTTTCACTTGAATATTGTTGTGCGTGTTTCATAAAAGGTATAGTTTTTACTTCAACACTTAAACCACACATTCCATTTAACAATTACCGGTACATTTTAATAGGTAATTGAAATTAATTTATTTATATTTTAAATAAAAACTACTCCGAATTTTTGCTCAAAGAGAAAAAGTTAATGTAAATACCGAACCGCACAATCAATTGAGTTAAACTTTTTATTTTTTTTTAATTTTAAGATTTAATCGATCACAGGTTTTTTTTATTTATAAAATACTTTCCATAGGAGACTGATACATTTAATATATTTTGTTTGCTGTTGTAAGAAGAATTGGATTTCACTGATGATATTATTCAACAAAAAGGTGAAGCACAGTGCTTGAAAATTCAGTATCTGAAGGTCGTAAAACGTTCAGCTAATTAAAAGGAGATATTTTGCAATAAAAAAGAAGAGAGAAAGATTTAATGAGATTGATGCTTACAAAAATATTTTACTTCATACTTTCACTTGCCAACAAAAAAAAAAGGGTGTGTATCATCAAGTTTTATGGACTTTGATAAATTTGATGACTTTTGTATGGTTGAATGAAAGGCTAGGTGGTTTTCGAAAAAAAAAAAACTTAATTAAAATGTTTAAGAAGATTTAAAATTAAAAAAATACACTAGCCTAAAGTAGGTGTGCTAAAAGTTATAATTCTTTGACTGTTCTTCTCTACTACTCTTCTTCTACTCTGGTTGTGAAACCAAAAGAAATGTTTTTCACTCATTACTCCAAATCAAAATTTTCTTAGCTCACAAAAATAAACTGCCCAACTGGCTCGCACGTTTCCTAAATTCACATTTTAGAGAAATTCGCATTGTCGTTTGTTCACATTATCGAGGGACTACTGTATAAAAATTTTCAAAGCTCGTTAAAACAAAAACAAAAAAATTGCACGACTGGATCGCACATACTTGCTCTTATAGATAAAGTTACTTTATATGCTAAGCCTTTTTAGTTAAAAATATGTAAATGCCGCTTTAGAAACAATAAAAACGCATACAATTTTATTTTCAAATGACTAAAACAGCTTCTTAAATTAATTTAACCTCAAATCAAAGTATGCAATTTTATTTCTTCTATAGTTATACAGTTTTTGAAAAAAAAGTTTTGAAAATTTTTAGAGCCGTTTTAAAAAAAAAACTTTTTTTTTTCTATATAAAATTTTGCAATAACTTTTATATTTTTATGATATTATTTATCAACATCTAAAAACAAAATTTTGAAAAATATATTGAGTAGTTTTCGAAAAAATGATTTTTCAAAAAAAAAAATTCAAATTTTTCATAAAGATTGACCTTATCCAACAAAATGACCATGATTTTGTAATCCAAATCTTAGGAACCGTTTAAAAAAAAAAAGAGTTTTTCTAAAACCGGTATATCGAAGGTACCAGAAGGTTCAAAAAATGTCTGCATAGTCTCCAAAACACATCACATACCAAGTTTGAAGTACGGACAGACAGCCAAACAGACAGACAGAAAGAATTGTCGGATCCAATTTTTTCTCATTCTCTATCATCGTAATGTCATGTTTGACTTGATACGCACGTAAAAATGCTACGCCATTTTCGAGAAAATATTAATGCACATCTAAATCTAAAATTTCAAAAACAAAAATAGTCACCAGCTTTCAGAAAATTTATTTTTTTAAATCCCAAAAACTATATTTTTAAAATTATGGATATCAACTAATTTTATGGTTGTTAAAAATCTTTTGTATACATTTTTTTATGAAAATCAGATGAGTTTAAATAAAAGAAACTATCTACTAACTATCTGATATCTCGAGAACGCTTCTTTGGAAAAATAAATGAATGTCATTTATCTCTTGTTCAGCGTTCCAAAATTAATCTAAAAAAATACTTTTTTGTATAGGTACTTTTTTCGTGTAAACTGGTGTTATGTTATTAACAAAAAAACAAAAAACTGAATCAGTTTTGCAACCAGAATTCTGACCCGCTCCTATTTTGAAGGCCAAATATCTCGAAGCGTTTCTTGAAATTACGCTACCCCAAATGAAAAATTTGTATCTACTGTATAGCTACATATTTTAGAATGTCAGTTAATGGTAAACAAAGTTCAATAATTTCATACTTAGGTCAGCAATAGACCATCTTATGATTTAATTGAGTTCCTATCTAAACTGGTCACTGTGGCGTATGAGTAACTTTTATTTTCTATTTATAATTTGAAGTTATTTCAGTTATTTCTGTCCCTTACCAATTAATTTGCCCTTTGTTCATCATTATTATGATATAATTTGGCATGGAAATATAATGCCTGCACATATAAATTTTTTCATAAGTGAAAAACCCGAAAAACAAATAATATTTTCAAAAAAAAAAAAAAAAACTGTTAAAATCGATGCAAAACCTGAGTGCTTTGTGTTTTATGCTTTGGACGTCCTTTTCTTAATGTTGCAGTGACATATTTAATAGAAGACTTCCTAGAAAATAAAACGAATGAACAAGAAATTATGTTCATTGTCATGACATAGCGCCATATGATGGCTCATTTACGAGTAATTTCAATTTCAAATGTTCCAAATGTGTTATTTAATTTCTGTACAAGTTCACCAAAAATCTCGATTTATTTGAAATATTTCTCATACTCGTTGCTCAATTTCAATCATTTTATTTAATTTGCATTATTTTTTTCCATTTTCAGTGCCACTACATCGCAACTAATAGCAAAAAACCAAAATATTATGCAACTATGCTTCAGATAAGAAGAAAAAAATCAATGATGAAACACGACTTTAGAAACTGTGATATAAGTTGGACAATTAAGGTGATAGAAGTCTTAGTAATATTTTGTAGTTTTAATTTAGCAATAAGTAGCAGCAGCCATAGTGCAAGATACAGCACACCATTAAATACTAATACTTCATCAGAAGATGACTTCAAGCCCATTATTTTCACACACATTGATTCGGAGCTAATAGCAAATCAACAATTTACAAAAACTGGACAATACCGAATATTTGAACCGTTCGAAAGTGATCTACGTTTAAATCGTAAGGAGTTTCAAAAACTGAATGTGGCTGAAGGTGACTCAGTTAGTTCGACAGCAAGTGTAGGCTCAAATTCTACCGAGGAAAAAAAGAATGATAGTAGTGATACACTTGGTAGTACGCTAAATGCTGGATTGAAAAATATTGAAGATCAACTCTCATCTTATCTGGACGAATTGTTTGATCGAAAAGAAATTGAAAAATTCGGAATTGCTGTTAAAATAAATGAAAACTCCATAGAAAACGAAAAACAGGAATTTACAAATGATAATAAATTGGCAAGAAATTTGAAGAGACTTGTCAGAAGTGCTGTTGTCAATGTACCTCTACCTCGTGCGGCTGAAACTGGAAGATTGTTCTTGTTTGCTGGTAGATATTTTTGAATTTTCAAATCAGAAAAAAAGAAACAAATTTAACTTAACTTTCGTTTTAGGTTTGAAGAAAATACTCTGGCCACTATTTATTGGAGTACAAATTATCAAATCATTGATATTTGCACTATTTTTGCCAAGCATCATAGGGTCTATTGGAAAAATTGCTACTCAAGGTATGATATTGGCAAAACTAAAATCATCTTGGTCGGACAGTTATACTAATGAGTTAGGCACTTGACTGATGGCAATTCAAGAGTAGATACTTGATCGACTCCGTTTTGTTGCTTTTTTTTAAATTGACTACTATTTGTTTCAAAGATAAATGAATTTCATGCAAAATAACTTTAAGGTCAATTTGTTGCTAGTTTTGAACCTGGCATTTTTCTGAAATTTGACAAAAAGTGGAGTTAGCGGATTTTCGAAAACATATTTAAAAGTTGAATGGTGCAATAACACTTATAACTCTTTTGAAAAGTGACACTTTTCAAAACCTTCAAAAGGCCGTATTTCGAAGTATGGTCTAATGATACATATTGTACACTTTGTGTCATGACAATCCTAGAAAGGTGTTTCAAATAAAATAATAAGTAGCGCAAATAATGGTGGAAAATCAGGACCGCCAAGTTTTTTTTGACGAAAGTATCAATAACTTGACTACTTACTTACTTAGGTCTCCTCCACTATTTCTAAGCACCAACGTGTACGGTTTCGGGAAATATACCACAGTTCTCCCCAGCTTTTCTTCAGGTGGGCAGATTCTAGTTTTATTTAGCTCTAGCAGCCTTTATGGAGGTATTTAGCTTTACAATAGTTGCTAGAGCTAAGTAGGAACCATAATTGTTACTTGGGCTGCACATACAATATTGTCTATGGGTTCTTGACCCCATATCATATGAAGTTCTTCATTCCAGAAAATCGTTAGAATGTTTCGCAGACACCTTACTAACGAACGTTTGCAGCTTACCTGTTCCAGTAGTTAAGCTACAGCCATAAAGAAGCACGGATTCAACATTGGATCGGCGCGTTTTCAACTTGGTTTTTTAACTCATTATTTCTCCACACTTTGGACAGCATTTCCAACGCAGCTTTTGACTTTTTAATACTGCTGACGAAGTCTTGTTTGGTTCCACCTTTGGAAGATGTTAAAATAATAATAATAAATGACTTGACTAGTGGAATTAGTTTGCCTTTTACGTAGAAGAGCCAGTTTTGAAGTGTTCTTGCAGCTGTACGTTAAAGAAGAAGTTCAGATCTTTAGAATTTTCATCTAAAACAATTGGAGCTCCTTATATCTGTTTTTGCAATAGTGTACGACACTGAAAAGCCTTAGCTGATGAGTTTTGTTCTTCTTTTCTCTAAGGATAAAACGCGCTAAGTTGACCTGATGCCTCAGCACATCTCTCGAGTGCGAGTTGAATCTCAGCAGATCATTGAAGTTGATGAATAAATACTAGGCTTGGAGTTCCATCTTTTAGTGTCACTGTGACTCTTTATATATTTTCTAGCATTTTCTTGTGGTCTAAGGCACAGCAGTTCTAATTTGATGAGTTGGAGGTCAGGATATTGTACAGAAGTAGTCCAACTGTCAATGCTTGAAAACCTCCAGCTTTGATACACTTCACTGTGGATTTAGGGCTTCCCATTTGCACACCGTTGTTTCTGGAAGTAATAATGTGGAAATTATGGAATAGTTCTTAAAATTATATATGCTGTCCAATGTTTTGTCAACACCAACGAAGCAATCCCCAAGGTGAGGTGATGCATTGAACAAACTTCAAAAGAGGATGCAATGTGGAAAGTTTTTTTTTAAGGAAGCCGAATTCCATGTCTGTAAAGATGTTGTTATATCTGCAAAACTTTTTCAGCTTTCTGAGTTTCTTTTTTAAGAAAAATGTAGCACGATTTTGCAATTTCATTTTTTTCTGCAGGAAGTAGCTTTTATTGATGTAGTATATAAGGATGCTAGTATAGTAATGAAGGTCAAAAATGTTGGATGCTCCATCAGGTCTAGTTGTTTTCTTTGCCCTGAACTACGCTCCTTCTGTGTTGCCTGAGTTCGGGGATTGTACTGGATCATTAACAGGATTGTTGGTAACATTCATCATTTTATGCATTGGTGATTATATTTCACAACAGCTGTTGCTATTGCAACACCAACTAGATAACTTTCGTGTAGCATAGAATGCATATGAATGCATACATCGAAAGTGAAGATCTTTGTCACAAACTAATTGTTTGAGAGGTTCTTCACAAACTATTCATTCGTTTGCTGCAAACAATAGAATATTCTAGTGAACGAAAAGGTGTTTAGGTGTGGGAAGAATTTTCGTTTGCCGCAATCAACTCATAAAAATGAACTCCAAACGAATGGGTGTATTGCATTATGTTTGCTGTAATAGAATTAAAACCTAGGTCGAATGTAATACATTTGCTACGAATGAAAAACTACACTGTGCTTCATAATTTTAGGTGCTAGGCACTATTAGACAGTTAAACAAAGTATATAATTCAAAGTTCTTATAAATCGAAAAATAGATGTTTATAATGAGGTTGTTTTTGGTTCTGTAATGATAATCTCAAGCCAGTCAATTATGGCCTTGTCTTCTTTGTTGATGAGGGTCATGTCTTCCATGGACATAGGTGATGTCTCCCATTAAATTAACCGCCATAAAAGTGATTCTTGGCAGAATATTATTCTGAACGTAGAGATCGCATTGCATGCTTCTTCTATAGTCGAATGACACTTGAAGTACAAGCCGAATGGTAACTGCTCCAAGTAGAATAATGATGTTGCTTACATCGCCAGCCATTAATTTTATGATGATGATTTCATTGGTTTTAGCGGAGGTGCTGGGATACCATTTGCTTTTGCTTATGTTGGCTTTTGCTGCTGCTTTTGGTGCTGTTGGTTCAGGTGTTGAGCATTTGGACCATTACTGGACCAGAACTGACAGCGCGTAGCATGCTTATATTGAAACAAATTCCCGGTGTGTCCTTTCTCGGCTAATATCTTATTTCTTTCAGTTTTTCTCGCTTTAAGTTCTGATCTGGCTGCATGTCTTCCTTTTTGGCAATTTGCACGATATACCATTGCCCTTGATTTGTCCTTATCTAATACAAAGCCAACACGTATTGGCATCCGCCTCTGGTGCATTATAACATTCTTCATAACATCCCTGTGTTGTTTTTGGTTTTTGTTGTTGTTTGTGGCTAATGTAAGGGTTTTAGCTGGATTCCTGTTGAAGTAAAGGTGGGCTACACTGTTTTGACGGCTAATGCTGCGGTAATAAAGAGACTAGAGCTTCCGTAGTTAGGGAGCAAATTCACGTCCTGGAATAAGTTCCGCTTATACAACAATTTAACCATCTTCGTTTATGTGTTTTTCAAAACAGACTCTATTTGTTTTGTAACGAGTTATATCTTCATTTCAAATAATACTCTTCTTTCTCATTTCAGGATCTTCATCAATAGCTGGCTTCAATCGACCCTCAGAAACTGTGAACGATTTGAATTTCAAAGATAATTTTGAAGATGACAGTAAATTTATGACAATGGATAATGCTGGTTACGCCTATAATCAACCAGGTTAGATCATTTTTATTTTTTTATTCTTACAAATTTATTACATTTCTTTAACTTTTCTTTAATTTTAAAGAAGCCTCATCCAATCACTTTTCGACACAACTCTATGATTCAGCTGCCGTCAACAATAATGCTCTATCAAGATTTGGTATCAATGAAAATCGCGATAACTATTTAAATACTTTCGGTTACGATGAGAATAAAAAAGCTAATTTGAATCCTGACTCATCGTCATTGGCTCAGCTTTATCAGTCATTTAAAAAACTACCATCATCATCACTTGTGCTGTCAAACTATGATCCATTTTATAGTCCATTGTTGTCTCGATTAGATTCAATTTTTGAGCAATTGGGACTTAAATCGAAAGATGAGAATTGCAGGGAAAAACTTATTTGTTTTATGTATGCTGATCCCCAAAAATATGCACCTTATAGTAATTTGGTGTCGGCACAGTTGAGCAGGTAAGACAAAATTGTTTCAAACGTTACTATAGTGTAGAAGATTGCAATAGCAGTCTTGTTTCAGTTCTAAGTTTTCGTCGATTTTATGAGAATCTTTGTTTTTTCTAAGTTATGATGGTGGGACATCACTGGGTGTTAATTTGGTGGTGGGTCGATGTTCCACTAACTGTTTCAAATTTTGTTCCAGAATTAAAACTGGCATAATTTTTTTCTTAACGTCGATGTTATCAGTTTATTTGATATGCCCAATACTTTCTGAATAGGTTTATTAGAGGAATTACAGCACTTTTTGAACTTGAAACCGCAAAAGTAAACCACATTTAGATCATCAGTATAAAGAGCAGCTTGATGCTTTTACAACAACTGTTTGCCATTAAACATTGATCCTTACAACGTTCATGGGACTTATGCTTTATTTCTGAATCACGAAGATTGTACTTCGAGGTTTTACTGAAAATGATAAGGATCATCCTATTTAGGTTGAATGGGAGGAACTCTTTATCATATCAAGGAAAGTATCCCCAGACTCCTAGTTGAAGTGCACATGAAACAAAGGATTTCAAGCTAGGACCAGAATTTGTAGTGGTGGGAACAGTTCTTTTGCAAAAAAGAAGAACTCATTACTAGACTTCTAAGAAGATAAGAGGGCAAGAATGAAAAAAAAGCCGTTTAGTATATTAAACGGTTTTGCGGCAGGGGAATTCCTCAAAAATTCTATCAAATGCTCAAACCATATACTTAAGCAAAGATATCAGCCCAGAAGAGATGCCTGCCGTGATGAAAATGGGGATATGGTAGAATCCAGGTGCTGAAGATTTGGAAAGGGACAATTTTTCAAAAGCCCATACAATTCCTAACTTATGCTAATGACATTGGGTATCTCATCACACATTTTTATTTTACTACAATAACGATATAATACTTTTGGTCCATTTCATTTCCTTTCAATCACAATTCGTCATTTTTCTCGCACACAAGCTTAGGTTCTACCCAGTCCCATTGACACAGTGTGCGATAATCCATTTTATACAATTAGAAGAAGAAAATGAAGCATTTGCAAGTATTGGAAAGGAAAGGAAGATAAAATGAATATGTACAGTAACCAGTAACTAATCGAGAAAAAAGTACCAAACACCATTGACTTTGATAAAAATGTCACGATGGGTCGTTCAAACTTCAAAGTAGTCAGAGTCTTTGTTTAGCTGGAGTCTACTATTGGAATCTCCCTCGCTGTACCCTCTCAAGAAGTCAATGAATTCCAGTCCTGTTTTATGGGACTTAGACGTGCAAATTGTCAAGATCGTACATGAAAACCAATTTAGTTGCTTCCAGAAAAAGATTTTTTGAGTTATGTTTGGTCCAGTGATGTTTATTGTTGAAAAATTAAGAAGATTCAATAACGAGCTCTATACGAGCCTTACAGCGATATACTCTTCAAAAAGCTGAAAATTCAGCAAATGAGATGGCTATAAAAAGTGAAGCATACAGACATTAACAAAAGTTTTCGTATCCAATCGAAATGCACAACACGTGGCAAAGGAAGACCTTATCTTAGGCAATCAACTTTTTCTGGCTGAAGATGTTTTTCAGGCGAGGGTGTGCTGACGATTAAGACCTAGAGTAAATTTCGGTCTAAAAAATTAAGCCCATGCAGCTGTCCTGATTGCTAGCAAGATCCCTCCAGTTATTGGTTTAAGGTCGTACTCCTCTTGTATTCCTACCTTAAATGTAAGGTCTTCTTCTATTATCTTCTTTATCGGGAATGGTTTCAAAGACTAGTTGACCGGAATTGTAGGTATCTATTATGTCTCCAAAACGATTTAGAACTCTGAGCCATTTTTTACCAGGTTGATGTCCATTTGTAGTCCAGAAAGGTCGTTGTTGAATCCTCTCTTCCTCTCCTTCATTATCCACAAACAAACACACACACATCAACTCTGGACGGTTGATGTCTAAGCTTACACCAGGGTCCCAGGCACTAAAACTGAAATGATTAAAGTCCAGAAGAAATAGCATTTGGCATTCTTCTTTTGGTTTCTTCATTAAGATTTTTTGCTTCCAAGTAAATAAAGTGTTTGAGTATTTCCAGGTTACATCTGTTCTCGGTGTTGGTTTGTATGAGTCAATGATTTTGGTATTCTCGATGATGAACTTTCATCTAATATATATCGAAATACATTTTCGATGCCTCCGTTTCGATTCTAGCAAATGCACAACTAACACCAAGCTTTGTTTTCCGGATGTTTTTTTTTTTTTTTTGTCTAAAATCAAATTGGTATGAACCGCAAGGGAATGTTCTCAGGCCAACAATGTTCTGCCTGTGAATTTGAGATAAATTGAATTTTATTGGAAAATACCAGCTCACAAAACTGTCTAGGAAAGTCTCTGTCAATATCTCTGTCTTAAGTCTTTCAATAAAGTATTTACTTCCAAAAGAAAATAATGTATTAATAATGCTGCCAAATATTTGCGGTAAGTCGAGTAAGTGAGTTCATTTTTCAGGAACGATATGGCAAAAATGCATTGCTGATTAAAATTTCTCCATTTAACAAAAGGACGGAGTAGCTTTAATGCTTTCTCATGTCATTGACAACAATATGCTTCAAAACATGTTCTCTTATTTGTCATAGTTCTTTTGTCTGTCCCATATCCAATCCAAATCCAAACGTATACGTATTCTTTCATTTATTTATTTAGTTTTACGGCAATTTGCATTTTATTATACCATTCAAAGACATTTCATGAATACATTCTCAACATGATGTCAATTTGCCTTTGTACGTAATTGATGATTGAAATGGGTTTTCAGCTTCAATAACATTCATTTCTTCATGTTTTGTTAGCAACATACATTCGAATTAGCTTTGAATTTATGTAGTTTAAAGATAGCATTTTTGAGCAGAGTTTTTCTTGTTCAATTGAAAGGAATCCACCTACATAAAAGTCAAGCGGTGCACAGTTCGGAGATTTTTTAATTTTTAGTTACAAGAATCCTATTTTTTAAACGAGTTATGGTATTTTGTCTTTCTTATTTTATTAGTTTTGTCAATTTTGAAAAAAAAAATTATACACAGGGTGTTGAAGTTCGACTTTCAAAGTAAATTTTTTTAATTTTTCTAATACGAACAAACAAGTTGTGTTTTAAAAGAGTTCAAGAGTTTTTTGAATTAAAAAATAACCTTAAGCAAGCATAATTACTTTATATTGGAAAAAAGCAGAGCTATAAAAAGCGGCAACAAACATTTTCATAAATTGTCACAAATTAAGTTTTTTTTTTTTTTTTTTCGAATATCCCTCGATATATCTCGATTATATTTTTGTGTTATTGGATTTTTCTTAAAAACGGCTGTAACGAATTTGATTAGACTTGGTGTACACGTCATATTTTGAGTAATTTTTTACAATACTGAATTTTTGGTTTTTCCCAAAAAATCGAATAACAGAAATATGATGAACAGATGAACACTTTTCTTAGAAATGCGGCATAATTTTTGGTTATCCGTTAAAATACCTACCTGTTGTTGGTGGAAATCGTTGGCTGTAGGTTATTTTCTTACTAATATCTTAAAAGTGTCAACAAATCTCATTAGCGGTTTGGCCATCCTCTTGAAAAAAAACTGCAATAACACTGCAATAATAGTCGGTTAAACTATAGATATCATTAAGCAACTGATTGCCTTGGAAGGTCTTTTAAATTTTAAAACATGCTTGTTTGTACGCTGAATCTAAAAAAAAGTGCAAAAAAATGCATCTCAATCTCAATCTATATATAAGCGTGTTTTGACATTTAAAAGAGCTACCAAGTGCAATTAGTTGTTTAAAAGTTATAAGGTTTGTTCCAACAAGCACTCAAACTATCAGCTATATCTAACAAAGAGTAGGGACACCCTCTAATGGCAGAGGCATGAAATTTATCTTACATTAAGTTTTTAAAAGCGATCCGAACCTATCTCCCTGTTGCTAATGCGCTTTTTTTAGAGTGTCCCTACTCCTTGTTAGATAATATACTCTGATCACGATCAGTCAGATTTCCAACCATACAAAACCATGACTGTGGTTTTATTTATGACAAACTTGGTGTCGAAAAGTTTTAAACTGCGAGTTGGAACGAAGCCTTATAGGCCTGCAACTAACCATCGAAAAGTCGTTTAGTTAACGAAAAACTGGCAACGGAAAGAAATCGCTTTTAGACTATTATTATTTGAAAATATATGGTACAAGGGTACTAGAGTCCAAAATTACTCGAAATTAATTACTGTGGCGGAACATGCTTAAATCATATCATAAAGATCCCCACACACAAATTTTCAAAATTATATTTTTGCCCAGTAAAATTAGAAAAATGATCGGACTTATTTGAATTTTTGCGAAAACCTTAATTTAAAGGTCCAGTAAATTTAAGTTTTTACTGGGGGGGCTAAAAAAATAGAATGGTAAGATAAATATATTTCAATTTTTGGATTATTAATTTTTCAAAAGGGGGGGGGGGTCAGGTGAGCTTAAAGTGTATTTAAACCCTTTAAGTTATCTAACATCTAATTCGCAATGGATTTTGATCAAATTTCGCTATGTCACAGTGATTTAACAGTTTCACTTGAAACTACTTTTTTTAAGTAAGTTTTTAAGCTTATATTTTTATTGTTTAAATATTAACTTTTTCAGAACATGTATAAGTCATTAAAAATATTTGATTTTCATTAAAAATATTTGAATTCGAAACTAATTTTTGAAAAAAAAAAAAAATTGCAAATATATTTTTTTTACAGTTTTTGAAAAAAACCTTTCGAAAACTATATATTTTTAATAATACAAATTTTACGAGCTTAATTCTTTGGAATGTTTAGAACACATTTTTCAACAAGAAAAAACTATAAAAACTCAAGAAATCAAAAAAAGGGGGGGGGGAGTTATGGGTCCAAAAATTTGGAACATTGTTAGGAACAAATTTTGCAACCCGGAACAACCTTTAAAAATTCAATTTTCGAAAACATGGGAGCTAGTTCAAAAACAGTTTCTTATGTCTAAAAACCTTATTTTTGAATATTAAAAAAAAAAAACTCATTCGAACGAATTAAAATTTACGTAAATATTAAATATTGGATTTTAGAGAACAAAAAATTGAAAAATATGTTAGAACACACAACATTTAGTGGGGGAAGGTCCCCCCCAAGTAAAAGTCTGTGTCGATTTTTAAGAAAAGAAGAAAAACAACATTTAAAATATTAAATAAATTGATCTTTATTATTTCATGGTCATGATAAGACTGCTATGATAACAGCAAATAAAAAATAAATAACTAAAAAAAAATCGTGAATCGATTCAAATTTTAACAGGGGGCCAACCCATAGAATCCGTTGCGTGCGTTACGTCGACGTCCTCAACTGACAGCTCAATAAAATACACATACACACGTTCTTATGAGAAGCGATCCATAAGAACGGACGCGACGGAAAAATTAGCCGAACTTTTAACTTCTTCGACAACGGATTCGTTGACGGAACGAACGCGTCGTATTTTATGGTTTGGTCCCTTAAAGCTTATGCATTCAGCAAAGCTCGAATTAAACCTACCAGCCTAGCAACAGAGTGTTCTTTTTTCGTGGCTTGGCTGGGCTTGGTGTTTTTGTGTTATTCCAATGAACTAACTTTGTTGTGGTTGTGGTTCGTTTTTGGCAGGCAGAGCTCGGCTTGGTTTGATGCTCATGTTGCGACCGAGCCTAACAACAGAGGGTTTCTCAGTGGGTAAACATGATGGCATATGGGAAGCCAGGTGTCTTCATGTTACTCCGGGTCCTCCCTGCATGTGTCCTTGAAGTCATATCCTCTTTAGATGTCTCCCTGTTCACAGTGAAATCTTAAGTTTTCTTCCTACTCTTTATAACTCTGATCCCTTTTCATGGAATAACATTTAAAAAATTTCATGACAAACAAAATGTGTGGATTCAAAAATTACAGAAATTATTATATTCTTGTGTGTCAGCTATGATACCAAATGAAGTGTGAAAAATAAACGATATCTAACTTTTGTATTAACAGGATATTTTGTTATTTATAGCTCCTAAAAGTGTAATAATGGAAACTCCTATCTTTTGGTACAATAATTAAAAAAAAAATTTATATTTTTTTCTAGGGAACTTGATGAACTCCGAAAGCCTACATCCGAGAATCCAGAAATTTTGAGATTCTTTAAATACATGAAAGCTGCCAAAGATGGTCAAGATGGGAATAAATGTGAAGAAACTTACTCAATGTGTGAGAATTTCAAGGATTTCGATAATCCAGCAATGATAAATACATTCCACGATATCAACAAATTGGTAGAAGCGCGAAAGTTTGTGAAGTAAAATTATGTTTTTCTTTCTTTTTTTGATTCATTTAACAGTGTTTAAGTTTAAGAAAAACACTTGTAAATATTATTTCTTTTCTTCTCCTTTTTAATTTTTTTTAAACCACAGTAGGTACTTTTGACTTTTATGTTTGTGTGAAAGAATATTGAAAGAATAAGATTATAGATAAGAAAAAATTGTAATTTATGAGTAATTTATTTGTTTTTAAGGACTTATGTTAGGTACTGGTATTTATATCTATTTATTTATTTTATTTATTTATTTAATTTATTAATTTAAATTTTAATAAAAATGAAAGATACAAAATAAATGAGGAACTTCTAATTGTTTTGTATTTATTCAAAAACTTTTTTATCATATAAGTTTACAAATTTTAGGTAATATAATCAAAATTTGTATTCACAAGGATGCCATTAACAAGTTCTAACCTTGAGAGAGAGCTTTACAGTGATTCTTTGTTTGAACTCTGCACTCATGGATACCGGTTTTAGAAAAATTCTTTTTTTCTCAAAAACGGTGCCTACGATTTTTATTAAAAAAATCATGGTCATTTTTTTTGGATAAGGTCTATCTTTAAATAAAAACTATTTTTTTCAAACACCGTTATAAACGGTACCTGCTATGGAACTGTTTTTTTAAATTCTGATTATCTTTTTCATGACTCAATCAATTTTAATCATTTTTTTTACATGAAAGCTTTTAAGTTGCCGTAATAGTTTTTAGTAAAAAAATTTCGAAAATTATTTTTTTGGATTTTCAAAAAATAGTTGAAATTTTTTTTTTTTAAATCATTTTTTTGAGTACCTACAATATTTTTTTTCAAAAATTTAATTTTTAGATGTTGATTAATAATATCTTAAAAATGGCGTACCAATTTTTTTCTTATAAAAGTCCTTGCTATATTTTATATCGAAAAAATATTTAAAAAAAAAAACGGCTCTAACGATTTAAAAAAATTTTTTTTCTAAAAATGCATCATTAAAGGGGAAATCAAATTGCGTTTTCAGGTTAAATTCATTTAAAAAGCTGATTTAGTCATTTGAAAATCGAATTTTTTTCCAAAACTGCTTTTACAAATTTTTAATTAAAAAAAGCTTAGCATATATAGTAACTTTATCTATAAGAGCAAGTACGTGCGACCCAGTCGTGCATTTTATTAATCTAAATATACAGTCCTCCATCAAACCATCGTCAGCATACATATGCACTCGACAGTTACGAATGACGTCAGGAAGGTCATTAATAAACAGGGAAAATAGCAAAGGAGCTAAAACCGACCCTTGAGGTATTCCAATATTCGTAATAAAGGGATTAGATATCACAGTATCAGTTTTAATTTACTGAACCCTATCCACCAGGTAGTTGCACAATAGCTTGAGAGATGAGTTGAAAAAAATAAAATTCAGCCAAAGCTTAGAAAGTAGTATAGAGTGGTCGATGCTGTCGAATGCCTTAGAGAAATCTAAAAGAACAATAACATCAAACTTACCAGAGTCAAGAGCAAATCGGATGTCTGATGTAACTTTAATTACTGCAGATTCACAGCTGTGATTATTTCGAAACCCAGATTGCCATTTGGAAATAAATTTGAATTTGATCATGCATTATCTTTTCAAATTACTTGCACGGGTGCGATAAAATACTAATTGGCCTATATTCAGAGGGGTTGGATGGATTTGACATTTTGGGAACTGGAATAATGTTAGCATTTTTAAATTTATCAGGAAATTCACCGCTATAAATGCAAAAATTGAATATGTGGAGTAAATAGTTCATTATAATGAGAAAAACAAGCTTTGTTTGTTTTTATCAACTTTGACACCAAGTTTTTTCAAGTTGCCCCACAGTTCTTTAGAGCTTAGAGAGGGATCAAGTGTCTGTAGTAAATATGTACGCTTCGAGTTCCTAATAGTAGATTTGACTTTATTTCAGGCATATATATATTTATGGTCTTTTATTAAATTCTGTTGGATTATTCTTAAATCTGCGAAAAAAAACTCTCTCTCTCCCGAATGATATATTTTATGTCGCGATTGAACCAAGGATACCTATTTGCCTTTATTTCCTTAGTTACTATTGGGATATAATTATCATTTAACCGAGTTATAAGGTTGTTAAGCAATCGAACCTTGATATTCACATCTGCTGAAAAATAAATCTCATTCCATTCTAAGCTAGCGAAATTTATTCTTACATCTTCATAGTTATAGTTACGAAACGACCTGTAACTGAAAGTAAGAGTACAATCTGTAGTGTTACCATCAAATTCAATCATGGATAAACTCTAAAGTCGGTCTAATTTGATCATTTCCCAGAATCCTATGCCTATAGATGTAGTTAAAAACATGTCAATCAAGGAGTGGTTTACTTCAGACTTGAAACAAGTTGGCCATCGGTTATTTATAACCACTAGACCCATTTTATCACAGAAATGATTAAAAACCCGCAAAGAACTATTATTAATTAAAAAGTTAACGTGACAGTGGATCCTAAGGTAAAAGAAAAGTTTCAGGGCAAGTACCTTCTCCGAAGTTATATTATTAATTAGTTCATGGTGACGTGTTGTCCTGTCACTGGCATAAGGCTTCCCCTCTCGGTAACAGTATAATTTGTTTTGTCTCTTTAACAGTTAAACCCACAATTTCAACGATTCCGTTTGATGTCAGTAACTTCTACTTCCAGCATAGGGAAGGAAATAGACGGTCTTTTGAAAAATTCTGTTACTGGTGTTGACTTTTGAGTCAGCACAATATTGCAACTACAAGATGATGTTGCTGATGCATAAAACTATGACAGTAACATGTCGTCATCGGTTAAGTTCTTATCAAACTAAAATTGTGGTATATTACTAAAACTTTTTGATTCATTTCACCTAATTTTTCCTGTAGCTGCACCCCTTTCTGCAATAACAGCCAAAGAGAAAAAATATCATGAACAAATTACTTTGAGGTTAGAACTGTGAAATAAATTGTAGTGAATAGATAAATTAAAATGATCAAATTTGTTTCGCTGACAAAAAATTCAAAAAAATTACTTGGAATTATTTGCAAATAAAATGCAAACACATTAAAAACATTAAAAATTATTAAATTTTTTCATTTCTTTAAACAATATATAATATATGTTCTATTATTCTTTGAACAACAACAACAACTTGAAGGAACTCAAAGATTAATAGAACAAACCGAGGGAAAACTGCAGCGTAACTGCAAGTATGGAAACATATGAAATTTAAATAAATTGTATATGTTTTTGTTCTGTAAGGACCCTCTGTCTATTGGCAATAACGGCACTAACCTATTAATTTTAAAGCCAATCAAAGACACTAATTATTTTTTCCCATTCTGTCCTTATTTGTTCCATCAGCTCAATAATTTGAAAGTTTTATCTTACTAATCTCTCAGAATACAGTCTTCTATGTATTCATTTTCTACACGATTCAGGTCAGGAGATTCAATTTTCCATCCCCAAACATAAAGATTTCCTCATCTAAAAAGTTTCTTAAGGGCTGTCTGGTGTGTTCTGGGTCATGGATCATGTTGGAGTAAACTGTTTTCAGAGATTTTGGACCCTCATTGTTCACATTTATCAACCTTAATGCCGGGTTTATACAAGTCATTAATTTTGTCATTAACTCTACATTAAATACAAAATAATGACAGCTTGTTCATTAATTAAAAGTTAATGACAAAATTTATGACATTTTGTCTCTAGTATTAATCCGGCATAACCCTACCATAAACAAAAATTGAAAATTTGGCAGATCATCATTTCTGGATTCTGTAATCCTAGAAATAATGTTCTTTGCTGCAAACAATTGTTTCTTTTAGGCATGTTTCAAAAATATTTTTTTTTTTTTTAAATTTGAAAACAATTTTTAAAAAACTCGTTTGGAAAATGTTAAAAAGCGCGAGTTTTTAAAATTATTTTCAGAATTTTGTAAAACTGATTTAAAAAAAAGGATTTTGAAAAGCAGAGTTTTGAAAATTTAGAAGTTTGAAAAAGTGCACAGTTAGAGGAAAAATTTCAAATTTCTCATTTCTAATTAAAGAACATGGTTTCTTGTCTGTCTACATACCTAAACTTAAAAACAAAACTGTTATCAAATCATTGTGAAGTCATAACGATTAATTTTATGAAGGCCTACCATGAATTTTTGGGAAAGAAAAATTTAAATTTTTCCTTAGGGAGAACTACCCAAAACCCTCCTAACTTCCTGTCCTAAGCTTGCAGTGTTTTATTGGTAAATGCATACGCGGCACTGCAAAATTTTGCATGGACAACAACACAAACCATAAGTGAATACTAAGTTAGTGATAGAAATGAATATAAAATTGGAAAAGGAGTTTCGAATTGTTGACACGTAGGGGATGCTGTTGGTACTTGTTATTACGAAGGTTGAACCTTAATAGGTGTGTTCGTTTACTCTTTTCTAAAAAAAAATTTTTACTCGTGATATGGGTACCATATATCAAGTTATGCATTCGTACAAAAAAAAGTTGAGATAACAATCAAACAATGAGAAAAAAGTGGGTCCGACAATTCTGTCTGTCTGTATGTCTGTCTGTCTGTCTGTCTGTCTGTCTGTCTGTCTGTCTGTATGTATCAAACTTGGTATGTGGCGTTTTTTGGAAAATATCCCAGACAATTTTTTTGAATTTTTTTTATACCCCAAATAACGGTACCAGTCATATACCGGTTTTAGAAAAACTAATTTTTCTCAAAAACGGTGCCTACGATTTTGATTAAAAAAATTATGGTCATTTCTTTAGGTATGTTCTATCTTTAAATGACAACCATTTTTGTTCAAAAACCGTTATTAACGGTACCTGCCGTAGAACCATTTTTTTAAATTCTGATTTTCTCCTTCATGACTCAATCAATTTCAACCATTTTTTTTACATGGATGGTTTTAAGTCGCCGTAATAATATTTAATAAAAAAAATTCGAATTTTTTTTTTTTGAAAAATCATTTTTTCGAAAACTATTCAATTTTTTTTTTTAATTTTAGTTTTTAGATGTTGATAAATAATATCATAAAAATGGCGTACCAATTTTTTGTTATAAAAGTCCTTGCAAAATTTTATATGGAAAAAATAGTTTTTTTAAAAAACGGCTCTAACGATTTTCGAATTTTTTTTTTCTAAAAATGTATCATTATAGAAGAAATCAAATTGCATACTTTGTTTTGAGGTTAAATTCATTTAAGAAGCTGTTTTAGTCATTTGAAAATTGAATTTTATGCTTTTTTAATTGTTTTTTTTTTTAACTACATTTACAAATTTTTAATTAAAAGGGCTTAGCATAAATAGTAACTTTATCTTCAAGAGCAAGTACGTGCGACCCAGTCGTGCATTTTATTTTTTTTCATCTTCGTTATAAAAATAAACATTTTTTTTTCAAAAGGTTTTTGGTATGTTGAGCTCGAATCCGGATTCAGCATTTTTGTATTGAATCACGTTTTTGAGATATTCCTGTTTGAAAATCAAAAAAACACTGTTTTTTGAAAAATAGTATGGGCCATGTGTTGAAACATGTATTGACCTATATCACATAAAAGGTCTAAAAGAGTACAGGGAATTTATTAAACATTAGTCAGATTCATTTTCTGCAAGTCACTGTTGCTCATTCCCTGTACGAGATACAGACTTAGGCCCATTTCAAAAAAGGTTAGATGCAATTTACGCGAGTTTTTCTTTAAATTCTGGTTTATTGTGTCTTGCTTAGGAAAATATGGATAATTTTTAAGCTAAGACAGAGCAATTTCTAAATAAATAGCTTTTTTAGGTGACGGCTTGACAATTTTCTCAGGCAGAACCAAAGTTTGTTCAAAATCAGCAACAAAATAGGAAAATTAAACAAAAGGTACCCTATGGAATAGTGAAGCTACTCATCGAGTAAAAGAATGAAATTGGTGTCAAATTAAGTGTTGAAAGATCTTCTTCTGAAATTCAGAGGTCTTCCGAGGCTTGATTGTTTAGTCACAAATTTCTTAAAATCATTTTCACACAAAAGTTTCTATAACTTAAAATCGGGCTGTGTAACGAAACAGCCAAGTTTTTCCTTGGATGACCTCTGAATTTCAGAATAAGATGGTTTCAACCGTTATGTGATCGCAATGGGCATTCGAAAAAAAAAATTCCATCGAATGCAAATAGGTTGTGTTTATGTTCACTTGAAAGACCAGGTCCATACCTATAATATTTTTTGCCCATTCTCATGTGTTAATGATAATTTTTCCGAAAATAACATTCTAAAATTACTTCGTCCAATTCAACGAATGGTTATCTTTAACGTGAATATGCTTACCAACCTTTCTAAAGTTAAATGTGTTAGCGTGTTCATAATGTTCATCCATTTCGATAACAACTGTTTTTAACATTCTAATAGCTGTTCACTGGTGACAATATAACATGCAAAACTATTTTTTTTTTCCTATAAAAAATGTCTTTTATAATTATTTTAACAAAGGTAACCATAGCAGCTTATTTTTCACATCCATGATAGAAGCAGTTCTTAGATACATACAACATACCTGCATAAATGCGTGCACAACCTAACTGTACGTACCGAGTTAACTTTTCTGGCAAACAAAAATTAAAACTAAATAAGATGGTGGGACTACCAAAATTTTCAATCTCATTCAATGCTCTTATTGATTACTAAAATAAAATCAAGTTTATGACGAAAAAGTATCACTTATGAAATAATGGAGTTATAATTTTTGCTTTACACAATCCCAATCCAATCTCAAACGATTATAATAACACGAACCTTCAGTAAATAGTCGCAATAAAAGCAGTTAAATGGGCAATAATATCGAATTTACTCCAGCATCAGCATCTCACTCACTTTTTTTAACAGTTCTTTGAATGAAAGAAAGTGAAAGTAAGCGAATGAAACGCAATTTAATACGTCGTCGTCATCGTTATTGCTTTTGTACGTGGTACCTTATTTTTTATTGTTGTGGGCAGGTGGGTAGGCAATAAATGACAAGGTATTCTCATTTTTTTTTTTGTGTATTTATTCAAATGTAACAATTTTTTTTTACTTTTGCCAAGGGCTATGTATTTATATTAAGGAATTGTAAAAACATATTTTTTAAAGATTTCATTGTCGTCTAGCTGTCATGTCTGTGTGACATTATGTTTGAGGTGTATTCTAAGAAATGTGCAGACAATTCGAAGTATTGGAATATTATTTTTTACTTAAGGGCAGAATTCATAGTCAATTTATAATCAAGTTCATACTTTAAGACAAAATGAAGGCTACTAAGGTAATCCTCAAGTAAGTGCTTGAGAAATCCCTTACAATCTCGATAATGAATAGATAAAGTGGTTAAAAATCTTCGGACAGTCAAAAGCATATGAAATGAAATACCCAACAAATAATTGTGTCTTCGGTGAATTGCCAGACGAAAACAACAAAAATGTGATTAAAACATTTGTTATGCGTAAGTGAAATTGGTGGATTAACAACACCTTGGATCAAATGAAGATGAATAATTTGGACTATGATATCAATGAAAGTAAATGTTAGTTGAACATTTTTTCGAGAAATTGTTCGCTCGAAAAAAATTCACTTTCATTGAAAGAGTAGCCTTAGAATAGAATAAACAAACACACCTATCAAGTTTCAATTTGGTAGTATTAGTATCAGGAAAGTTTGCAACCGCGGTCAGTGAAATTACGCAAAACTGCTTTGAGAAAAGTTAGCCTCCAATCAAAAATAATCTACCAGGAAGTACACAGCAGTGGTATGACTAATCCTTACTTTTGGTTCGATAGTATGGTGGCCCGCTCTTAAGAAATTATAAAATATTAGTAAGTTAGAAAAAGTACAAAGAGCGGCTAGCGTAGGTACCACAGTGGCACTTCGATCTTGCCCAACGGATGCACTCATAAAGTTGAAGTGCTTTAAGACTAAAATTGCTGGTCTACCAAGCCCTATGGCAACATAACTGCTTTGCTTCCATCAGATACTTTTCACGCAAGCACTGACTACTGTACCCCTACTTTGAGAATTAGTAAAAATTACAAAGTCATAATCCTATCAAGGAAACAATGGGATGATGGCGTCGCGACGAAAGACTTCGACAAAAATATTTTTACTGATGGCTCAAGGATGGAGTCTGGCGTCGGTGCGGGTATCTTCTCTGAACGCTTGAACGTGCCAATGTCTTATTGGTTTCCCGATTTTGCCATTGTCTTCCAAGCAGAAGTACTGGCAATTATGGAAGCATGTAGGTAGAATTCTTAAACTAAATCCAGATATTAATACAAATATAGCTATCATAATGGATAGTAAAGCAGCCATTAAAGGCATATATTCAGCTACAACATCCTCTGAATTAGTACAGCAGTTTCGAAACGAACTCTTCAACCCGGGCACCGACTTTGAGATTTTTCTGATCTAGGTTCCAGGTCAAAATGTTTTTGAAGAAAATGAACGACAGACAGACAGACAGAATTGTCGGAATCACTTTTTTCTCATTCTCTATCATCGTAATGTCATGTTTGATTGTTTTCTCAACTTTTTATTTGCGATATGGGTACCATATTTCATTCGTACAAAAAAAAAAATAAAATGCACGACTGGGTCGCACGTACTTGTTCTTGAAGATAAAGTTACTATTTATGCTAAGCCTTTTTAATTAAAAAATTGTAAATGCAGTTTTAGAAAAAAAAAATTAAAAAAGCATAAAATTCAATTTTCAAATGACTAAAACAGCTTCTTAAATGAATTTAACCTCAAAACAAAGTATGCAATTTGATTTCTTCTATAATCATACATTTTTAGAAATTTTTTTTTGAAAATCGTTAGAGCCGTTTTTTAAAAAAACTATTTCTTCCATATAAAATTTTGCAAGGACTTTTATAAAAAAAAATTGGTACGCCATTTTTAAGATATTATTTATCAACATCTAAAAACTAAAATTTGAAAAAAATATTGAATAGTTTTCAAAAAAAAGATTTCAAACTTTTGTTAAAAATCCAAAAAAATAATTTTCGAAATTTTTTTTACCAAATATTATTACGGCAAAATGGTTGAAATTGATTGAGTCATGAAGGAGAAAATCAGAATTTAAAAAAACGGTTCTATGGCAGGTACCGTTATTAACGGTTTTTGAAAAAAAATGGTTCTCATTTAAAGATAGACCTTACCTAAAGAAATGACCATGATTTTTTTAATCAAAATCGTAGGCACCGTTTTTGAGAAAAATGAGTTTTTCTAAAACCGGTATATGACAGGTGCCGTTATTTGGGGTGCAAGAAAAAAAATCAAAAAAACTTCTGGGATATTCTCCAAAAAACGCCACACACCAAGTTTGAAGTAAATCAACCTATCCGTTTAGGCTGTGGTTTCTGATACATACAGACAGACGGACAGACAGAATTGTCGGATATCAATTGATATTATTAGGAGTTTTTCTTTTTTTGTTCCGAACAGAACCTGAACTGTCAAAACAAAAATTGTGTTTCTTAATTCGTTCAGTGCGTTCAGAGCTTTAATTTTGTATTTCTTTTTTTGTTCAGAGAATTTTCTGAACATGTTCAGAGCTGACTCCATGAGCTCAGGATAAAATGACCGAGCAAAAAGAGAAAAAAAAAATGCTGAACACAAATAAAAAGGGGAAAACAAAAATGGTCAAAAAGTTAAAATTAATCAGAGCGCTCCGAATGCGTTCGGTTCAAAGGATGTTCAGAACATTTTCAACGTGCTCGAGCTCTGTTCAGAACTTTTCTCTGAATGAAAAACGCCAATTATGATTCTATGTATTTTTTGTCCTTGTTAATAATAACAGTGGTAACCATCTTTTTTCATTGGTTGCTTATAATTCACATCATTTAAATCGATCAAATTTTTCAACCCTCTTCTTTTCATTATATATATCTACCCCATAAAATTCATGACCTACTACTTCTTAACTTGAATAATTACAGTACAGTTAGTGGCCCGCTTCATGAATTCAAAGTTCCTAACTCACTTTTCGAAGAACAGACCAAACTCCGAGTGATAATAACAACTGTGATGGGTCTAAATGCTTTTTTAATGTGGCATTACATTGCCATTAAATAAGTATAAAAGGTTATACAAAAAGAAAACTCATCCCCACAAGAGCCCCCCCCCCCCCCCCCCCCCATTATAAACGCACTCTTTGTTTACATTTAAGTGCAAAAACCTTTATGCAAAAACGATGCGTCATCTTCATCGAGTTCGTCATCAACAACACATCAACTACTATCGACCGGCATTACCAACAAAAAATTATGCAACACGCCTCAATACCGGACTTGCTTGTGGCTAACATGATTTGTTAAATAATAATATTATTATTAAAGTGCCTCAGACTATCACATCACAACACCATGTTGGGTACTGGTAAGGTATCGTATTGTAATAATGTTAATGTGGTTGAACAAACTTTGACTTTGCACTTCGAAAATATGGTTCGGTAATAGTATCTTATGGATTTAATTTGGTGTAACAACAACTTTTGATGTTGTCGTTGCCTGAATTGAGTACATCTCTCTTAAAATGTGTGTGCCTCTCACTCTCCTTGCATAAGTTTTATATTTCTTAGGAAGACGCACATCAGTGAGTGGTTTTTTGTTGTTTCGGAAGGATTGCCCAACTTTGGGTTAATCCAAATGACAGTGATTCAGAAGACCTGTGTTGTGTTTGCATTGGCTTGAGGAGCAAAAATTCAATTTAAGAAAGAGATGCGATACCACCGAATGTAGAGGAGCAAAAAAAAAAAAAAAATTAAATAGAAAATAACGACAGAAAAAAAACTGGCAACGTAAAAGTTATCTCAAGGCTTTGGGGTTTTCTCAAGGTATTGGCTTGGAATGGATGCAAACTGACAGTGGTAGGGCTGGACTTGGATTTTTGTTTGCCTTCTTTCTTTGCGATTTTTATGTTATTTCTTATAAATTGTTGGACCACGCCGCTAGGGCACCCAGTAACATATTTGAATTAAGGCGAAGAAGTGTGTGAACGACTCCAGCTGTGAGATAATTTGTGTCAGATTTAAAAGGATATACACAATCGGCTGAGGTAAGTTATGACACACACACACACCAATTTATTTGTTTTTGAAAGTGAAATTATAATGTGAGTGATGTTATTGAATGCAGTCAGAAAGTTATGATTAAAAAAAAAAAAATAATAAAGTGACGAAGAATTTAACACAATTAAAAGTGTACAGAAAGTTTTTAAAACAGAATTGCAACGAAATTGTGAATGGAACAATGAGCAACTTTTTGAACATTAATTAAATTGACTGTCATTGACAAGACTGTGAAAAAAGTGATACCTTCTTGTAATAAAAACAATTACTGAAATTTCAAAAACTATGGTGTTGAAGTTTTTTTTTTTTTTTGTGCTGTTTATTGGGCGATAGTTTTAAGTTTGTATCGAGTTTATTTCTTTCTCGTTCTTATTGATATCATCAGCCTTAAGAAGTATCTTAGTCAGTCTGACCCTTATATTTAAAAACTGCAGTCTTCTCGGTACTGCAGGTTAATTGACTAGAAACACTAAATTTCTTCAGTTTAATAATTTACAAAACTACTTTGACTGTTAAACTATAATCAGCAGTCATTACGAAAATACTGAGTGTTCAATTAATGAAGGCAGTACTTTTTGTCTGGTTTTAGTCTTCTAGTCAGTAGAAAGTTTTTGTCCTGTTGTATTTAAAATATTAGTCAGGCGTAATGCCAAACTTCTATGAAACTTTCTTATAGGAATATAAAGCTCTGAAAAAAAAGAACAAAACTAAATCTTTCTACTAACTAGACAACAAAAAACTAATCAAAAAGTACTGCAGTTAATTAGCATTTGGTCATTTAACTGCTATCATTAACTGTAATTTCAGTATTTTAATTCTTACTGCTTACTACTTATTTAGCAGTTAAAGTACTTTGTAGCAGAAATAACTTGCAAATAAATTGACCGCATTACTAATTGACTGCAGTTTTTTACAGCTCTGCCAGTTATGCGTACAATAAGCTAATTGATCGCCCCATCAACAAACAGAAGCCGAATCGCCGCATACGAAAACAAACGAACATAAACGAATTGACCATTGCTGTCACTATTATTCTACACAAAAATAAAATTGTTGTCATATTGACTATTTTGGTAGTCAATATGACAATTAAATAGTCAATTTGCAGCCAACAACCGCGATAGTCAATATGACAATTTCCGGTAGTCAATATGACAACCGAATTTTTTTCTACACCTCGGTAGTCAAAATGACAACTTTTGGTATTCAATATGACAACTGCGGTAGTAATTTAATTTTTAAAAACCAAAATTAAAATTGACTATCGACTATTGACTACCGCGGTAGTCAATATGACAACAATGGTTGTCATTTCGAATTCCAAAATTGACTACAGAAATTGGCTATCGAGTTGTTGACTATCGAACGACGATTGTCGTATTGACTACGGTTGTTTTTTTCTGTGTATACAAAAAGATAGGAAATACGTTTAAGACTCCTTCTGACAGGTTATTCATTAGAAATAAATTTTAAGACTCAGCTGGTAAGTGGGTGTACATATGCTCCAAGTCTCCTAGCCATATCAATCGTTGTATTTTTAGGTTTTTTTAATTTTTGAAGATCGTTGTTGAATCTTCTTCTCCAGTCTCCACTGAGGGACACTAAATCTTTTTCTTAACCTTACCAGCTGTTTTCTAGGTTTTATGACAGAACAATCTAATACTTTAATGAATTTTTAGGTCAAATAAGCAGTGATTGACTAAAGACAAGGGTAATTCTTCGTTTGACCTCTGCAAATTCACACTAATATTATTGGAAACATTGTAGATCGTAGGTACATGATAACGCATCACCCCGACTTTAAACTTTCTTGAGATCAAATCGATGTTTCTTGGAAGACCGCCTTTCACAAAGCAGCGAAATTCCTCCATTGGCATTCTGCTCAAGTGGACAAGTTTGGCAGGGATGGTCGTGACGTTATACGGTTCTGTGTATCTCTTGCAATGCCATCATAAATGCTCCTGTAGTAGATAAAGAGATGGTCTCTATCGACTTTGTATTCTGAGAGTGAAAACTCTTCTTTGGTTGATTTCACACGCTTAAGACCACAAACTGATAGGTTTCGATCAAAGTTTATAGACGGAAACACACAATTACCAGTTAAAACTTTTTCTGAACAAGTTGTACGAATGAGAAAGTGTATGCTCCTGACAAACCCATTTACCACTGGAATTCATAGTTCAGACAGAACCCTATTGGCACTTACAGCCTTATGAAACTTGACTTTAGATAAACCTATCCACATTTTATCATATTGAGAAGTCGGTTTTTCTATCATCTTTTTTACAAGTTAGACTGATATCACCAGTTTTGGGATGTACACGCTCCCAGGTAATTGTTGCAAGAGTGTCAATCACTAGACCTTAGTTCTTCGTGAGCTAGTTGTACCACAAAATTTAATCTATCCATGGACATTGAGTTGATAAGTTTTAACAATTAACCTTTTCAAAGTGATATACTCATATTTTAAAAGATTTTTGACACAAATCGGTCAGAAATATCTGATTCATTTAAAACGAATTCGGAATGTTAAGAACTGCAACAGGAGGTAACTCTTCAACAAGCGGGTGTTCTGCACTGAAAAAAAAACGAACCTTAAAGTCAATAACGTACCGAAAAAAAACGTTCTTCAGTTATCTTAGGATAGAATACCAAAATTTTAGCAGTTTTTTACTCAAATTAAAATGATTCAAATTAATTAATTAGATAATCAAGCTCATGAAGGCTTAAATGAATTCATAAAAGTTACCAAAATTAGGTATGAATGAACTAATTGTTGTTTGGACCACCCAATTGTTTCCATTCAAATTATATATGAATTTTTTTGTGTAGAGTTTTTTTTTCTCATAATTTTTCTCAACAAGGATATTAAAAATCCTTCTGCCCTTTTTGATTAGAACTGTTAAAAAAGGTAAAATGTTATAACCCCAATGCCATCTGGATAAGCATGTTTAATCGTTTATAAAAATTCAACATAAACAAAAACTTTTGGTTCAAACTTTTGTGTAACTTTTTTATTCCTTTAACACTTTTTTCTTTTACTTATAGATTACCTACACTCTTGTTCCCATTCTTATAAAAAAAGAAAGTTCGACAATACAGCATTTCAAACGCAGATGTTTCATTTTCTTCTTTTTCGTGTTACATTTTTATTCCAACCAAATGCATTAAGATTTAAGTATTTTAATTTTTTTCTTTAAAGGGAGAAAGAACTTCTTATGAGAGAAAATAGCTTTAGGTTAGTTATAACGTACAGAAATGTATTTTTTAAGCAGCGACTAACACAAAGATGTGTTATTTAAGTCTAGACATGAAAAAACTTCTACTTTATCCTGAGGGTAGAGCATTGATTCCGAGATTCGTTGCAGAAAATTTTATAATTATTTAATTTTATTAAAAAGTTTAATTTCATTTCATGTTGAACACACAAAATAATTCTAAATTAAATTCATATTTTCTACTCTCTGGATGAGAAGTGAATATTATGGTTGAATAATTTTTCAAAAATCCATTGAATCACTGTCCCTGTCACATGATGAATGCAAAAAAAAAAATAATGAAAGTCGTCTATTCATACTTTTTAAAGTACTTAAATTTACTCTTTAACAGTCAAAACCCAGTAAAGGTGGTTCATTTTTAATTTTAACAAAAATTCATTAAAAAAACAAAAATTATTTACTGCACATCTCAGCAGCGAGGCGCTTCCCTATAATTTCAAGCCCCCCTTTAATTTATACTTTCGATAAAGGTACTATAGGGCATGTTAGGATTCGTTAAAAAAATCAAACTCGAGATAACAATCAGACATGACATAACATTGATAGAGAATGCAAAAAAAGTTAACGGTAACGTCCATATAATGAATATGGAAGTGTTGAATTTTTCCAAAAACCAATTTTGATCATATTTTTATACGAAAGCTAACAACCTTTAAATTATTTGATATCAATAATTTAAAAAAAAAATAGTTTTTTTTATCAATTTTTCGAAAACGGGAGACTGTATTTTTTTGAAATTTTTGTTTTAATTGTGCATTAATATTTTCTTGGAAGCGGCATACTTGGTAATTAAAAGTATTTGATGATTCCCTAGAGGGGGAATTGAAAATTTTCTTAGGACCAAAACTAACAATACCAACCATTAAGGAAAAATTAACTTTTTTCAAAAACGGCTCTAACGATTTTGATTAAAATTTTTGTGTCTGCTTTCGTTGGTAGGGTCATACTTTTGAAATGAATGTAATGGTAGTAAAAATTCTACTAACGGTACTTCCCCTTTTTAACTTTCACTTAAGTGACTGAGCCAATTTCGATGAATATTTTTGTACAAAAGCTACTTAGCAATTTTAAAATAATTTAAAATTTTTTAAAAATATTTCAAATTGCTTATATTGAAAAATCAATTTTTCGAAAACGGGTAAAAGCATTTTTTTGAAATTTTGGTTTTAGATGTGCAATAATAATATCTTAAAATTGGCATACCAAATTTATTTTAAACAAGGTTTGAGAATTTTTATATATAAAAAATTAATTTATTTAAAAACGGCTTTAACGATTTTCAAAATTTGTTTTCTAAAAATGTATCTTTCCTAATCAAATTAAATGGCATACTTTGTTTGGAGCACAATCTAAACGAAGTTTATGTCACTTTAATAATCGATTTCTTTTTTTACACTTTTTTACTTACTCTATAGAGCAAGTATTGGTTTCGTGTCAAAAAAAAATTGAGGTTTTAATCAAAACAAACATTACGATGATGGAGAAGACCAAAAAAGTGGTTTTCGTCATGCCGTTCGTTGGTCTGTGCGTCTGTACGTCTGTGCGTCCGTGCGTCCATCTGTACCTATACATTTCCACTGCCTAAATACGTGAACGGATTTTCTTCAAATTTGTTTGTTTTTTTGTTTTTGAATATCTCATCTAGAACGAGTACCTTCCATACAACATTTTTGAGTTATTCGAGTTTTCTCGAAAACGGCTCTAACGATTTTGATTAAACTTTTTGATATGATTTATTCTACAAAGATAAATTTTTAGAAATTTAGTTTGAAAAATCTATCGAGCCGTTTTAGAAATGAAAATATTTGGTTATTAAATTTTTTAACGATTTGCCAAAAAAAAAAATTGTACGCCATTTTTAACATGTTATTTATTAACATCTTAAAACTAAATTTTGAAAAAAATTCACTGACCTGATATTGAAAAAAAATAATTAAAAAAAAAAAAAAATGCAGTTAGCACAAGTCTTTCGAAGCTGCAGTCTGGGTTTTACACTTTATAATTTGTTTTTCTTCAAAAAACTTAATCCTCCAAATATTCTCACAATTTATGCTTTAAAAAATATCCTCATTTCAATGTTCATGTTTTATTGTAAAATAAAACTACCATCAGAACTCTGCCGCCACAAATTAGCAGACGGTTTCAATGCAATCTTGATGCTAATTTAATGCACCAAAACTTAATTTATGGTTCGATGTTTTTTTGTTATTCATATCGATTTTTTCATTTCCAATTGGTTGTAGATAAATAGTTTGTAAGAGAATTCAACTTAATATTTGAAACATTTAATATTATATATTTGATTCTGAGTAAGTAGTTGGAGGAGGACAAAGTTTTCAAAAATCCTTTTTGTATGTTCTTGGTATCAAAATAAATAAAAGAGCAGTAAAATGTAAATATAATGTTGCATCAAAGACCATAATAACACCGAGGTAAAGTTTAACCACGTTTCGAAAAAAGCTCGCCTTAGTAAGTGCAGTGGATGGCAAAAGTCCAAAGTTTTAGACTACATTTTTTTTTGTTTTGAGCACTTCTGACTCTTTTTGCGGTAGAAAAATAAATAAAAATCGTATCCCGATCATCAGGGTCATCAAAAACAATTTTGTTTTTAGTTCTGACAACTTAACGGAAAAGTTTGGGACTACTAATGTAATTCTTAATTTTTTTTTTTCTTACATTTTATCTTTGGCCAAAATCATAAAATACTGGTGAACTAAAATATTATCGGTATAAGCCCCTGTCTATCATAGTAATGAAATAATGTCTGATTAGTATCTCGAGTTTGATTTTTTTTTACGAATCCTTAACTTGCCCTATAGTACCTACTCATACCCATATCGCAAGTTAAAAGTGCAACCAATAGCATTCAAAATTTTAAATGGAAGTAGTAGGATTTTAATTAAATTTAATATAATGTTCCAAAACTGAATTTATTTTTGCAAGTTCTTGAATGCATCTTTAAATTTTTAGAAACAAAAGAAAACTATCTGAAAGAAGATTTGCAATATGAACATTGAACACATAAATCGAATTTTATGCTTTTCTGTGGTTCTTAGTAACAGAATTTTAGCAAGTTATTTGCAATAACATGTGATCAAGCGGTTTTAATAGTTCACCTTCTTAAACAGTCTTTTTTTTTTTTAATTTTTTGTTAATTTTAATATAAAACGTTAGAGTATTATTAAGGTAATACGAAAAATACCTGTTATGAAAAATTTAAGAAAAATCGAATAAGCCGTTGGTGAGAAAAAAACTACAAAATATGTCAATTTTCGAAAGTAAAAAATTGCAGTCTTATAGCAATCTCCTCGAAAATTATGGATTCCTTAATCAAAATCTATAGCTACCGATACCTATACTAAATTTTGACTGTTTGCATATTTTATGCATTCGGTAACAATATTTGAACTTACAGAAAAGGGTTTTTAATATTTCAATCCATCCTTTATGAAAATATAATCATACAAACATTAAAAAATTAAAATGAGTATTGACATCTTATTCAAAATGAAAAAAAAAAAATCATTTCAAATCCATTTTGTGGATTTTTTTGTAGCTCTAGGTCTAGGCTAGGTATGCCATATCAAAAGGGATAAATGAAAGCAACAACTAAATTCATGATATAAAAATGTAACTGACACACTTCCTCTTCCGAAATCCAACGAAGTAGAAGACCAGAATGAAATAGCAATTCCATGCATACTCTTAGGATATAAATGTACATTTTCTCTATCCATCTTCTTGAAGTTGGTTATTGTACAGAAATTTTTTGTGGCATAATCTGTGGCGAGGGGCAAAAAGAATCCGTTATGTTTATTTTTTTTTTTTATATATATATTTTTGTGTACTCGAATTTTGTTTTCTACTTTAGTTTGAACTTTAAATTGCAAATTATAAAGAGTGTCTTTTACTTTCAATGGCATGGCAACCGAAAAGTGAATAAGGTACTTTTATTTGGCTTATACCTACCTGCTCATAGGTATATTTCACAATTTAATTCATTTAATATTCATGCTGTGCTGCTATATACTTGAATGTATAAACTGCGTTCTTTTCAGTGGCACAATATTCGAATGTGACCCCAAGCTGTAAATTCACAGTAAAGTAGAACGTACCTACCTTAGTATAGTTCAGTCAATAGGAAATTTTCTGAACTTTTTTCGGGGCGGCTCAAATTTGTCAATGCCACTGATTAGAAGGTTATAAAATAAGCTTACATCCAAAAAAAAAACTGTATCCTTTCTGCGGACGCCATTTTGAAAAAAGGTAATTTTTTGTCTCGCTCTTCCCCCCTAAAATGTAAATTTTATCATTAATTTTTGGCTATTATCGTCAATAAACTCGAAAATAATAACTTTTAAGGAAAAAAATATTAAGACAAAAAATGTAGAATTTATTTTTGTCTATTCAATTGATTATGCGTATTTTTTTTGAGTAAAGTCAATCGTTTACGAGATAAACGCAAAACTAAAACTCAGCCTTCTTGTCAAGATGGCGCCCGTAGGGATGGAAGGGATCGTACGAATTTTTAAATGTAACCTTTTTTTTAAAAGCGTCTAAGCAATGGCATTGCAAAAATTTAAAATTTTGACTCACCCCAAATATGTTCACAGCAGAGTTTTTTCCTCACTAAATGACTGCAGTATAGGTATACGTTTGAAGAATGTGTGGTTGTTCCTCGTATGACTACCAGTACCAGCATGTAAGCTTTACACTAAGGGTGATGATATCCAATATGCATTGTGTACCTACTTTTTGTGTATGAGAGATGAAGTGAATAACACTTTTTTGATTAAAATCGATTTTTTTTTTAGTTTTCTTTTATGTTTTAATGTTAATGCTCAGTTGGGGACAAAACTTTTCAAATTAAATTTACATTTTATGATGTAAACACCGCTATTAGCATTAGCTTTTGTTCTCATTTAATGCTTATAAATTTTCAAAGACTAATAAGAGGTAGTAACTTTCTATTTGAATTCATAAACATTTTATTTATTATAATAATTGTTCATACAGTTGAAAACAAAATGGCGCCCGGGTTGAAAAGGTATACTTATGTTTAATTTATGTTTTGATGGAATATTACTTAATTTTAAGTTTTAATCTTTAGTTAGAATAAAAACAATATTTTGTAGGAAATAAACATATTTTTTGTAACACAAAACTTTCATTTGATGAGTTTCAACATTTCTTTTTTTGCTATAGTTTTTTTGGCAAATCACTTTGACGCAGGACATTGTTTTTATGAAAAAAATGATAAATAGTTGAAAGGGTTTCGACGTATGATAATAATATTTTAAAATAGAAACAAACATTTAAAAAATTTATTTGTTTGCACACTTCAGCTCTCATAGTCAGCATTTACACGGTGACGTAAAAGTCGTGACTGTTTTCGCAAAACAATATGTGGCGAAAAGGATGCAACTAGTAAATACGACTATATGCATCCCCTTTGCACTCATTGATTTTCGACTAGAGTCACGACTCTAGCGCCACCGTGTAATAGCTGACATAGTTCACATTCACTTTAACATTAAAAAAAAATCTTTAGAGAAGGAGAATAATTGGGAACTGACTTTGGCAATATCAAGGTTATTTTGATGACAATTAATTAAAATTAAAACACAAGAATAGTTTGGGTAGCTTTTAACATGGTTTCAGTAAATTTATCAAATCATTCAGAAAACTATTGATTAATTTAGGTATCTTAAACACACATTTTGTTTAAACAAAAAGAGACAAAATATGTTTCATAAGAGTAACTTATTATAGTGGAGTAACTAAAGATAAGGATGATTTTTTTTTTTCAAAGGTTGGTATACTTTAACAGTTTTGGGTTAAACATTGCCGCTCTTATCAATTTTTTTTTTTGTAAACTTAATAATAAGATTTTTGTGAAAAAACATATTTCTTATAAAGTTATTTTTTTGATAAAATGTTATAAAATAAAATATTTCAAAGGTCTGTTTAGGGAGTTAAGTAATTTGAGGTTTTAATCAAAACCAACATTACGATGATGGAGAAGTCAAAAAAAGTGGGTTTTGTCATGCCGGCCGTCCGGCGGCGGTCTGTGCGTCCGTTCGTCTGTTCGTCTGTGCGTCTATACACATTTCCACTACCTAAACGCTTGTACGAATTTTCTTCAAATTTGATAGAGATGCTATATGTAATTTTAAAAATTTGTTTTTTTTTTTGTTTTTGAATATTTCTCATCTAAAAAGAGTACCTACCTCCCATACAACATTTTCGAGTGTTTTCCAAAAAGGCTTTAACGATTTTGATTAAACTTTTTGATATGATTTCTTAAGTAAAGATTAATTTTTTGAATTTTTTTTCAAAAAAATCTATCAAGCCGTTTTTTCAAACGATACCTGTTATTTATTAACATCTAAAAATTAAATTTTGAAAAAACAAAAATCATTGACCTCAATATCTAAAAAAAATAATTTTTCAAAAAATAAAAAGTGTTCCGGTTCTAAAAAAAAAATATTTATTTTTGCTTATTTGTGCATATCTTCAATACCTACACGCATCAGATAACCAAAAGCAAAAATTTTCAAGCTAAGATAATACATAATAGCTTTGGACTACATGAGCAAGTTCGTGCAATCCAGTCGTGCATTTTATTTTGAATTTTGGTTGACTTAAAAAAAAGCCCATTGAATCTTAGAAGAAAAAAAATAGAATTTATTACGATTTTGAAAAAAAAAAATCTGCTAAAGTTTTTTATTGATTTATTGATTTCTTCAAAATTCTGAGTTTGAAAATATCATTTATTTTTAATTGAATTAACAATTAACTTGATTTAAAATGTTAATATGAGGGAAGATTTTTCTGGCTGTCAAAAAACATACAATTTGATCTGGTATTTACCTCAGTTGTATTTCAATAATTTGTTTTTTGCTTAAAGTCAACTTTTGAGAAAATCCCCCCTCCCCCAATGAATAGATGAAAATAGACCCCTAATTTTATTAATTTTTTTTGTTTCAAACAGACCCTGAAATTTTTTGATTAAAAATATGTTTGTTCAAAAAAATATTATTGTTAAATTTAAAAAAAAGTTCGATAAGTGCGGCAATCAGAAACACAAAACAATTAAAGTATTTTTGAAAACCCAACAAAACAGTCAAATCGGAGCGGTTTCGCCCAAAAAAATCGATCAGAACTTAACGCGATATACACAATACAATACAAGATACAACTAATTAAAATGAATGTAAGCCTTTCGATAGGTTATGCAGTCAAAAACATCAATCAAAAACTCTTATCGAAATTATTAAGTTTAATTGTTACAAACAGAAAAAAACCTTCTCCTGAAAAGAATTGAAAATACACTTCTTGTTGAATTTTGCAAAAACGCTTCTCAATATTTAAAGTTTCAGTGCGATACGATAATTGGAAGACGGAAATTGACTTCTAAAACTTTACCAAAAAGTTAGTAGGTTATAGTTTGTCAGTTACAAGTGGAGCTAATAAAACTGTTTTAATAAAAAAAACAACGTAGTTCAAATTTTGATCGACTCAACAACTGTTATAAATTAATTGTGTCACTTTAAATTGATCAAACAGATCAATTATCAAAATAAAAGTCTTAAACCAACAAAAATATAACAAAAGAAACAAAAAAAAAAAAAACATGCCCTTCTGTCCAATTAGAACATTTTATATTTTTTAAGAAATTGGTCCTATATATCACTCTAAATTACAGAGAACAAATCAAAATGTTCAAATAACTCAAAGAAAAAACTCGAAACAAAAAAATATCACCAAAATCGTTTAGTAATACAAAAAAAATAAAAAAAAATAAATAAAAAAGTGCTGATGTTGAATCAAGAGATTTCACTTTTGATCTTTTTTAATGGACCATTTTAGAGAATGAATTCACCAAATTATATGAACATTTGTATCGGATATTTCTTATTAAATTTTATTTCCATAGCTTCGGGCTAAAATCGATTTTTTTTTTTTTTTTTTTTATTTTTGTTGAATTGAGTGCGATGCGATTTGTGTTCAAAGAGGATAAAATAAATTTAAACATCACTCGCCCGCACCAACACCAACTCCAAGAAAAAGACTTAGTTGAATTGAGGTGAATGACTAGAAAATAAAGGTAGAAAGTTTTTTTTTCCTATTTTTCGTGTTGAAAACAAACCAATCGATAAAAGAACACGAAAGAAAGTGAGAGTTGTATACGTGACTTTGAGCAAAAAAAAAAAAAAAAAAAACAAATACCTATTGTTGAATAATTTATACAACTTGAAGGCAAATGAAGGAGGGAGAGACAGGCAGCTGACTTGGTATTTATTTTTTTCAGCCTACATAGCCATCGGTCTCTTTAAACAGAAGAAAATATGAAAATATCCATGATCTTGAATTACCCATGAACTTAACGATTCATTTTTAGACTTTAGATGCAGTGCCACCTGGTCTAGCCGCTGCTATTGCATCTAAACTCTTGCCTACCATGCCATCAAGTGTGTCAAGTATCAAGTTAAACCAGATACTGCAACACATACTTTTGTATCGACGCTGTTTGAGAGGAAGTTGGAAAGAGTTTATAGTTAAGTGCATTGTTGCCAACAAGCCATAAAGTTGCAGTTGGTAGAGTGAGTGAGTATCTATTAATGAACAATAGGGTCCTTTTTCTATGAACTATTATTTCTTATCAACTCCCCATTCAAAATTCTGTTGAAAATATCAAACAACAAAAATCACACTTTATGCAATATTTGATGATGCATTTCAACGTAATAAAAACCAAATTACTTTGAATTAAACAATCTACAAAAGTGTTTATTGCGTCTTATCTGTAAATTATACAGGAGACACAGTACAGACCACTAAAGTCAACTTTAACATCAATTGTTTTGTGTTTTTTCGTTATTATTGCATATTGTATTGTTGATCGTTTGATTTCGAGTAGTTTTCTCTTTACCACTTTGAAAAAAAAACACATGTAATAGCTGAGTTGTAGAAATAAAAAAAAAGAAAGAAGTAAATTTTATCTGTCCAAAATACATGTAAATTTCAGTTATTATTGGAAAATCTTCACTAAATATTAATTCCGAGGACTGATATTTCAAAGGAATTCTTCGTTGGGTATATTTTCAACAGATTTTTGCATGAGAAGTGGACAAGAAAACAAAAGCCCCAAAACAAAAGCACTCCAACAAAACAGTAGATTTTGTTTTCGAAGTCTCTTTGAGTGTTGAGTGTTGGTTATTTCAATAAAATCCTTTGGAATAGTTTTTTTTTTTTTTTTTGTTTTTTTTAATTGAAAATGGTTTCCTGGAAAAATAATCAAATGCAAAATATATAAAATACAATAGATACAAATTTATTTCTGAGAAAACAAGAAATCAAAATTTTCATTTTCCTATTAGTTTCTGAGAAACTTTTAGTTGAAAATTCTTTCAAATTTGATATAGACACTTCTTCATGTATATTCCGTAACACATGAATGTAGTACGTTCATTCTAGAATCATCGTTTTTATGTTTATGGTATATGATTATGAGGTAACTTTTGTTTTTTTTTTTGTGGAATTCTTGTTCAGAAACTCATATTGATATGCTAGCATATCTCAGTATTTCATAATGTTAAACTTAATTGTAAGTTTTCACAACTTATTTCAAACATATTTGATTTTAGGTTGAAACTTATTTGATTGAAATATGAATTGTCATTTCAAATATGGTCAACCTATATTTTCAAAGTGTTACGTATTTATCTTTGCGTACACGTATAGTTTAAAGGATAAGTTAAGCGATTGTCACAAATTTTAATTTTTCCACAATTAGTTTTTTTTCATCATGAAACGTTAAGATAACACGTTTTAGAGACATTTTTGCGTGCGTGCACCATTGTCGATAGAGTCGTTGACGTTGGAAATTTGTAAGCACAATGACTTTTTAATAGAGTGAGGATAATTAAGAATCTGTAAACACCAAAAGTTAGTTATTAGCTACACTTAGAAAAAAACTTCTTATACTTTGCGCACACAAACCTTTCAAAAATGTCATTTTTATATATGGTGATTGTTGAATTGCATTTTTTTCTAATGTTTAAATGAAAAATCATGCTGGTTTGGAAAATAATGGAGGTACCTTAAAAACCCTAGTACTTAAATCTTAAAAGTTTTGGTAAAAAATCAATATTTTACACTTTCTTGTAAAAAATATTCTAAGCACCTACTACAGGTTCTATTAAGACCAGTTAAAAGAATATGTACTACACAAAATCCAATAAGTCCCCTCTATTATAGTAAAAATGCATTTGATGCAAAAATTAATCTTTTTGCTGTAGTCAATCAAACAATTAAATGTATCTAAGAATTAGAAGATCGCACTCATCAATGTACTCGTATATGAAAGAAAGTAGGGGAAAAGCATTGTTTTTCTTGAGTTTTGGCTACAAACCAGCATAGCATCACTTGTTTAAAACAGGAAAAATTATATCGTTTTTATATTAACGAAGAAGAAAAAAATATTTTGAAAGATTTTTTAAAAATCAAAAAATTGCGTTTTTGAAAATTTTGATATAAAATAACTTTAAATTAATAAGGAGCTTCCGTATAAAAAAAATTCATCAAAATTGGTTCAGTCGTTTAAAAGAAAGTCAAAAATGATAAAAAGGGTTCTATGAGAGGTACCGTTAGTAGAACTTTTAAAAACATTACATTCATCTCAAAAGCAGACCCAAAAATTTTAATCAAAATCGTTAGAGCCGTTTTCGAAAAAGTTAATTTTTTCGTAATGGTTATATGACAGGTACCGTTAATTTTTTGGTCCTTAAATCACCAAAGACCCTTAACCACCAAGTTTCAATAAAATCGGTTCAGTGGCTTAGTCTGTAGTTCGAGGTATACACAGACAGACAGACAGACAAGCAGACAGAATTGTCGGACCCACTTTTTTCTTATTTCTATCATCGCAATTGTCATGACGGCATGTTTACGATGACATTACGATGATAGAAATGAGAAAAAAGTGGGTCCGACAATTCTGTTTCTGATAAGAGAGCTTTCTTATTTTGTTTTATTTTTCTAATCGCTTTAGGAAAAGTAACTACAAACCAGGATGTAAGCAAGACGTCCCACATTTAGTAAGCTGTTTCATCCAACAATTTATTACAAAAGTATGTTTTTCGCATAAACATACTTTCACCCATTCGTTGTTCGAGATGTTCTTTCTGATAATGGAATTGGAAATTGAATTAAGTATTTCCTTATAACTGAAAATATGGCTAGAATGAATGAGATTACCGTCGCAAAGCATTCCGTTATATGGATGATTGTATATTTCTTCAGTCATCTTTTCAAAACCTTGGCTATTTTCATTGCTTTCATTTCATACATCAATTTTTGTCATTGAAATAGTATTGTTAGAAATATGGCATTTTATATAAACTTGCATTGTTTTGGGTCACTATGGCGTATGCGTAACATTTTTGTATGATTTCGAGCGAAGTGTTTTATTTAAAAATGACTACCCACAAAAGTGTTTAGTGGTTTTTCATTTTAACGGTATAAGAGTATATAAAAAAAATTTTTGGTTTTTAATAAAATTTACAATTTTAAAAGCAAAACTAAGAAAAATAAATATTTACATCCAAAAAAAAGTTAAATCAGTCAATGTCCTGAATTGGGTATACAAAAAGAAAAAAGTACAAGTAGAAAACAGAGTCGTCTATAAATGTCCAATTAAATAGTTGATGATTTTCAAAAAACAAATTCCCTTTTCTTTGAAAGTTCAATTTTGACATTTATTATTTCCATTCTCAAGTTATGATTTAATGTCAAGCACATATCACCCTTGATAATGTTTTTGCTTTAATATTATTCAATTTGCTTTATTTGATGACTGCTTTTGACGTTCATTGGAACGCAGACAAATTTGTTTAGATGGGTTGGGGTGTTTTTTTTTTTTTATTTTTAAATTGATGAATGAATAAATATTTTTAACAAGGAAATAGACAAAACAACAACTTCACCAAAACCCACACATGCATATGTATGACTATTTAAGAATCATTAGATCCATTCAAATAAATAATTTCATAAAAGAAATACATTAACAGCAGAAGCTCTATTCAATTCATATAAAATCAAAAACTCTTAACTCTTTAAGTTTATTCATGTTGAGAAGGTTGGTAACACTCTGCGACATAAACACTACTACAACAGGGTACAAAATATAAAACGGTATGTTGAAATTTCGTAACACCCCCAAAATCTGAAGTTAGGTGCAAAAAACGTTTTTTTCGACTTTCGGCGATTGGAAAAAATCTAGCTTTGTCAAATTTTTACCTATTTTAGATTATTTTTATTGTTTTGGAAAGTAGACATCTAGACTTTTTTAATAATGTAAAAAACATGTGGTGCAATTAAATAACTTAGACTGTATAAGTTGAACAACTTCAAAAATTCCATTTTGCTCGTCATTTACTCCACTTCGACATCAATTTACAGCATATGTTATCAAGACAATATGCTGTTTCAAAAATATGTTCCAAAATACTGTTTATTTTCAAACCAAACAATATTTTTTATGAAAATCGGTTGAAAATTGGCCAAGAAAAAAAACTTATCGCTTTTAAACCAGTTACAGAAATTCAAACGTTTAGTTACCGGAATATGTTGGTTTTAACCAAACCCAATGTAACATTTTTAAAAAGGTCTTAATGTCTTCTTTCCAAAACAGTAACAGTAAAATATTGTGGTACCTAAACGTTCAAAATTCTGTACCTGGGTTAAAATCGTAAAATTATTTTTTCTAAGCCAATTTTCAAACGATTACAAACTACTTCTTTTGGTTTAAAAATAAATATTTTTTTAGAATATATTTTTAAAGTTGTTCTTGGTGGTTTAACCACACCACATGTTTTTTTACATTCAAAAAAAGGTCTAAATGTCTACTTTCCAAAATGGGTACAAATTTGACGAAGCTAGTTTTTTTTAATGGCTGAAAGTCGAAAAAACCGTTTTTTGCTCCTAACTTCAGATTCTGTTTTTGAGGTTTTATGGAATTTTTACATACCGTTTTTTACTTGCGATATGGGTACCATATATCAAGTTATGCATTCGTACAAAAAAAAAAGTTGAGATAACAATCAAACATGACATTACGATGATAGAGAATGAGAAAAAAAGTGGGTCCGACAATTCTGTCTGTCGGTCTGTCTGTATGTATCAGAGACCACAGCCTAAACGGATGGGTCGATCTACTTCAAACTTGATATTTGGCATTTTTTGGAGAATATCCCCAGACATTTTTTTGAAATTTTTTTTTGGACCCCAAATAACGGTACCTGTCGTATACCGGTTTTAGAAAAACTCATTTTTCTTAAAAACGGTGAGTACGATTTTGATTAAAAAAATCATATTCAGTTTTTTAAATAAGGTCTATCTTTAAATGGAAACCATTTTTTTTTTTAAACCGTTATTAATGATACCTGCCATAGAACCGTTTTTTTAAATTCTAATTTTCTCCTTCATGACTTAATCAATTTCAACCATTTTTTTACATGAATGCTTTTTAGTTGCCCTTATAATATTTAGTAGAAAAAAATTCGAAAATTATTTTTTTTGGATTTTTAAAAAAAGTTTGAAATTTTTTTTTTTTGAAAAATCATTTTTTCGAAAACTACTCAATATTTTTTTTTTCAAAATTTAGTTTTTAGAAAAAAATTGTTAATCAAAAAAATTAACAATTTAAAAAAAATTACTGTAAAGTTTCCAACCAAACAATGATAGATTTTTTTCAGTAAAATAATTTTGTTTCCATACTCAGTCTTCGTCAGCATTCTTTTTTTTTGACAATATTCCCACATGGTTAACCTGTTTAAGTAGTACTCGAAATTTTTCTTGGCAAAATAGCTGTTAAAATTAGGTACCCCCAGCTAAATTTTTAAATTTTGGCAACAAAAAAAAGTATATGGGTGAAAGGGTTCTAACCGTTATTCATGGATTTTCGACAAGGCAACCGCTAAACGTGATTCATAAAAATCTCTCTTTTCGGGTGTGATGCATAAATGTTCGTTTTCTCTAGAAAATAATTCCATCGACATTCACGATTGCAGAAAAAAAAGTCAGGGAAATAAAATTATTATTTTATTATTATCCTTTCATTTTGTTTTGCATCTAACTTCGGTAACATAAATATCTCTTTTACTGAGAAAATGTTTTTTATTCTTTATTTTTTGTTTTATAATATGCTGTTTTCTCCAAGGACATCCATAGCCCGCATCAACAAAACGTTTAATTTATATCTTATTTTTCGTATAATGTGACAAGAATTTTTTTTTTTAGTGAAATTTAAATATTCCACGTTTATCTTCAAAAGAATAATATTATATTCATGTTCGGCAGGAGTATGATGATTTTTTTAATGGATAAAAATAGATATTTGATAACATAAACAAAACATCGCATCCATTTAAAATTTTTTTTTTTTTCAGGAGGGAAAATTATTATCAGTCAGGTTGAATAATTTATTCTATCAACATTTTTGGTGGAGGTGTATAAATGTATAAATTTATCTTTCTGATGACAACACATTTAGTATTACATTTTTCAACAAGATCAGGATTATTATAAATACCAAAACAATACGTTTCAGGATACAAAAAAAAAAACAAAGATAAAAACAATTTTTATGGTTGTCCTTTGAAAAAAATGTAAGAGATATCCAATCTCATGTTTTTTTTCCTCTGTTGTCATTAGAATAAGGTGCTTGAAACCATGGAAATTTTAGACAAAATTTTAATGCAAAATTAAAATATTTGAAATTCTGACAAGGTCCTTGAATCGAAACAAATTAAACATGAATATTGAACACTGAACAGCAACTTGAGGTGAAGGCTAACCCATGCAGAACAAACGCATTACACGTGGGAAGAAAAGCTACTCGAGAACATAAGGTACTCATTTAGCAAATGATATCTTATTTGTTAAAAATGACAAATACATGAATAAAGAATGGTACAAGGTAGAAAGATAAACAAAGCAAAATCCAGATTTACAGCTAAAAATAAATTCCTTGTGGTAATATTACCGACATCCCCCTTTTTCGATAACAAATAGGATGGCAAAGGTAACCAACCAAAATAGAAAAAAGGATTATTTCTTTCGCATTTCACGGATTAGGGACCTTGATGCGAATGTTTGGAATTGCTTGTTTTCTTGAATTCGGAGATAAGGAATTTAAGATTTGAAGACTTTTCTTGTTGGTTGGTATTTTGACAAGGTTCTGGTACATCACCATCTCGGTAGGCACATCTAATAAAGTTCACAGTTTGTATTCTTCTCTACTCGCTGTTTTTGCTCACAAGTCTAAAATACCTATTGAAGAGTTGGTATGCTTTAAAAAGAACTTAATATCAACTCAGTTTTTCTGCGTATTGTCCAATACTCGTCACTATGGTGGCAGAACAAATTTAAATCTGCACATGAAGTGCATTTCATTGTCAAAATAAATGATTGTTTGGAGTAGTTCGGATGAACTATGGTGGAATGGTAGGGCTTTAGTCAGGGGAGGAGCGAACAATTGAATTTGCCAGAAAAACTGAAATAAACAGTGAAAGAACCTACCTCAGTTCAAATCAAACACAAGACCAATCACTGTTTGACCTACTTCGACCAGGTTTCCTACTACTGTTGGCAATTCAATAATATGTACATTAAATTCACAGTCAGTTCTTCCAATTTCATATTGGTAGTATCGACAAAACAAAGTTCAATCAAGGGCCTACGAAAAACATTACAGTCTGTTCCAGCCCTGAACTTTTATGCGGGCAGATACATCGCATGAATGGCAGTGTAAATGAGTGCTCTGGATGCCTCAACTTTTTTTTTTTTTTTTTTGGATTTCTGCACTAAATTTTCACAGTTTGCCTTTCTCGTTGCGGTGGTGCTGCATTGTGGTGGCCTCAATCCAGGTTAGACAATTTGTTTTTGGTCAGAAGACTACGATATGGCATCGAAGCCGAAGCACACATGCTTGTGAGTGATGTGAAGATACATTTTTCTTACATTTTTGTTATTTTGTTTGTTTTTGTTTTCGTTCTTCTTTCAACCGGGGTTTTTTTTTTTTTTGTTTATTTTTGTATGTACGAATAAAGAAGCAAAAGTTTTGCATTTTTCTGGTTAAGAGAGTGTTTGTGTTGCTAAACTTCTCTTGTAACGAGTTTAAGAATTTATGCTGAAATTTTTCTTAAAATGTTTATCATTGCCCGAAGGAATTCATATATTTCGTGTGTAAAAAAATATAAATAAGAACTTATTTAGTATGAAGCAGTGTTTGGTCCATTTTGGATGCAGTGCCTTTAAGTTTGACGAAGATCGACGATATGGTAGTTAAGTGAAATCTGAGATTTGAGAGGCAAACATTAACGCATAGCCGACAAAGTGCAGAGAGAGAAAGAGAGATGTGATTGACCAAAGATAGAATTTCTAGAAAGTGTGCCATCAGGTGAATGTTGAAGCCATTTGCGACGCTTTGTACGCGACAATTTATTAATCAAAGTGAAAATAGTAGCGAGAGTGCTTCATATAGTGTCTTGGCCATAGATTTGATGTTGATTAAAATTGATGAGAGAATACATTTTTGAAAGTCAATTTATTGGCAAAAGAGTTTAATTGTTTAATGTTTTTGTTTTGTTTTTTTTTTTTGTTTTTTTGTTATTTTGTTTCGGTGAGACAAATTCTTAATAATTGTTTTTTTTTCTTGTATCTTTTTTTGCTAGAAATGGACCTAAGAAATAAGTTTACGTTGGCATTCGTTGTTGTTTCGCTGTTTTCATTCGATCTGATTGATGGTGACGGATTACGGCTACCGGATCAACAGTCATCTCCAAATATTCATCCTCTTCAACAGATACACCAACAACAACAAATCCAACAGCAAATTCCACAACACCAACAGCAACAGCAACAGCAACCTCAAATTATCAACAATAACAACAACATCAATAATGGGGTACCAAATTTTGGCGAAGAACGCGGTAGACAAGGCAAAGGCCTATTGGATCTATTCGGACTAGGCACTGGATCAAATGTTGACCCCTATATTGCAAAGACAAATCAAAATTGTTTAACTGGTGATTTAGCTGAATGTTTCAAGACGCATGCATTAAATAGTTTTGATGAGATTTTTGTTCGAGAAGCTTATACGTGAGTTAAAAAAGCAGACTTTTGTAGAATATATTTTTATTGTTGTTTTTTTAGATTATCAGATTTTGCACGTGTTGTTAGAACACCAGAATCTCAACAGAGATCACTTCTTGATGAACCATTTGAATTTTCATCAGAATCTAGACAAACTGATAGCGAATGGGATCAACTAGTTAAATATGCATTGAGGAGAGCTGAAAGGTAAGATTTAAAAAACAAAGTTTATTTTTATTTTGTTTCGAAAACATTTGAATGGCTATCAATCAATCAATCAAATCTTGTCACTGTATAAATAATAAATCTTTTTGTCTGAAAAAAATCGATTTTCAATTCGATAATATCGATAATAGCAAGATGTTTCTTTGTTCAGACGATTTCAATGTAGGGCTATCCAATCTGATACTAATAATTTCGGTGAAAACAACAATAAAGTAATACAGATTCTCTGAAATGATATTTTGTTTCTCTAAATGGCCAAGAAAAGATAAAAAACAGAAGGCTTTAAATAGGCACATCTAAGTCGAATTTATCTTGTTTTTAATCTTTCGCCTTTCCATTTTAAAGTCATTAATTTATAACTCAAGATATGGCTATAAAACTAAAGATGTCTTGAAAAAAAAACTTAAAATCTAAAAATATTTTTTTCGAAAATCTATTCAGAAAAAATTGGTTCGATGCAAACCTCAAGTTCTCCCAGACCTACGCAAAACAATTTTTACTTGCAATATAGGTACTATCAAGTTATGCATTCGTACAAAAAAAAAAAGTTAAGAATGCGAAAAAGTGTTTCCGACAATTCTGTCTGTCTGGCTGTATGTATCAGAGGCCACAGCCTAAACGGATGGGTCGATTTACTTTAAACTTGGTATGTGGCGTTTTTTGGAGAATATCCAGACGTTTTTTTGAATTTTTTTTTTTTGGACCCCAAATCACGGTACCTGTCATATACCGGTTTTAGAAAAACTCATTTTTCTCAAAAACGGTTCCTACGATTTTGATTAAAAAAATTATGGTTATTTTTTTGGGTAAGGTCTATCTTTAAATGAGAACCGTTTTTTCAAAAATCATTATTAACGGTACCTGCCATAGAACCGTTTTTTTTAATTCTGATTTTCTCCTTCGTGACTAAACCAAGATCAACCATTTTTTTTACATGAATGCTTTCAAGTTGCCGTAATAATATTCAGTAAAAAAAATCGAAAATTATTTTTTTGGATTTAAAAAAAAAATTTGAAAATTTTTTTTTGAAAAATCATTTTTTCGAAAACTATTCAATATTTTTTTTCAAAACTTAGTTTTTAGATGTTGATAAATAATATCTTAAAAATGGCGTACCAATTTTTTTTTTATAAAAGTCCTTACAAAATTTTTTTATAGAAAAAATATTTTTTTAGAAAACGGCCATATAGAACCTTTTTTTTAATTCTGATTTTCTTCTTCATGACTCAATCAATTTCAACCTTTTTTTTTACATGAAAGCTTTAATAATGTTTAGTTAAAAAAATTCGAAAATTATTTTTTTGGATTTAAGAAAAAAAAAATTAAATTCTTATAATAAAATAATGTCTTAAAAATGGCTTACCATTTTTTTTTTTTATAAAAGTCCTTGCAAAATGTTTGATAGAAAAAATAGTTTTTTTTTTAAACGGCTTACTTCGTCTTTAGGTTAAATTCATTTTTCTTAAATGAAAATTGAAAATTTGAAAATCTAATTCTATGTTTTTTATTTTTTTTTTCTAAGACTACTACTACAGTCGTGCAATTTATTTTTAATTTAAAATTGATATAAGGTTTAAATTTTGTAAACAAATTAAAAAAAAAAGAAATGTTTTCCTAGAAAAAAGACAAACGAGTAGGTAGGTACTTTTTTAAGATTCATTTGAAGTCATATGTCCATTTTTTAAAGTATACTGAGCAGAGAAAAAAATAAATGTATGTATGTATCAGGGGAAAAAATAAAAATCTTAGAAAAATAGGGGATTTGATTTATATTATTTTCAAACAGTTTTGCCCCGTTAGAGCTCGATCTATAAATAACTAACGGTCTAATACAGTGATTTTCAATCTTTTTCAGCCCGCTGCGCACTTATTAGTTTGGTATTTTGTCTCAGTTTTTGCGATCAAAAAGAGTCTTTAAAGAAAATGTTTTGGGTTGCATTGATTTCTTTCATAATTTGCAAAAATGCAATAAAAAAAGGCAAAATTTTGAACGATTTTGCAGTTCTCAGGAAATTCTAGTTTTTCGTTACAAGTTTGTAGCTTGGCAAAAATAAAAAAACAAAAGTGTTCCTGGGTCAAATTAAAGTTTTAAATATTAATTTACTTGCTACTAAACATTATTTTAGTCTCAGAAATTAATAAAGTATGTAGGAAGGTCGTATTTTGGAAACTATTATGACTACGTAGACAATTTTGAGCTCAAATTTTGGAGAATTTAGTTAAACATAGTTCTTACAAAAAACTTATACATAGGATATATATCAGAATAAAATTTCCTAGAAACTGAAGAAACGTTTGAAATTTTAGGGTTTTTTTTTTTGCATTTAATTTTGTTAGATTCGGATTCAGCACCCACATTAACATAAAATATGAAAGAAATCAAAACTACCTAAACACTTTCCCTATTTGACTTAATTATAGATCTTTTAAAAAGAAATAGTCAAGTAAAATAACTAAAAGTTACTTTATTTTCAACAGATGATACCAATTATATGTTGCAATCATTAAAATCTTCTTCACTTCTTTATTTATTTTTTATTTAAAAATGCAATTTACGAAAAAAAAGCAAAATAATTTACAATTACACCTTTGACCCTATTAGTTTTTTGCCTCCTGTTGTCCAAAATAATTTTTTTTTTTGTTAATTAATTTAATTTTTTATTAACGTCAGTTGTGTCGAATCCAGTCCGAAATAGTAAATGAAGAATGCTTAGTTTATAACAATTATATTTAAAGTAAGTTCAGAATAAAATTTAAACTATAAAACAACATATTAATTCTTTTTTTAATTTTTCAATATTAAACAAGAAACCATGAAAATTAAACTTGAGTTATAAATAGCTAATAGATAAACACCTGAGGAAGCTGGGTACAAATGAAAATCAATATTGATTAGCTTTTATTAATTGCTTCCAATTCAAAAATCATAAAATTCAAAACAAACAAATAACTTTAAAGGTAGTTGAAACTTTGATTAAATGTAGACAACTTAGTTTGAGTAATGCACTTTTAATCTTCCAAATAAAACAAAATTCTTTCATTTCTTTAATAGAACCTACACTCAATTAGAATCTTTTGAACTCGCACACTCATCTCTCTTTCCTTAAATGTCACGATTATTATTTCCACTTTAATTTGTTTCTTCTTTGAACTGGAAATTTAGTTTAAGTGTTTACTATCCTCTTCTTAAACACTCTTCCTCCTTTGAAATCGATGCGAATACTTTTATAAAATGCAAATTTCTCAGAAAAAATAACAAACAATCCGAAAACATTAAGGGTTCTTTACTTTGAAATATAATAATCGCCTTTGGAACAAAATAGAGCAATGCTTTTGCCACTTACTCAGGTGGCATTTGTCTTGTCCACGTGCACTTCAATTTATCTACACCTACAATAAATTTATTACCTTTCTTCGTGTTCTTAAGGATAAAAAAAAAGAAGGAAAACTCAACAATTCTTAAAGTGCTCTACTAAGTGGTTATTATGGTTATTATGCATGGATTGTGAGTATGACGCAACACAAACGCCTTTTCACATCAATTATCTTTAAGTTTATAGGTGTTACATAATACAGTTTGAAGTGGTCGTCTTTAAAAATGATTTATTCAAAAAGAAATGGCAATTGATCAAAAACACAGATATTTTTGTATGTCCTACCTACACTTAAGACAGAAACAGATACACAGAAATAAATCCTTGAAATGAGAGAGTAGTAATTCAAATTTTAGATAGTTAAACTAAGAAAAATGCTAAACAAAATACACTTTCTCCACTAGAAATTTTCTTTATTAAGGTACATTGTGTAATGTATACAATATATTTACGTACTACAGCCTTGGCCAAAAGTATTAGGCACCCTTTATGTTTCGCTCTATTCTCTTAAACACTTAACTTAATTATTTTTTTAATTTTAAAACGGAACATTAGAAAGTACCCAACAACAACAAGGTTTTACAACAAGAATGGGACAGAATAAGTTCAGGTGGGTGCCGTAAGCTGGTAAGATCTATGCCTAAAAGGATAGTAGCTGTCATAAAAATTAAGGGTGGCAACACTAAATATTAATTTTTCTTCAATAAAAAAAGATTTCCAACATTTCTCTATACTTTTTTTTTTTTTAATTTTCATCGTTATAAAAATATAACATCTTTATGAGGGTGCCTAATACATTTGGCCAAGACTGTATGTAAAACACTCGTGGAGGGGTGAACTCAGGTGATAGCTGAGCACTAAAAAACAAGGTGTGTGTACTCACTCATGTACGCACGCCAGAAGTTATACTTCCTATAAAATTATTTAAGAAATTTAGTGAAAAGCCCTACAATTTTTACATAGAATTAATTCAAGTATTTCATATAATTGATATTTTATCGACCAAACCCCTGTTATTTGGTTTGTTTTTGCGACTTTTTGACGCTTGTAGCTGACCCACATTAATGTTTGATACTTCTAAATGACCGCTGATCATTTATGTGAGAAATCGAAGCTTATAAGTGTCTTAGGTAGACATAGTCAGATGTTATGAATGGTACAATTGGTCAAAGGAGCATAAAAAGTGCAATTTGTTCGATGTTTTCTTCTGTAATAATATCATTTACAGTCTTTGTTTTTAGTTTAATCAATTAACTTTGTATAAGAATTGTTTCAGGCAACGGATACATCTTGAAACTTAGCTATGCAGAAAACTAAAGTTACAGATTTTAATATCCAATAAAATAAAATTGGTTTGTGTTTTTCTTTAATTTTTCTCTCTAAAATCTGTAAATACGCATTAATATGTTCAAAAATGTTTATTATGCCTACCAAGGAAACTTGTACCAACAATATTGTAGTACATTGCTTTATGAAATTGACAAATATTTCACATCATTTTGTAAAAAGAAAAAGAAAACAAAAATTTATTTTGCCTTCCATTACGTTTTTCTCAAAATTTTTATGTGCAATTAGCGTTATGTTGTAGCCTGATATTGAAACTAAATTTAAACACCTCAATCTTTAAATTTCAACAATAAAGAAAAAAGTTACAAATTTTATAAGCAAATCATCTCGAATCCATTTCTGAGTCAATGGTACCGTTCTCCACTGGTGGCTGGTCGAGTAAGACGATAAAAACAGGCAATTATATTGAATTTCGATGAAAAATCTGTTCAAGTTTGTGAAGCTTTTATAGCTTTCACAGTTATGTGTGATAGATCTAATTAAGGGTAATTTGATCTAGATGCTCAATAAAATTGAATAATAATTTTATGAGGCTTGGGTAAATAGTTATTAAGCGCTGCATCTTTTTACCGTTATCTCGGCTCACACAAACTACAGAAAATTGAAATATTTTGTACAATAAAACATCAACTTTACCCACACTAACATCACATTCAATGGTCTAAAAGATTATTTGATTTTAGAAAATAATTTTTAAGTTGAAAAGTTGATTTTTTAGAATTTTTTTTTCTTATCCAAACTCTGCAATTTATCTATTTAATTAAATATATTGCATCATTCTTACCCTTATACTTTTTTAAATGTACAAAAAGTTTTTTATATCTTTTACCCCATTTTACCCTAATTTTCCGGAGAAATTTCAGAAAATACCGTTTTACCGAAATCTTACATTATACCACCCATCTTTTGGTGTACTTATTTATTTTTTCCTATCACTTATTGTGTAGAAAATGAATCAGCCAGAATATCAATAACAATGGCTGCCTTTTGTAATTTAATAAATTTATTGTGTTGCACACAACATGCAAAAAGAATAAAATATATAAACCCAGTATAAAATGTAAACGTGTTGTTACTCTTTACCTACTTGTAGTGTCTGTGTGAAAAAATTCAGAAACAGAAAAAGTCTATGTTTTATTGAATATTTTTATAAATTCCTGGGATTTCGAGATTACCCGTCTGAAACCCTACCATTAGTTAAGCCTACTGAATGAAATAATGGTGCCAAGTGCAAAAATATGTGAAAATTTTATTAACATTTTCTTCATGAAATCAATATAATTTCTATGATAAATCTTTCCGGACTTTAGATTCGAATTTAACATACCAAAATCCTTCAGAAAATTATATTTTGGGTCAACAGAAAAAGTTATACTTACGTAGTTTTATTAAACATTGTTGATTCATATTATTTCGCGTTTTTGAGTCGTTGCCCTAGGAGTTAGTTGGCAACACTACAACTTCAAAATTGTCGATTATCTTAATGAAGATTAATTAGTAAGATCTGGAAATAGCTTATGACAAACAAAAAATTAAAGTAATAGTCCAAAAAAATAAAAAAAGGTGTGCGGATGTTGCGGGCTAAAAGGGTCTTGTTCTTGTGAACTCTCTAGTTTTGTGTCCTTGTTATAACTGAAACAAGCCGACCCAGCACACGTAGCTAATTCGAGTGCCAACTTTTTTTTTTTAATTTTGGTTTTTCAGAAAATCACCGATAGATGTCTTAACTTAAATTTTTATGGTTGAAATTATACGCTCCTTTCAGCAACAGATGTCGCTAGTGTATGTAGTTATTTGTTTGCACTTTTTGTAAAAAAAGCCGATTGTAGTTAACTCTTAATGTTTCAAAAAATATTATTGTAAGTGCTCAACTACTAAATACAAACTCCTAATATTTGGAGTTAATTCTTTATATTCAACAATATGTTCATCAACTTCTGTCGTGTTGGCGGGTTTGTGTAATGTGAACAAACTTTAATGTGAATCCACCTTAATGTTTTGGGTTCTAGTTTTGGGTTTATGGATTTGACATTTCCAATTGTTTAATATGTAATTTATGCCCTTTCGGATTTTGTGGGCTGCATAAAGTGTATTCGTGTATTGCATAAAGTGTTCGCTGTTTTATTATATGATATGTATTACAGTATTAAAGGACATTATTTTGTATAAGTTTTGTCAAAATTCTTACTTATAGAACGATTTGTTTTTCAGTTTATTGTTTTAATTGCTTCATCCAGTCACCATTTTGGAGCCACCACTTTGTAAATAAATAAGTTTTCAGATTTGAAATATCCATAATTAAATCTCTAAGTGTACTAAATTTCATCAATTTTCGTCAAGAAATGGCCACGGAAATGAATTTTGTCACTGAAATTCATTGAAAGCACCACTGTGATCTTTTATTATTTTTCATTATTTTTTTAAGAACAAGTCAAAAATCGGGTTGGTACTTTTTGCTTTATCGGCTTTTTTTGCAACTCCCTCTTCTCTACATTTGTGTAGGTATACTTCCCTTCTCCATTTCTGCCTTAGAATTAACTTAATTTTCCAACAGTATGCCACCTAAACTTTCAAAAATACTTTTTATAACATCAATTAAGTGTGTAATTAAGACTAACCCCTACCCTATACAACAAATTTTCGGAGCTCATATTAAATATTCCGAAAACGAAAAGCACCCAAAGTAATTTGTTCATGTCATTTAAAATAGTTTAACCTTAAGCAGCTACAAAATGGCAAAAAATGGTTGGTTAACCTTTTTGGCACAACAACAACAAAAAAAAAAAAAAACAAGAACGAATTCCGTTTTCAAACTTCATAAAAGCATCACACACGAGAAAGTGTCTGAATTTTGATGTGTGTATGTCCTTACATAGCAAAAGAAAACTTTTTGTGATTAAAAACTATAAGAGAACAGAGTTTCTTTTATATAATTTTTTGGGTATATGGTAGTCCTTGAGTAGGTTACCTACTTGAAAAACATTTATCTTCTTTAACTTTTAGACATTTTTCACATTATACCAGACAACATGATGTATGTAGGCTCAGAATACATTTTTATGTACTCAAGTTGAATTCTATCCCATTTCGACCTTAATTGATGTATTGTGGTCACTGGTCAGTGTTGCTTTTGCCTCCTCTGCAAACACTCACAGCACATCCTTTATCAGTCTGCAAGAAGTGGGTATCACTATCCTTGGCAGTGTCGACTTGAGTGTGAACGTTAATAATGACTTTTGTACCTTTCATCGATAAGACCAACAAAAGAAGATAATAAACCCATTTCGCAAGATGTTCAATTCGCAGTTCCATAATCTAACAATAATTTTATATCAACGAGAAAAAAATCCCTCCAAATCGTATTACTGCCAGATCCTTAGACACGTAATTTTTTCCTCCGAGCATCTCATCTCATAATTGTTTGTATTAATAAATAAATATGTCTAACAGTCTGAGAAAATATATAAATTTAACAAAAAAAAAAAAAAAATAAAGAAAACAAACAAAATAATCAAGTGAACCATTTTGAACTAACGGTTTTGTTCAAAGTCCTTTCAAAGGACCACCGACGCGACCGTCTGGAGGCTTTTTTTCTTTATTTTTGTTTGAAAATAAATCTTTTGTAAAATCATCACCAAAAAAAAAATACGAAAAATCCTTTTTAGACACAATTATTCTTGTTTGCAAAAAAAATTCAAATGTCCATTTATGCGTTTTTCATTTTTCATTTAAGATTCATCAAGACGACCGCCTTGGAAGTTCAACTGCCTGAAGAGATAACCGAGAGTGGAAGGTATCAGGCACGTTTCATTGGTGATATTGACAGTGAACTTGATGTTATAGAAGACAAACATGCCCCACTTCTAAGTAAGATTGCTTATTTTTTTTGTTTTCTTTTGTGAAAAAAAAACTAACATTTTTTTTTGTTTTTGTAATTTGATAGATCGCAAAAAGTTGAAGAAACTTTTCATTCCTTTGTTGCTGGTTTTGAAGATTTTCAAATTGAAACTTTTACTCTTCCTGCCTTTTATCTTGGGTATTGCTGGACTTAAGAAAATACTTGGATTGGCTGCTATAATTTTGCCTGGACTTTTTGCATACTTTAAATTGTGCCGCCCACAGGGATTGGGTGCTGGTGGATTTGGTGGGATATTCAATCAGAAAAACAATTTCCCCGAATACAGTCAACAAGGAATCGGATCTGCAAGCTATCACCATCATGAACACTTTGATGGTGGCCATAATGGAGGTGGTGGCAATCCTTTTTATCGGCAGGAACCATCATTTGCCAAGCCCTACACAGAGTATTATAGCAAAAATTACAACACAAACACAAATGGCATTAGTTTTGGTGAGCCATCACATCAGCAAGATTTAGCGTATCAAGGTTACAACTCACAGTACAGCAGGAGCAATAACAAGGACATTCAGAGCACAAACTAAGGATATTATTATTAGTTCTCTTTTTTATATATATTTATTCATTTCAATATTATAGCTGCCATCAATGTTATCGTTTGGAAAGAATGTTTGTTTTTTGTTTGAAGTTGTTTTGTACCTTTAAGTTTTTGTTTTTTTTTTTTAAGTATGTGTATTATTTAAAACATTATTTTAACAGTTATCGTATTTATTATTAAAAACAAACATAAAAAATAAATGAGTTTTAAGTAAGAAAAAAAAAATACCAATTTTATTAATAATTTTAAGATACAAATTGTGAATCATCCCAGGGTTCCTCTGTCTGGATTCTGGATTCCCATTATTATTTTAAGCAATAGTGAATGGGATAGGTTATGGTTACGTCCCTTACTATGGCGGCCGCATTTTAGAAAAATCTAAAAATGTAATCTCAGAAATTGAGGTTAAACTCCTTTAAGAAGCTTTTTTAGTGATTTGAAAATCAAATTTAATGTTTTTTCATTTTCTAAAACTGCAATAACAAATTTATAATAAATAAAATGCACGACTGGGTCGCACGTACTTGCTCTTGAAGATAATATATACTATTTATGATGAGCCCTTTTAATTAAAAATTTGTAAATGCAGTTTAAGAAAAAAACAATTAAAAAGGCATTAAATTCGGTTTTCAACATTTTATTTATCAACATCTAAAAACTAAATTTTGAAAAAAAAAAATATTGAATAGTTTTCGAAAAAATGATTTTTCAAAAAAAAATTTCAAACTTTTTTTAAAAATCCAAAAAAATAATTTTCGAAATTTTTTTTACTAAATATTATAACGGCAACTAGAAAACATCCATCAAAAAATAAAATGGTTGAAATTGATAGAGTCATGAAGGAGAAAATCAGAATTAAAAAAACAATTCTATGGCAGGTACCGTTAATAACGGTTTTTGAAAAAAAGTTCTCATTTTGAAGATAGACCTTACCCAAAGAAATGACCGTGATTTTTTTAATCAAAATCGTAGGCACCGTTTTTGAGAAAGATGAGTTCTTCTAAAACCGGTATATGACAGGTACCGTTATTTGAGGTCCAAAAAAAATTCAAAAAAAATATGTGGGGATATTCTTTAAAAAACGCCACATACCAAGTTTGAAGTAAATCGACCCATCCGTTTAGGCTGTGGTCTCTGATACATACAGACAGACAGACAGACAGACAGACAGACAGAATTGTCAGACCCACTTTTTATCATTCTCTATCATCGTTATGCCATGTTTGATTGTTATCTCAACTTTTTTTTTTGTACGAATGCATAACTTGATATATATTACCCTTATCGCAAGTAAAAAGGCTTAGCAAATATAGTTACTTTATCTATAAGAACAAGTACGTGCGATCCAGTCGTGCAATTTATTTAAAATGTCATGAAACACGATTTTGTGACGTGGGGAATTTTTTTAAAACACAAATTCTTTTGTAAGATTCAAACTATTTGGAATCTGTAAATAACAAAAGCTTAGGACTTACAAATCTAAGGTAAAGTTCAAGCTATCCATTTTTGAAGAAAACTTCTCACAACAGTTCGAAAAAATTTTGGATTTTCAATGTAGATCATTTTTTAATTTTTTTTTTTTTCAAAAACCTGGTCGAGGGATCTACAAAGTGGGTTTTCTTAGTAAATTTTCGCACAAAATGCTAATTTGCTGCGGAAAAATTAATTTTGTTGCTCGTGTTGGCAATTTTTTTTATTTCAATTTTAATTTTTAAGATATGTAGTCCGCTGGAATCAATGCAGAAAGTTATAAAAAATTTACCCGTTTCATTTTGCAAAATTTTGTTTTAAATACAACAAAATTTATTTAGCAAACCCACTTTCTCATTAAAGTTGTAAAAGCAGTTAAAAATAAATGAAAAAAAAAACATAATATTCGATTTTCAAATGACTAAAACAGCTTAATAAATCAGGCCGTGAGAGCAGTAGTGGCCTAACTGATTGTAGGAGGGAGGCTGTCTGTACCTTTAAATAAGACAAAAATTATTACTAAAATTAGTTGCTGGTAAGTTAGTTAAAAAGCCGATAGCTAACTGTGATCAGTCAAATTTTCATCCAGTCAAAACCAGGTTTTCAAGTTTGTGAAAATCACAAACTTCTCAGCAAGCAGTTTCTTATTGGTATTTTATTTAAAAAAAAAAAATAAAACCTTTTTTTTAATTTTATTGTGGGCAACGATTATTATATGTATGTGTATCCCCAAGGATACAGATTTATTATTTATTCATTGAAATTAGGAAAATAAATAGAAAATAACAAAAAAAGTTTCATGCAAATTGACTAAAACGAAAATTGCTTCAAGCAATTTAATTATTCTTTGAAGCCCCAAGGCGATTTTTGTTATCCAATTCAATAAACAACATAAATTTGGCTCATTTCAATAAATAAATAACAAATCTTTGTATCAAATTTGAAGATATAATCAATCTTTAGTCTACACAAAGTAAACAATTTCTTTTTTTTATAAGAGGAACGTAAAAAAGTAAACAAAAATAAATTCGAGTTGCCACATGAGTGCTCTTCATATATATTTATGTGGAATGAAATTTGAAGTTTGATGAATCATTGACGTTTGTTTTTCTTTCGATGTGTACCATAGATGTTTGCTTTCTTATTAAAAGAACAAAAATAGGTTTCCTAATAAATACACAATTAAAATGAATAAATCAATGTTTTTTATTGCTTGTATCTACTGTAGTAACAGTAAGTCAAGGACGATAATTGTGATGGATCCTAGAAAACACTAACAGTTTAGAATTATTAAAACGTACTTATGTTAAATTTTAATTTGATTAATTTTCTGTACTTTTATTGTACTTTTCATAAGAAAACCCGCAAAAATTGTCACATTTTTTTGAAGGGTATTAAAAATTTTGAAATGGTGCGAGCAAACTTGTACTCTTCGTAAAGAAACCTTTTACCACGATGATGGTTTCTCTCTAAAAAATGTATTCCACTTGTAACCTTGTTTTTGTTCTCAAAGTTTATTTTCCTCAGTTGTAAAGCCTTACAAGAAACTTGCCTAAAAGGTTAATAGTAGTGATAGCTCTGATGGAACCAGTGTTGTAAATTTTCAAGTACCAGTACCAGAGTACAAGTACCGGAACTTCTGATTAAGTACTTAGTACTGGTACAACAAGAGGGACCATCGTCAACAGGTCCAGCCAGATAATGGCTTACGCAGACGACATCGACATCATCGGAAGAACCGAACAAGCGATTCTTTCATCCACATCGAGCAGGCGGCACAAAGTCTGCACATTAGTGAAGGTAAAACAAAGTACATGGTAGCGTCGAATGCGAGAAGAACAGTTGGTCAAACAATCAAGGTAGCGGAGCACGAATTTGAAGTGGTGCAATCCTTTAAATACCTTGGGTCAACAGTAGCATCCGATAACAACATAGAAGAAGAAATACGCGGGTGGCTTCTCAAATCCAACAGAGCCTACTACAGTCTGTCAAAGCTATTCAAATCCAGAAATCTAACCATAACTTCAAAACTGCTGCTGTACAGGACCATGGTCCTGCCAGTACTCATGTATGGATCCGAGACTTGGAGGCTAAGCAAAAGGCACTGTGACCTCTTAGCCGCGTTCGAGAGAAAATTCTTACGGAGAATTGTTGGTCCCATATGTGAGGAAGGACGATTCCGGAGACGGTACAATCATGAGTTGTACGCAATCTACCTTGAAGCAGACATAGTGACAAAAATTTAGCTCGGTAGACTCCGGTGGGCAGGGCACCTAGCTCGTATGAGCCAAGAGGAACCTGCTCGGAAAGTCTTTTGCGGTACATTCTATGGTAGACGGCAGCGTGGTAGACCATGCTTGCGCTGGAGAGATGGCGTAGACCAGGACGCCCGAAGCCTTGGGGTGCGCAACTGGATGGCGTCGGCTCGAGACCGGGATAGGTGGAGAAACTTGTTGAAAGAGCCCAGGACCGGACCCCGGTTGTCGAGCCGATGATGATGATGATGATGACTGGTACTTGAAAAAAACCCAAGTACCAGTACTTTTCAAGATATTTTTCATGTACTTTGGCACAAGTACTGAATTTCTAAGAGTTGACGGTAGTTCCTAGAATACTTTTGCTTGAAGTTACTTTAACAATAATTTTTTTGGACATTAGAATAGCTTCGCCGCATTTAAAATAATTACGAGGGCAACTATTTTTGTGAAGAAAAATATTCTAGTTTATTTTTTGAAGCAAATAAAGTAATGTAAGAGCTTTAAGCCATCCCTCTTATTTTGAATTACCTCAAAAGTATACATTAGTCAGAAAGTTTCAATAGTACTGGGCCAACGTTGTTTCAGACCTGTTATGAATTCAGCTAAATTTTTTTCGCTTCTTCTTACCTTTGTTAGATCGGTGTTAAAGTCAAACCCGTTCAAGTTTTCCTACTTGAGTACTTAACAGCTCTTGATGGAACCCACATACAAAACTTAACATTACAAAAACTAAATATCCTTCTCTAAATTATTTTTGCCTATACTATTTTACCTATTAACCTGCTGATAGCCTTCATTAAACCCAATCGACTTGTGCTCTTTTAAAAAGTGTATTCAAGGTCCAACAAATATATAAAGCATGAGTGATCCATCATCATCATCATCATCATTATCATCACCTTCCATTAGTGTGTTAAATTGATAAACAAAATTCCAATGTGAGAAACTTACGCCTAAGTCCTGTTTGACTGGCTTTCAGGCAATATCAACTATTTATTTTTTTTTTTATACATTTGAAACCAAGCCAAGTGAGGCCATTTATCCAATAAATATATATCAATAAAACTGGTCTGCTACTTGTGCACGTTCCCATCAAAGACTGCTTCCAAAACCATACCACATACAGCATCTTTTTCTTCTCCAATTTCCTTTAGAAAGCGATCATTTTGTTTGCAATCTGAACTGAACCCGAAAAGCACCATAGATTGCAATTTTCCCTCCATCCATGGTGGCGGCTATGGATATAAATATGGAGTCATTTTACTAACCTACATATGCAGTAGATAAACACATAGATACACAGCTTCCATATCAAGTTCAGGTTCAGTTCAATTGGAATGACAACTTATTGCTGAACCAAACTGATTGAACAGATTTATAACTCGAAACACAAAGACAACGAAATTAAAGTGAAGAAATTGAAGCTTAAGAGGAGTGGACGTTTTAAAATTTCACCAAATGTATTGTAGATAATGCTTATTACTACAACAACAACCATTTATTTTGACGAATTTTTGTAATCCGATCAGGTCATTGGCGCAAGAAGTTTGGTTGGTTGAGGAGAAGTTTCATTTGTACCTCATTCATTGGATATTACATTCCTCTGACTAATCAGTAGAAATGAGTAAGTGTTTGTTTCTGACCAAGTTATGTCTTAATACAATCAATACACTCAATACGCGACAAAAAATTTGATATCGCTGTTCCAGCTTCTTAAAGATTATTGCATATTTTGACAATCATTGAAAATGACTTGTATTTGAATAAAGTTGTACCTCAACGCGAAAATATCATTGACAAAACATGTTTGAATTTAGTTAGAACCATTTACTTTTTATGTTTCGTTTTTTTTTCCTGAGTCTGGTAAGTCGAGGATCTATCTTATAATTTCGTATATCTCTTATCTTATCTTTCTCGTCCACTTTCGATATATTAATTTTGACTGGCAGTTTCCGCAGGAAGCGTAAAGAAATCCCGCCAGATAGAATCCCGTGTAGCGAAATCCCGTCGACCAAAATTGAGCTGGCGTCGTTTTGGTGGGATTTTTTAGTACCTCCTGTACTAGATTTGTAGATTTTTTTTAAATTTTTGCAAAATGTTTGGTTTTCTAAAGGGTTTTCCAATAAGAGGTGTTTTGATATTCAAAGAAAAATGGCATTTTTGAAGATAAATGATCGGATGTTTATTTCATTATAAAGAGGAAGGTATGCCGTTAATAATGGAACACAACATCAGCCAAATGGCCGCCAAGACCACGCTTACAGGACCATATCCTTTTCATGAAATTTTCCATAACCAAATCGCAAAGTGGCTGCCCTATGTACTCGATAGCCTCACGAATTTCATCTTTGAGGTCTTGAATCGACGCTGGGCTGTTGGCGTAGACCTTATCTTTCACGTGGCCCCAAAGGAAGAAGTCGCAAGGTGTTAAATCACAAGATCTCGGTGGCCAATTGTGATCACCTCTTCCAGAGATAACACGGTCCGGAAACTTTTCCCGTAAAAGATCGATGGTTTCATTGCTTGTGTGGCACGTAGCGCCGTCTTGTTGAAAGTAAACGTTGTCCAGATCAATACCATCCAATTCAGGCCATAAAAAATCATTAATCATCTCTCGATAGCGCAATCCATTGACCGTAACTGTTGCTCCAGCCTCATTTTCGAAAAAGTTAGGTCCAATGACCCCGCGGGACCATAAACCGCACCAAACAGTCACGCGTTGAGGATGGAGAGGCTTTACAACAATAACTCTTAGGTTTTCCGAGCCCCAGATGGCCAGATGCGACAGTTTTGCTTGTTGACGTAGCCTCCGAAGTGGAAATGGGCCTCATCAGTCAAGATGATTTTTCGATGAAATTCCGGTTCATTTTCATGCATTTCAAGGACCCAATCAGCAAAGACACGACGTTGTTGATGATCAGCCGGCTTGAGTTCTTGTGTTAACTGAACTTTATAAGCCTTAAGACCCAAGTCTTTATGCAAAATACGGTGTAATGACGTTTGTGGAATGCCTAATTCCAAAGAACGACGAGGAATGGACAAACCTGGGTTTTCTTCAACACTTTGGGCTACAGCAGCAATATTCTCAGTTGTTCTTGAGCGACGTGCACGGGTTTTATTCTTCACATCACTAACTTGTCCCAACAGCTCGAATTTGTCCACAAATTTCTGTATTGCGGTCCGACAAGGTGCTTCACGACGACCCAAAAATGTTTTAATTTTACGAACCGTCTCTGCCAAATTTTCACCATTTTTATAGTGAATTTAAATAATTTCAATGCGTTGTTGAAGCGTGTATCGTTCCATTTTTATTAATAGCGTAGTTTCTACTTGTCAAATGTCAAAAAATGACAGCTTCAAAAGTGACAGCTACCGAAATAGCGGGCTATTCAAAATAACACCTCTTATTGGAAAACCCTTTATAATTTTTGAAAAAAAAGTTAACAAATGTTGAAAATTGGTAAAATATTAACAACGTTACGGAAATATTGTTCTTTAGGAATGGGTAACTTTAAGCTCATACATCTCGATCACTCAAAAACACGAGCGGAACGTCACTTTTTAATTGATATCAAACTCGTTTGTGTAGAGTCTGGGTCAAGGGTCAATCCTCTATTTAACACTGGCTCTCTTGATATTTTGATAAATTTGTTTTCCATTAACAACAACCAAAAACTCTTGGTGAAATTCCTAAGAAATACAACACAAATTCCGAGAAGTAGGTACACTAAAGTGCAGGATGAATGAGTTGTGCATCTTGTCTGTCTTCTATCTGCTTTGGGGGTTCAGAGTGTTTGCAAGCATATGAAAGCGAAACACTTGCATTTGGGTATGTATAGATAATTTACGTTTACACCAAGCTGAATCCGACAAGATTGTTTGTTAGATTTTTTTTTTTTTTTTGTTCATAAGTCTCCTTTTGCAGATTGTTTTCTAGCTCACATTTAACAGAATTTCTCCTCAGATCAACCAATATCGTTGTCGTCTTCGTTGTTGTCGCTAGTTTAGTTGTTTTTTATTTTTTTTTTTTATTTTTTTTCATGTCATCGATCCCTCCATGCGTGCTATGTTATTCTGATGCTACACAGCCAATCAAGCAGGAGATTAATTCAATAAACGTTTGCTTCATTGCCATTGTACCAGCATCAGCACCAACACACCACAACACTGCAACTGCATACTTGCCAAGATCTGGTTTTCACCTGGAGAGCTGGAAAAGTTGGGGTGGCATGTAATCAAATGGTATCCGTTGCCTAGAGTCCATATAAACTTGAAAACTATTCGCACACTTCGCATTAGGTTTTCTTATATCACGACGACGATGTCATCAGCACCTGCAACGTCTCAATGGTTCACTACTTAGCAAACTCTTTTGTGGATATCCCTTTTCTTATGTTTTTATGAAAGTGTAATATTATTTATTGTGTCTTTCTCAAAGTGTATGAGGACGAAATTTAAGTAACAAAAAATATAATTTATTTGACCAAAGAAAATATTTAAAAAAAAACAGTCCTTGATTCTAATAACTAAAATGAAGAAGTTTACCCTATTTTGGATTACCATCGCAATTGCAACGGTCCTTGTGGATAAAGTGTATTCTGCCATCAATTCCAGTGATAATTCGGTAAAGGATATTTTAATATTGATAAACCTTACAAAGTGATTTAAATTAAAAACAAAAAAACCATTTTATTTAAAATACATTTCATTTGTGAAAAAGAGTGTATAATCTGCTTGTGAAAAAATTAGTTCAAAATTCTTAAGTTTTTAGGGATAGAATTAGGTCAATACTGAATAGTGTATGTGAAATCGGCTAAATTCCAGTGTTTGATAGTCAAAATAAAAACATACAATTTGACTTATGTCAACTTGTGAAGTGCCATAGTGTAAAGTTTTTTTGAGACGCAAGATCGAATTAATAAGAGCCAAAAGAAAGAGTTAGAATTCCTTGTCATTGACATGGTGTCTTTTTTTCTCACCTCTCGTGGTACAAAATTAAACAATCTCTTTGTGTACACTCCCTCTCAGAAGAAATCGTAAAACCTATTTGCATTATGTTCTTTTAGAACCTTGCCAGACATCAAATACAATAAAGTTAAAAAAAAAAAAAAAAAATTAAAATTAACATTAAGGTAGATTAGGATTTGAAATAGATCAAACACAAAGATTTGAAATTTTGTCACAAACTTAAACTTATGGCACAGTAATATAATCCCTGAGAACAATAGTGGCCTAACTGATTTTTGATTTTTTTTGTGAAATCTTCTAATTATGGTTACTAAAATAAGTTTCTTTCGAAACAATTGTTTATATGACATAAATAATCAATAGTTTTTGACCTTACAAAAAAAGTGAAAAAATCAGTTAGACCACTAAGGCTGATAACACCTTGATCAGGAAAAGAAACTCTAACCTCATATTTTTAAATGCAATGTTATGTTTGATTTGTCACAAGGAATGCGCACTGATAAGTCAATTGATCGTATGGGCGTCAGAAGTTATTCAACGTTAAATGTCGAAAATATTGGTTTTTCTTATAAAACATTTTAACGGTTTTTATTAACATATTTTGTTTTCTCCGATTAATGGTTTAGAAAATTATCGTCATTCAAAAAAACGTAAAAAATCATAAAATCGATACCTTCCCGTAAGAATGTATTAATCGACATTTCAAAAATCGAAGAGGACCCGAGGAAAACTTCTTGTTCATTATTTTTTACTTGTTTGTATTCGTACAAAAAAAAAATGATAGATGATAGAGAATGAGAAAAAAGTGGGTCCGACAATTCTGTCTGTCTGTCTGTCTGTCTGTATGTATCAGAGACCACAGCCTAAACAGATAGGTCGATTTACTTCAAACTTGGTATGTGGCGTTTTTTGGAGAATATCCCCAAACATTTTTTTGAATGTTTTTTTTTTGGACCCCAAATAACGGTACCTGTCATATACCGGTTTTAGAAAAACTCATTTTTCTCAAAAACGGTGCCTACGATTTTGATTAAAAAAATCATGGTTATTTCTATGGGTAAGGTCTATCATTAAATAAGAACCATTTTTTTTAAAAACCGTTATTTACGGTACCTGCCATAGAACCGTTTTTTTTTTAATTCTGATTTTTTCCTGTATGACTCAATCAATTTCACCCATTTTTTTTACATGGATGCTTTCAAGTTGTTGTAGTAATATTTAGTAAAAAAAAATTCGAAAATTATTTTTTTTAATTTTTAACAAAAGTTTGAAATTTTTTTTTTTGGAAAAATCATTTTTTCGAAAACTATTTAATTTTTTTTTTCAAAATTTAGTTTTTAGATGTTGATAAATAATATCTTAAAAATGGAGTATCAATTTTTTTTTATAAAAGTCCTTGCAAAATTTTATATAGAAAAAATTGTTTTTTTTAGAAAACGGCTCTAACGATTTTCAATTTTTTTTCTCTAAAAATGTATCATTATAATAGAAATGAGATTGCATACTTTGTTTTGTGATTAAATTCATATAAGAAGCTGTTTTAGTCATTTGAAAACCGAATTTTATGCTTTTTTTATTATTTTTTTCTAAAACTGCATTTACAATTTTTTAAAATAAAAGGGCTTAGTATAAATAGTAACTTTATCTTCAAGAGCAAGTACGTGCGACCCAGTTGTGCATTTTATTTTATTTGCTGTCCTATTAAGTTTTTTTTTCTTCTAGTTTAGTTTGCATACATGCTAGGTGCTAGTGCACCCACACTCTGACCTAAACTTTACGCTCAGTTCAAAACATAAGTAGGTAAAGATCAAAAATTTATTTTCCAGAGATGAAAATTTCGTTATTTCGCATAATTATACCTAACTCACTAATGGAAAACTTTATAATATTTTTTATTTACATGGTTTGTTTATAAATAAATTGCTTAAAAGTCGAGAAAAACATTTTTTTATTGGTCAAAAACTTCTTCATTTAAAAGTCAAGAGCAAAAAACATATTTTTTCGACTTTTAAGCAATTTGCTTCAATATTTTAATCTTTTATATAAGAGCTTTTATAAAACAAAACTCGTTAACGGTTTCTTTTGGAGAATTATAAAAGCTTCAAATCATGTACAAGAAATATTATCAAATTTACCGTTAATGTGTTAAATTTATGCAAAAAACCCTATTTTTTCGACATTTCGACATTTATAGCAATTGCCTGCTAGCTCGCTTAAAAAAAATAATCATCCTTGTTTTTGACATTATTTGAAAATATAATATTTTTTGGGAAACTTCTTCATTTAAGCGTAACAAGTAAAAAACAGAGGTATTTAACGAAATTTTTAAAATAATTACATCCTTAAAACTGTCACTCTGAGAAAAAAAATTGTCTTTTCTAATAGATTATGCATTGTAGAAAATTTTTATTCAAGTAGTACTTGAAAAAACCGAAAATTTCTTCACTTTACGGTTTTGTACGTTTTTTTTTAATGAAGATATCCTCAAATCATTAGTCGGAGAAAACTAAATTTGATGTTATTTTGTGTAGGAAACTATATGATCTACAAATACTTTTCAATTTTTTGTTAAAAAGTTTTATAAGAAAAAACAATATTTTTGACATCTGACCTTGAATAACTTCTGACGCAAACGCGATGTATCAATTGACTTTTTTTGTGTGTATTCCTTGTGCCAAAATAAACATGAGAGTATTTAAAAATATTAAGTTATAAATAGTTTTTCCAAGGTTTAACTTTTTTTGTATATTTTTACTGGTGGTCTTTAGTTTCAATAGGTACCTGTGCTTCGCTTACCTAAATGTTGAAAAATAGGCAGCTTCCTGACGAATTTAGTCCAAATTAAATGCATATTGCGCAATTTTTAGATATATCATTATTAAAAGTCATTTTCCAGTATTTCTATCAAATCGGCTGATAAAGCTGCAGGTCTCACTTCCAGAATGCGCCCATAGGAATATTTGTTTACAAGTAGTAACGCTTCTTTAAAATGAGGCAACTTTTGAAATTTTAGAAGTTATGCCTTTCGGGAATTATATGTGGTCGAAACCGTTCATCGTGTCGGTCGGTACTGCATGATGTTAATCTTCTCATCTTATTTTAGAAAATGACTTTTGTATCAATTGTGTCAAAAACTCCCCGAAAGAATGTGGGCGTGATTAACTTTTTTTGAGTTTTTATGTAAATAATGATGACAATGCTGTCTTCTTCATGGAAATTGATAAAAAAACAACATTTTTAAAATAGAAACAATCCCAAAAAGTGGGCGTGGAAAGCAATTCTAAGGACGAGTTGTTACAAAACACTTATACAAGTTTTTTTTTAATAAAAACTAATCGTTGTTTGAACTAAATTTGGTTGTAAAACGTCTTTTTTTAAAAAGAATCACTATTTCAGATTTTATGTTTTAAAAAATCAATTTTTCATACAACTCGAACTACTGTGCTTGTGCGCCTATAAATCGGACTCTAAAAATAGGTAAAAAGCTGAAATCCTATGGAAAATACACTTTCGCTTTTTGTTTTTTCTCTTTTCTGGAGGAATGACTTTTGAAAAGTTACTAATCAATTAATATCTCTCCATCATTCATATTCAAGCTTATGTATTTTTCAACTGCATTTCGTTATAAAGATCTACTCGTAGTAATCTATCAACGTTCCAAATATACCATCAAAGTTTTCTGTTTCCTCTCTCAAATTTTTAATTTTGTTTGCTTTTGGTTTGTTAAATTTATATTTTCAAATTTATATTTACAACAGCTGAAGAATTTTGCATGATTTTAATAATTAAGTCTCCTTAGAAACTGAAGTTTTTTTAATACTTTTTTCTAAGACTCTTAGCTAAAAGTTTTCTTTTCGTTTTCCTCCACTTCTTCCAAACATTTCAGATACAAGCAGTTAACCGTAATCAATTGGAAGAGGGTTTCTTGCGAAAGTTGAATACAAAATGTAGCCAAAGGGACAATCACTCGTGCATGATGCTAAAATTAATCGTCTATATGAATCGAATATTCAAGAAGTCATCCATTGATGTCAACGAAAATGTCAAAGTGACTGAAAATCGGTAAGATTTGAAATAAGAAAACAGAAACAAGATTAATTCAAAAACGGACCCTATACTAAAAAATTCTACTAAATTCCAGAGGAGTAGATATACCTGATGATCCGGACGAGGACATGCTTTTGGCTCGTGGGTTACAGTCGGACGATGAAACTCTGGGTCTTTTGGTGGCTGGGAAAATATGGCGTTTCATTCGCAGTCGGACGCTACGTTATAAAGTGACAGATAATGCTGAATTCATCGTTACCACCGAACCGAAAGGAAATATCAACCTTGGTTTATCGGTGAGTCCCACAGATGCTTTCGAGGAAGGTCGTGGCAAAATGAAAAACATGGGTCCTCTCATGGCGATGATGGCAACAAAAATGGGTATCATTGGTGCTGTGTTGATTAAAGGTTTGATCCTTCTCACTGGAAAAGCATTGATTGTGTCCAAGATTGCATTGCTCTTGGCAGTAATTATTGCTCTCAAGAAATTGCTGGGTCAAAAGCATGTATCGTATGCAGAGCCACATCACGATACACACAGCACAGGGTGGGGTAGGGCATTTGATGGATTCATTGATGGTTTTGCTGGTGTACCAGCTAAAATGTTGGATGTACATGAGATGGCTTATTCAGCTCAACAACCAAATCCAATCTAGGTGTTAGACTGTTTTTGTTTTATGCATTTTGTTAGCGTGTGGTAATTTAATTTCATTTTTTCCTACTAAACTATTTATTTTATAGATTTAAGAGTTGTTATGTTTGCACAAACCATGCCATTATTTGTTTTCTCTTTGAACTTATGATCCTCTTCTTCCATTACCACTGTGATACAATTAAATAAAAATACTATATAACAAAAAAAAAAAAAAAACAACTAATAGTAATTAATATAATTTATTTAATTTTAATTAATTTATTTTTTTCTTTCTCTTATTCTTATTGTTAATTTATTTTTAATTATATTTATATTTTATGATAATGATAATTTATTTGTGTTCTTACTGGCAATTGATTGTAAAATAAAAATATACTTGGAAAATTTTTAAGATAATTTCATATAAATAAAAATAAATAAATAAATAAATAAATAAATTCTTAAATTTTATCATTTTGCTTAAATAAAATATAAACAAAAAAGATGACTTTGAAGCTTGTTTATTTTTTACTGTTTGACATTATACATCGATCTCGTTGGCAAGTAATTGTACAAAAATGGTTTCGCTGCACCTGAAAATACACAAAGCATTATAAATTAAAACCTTAAATGCATATACTGGCCTAAAGTTTAACCAAATTAACGAATATTATTTAAAGAGTGGACAGATTATTTTGCGAATGGATTTACATATAAGAAAAATATGAGTATACACTCTTGTAGGTGCATCCCCATTCAAAATTTCAAAGTCTGGCATGTTATCTTTTGGGTTTAAAAAAAAAGATGTGTGCCAGAAGTTATACTTCTTATCATTACTTATTTTTGTATAGTTTTTTTTATATGTAAAATTATTTAAGAAATGTAGTAAAAAGTTCTAGAAGACAAATTTACTCTTAAATAATTAAACTTCTTTACCGGCATTTATAAAAATATTAAACCAGTAATAACACATAGATATTTTCAGCCTATTATTACTCTTTTTTTCCACACAGACACATACACAGATACATTTTATACTGGGTTTGTTTTTTTTTTTTATTTTATATTTTGTGGGAATAAAACAATAAACTTATTAACTTGCAGATGTCAGTCATTGTTATTTATGGTCTGACTGATTTATTTTCTACACTTCAAGTGATAGAAAAAATCTAAATACACCAAAAGATACATAGGTGGTATAATTTAAGGTTCTGATATGACGGGATTTTTCGAAATTCCACCGGTAAGATAGGGTAAAATGGGGCAAAAGACAAATATTTTTTTTGTACATCTCGAAAAGTATAAGGGTTAAAATTATGAAATAAATTTAATTAAATAGATAAATTGAAAAAATGATGAGTTCTCATCAAAACAAAAATTTTAAAAATTCAACTTTTCAAGTTAAAAATTATTTTCCAACATTAAATATTTTTTAGACGTTGGAAAATGATGGAATTATGCATACAGTTGATAATTTCTTGAAAAACTAATTATGCACATTGAAAAATAATAAAACAAAAATTAGGCATCTAATACGGATTTCATATAAAATGCTCCATAACGGTTTTTTGAGCTTTAAAAAACAAATACGTTTTTGAAAGTTTATGTGGGTGGTTTCATTGATTTTAAAAATCAGGGAAAAACGGGAAAAATATTTTGTCAAAGTGAATTTTAGATTCAATTTTATTTTTATCTTTTTTATTTTTATATTTTTAAACTTTAAATTTACACAGCTATTAAATATTGAGTAAATGCATTTTTGAACAAACTTTAACAATTGTTTGTAGTCTGTGAGCCGAAATAACTGTAAAAAGAGTTTTGTTTACTTGGTGCTTATTTACTATTTAAATAAGCCTTATAAAACTATGATTCAACTTATTGAGCATCACAATAAAATTACCTTTAATTTGATATGTCACACATAACTGTACATTAGGGTGACCGCAACTCTCGAAGAATTTTTTTTTTTTCGAATTCTTTACGGAGGAACCCCATAAAATGATCGGACTTTCCTACAAAAGCTTCACAAACTTGAAAAGAGTTTTATTCGAAATTCAACAAAATTACGATGTACCACAATTTTGTTGGTTTAAGTATTTTTGATATAAAATAAATATTTATAAACATAAAAGTGCACATTAAGAGATCTTAGAGAAAAAAATTGAAAAAAAAAATATTTTATTGGATATTAAAATCTGTTAATTGAGTTTTAATTGTAGGATTTTAACAAATTGAACAAATTCTATTAAATAAAATGTTGATCTATAATTCTGCATAAAAATATTGGACACTTATTTTATTAAACATTGCCACAGAGGACGTTAAGTGAAAATATGTTTTTAATGAATGCTATAAAATTACAAAATTTAATGAAAAATTTGCTAATTTTGATAATATTTTTAGCTCAATTTTAATATGTGCCTGTTCTCTTAAACAATGCGATACAAAGTTTATTGATTAAATTAAAACAAAGACTGTAAATGATATTATTACAGAAAAAAACATCGAGCAAAAGCACTATTTATGCTCCTTTGACAAATTGTACCATTCATAACATTTGACTATGTCTACTTAAGACACTCATAAGATTCACAATATCATTAAATAATATCAAAAATAGTGTAAATTTGATTTCTCACATAAATGATCAGCGGTCATTTTGGAGTATAAAACACTAATGTGGGCAGCTACAGGCTTCAAAAAGACCATTTGAAATTGGCCGAACGCAAAAATAAACCAAATAACAGAAGTTTGTCGATAAAATATCAATTTTATGAAATTTTTGAAATAATTTCACAAAAAAGCATATTATGTTTTTTTTTGAAAAATTTTAGAACTTTTCACTAAATTTCTAAAACAATTTTAAATATCCAAAAAACTACACAAAAATAATTAATCATGCGCGCGCATATTAGTACCTACACACACCTTTTTTAATCGTTCGCAATAAAGTATTTACCCAAACGAAAACGAACAATTGTCCAGCAAACGAAAAAGGCCTTTCGCAGCTTTTTCGTTTGCCACAATCGACCTGTTCTCTCAGTATGTTGGTTATATCTCCATTAACAAAATAAGATGCTGGCTCTTTTATTTTTCCTAGTAAAAAAAACTTATGAATTTTGTAATTCGGGATTTTGATACTAACTCATTTTCAATTTCAAATCTAAGTCTAAAGTTGGTAACCCTCTTAATATTTTTCAGAACTTTTTTCGAAATCTATAATGAGCACTACGGAAACCCTGTCCATAATATTTGCTTTCTCTCGCAACTCACAACTCAATGAGATTTTTTTTGCAGTCATAATAAGAGGTAAACATCCTATCTTCCGTGTACTGACAATTTTAGTTGGGAAGGGTTTATAATTATGGACATTACGGGCGCTTAAGAACTTATCAATATTTTTAGAATTTATTTCCATATGGTGCTGTACTTTTTTTATTTGCAATAAATTATTGGAATTCTTTTATTATTTTGCATTTTTACAGGAAGCAAGCGAACAGTAGGTACAGTGCAGAAATATGCTGTATGTCCTGTTTTCTATTCAAGGTGTTGCTTTTGTTCAGAATATGAAGAGCTTCCAGAGTGTAGCGTTTAGAGGTATGTTTAGTTTTTTTTCGATGCTTAAAGTGGCAAGTCCATTTTTTTAAGAGTTGTCACGTTTAAGATCAAATTTGCCCATTCTTTGTTTTAAAATTTGTTTTGTAGTTCCTACATATCAAAGATCACGGATATTCGTTTCATCAATTTTATACATCACGTCCGTAAATATTTCTTTAATTTAGTTTAACTTTTTAGTTGCTGAATAGGGATGTGAGGCTGAAAGTTTATGCCAATTTCATTTTGAGATAATTTCTTTAAAGTTTTCATCATGTTTGGGAACATAAACCATACTTTTGTAGTATGTAATGTCAACAGCGGCTCTGGGGGGTATGAGTTTTTCTCGGAGTATTAAACTTCTTATGCGCTCTACCGGGTACTAAGCATTGTCTATGAGAATTTTTGTGACCATTGTCTGTGAAGTGGAAATATTTGTTACTCAACCCGAAGATTTTGCTAACAAGATTCGAAGCCTGATGAGACCGAAAGTTTACAATTCTTCCAGATTCTGTTAATTTTAGGTGCCAGTTGAAACTAAGTTAATTGCTTTGACGTAGTAATTTTGGATGATGAGATTATATCAATTGTAAGTATATTTTGTTTTATATTTTATTTTCGTAGAAAATCAACAAAATTGCGTTATTGATGACTAATATAGAGCTCTTTTAAAAAATTAAAGATGGAAAAATAATTGGAAATGCTTCGATTTACAAGTTTTTGAGGGCTTATGAGAAATCAATCCGACGACATGTTTCCTAATACAAATTCAATCTTGTAATCACAATTCTTCCGCGATTGTCGAAAAAATTATCTCTTATTAAAATATTTTAAGAACCAGCTTTGTTCTGGAGCAAAATTCTTTTGAATAGAAATCTAGAACCGAAGCCTCTTGAAAAACAGAAGCTTCTAGATTAAGATTAAAGGAAAATTTGGTTTGTCTTAAATTAAAGTTGCTTCCACTATCCATATCATAATTTATTGTTATTTTTATATTTAATTAATTTTTTTTGTTTTTTGTTTTACTTTTTTATGTTTGCCTTTATCTTATGAACGAGTTACAATTTTGCATTTTTCAGTACTATTTTGTGTTAATTTTCAGTACAATTAAAAAAAGTCCATTTTCATCACTTATGTGTGCCATTTTGACGTACGTTAGCTTTCTAGGGCTAGGAACGCTTATTAATTTGTTGTTTTCTATTTCATAAGTAAACATGGATTTTGGTATGGAATCCATGTAGGATCTTTAGTGTATCATAAATTTTGCGGTAGTCGTGACAGCAAAAAAAAAATGTCGTTTACGTACTTCGAAATAAAGCTAGGTTTTTCATCGAGAAAATAATCTTGTGTTCCAAGCCTTAAATTGTGGGGTACAAAGGGTTGCCCAGTGACATGCCGTGAATTTGATTGTGTTCTTCTATCAAAGATAATTGTTTTCTTTGAGGCAGAAATCTAAAATTTCAAGGAATTTGCTTTGTGTTTATTTCGTGTTTTTTTTTTTTTGATAGTTTCTTTTTAATAAAGTTCATAGCTAGTTGTATCGGGATATGCGTAAAAAGACTAAATATGACTAACACATCCTTAATCAATTATTCAATTCTTTTAAGCCATTTCTACAAACTCGAAAGAATTTTGCGTCGAAGACTGTAAAATTCTACCTATACATACTTTTCTAATTCATAGCATGGGAATCTGAAAGAACACACTATTGGTCGTTGTGGCATATTTTCCTTATTTCGTTAAAAAAAATTGATCTGGAAATAACAATCAAACACGAGATTACGATGATAGAGAATGCAAAAAAAGTTTGCTGAAGCCATCTTCTTCAAAACATGGTAGTTAAGGGTTTTGAGTGGTTCTCCAAAAGGTATATTGGTATTTCGTTGTAAGAACTAAAATTAACGGTACCCGATATATGACGAAAATGGAAAATTAATTTCAAAAACGACAATAATGATTTTGATTATGGCCGTTATAAACCCATCACGCATCGCATAAGAGAAGTCAATTTAATTTGCAATAGGATTGACTTTAATCTTGATGTTTCGAGAGATACACTTAAGAAATATGTGTTAAATAATATTCAAAATTAAAGTTCCTAATATGTTCCTCCCATAGAACCGTATTTCTTTTTCCTGATTTTCTCCTTAATCACTGAACGTATATACAAATTTTTACACAAAAGGTTTCTTCCAATTTATACATTTATACATATTATTAATGCCTATTTTGAAATTCACAATATTCGGCTCGATTTGCATTCGCATTTAAAATGGTAAAAAAAACAATATTGTTTTCTTTTTTTAGATTAAAGCGACTGCATCTTAACTCGTGTAGTTAGCAGAATTATCATTTGCATTTTAATTTTTGATATCTATGTGTCGGGATTTTTGACATATGCAATATGCAAAATATGTCACCAGCACTCTCAGAAAGCTAAATGTAACTTGATTAACAAGCTTGTACGAAACTAGATAGATTTTGTTTTTATTTTCCGAAATTGCCAGGCTGATGGAAATATGGAAGTATAGTTATTAGTGGAGTTCCTAGAACTAAAAGGTAATTAACTTCTTCCATGAATTGCGAAAAAAAAACACATTCACCATTCGCACCATTCAGGTTAAGTTCAGGCAGTAAAAAAACAATAGCAGCACATTTCGTCCCGTTTCTACGTAAACCTCGTAACTACATTTTTTCAGAGATTTTGTTTAACATTAAACACCGTTGCAAAACTCTGAGTAAAGAACATGAAAAACAAAAAATTGTGACCTTAGTTAATTTGTTTTACAGTTAATTTGATTTCTTTTTATTCAATTCAAATAGGTATTCAATTATTCAATTACTTGACAGCTAACCAGAAATACCAACTTTATAAAAAAATAAAAAAAAACACTATATATGTGAAAGAAAAATATCTTAAAACCACAGCAACTCCATGATTTGTCTTTGATAAGGCAAGCCTTAACTTATGTTTTTGAAATAACATAACCAATACCAAAATTTATTTTTACAATTTATTAGCTGAACCGGTGGACTTCATTGTTTGTTCCTTTTATTTTAGTATTAACTAAATTTTCAGGTGACGTGAAATAACGCCCAACGAAATAAAGCCAAAAATAAAAAAACTGGTCTTATTTCGTTTTAAATATGGAAGTTTCCGATTTGGCTTTAATTCGCTTTTAAAAACGAAGTCAGACCAATTTGGTTTTATTTCGTTTTCGTGTTTTTTGCAGGGAAATTACTTTACAGAAATCTGAGTGAGAGAGAAATTCATTCACTTTTGAGTGGGAAAATATTCACAATTAAAGTGGGAAATAATAGTGAATTTTTTTTAATATACAGCGATTTTTTTTAAAAATACATTGAATTTTGTTCTTTTAACCCAGGACCCCCACCCATGAGCGTATAAACAGTGAGGTATGTTTGGGGGGGAATGCTTCCCCCCTGCAACCCCTTCGCTTATGGTCACTATAGGATTTGGGGTAGGTGCTAGGTTGGGTGTATGCATAGTTTAATTTGCATTTACAAAATCTTGATTTTAAGAAACTTTGATTCTTTTAATGCGAAAGAAACTTTGCATACACCCACCTTGCACCTACCCCAAATCCTATAGTGCCCCAAAAGGGGGTAGTTGCAGGGGGCAGCATGCCCCCCCCAAACATACCTCACTGCTTATACGCTCATAGGTGGGGCCCTGGACCTGCGGTCATGTGGCGAGGCACTTGAAACAACTGTTAATTGCATTATAGTTGTTAATATGAGGCCGAGTTTTTGAAAAAAAAAAACAATTTGGCTTTATTTCCAAATTTAATTTTACCTTATTTCGCTTTGAAATGAAAATAAAGCCAATTTGGCCTTTTTTCCATTTCAAAAGCGAAATACGGCCAAATTTGAAACTTTGGTCTTATTTCGTTGGGCTAGCTTACCTGGAGACATTTTCCTGTCCTAGACAATTATTTTAATTCATAGTGTGCTTACGTTTAGTGTCTAACAACTACAATAGTTATTGGACCCGACAGATTTTTCATTTTCAGTAATTGGCTTTATAATTTTAGTCTAGATCCTTAAATCATCAATATTCAAAAATATATCTAAGAAAATCGTGTCGGGTTGGAAATTTCTGCTTGGAATATCGCTAAGAAAAGCCTAGGATGTAGTATAAGAAGCGCGATTTTTTTTCAAAGTTCATTCATTAATATTGATCACTTTTTTAAATAATATATTCCGGACTATTTTCTGCGGAATTCAGCGTATTATTCCGTAACTCTCCATGTTCTTATCCGTGGTATATCGTGTCTTTTCTCGCGATACTAAGCACATTTGTTTATGAATTTCCGCGCTAATATCCGAGGTATTCTGAGCTTTTTTCCAAAGTCTTACGCAATTTTATTTTGTGGCAGTTCGTTGTTTATCACCTTTTCCCCAACTTTTCATGCTTCTTTCCGTGATATGTTACGCTTTTTCCCGATGTACTTTATTTTTTTTATTTTTGCGCTTTCTTCGTCACTCGCCACGCGTTTTTTTTACTTTTTTTCGTGGTACTTACTTAGAGCTTTTTTTTATGTCTTCCCTAACTTTCTATGCTATAATCCAAGCTTATTTCCACAGTATTCTGCACTTCCAACGGCAATAATGTGCGAAATTTTGAACATTTTTCCGCTACATTTCCCTGCAACTTTTTTCGCATTATCGGTGTACTCTTAACGCTTTTCTCATTACTTCCTGCCTTTTTTTTCAGCAAAATCAGAATTCTACGTTTCTTTCCAAAGTATTCCGCGATTTGTATTGCGGAAACCTAATTCGCATATTATTCCTCTTTATTTAGTGACTTTTTGCGCTTTATTCCCAAATTTTTTTCGCGGTATTTTACACTTTTTTTCCCGATTATAAGCTCTTTTTTCCACTGTCTTACTCACTTTTAAACCGTTGTTGTTCGCGATATGTTGCAGTTTTTTGCACTTTTTCTCACTCTTTTTACCACATTATTTTAAGTTTTTGCTGTGATACTTAACGCTTTTTTATGACTCCCCATATTATATATCCGCGGTAGTCGAAACTATTTTTGTGAAATTGTTTAAATGCGGTAGGTATTTCGCGCGATTTTCACGCTGTCTTTTACGGCTTTCTACGGTTTTTGCCATGGTACTTTACACTTTTTTCATGACTTCCAATGTTATTTTCCACTGTATTCCCCCGTTTTCCACTATTCTTTCTGTCGTATTAAACGTTTTTTTCTGTACTACTATTTCGACTATCATCAAAAAAATCCAATTCCTTATTTTGTTGATTAAATAATTTTTTCGGTACACATAACATAAAGAATACAGAAATTTATTTAACATTTGACAACATCTTGACAACAGCACCACCTGTTGCAGTGGTGGGTTTTACGCCGTTTTAGTATTACCGGACAACCTGTATAGAAGATTCCCAAGAATTATCGATAGTAATACAACAAAAAACTTACTCCGTATCGCAAATGGCATTAAGTGTTACTCCTGCTGGAATATACAAGCAGATAACCCTAGCACCTATAAGATCGAAGTGCTTATGGCTGTAGCGTAGGTCAAGAATTCTAATCAAGTTTGAGAAGCAGGTAGGTCCTACAGATGCGTTACGACTACGAGTATAATCCTACCGAGCGATTAGGTCTTAATCAAAATAAATTACGAAGCAATAAATGTATGTATGCTCCCTTTGGAATTTTCTTTTGGCTTAACTGACGTCTTTTCATAAAAAAAAAATAAGAAAAAATAATTTAAACTTACCCATCCACGTATCGGCCCGTTTAATCTTCTGTTGATGTCCAATTTGCTTTGCCAGGCCAGCAAGGATCTGAGTTCCGTTTTGAACATCAAGCAACTGGTGCAAATTACTTTCAGCTGCAATATTCTCCATTCCCTGATGCTGTTGGCCACCATGTCCACTAACAGCAGCTGCAGCTGCTGCATAATGCAAAGGATACATTTCTGGTCCAGCCATTTCAGGGCCTTGCAAGGCATGCATTCCATAATCCATATTATAAGGCATTATGAAGGGTTGGGGCTCTGCATAATGAGGGTACATTAATCTGCGAATAACATTCTTAATCATGAAACACAGACAAAAACAACACACAAAAATTAATGCAAACCCACTTCTCGGATGCGTTATCCATAAGTTTCTTTATGATTACCATACCGGCAACAATAAAAGCCAACTTAGATATTGCCAGGGCCTTGAGTGTTAACATTCCTACCGCCTTCACTGCCAACATTGTCCATCCGAACGTCGTGGCAGCTAAATACATGGGAATGAGCATTTGAAATTGCTTCTTGTCCTTGTGACCGTGTCGGTTTCTTATCCGATTGCCAATTCCCTGTCCGCCTTGTCGCCTTGCTTCAACATGGATATAGAAGTCAGCGATTTAAGATATTCCCATTCTTCCTACTCACCTTCATTCAATGTCGGCTTTGAAATAGCAATTTCAATGAAATCTCCTTCGTCCAAGGATCGTTGAACACTAAACACTAACGGTCCAATTGGCACTTTAATCGAATTGCCGCTTAAAAAGTCTGCGAACCCCAGGGATCTGCCTGCATTCCCGGGGGTATTTGGAGGGTTCTTAAGTTTTTCCACATCAAAAAGTCCGAAACCAATCACTTCTCCTTGCTTGTAGGAGGTTATAACACTATTGGCAACAGAATAAAGACAACTCGCGTTGTTCGCACAGTTCCAGGACATTTTCTCCAAGAGAATTGAATTTTTTCCTTGATTGTCACTAATGTCACTACTTTCTGCATGACTTGAGGTAACACTTGAAAGCACCAGTATGCTAAATGTCAAGAAGAAATAAACGGCCTTAGCCATTTGCAAGGACATTTTGTTTTCCTTTTTCTTCTTCTTATTTTGCACTAAACACTTTTCCTAAAGGAACGGAATCACTTATTGTTTTTGGTCGCGGATTTCGAGTCAGTCAAGTCAGTCAGTGATGGCGAATGTATAATGAATGTGGCGGTCTTCGTCTTAGAAGGCAATATAATATCGACTAATTACTTGGTTATAAGCGTATCGCAGTTTTATTGTGTCTCCACATCTGGATGCACACTGCATATTGTAGCCCCACTTCTAGAGGCTTCTAATAACAATGATCTTGCATCAGGAGGGCTGGTGAAGACTTTTCATTTTCTACTGCACACGCAAGGCAAATTAATAACCAAACACCTCTCTGCATATGAGATGGACGGACGGATGTACGTTGCGATCTGTGTCTGGAAGCTTTAGAATCAAGCAGTCCATATCGCCAGCAGCAGCGTCCGTTGATATTCATTGGCGTTGCAATTCGATACTTTTTGCTTGCATGGGTGACGATAAACTATTATAGAGAGCTAGATTTGAAGGAGATTCACTTTAGGAATCATGAAAGCAAGACTTCGAGTCTTTTTTTTTTGTTGTTGTCTTGTTCGAGGTAGTAGAAATTGGTCGATGAAATTTGATATTTTAGTCGGCAAGATTTTTTTTGAATCTTTGGCTTTGGTATTAACTTCTCCCACATTTACGCATGTGTTGTGGGTGTGGGTGACTCACTGAAAGGAACCACTTTGACATCTTGGTTCCTTGTTTGATAAATTCGACCATATTGTATAGTAAAGTAAATCCAAGAGTAAGAAATATGAATTGAGGGTTGTTCCGAGCATCTTAAGGAAAATGAAAGGACTTGGAATGTTTGATGAAGAATCCACCCCCCCCCCCCCTTGAAGTTTTACCACCTACTTTCAAAAAGTTGATTTTTTATTGAGTTCTTAGTAGATTTGAAATAGTTCTAAAAAAAGTTATAGCCCGAAAATTGCACTAATATATAATCCTTGGTTGTAATAGAAAGAAAACTATATAGCTAGCAGACTTTACGGGGCCCCCTTTTTTCATGAAAAATAGTTCTGATTAGAAATGTCAGTTGTGGAGTTCTAAATGGGGTTGGGAAATAGTTCTAAGAAATTAGAATTTGGCAAAAAATTTAAACAAGGAAAAGTTTTTTTAATATAAAAACTGACTTTAAAATATGGCGCAAAGAGTTCTTAAAAAGACTGAAAAAAACTTTTTTGTTCCATCTAAATTTGAAAAAATATATAAGCAAAAATAGTAGGTGCGCTCATGATTTTGCTTTTCATAAAAAAAATCAAATATTTTGTTTGGGAGTTGTGGGGAGTTATGTTGAGAGTTCTGGGTAGCAATAGTTCCAAACAAAATTGTAAAAGACAAATTTTTTGTTCGACATTTCAAAAAGCATTTTTATTTATTTTATATAATTTTATCGAAATTTTATCGTTATGTTTTTTCCGAAAACTTTAACTTCAAACACGTGTTTTTGACAATTTATTCTGAAAAAAGTAGCCTAGCAAATCAAAAGAGTTGAAAATTTAAATAACTTCATAAATATAAGATTTTCAACTAAGATTTTTTTTAAGTAGTACTTCAAAATGGTGTAGGTAATATTTAGGATAACAATCAAACATGACATTACGATGATAGAGACTGAGAAAAAAGTGGGTCCGACAATTCTGTCTGTCTGTCTGTCTGTATGTATGTCTGTCTGTCTGTCTGTCTGTCTGTCTGTCTGTCTGTCTGTCTATCTGTCTGTTTGTCTGTCTGTCTGTCTGTCTGTCTGTCTGTCTGTCTGTCTGTATGTATGTATCAGAGACCACACCCCAAATAATGGTACATGTCATATACCGGTTTTAGAAAAACTCATTTTTCTCAAAAACGGTGCTTACGATTTTGATTAAAAAATCAGGGTCATTTCTTTAGGTAAGGTCTATCTTTAAATGAGAACCATTTTTTAAAAAAATTGTTATTAACGGTACCTGCCATAGAACCGTTTTTTTAAATTCAGATTTTCTCCTTCATGACTCAATCAATTTCAACCAGTTTTTTACATGGATGTCTTTAAGTTGCCGTTATAATATTTAGTAAAAAAATTTGGAAAATTATTTTTTTGAAAAATCATTTTTTCGAAAACTATCAACAATTTTTTTTCAAGATGTTGATTAATATCTTAAAAATGGCGTACCAATTTTTTTTTATAAAAGTCGCTGCGAAAGTTTATATGGAAAAAATAGTTTTTTTTAAAAAACGGCTCTAACGATTTTCAATTTTTTTTTCTAAAAATGTATCATTGTAGAAAAAATCAAATTGCGTACTTTGTTTTGAGGTTAAATTCATTTAAGAAGCTGTTTTAGTCATTTGAAAATCGAATTTTATGCTTTTTAATTGTTTTTTTGTTTAAACTGCATTTACAAATTTTTAATTAAAAAGGCTTAGCATATTTAGTAACTTTATCTTCAAGAGCAAGTACGTGCGATCCAGTCGTGCATTTTATTTTTTTGTACGAATGTAAAAAGACGAATGTAAAATTAACATGAAAAAATGTTGTTTTAAGATTATTCTGTTGTTTTACTTGAATTTATCATTTTTTTCATTCTAAAACGACATTTTTTTTAAACACTTCAAAGCTGCTTCCAAAAAATCTATCAAGTATTGGCTTTCTATAACAAACTTTTTTAAAGTAAAATTTTATGAACTTTTTTTTTAAATTGTATTTCAAAAAGACATTGATAGTATTTCGGAAGTTATAAGAAGAAAACTGACTTAAGATAGTTTTCCTTTTTTTAAATTTGTATAATGTAGGTATATTGATTTCCAAGATCTTAAATTGAAAAAGAAATATTTTCTACAATAATAGTAGGGGCAAAAAATACCATGTCATGGAACACAAAATGACAAATTCTAGAATAGTTTGGGGCAAGCGTTTTTCTCATATAACAGAGAAACCTGTACTTTTCTGATCTTTTAATTTCGGAACACATTCATCAATCACAGTTATACTGAGTCTTTTGATCTAGGTGAACATTTGGTTAATCATCGGAACGCAAATTAGAGTAAAAACTATGGAAATTAGAATTAACCAAGTCAAGCATATCAACAAGATCTTCTTTAAAGCGACACTAAGTGAAACAATGACTAAAACATTAAATAAATAAAATGCACGACTGAATCGCACGTACTTGCTCTTGTAGATTAAGTAACTATTTATGCTGAGCCTTTTAAATTAAAAATTTGCAAATGCAGTCTTAGAAAAAAAAAAATTAAAACAGCATAAAATTCGATTTTCAAATGACTTAAACAAACAGCCTCTTAAATGAATTTAACCTCAAAACAAAGTATGCAATTTGATTTCTTCTATAATGATACATTTTTAGAAAAAAAAAATATCGAAAATCGTTGGAGCCGTTTTTTAAAAAACTATTTTTTCCATATAAAATTTTGCAAGGACTTTTATAAAAAAAAAATTCGTACGCCATTTTTAAGATATTATCTATCAACATCTAAGAACAAAAATTAAAAAAAAAAACATTGAACAGTTTGTGAAAAAATGATTTTTCAAAAAAAAATCTCAATGAGTTTTCTAAAACCGGTATATGACAGGTACCGTTATTTGGGGTGCAAAAAAAAAAAATCAAAAAAGTTTCTGGGGATATTCTCCAAAAAACGCCACATACCAAGTTTGAAGAAAATTGACCCATCCGTTAAGGCTGTGGTTTCTGATACATACAGACAGACAGACAGACAGACAGACAGATAGACAGAATTGAGAGACCCACTTTTTTCTCATTCTCTATCATCGTAATGTCATGTTTGATTGTTATCTCATCTATCGCAAGTAAAAATGTCTGTAAAGAATGAAATCCAGAACCAAATAACCAATAAAAAATATCTTATGTCAATGTTATGTGGTGATTTATTTTTTGGTCTGCAAACTATTGACTACTTAGGGAATAAAATAAAATTAGATACAATTTCAAATTTTCAGAAATATTTTGTGTTGATTTGCCTTATCACACTTTTTTGAGATGTTTTAACTTATTGCAACTTAAGGATATATTTTGTTATTGTTTGCAAGTGCAAAGTATCTAAAGTCAACTTAATATGGTTTATGTTTTCACAATTATAAAAAAGCAGAAGACAGAATCTAATGTGAGCTAAAGACATTTTACCCCGTGTTACCCTGCCTTTTTTGTAGATAAGATGCAATTTTTTTCATCCATAAAAAGGAAAAGAATAAGACAGAATTGCGCTCCCTTTGAATGGTATAAAGAAACAACATTCAAACACGAATCATCTTAAAATACTTTACCTTTCAGTCGAGAATCAGTTTTCCACCATCACTGTCACAAAAGTATAATGTACTCTTACATCAGAACTCATTCTTTCGTTTTTGACGATTGGACAAATCATATCCCCTCGATGATTTTTTTTCCTGGCTACGGCCTTGATCGAAGAGACTAATTTAAGAAAAAGTCTTTAGGTTCTATGTGAAGACTTTTACGTGTTTCTGAATAAACAAATTTCTAATAATAATTGAAATTCTTCCATCCTTATCAGATACTCAATCAAAAACTCAGATGCCATGACACACAAATGCAATTATGAGTATATCATGCAATTAAACGCAATTTGTTTGTTTGACAAGTTAGTTTATTTTTTTTCTTCAGAAGCATTATCAAAAGCAATTAATCCCATTTATTTTTAAAATGATAAATTACATTTATTCTATTATATTAATCAAACTACTTTATAAAGGTAAATGAAAAAAAAAAAAACAAAATAAGAACTGAAAGTAGATTTTTTTTTTTAATTTATTTGTGGCTCTTTTCTTTTTGTTGTTGTTGTTTCGAATTAATTATACATATAATATATAAATCCACGCTCGAATTCGGCTTGAATTTGTTTTTAATAAGGCACCAGGCACGCGATCTAATGGCTGTGAAAAATGGTAGGAAAGTACGGAGAAAACAACTCGCAAGTGTTTGTTATGTCATACCTGCAATTAATATCGAATTTTCAGACTTTAAAGTTTTCTTTCTTTTTTCTTAATTTGTTTTTGTTTTGATGTTAAACGTTTTAAAAAGGAGCAGATGAAGACGTTCATAGATCACTCAAGCTGAACTCATTAATTTCACTGACACATATTGGCTTATTATTTTAAAGTGGAGATGTAAGTTTTTAATTTTGCATCGTCTGTCCAGAAAGGAGCGTATTATGTATCATGCAAAAGTCATGTTTTATTAAAAAAAAAAAAATGCTAATTTTAACAGAATGTTTTTGAAACGCACTCAAATGTTTAATAATGAAAAAATTGTTGCCGGTTCAATTCACTCGATCATGATTTTGCTTTTTCTTCTCTTTGCCCACCTTAATAATTTATCATTGATAAGATTTGGTGCGTTAGTTAGATGCTTTCTACGTTTAATACGTTCGTAGGATCCCGAAGCCAGTATTTTATTTTGGGGGGGGGGGGGGCCTTTTTCAATTTTTTTAGATTAATTCATTTAACAAAAAATACAAAACCATACCAATGTTTATACTTCTTATCGATTCTATAGAAGAATACCATGCAAAATTCTAGTCAATTGAAGATTTTTTTGACAGTTTTAAGGTTTTGAAAGTGACATTTTAGGAAAGTTAAAGAAAAGCAATTTTTTCAGGCTTTTAGTAATTTTGAACTAAAACCCTAGGTTAAAAAAAAAGGATTTTTAAGTTAAATAAATTGTTTACATATTGAGCCAGGAAATGTCTTCGTGAAGCGTGTAGTTTAAAAAATATTACTTTTCAAAAATTGCTAATTTCGTCGCAATCAAATATTTTTTTTTCAATTGTTTGGGCATGGGCCCTTTAATTTTTTTACTTCGAAGGTGCGCCAGCTCTATTTGCCATTTAAAACTAAAGATGTAAGACAGTTTACGAAATAATTCGGTACAAAAATTTATTTTAAAGCTAAAATGAATTTTTTTTTTCATATTTTTCTTGAAGAAAATTCAACACTACGTTTCTGGCTCTAAGAATACACTGGTCTACAAAAATTAAGTTTTTTTTTCCTTCATAATTTTTTTTTTAAATTATGTAAGATTGGAACTTTCTGAATCTAAATTTGGTTTCAGAAAAAAATCTATTCCGTAAATTTTTTTTTGATTGATTTTAATTCTTGATTTTTTGATTCTTCAATGTATAGTCACATTTTAAACCGTAATTTAAAAAAAGTCACCATAAATTTCAAAATTCCGTAGTTTTTGGGATGTACTGTACACTGCATTCTATTTCTATACTCTTCTGGCCAAGTAAATTATGGTGGGAAGAAGGCAGCAATCAGAGAAAATCCAATAAAAAAAGCATATTTTGTGCTTTTCAAAATTACTGATTTTTATGGATTTTCAAATTTTTTTGTTCAAGAATCCAAAAGTGATACAAAAAATTGGCCAATACATAAATTTGGTAATTTTTTCTTAATTTTTTCTACATTAACGGTCTTAGCGCAAAATGTTTATATTTTGGACTATGCACCAAAAACAATTTAAAAAAAAACAACTTTTTGTAAGTTTTTCAATGATTTCTCATGTTTTCCGTAATAAATTTTGTTGGGTAACTTCAGATTCATTCTTAACATCCCACCCAAAAAACATAAAGTTATCTATAAAAAGTTCAGAACTTTCCACCTCTAAAAACGCTTGAATTGGACTACAGAGAGTATTTTGGACAAATCATAAATTTTAAGTTGCAATATGTTTGCACCGAAAGCGAATTTTTGAATGATTTCATTCCTATCCCATTGATAGTAATTGTGATAAAGTATTTACCAGCAAGGAAATTCGACGTTAAATATACCAAAAAACGAGTTTTTAACATCTTCATATTGTTTTCACATTCGTGTTGAGCGGTACAAAATCCTTTAGAAAAGTATAGGTACTTTGGTTTGAGGAAATTTTCGTTGCAGACCAGTGTAATCTATAGTATACATTTCTATGTGTTACCGTTGTCTTTGAATTGTTATTTTTCGTGTGAAATAATTTTTTTTTTAATTCTCCCCCTGCCTGAATGTTTATGACAGTTTTATTCTTTTTTTTTGGCACAATAACACGTTCTAAATACTAGTTTGATTCATGTTATGGAAAACATTCTTAATTTCTTAATTTAATTTTAATTTCTACTACTTGCTGTTATATTTATACATTTTTCTTATCGCTAAATATTAAAATGCTGTATCATGCAAACTGGTGGCCTTTCAAAAATGAAACTGAGGTCAAATTAACAAAGTACGAAACCATACAATAATTTATCGTCCAAAAACTAGTCCTTCATTGCTAAAAATGTCAATTACTAAAAATGCGCCAAAATTGCTTTTTCTGCATTTTTAAAAATTTTGCGTTCGGCGCTAGCGCTAAAGAAAAAGTAGGTATACTCGAAAACACAATAAAATAGGTTTAAGCAGAAGATGTTTCTAGATTTTAAGTAACGTGTTTCATTTAATTTAGATCTCAGAGCTTTTAGGTGTGTTTTTTTTGTACACCCAGGCTAAGTTGGACGAAAAAAACTCCTCGGTGGCTTAACGAAAACACTTGGCAGCATTGCGAATGAAATGACATAAAAAATATGAAAAAAATGTTTCCAATATACAAAATGAAATAAACAAAAAATGAATAACAAAAATCTTTTTCTGATTTGTTAAATTGTTTGAATTTTGTGTTTAAATAAATTCAATAACATATTTATAAAGAAATTTCAGAGCATTAAATACACACACTTTAAAAATTAAATAAAATAATTTGTAAGAGTTGAGAAAAATAAACAATTAAATTTTTTTTTCTACAACAAACGCCATCTTTGTATTTTTATGTTCATACAATTAATCGATAATTTTGGTGTTTTCATACAATTTATCGATGATTTAACAGAAAATGAGTTTTAAACCCCTTCATAGAGTTTAGCCCCGAGAGCTTCAGCCCCTCAAGCCCCTTCCCCCCTGGCTACGTGCCTACGTGCCTGTCTTTATAATAGTAGGAAAAGGTATCCCTCTTGGCGTAATGGTCCGTTACACAGGAGGTCTGGGTTTGATTCCCAGCATATGCCTTGATATTTTTACTAAGGATACTGCCTGTTTGTCAGTTCCGGCAATTTTTGCTACCAATACACGCACACAAGAAATGGCTAAGAATGTCCGTCACTAGGCCTATGTATGATAAACAAAAAACTAGCCCTTCGTAGTTCAAAATATCATTTACTGGAAAAATCTTCAATGTAGGTAATTCAAACAATTTGTGTCTATTCAATAGAAACATTGTCGTTACAAAATTGTATTTATTTGAACAGAATATCATAGCACTTTAAAATTAACTGCATATTTTTAGGAATACTAAGAAACGAATCAACTTCTTCTAGTGGGTTTAAATTTTTGAAATTTTTTTTCACAGGAAATGGTTAAATCTGGAAATTCTCTTACAACTTCTGTTGCTCTGACTTTCATTTCAATCTCCTTACAAGGATTTCCAATGTTAAAGGAAACCATTTAAAACACAATTCCTATGTACTGTACATACCAAATTAATTTCATATAAATTATTCGTCCTAAGCCTTAAGTGTTTTTATGGATTAAGCCAAACAAACCCAGTGTTTATCTATACAGGATATAATATTAAAGTCTCATTATGTAAAATAATCAAATGGGTTCTTTAAATTTATTGCCCTTTTTTGTAATTTCCTTTCGAAACTCTTTCCGGTAAGCACTTAACACAAACGGTGCTTGTGGTTTGATAGGCAAAAAAAAATCTGCGGCTGGATAACATGCATTTGTTTTTAATGGTTTGGTTTATGCTTTTGTTTTAAGTGTGTGCCTATCGAAAAGTTTAAAGATCTTTATAGGTACTTTTTTATCTTCAATTTTGTTTAAACCAGACAATTTAGGTATAATTTAAAGGAACAAATTTAAAATAATTAATTTAATAAAGCAGTCGGATAATAAAATAACTACCTACATACTCCTACTATTAAAATAATTTTAATTATTGTAAGTATGGTGCCAAAAATCAGAGTATATCTATCAATAAGTAAGGACACACTCTCACAGACACGATAAAAAAAACAACGCATAGGTTGTCAAAGGAGCAAAAGAGATATTGATTCATACCGGGGACATGTGGCATGGGCAGGGCATCCCATATTCACTAAATTTGTAGGAATTAAACCTTCGTAGAGTCTTGAAATTTTACCAGTGATTGATTTAATGGTGCATTTAAATACAAAATCGAGATTTTGTAATATTGCATTCAGAGGGCGTGGTATTCTCCACTGTTTTGTGCTCCAAACTAAATATGCCATTTGATTTTATTAAGAAAGATACATTTTTCGAAAAAAAAAAATCTTAAAATCATTGTAGCCGTTTTTAGAAAACAATAATTTTTATGTAAGTAGAAAAATAGAAAAATTAGTAATTCAAAAGTATGGCCTTATTAACATACGTAGACATAGTCATATGTTATGAATGGTAGAAGTTGTCAAAGGAGCATAAAAAGTTCATTTTTTTCGATGTTTTTTCTGTAATAAATCATTTACAGTCTTTGTTTTTAATTTAATCAATAAACTTTGTATGGCATTGTTTAAGGGAACAGGTAAATCTTGAAATTGAGCTCAAAATGTTTTCAAGATTATCCAATTTTTCATAAAATTTTGGCATTTTAACGCATGCCTTAGAAACATTATTTTCACCTCACGACCTCTGTGGCAATGTTTAATAAACTAATTGTCCAAATTTTTATGCAGAATTATAGTCCAACATTTTATCTAATAGAACCTGTTCAATTTATTATAATCCTGCAACTAAAACTAAAGTTATCGATTTTAATATTCAATGAAATCAATTTTTTATGGGCTTTTATTTTTATTTTGCTCTATAAAATCTGTACATATGCATATTATTGCCTATCCCTGATATTTCGGCTGAATTTAAACACGTCATTCTTTAAAATCTGACCATAAACAAAAAAGTAACACATTTTATCAGCGAACCATCTCGAATGTGGAATCCATTTGTGAGCTAGCGGTAGGTACCGTGGAGAACTAGTGGCTGGTTCAGTTCGATGAGCAAAGCAGACAATTTTATTGAATTTTGATGAAACTTCTTTCAAGTTTGTGAAGCTTTTATAGTATGTACAGTTTTGTGTAATATATGATATTAAAGGTGATCGTGATGCTCAATAAAGTTCAGTCATAGTTTTATGAGGCTTATGGTGCCAACACCCATAGAATCCTTCGCGTCCGTTCCGTCAACGAATCCGTTGTCGATAAAGTTAAAAGTTCGGCTACTTTTTCCATAGCGTCCGTTCTTATGGGTCGCTTCTTATAAGAACGTGTGTATTTAATCGAGCTGTAAGTTGAAAACGTCGACGTAACGCATGCAACGGATTCTATGCGTTGCCCCCTTTATGTAAATAGTAATTAAGCATGGCGTAAACAAAACTGTTCTTACCGTTATGTCGGCTCACAGACTATAGAAACTTGTGGAAGTTTGTTCTAAAATGCATTTCCTCAATATCTATATGGCACATTTAAAAATGTAAAAATAAAATACCGTTGGAAACAGTCAAAAAACTTGAATTGAAAAATCTTGTTTTTACTGTTGTTCATTGAAAAAAATTTAAAAAAGTTCTAACTTCTTCGCACATGTATAGACAACACATAAATTTAAAATTCGTTCTGACAAAAAACTCGTTTTTCCCGTTAGTCTCTAATTTTAAAATCAATTAAACCACCCACATAAACTTTCAAAAACGTATGTTATTTTACTTCATCTATAGGGCAAGTATTGGTTTCGTGTCAAAAAAAATTTGAGGTTTTAATCAAAACCAACATTACGAGGATGGAGAGTCCGAAAAAGTGGTTTTCGTCATGCCGTCCGTCGGTCTGTGCGCCTGTGCGTCTGTGCGTACATCTGTACACTTCTCCACTGCCCAAACGCTTGGACGGATGTTCTTCAAATTTGGTACAGACGTAATTTCAAAAGTTAGTTTTTTTGTTTTTGAATATCTCATCTAGAACGAGTACCTCCCATACAACATTTTTAAGTTATTCCAATTTTATCGAAAACAGCTCTAACGATTTTGATTAAACTTTTTGATATGATTTCTTCAATAACGATAAATTTTAAAATTTTTTTCAAAAAAATCTATCAAGCCGTTTTTTTTTTAAATATTTTTTTATTAAAAAATTTTCAAACGATTTAAAAAAAAATGCCATTTTGAAGATGAATATTTATCAACGTTTAAAATAAAATTATCAAAAAACACTAATCATTGACCCAATATGAAAAAAAAATTATTTTTCAAAAAATAGAAATCCAAAAAGTGTAATTTTCAAACATAAAATAGCTTTGCACTACATGAGCAAGTTCGTGCGATCCAGTCGTGCATTTTATTTTGTATAAGGCCTATCTTTAAATGAAAACCATTTTTTTTTCAAAAACCGGTATTTACGGCAGCTTACATGAAAGTGTTTATGTTGCCGTTACAATGTTTAGTTAATAAAAATTTCAAAATTAGTTTCTTGGATTAAAAAAAAAAATAAAATTCAGAAATCATTTTTTCGAAAACTGCTCAGTATTTATTTTTTGAAAATTTTGTTTTTAGATGTTGCTGTACTCCAAAGTATCTAACTATTTTGATGACTTGAACCTCCCGCCCGGGATTAGATTTCTATTATTTTTAAAGCTGGATGAGGAAGAGCATTTCGGAGATAAACTGATCGTATGTACACTTTTTAACACTTTTCATTTCGTCGGAAACTGTCCTATGTTCAAAGGGTATACAGAAGAAGATTTCTTATTAGTGACGTACTTTCTTGATCTCAGTTTTCAATTTTCGAAATGCCAACAGCTTCTCAAATCTATATAATTTTGTTAAAGTTGCAAAACAAAATATCGCAACCTAATTTTAAATGATTTTTCATGAGAAATATAATTAAATCTACTCACTAAGCTTAAAGTTTTTTTTAAAGTTTACTTTTAACCTGACAGGAAACTTAAAGTTATTGTCTAAATTAATTTTATACTAGCAAACAATGTTTTTATAAAACCTTTTTTAGAAATAATATCTATCTAATAAATATTAATCAGCCAGTAAGTAGTATTTTTTATTTCTGGAAATTGAGTATCAAAACCAGTAAACAGTACATCCCTAACCTAAAATAACAAGGATTTCAAAGATTTAACATCTGTTTATTTTTTCATTTGACTTCCAAATAAATTAATGTTACGGATTTGCTTACAACAAAGTAAAGATTTATACAAAAGATTAATCGTGATCAATGGAAACTGAAACTCCTATTAATGGCTTTCTTTTTATTTCTTAGTTGATTTATTGAATACTCATTCATTATCTTAACACGCATTAGAAGAATTGTTCTGGTAAATTGAAGGGATGTAAAATGGATTTGAATGTTATTTCAAAAAAAAAATAAATTTATTCATGCTTGTACCAGATGGATACAATGGTGTTTTAGCTGTTATGTGTATTGTTTTCAGTAAAAATAAAATGCACGATTGGGTCGCACGTACTTGCTCTTGAAGATAATGTTACTATTTATGCTAAGCCCTTTTAATTAAAAATTTGTAAATGCAGTTTTAGAAAAAAACAATTAAAAAAGAATAAAATTCGGTTTTCAAATAACTAAAACAGCTTCTTAAATGAATTTAACCTCAAAACAAAGTATGCAATTTGATTTCTTCTATAATGATACATTTTTAGAAAAAAAAATTTTTAAAATCGTTAGAGCCGTTTTCTAAAAAACTATTTTTCTATATAAAATTTTGCAAGGACTTTTATAAAAAAAATTGGTACGCCGTTTTTAAGACATTATTTATCAACATCTAAAAACTAAATTTTGAAAAAAAAAATATTGAATAGTGTACGAAAAAATGATTTTTCAAAAAAAAAACAAAATTCAAACTTTTCTTAAAAATCCAAAAAAATAATTTTTGAAATTTATTTTACTAAATATAATTACGGCAACTGGAAAGCATCCATGTAAAAAAAATGGTTGAAATTGACTGAGTCATGAAGGAGAAAATCAGAATTAAAAAAACGGTTCTATGGCAGGTACCGTAAATAACGGTTTTTGAAAAAAAGGTTTTCAGTTAAGGATAGACCTTACCCAAAGAAATGACAATGATTTTTTTAATCAAAATCGTTGGCATAGTTTTTGAGAAAAATGAGTTTTTCTAAAACCGGTATATGACAGGTACCGTTATTTGGGGTTAAAAAAAAAAAAAATTCAAAAAAATGTCTGGGGATATTCTCTAAAAAACGCCACATACCAAGTTTGAAGTAAATCGACCCATCCGTTTAGGCTGTGGTCTCTGATACATACAGACAGACAGACAGACAGAATTGTCGGACCCACTTTTTTCTCATAGACCTCAATCGTGAAGATCTGATATATATAAATTATCAATCCTTCCTTTTTCCTGTGTTCAAAACATCATGTAATTGTATGCAAAAAGTCATATATTTGAACAAAACCAAAAACTGCCACAAACTTTCTTACTAGCTTCGAAGCAAATAATATTTTTTTTGTTATTTTTTCCGTGCGAGTTTATTCTGTTTAATCAAATTATGTATAATAATTACAAAAATTAGTAAACCCATGTATGTGTTATACCGTTCCACTCACTCATATTGGTCATCCAATAGATATCTGCATTTTTGAATCTATTACCAATTTAGATCAACAAGCCATTTATGTATAACTTTCTTCTTTGGCAGCTGATGCTAAACGGTTTTAAATATTATTATCTTAAGACCGCGTGCTCTACAACATTGCCATCGAAGCTTCGATTCGAGGCCATCCACTTAGATGAAATGTTGGCATCATTCTTATTTTCTTTTATTTTTGTTCAATGAGAGTGAAAGTTGTTGTCTATTATTTTTTATTGAAAAGATTTTATAATTCATTTAAAAGTTTAAACCTAGCTTGCCCACATTTCTGAAGTTAATGTTTCAGTTTTTATTAGTTCGTGAAAAATTATTAGTATAGTGCTTCTAGGAAATCAAAACTCTCTGTTTACCTTTTTGCTACTTTAACTTTAATTTAATGGCAACGATTTTTTTTAACGTATTTTCTTTATTTTATTTTATTTTCGTGATTCTTTTTGAAATCGAAACCAGCATAATCTCAATTATGATGTAAATTAGTTTAAGGTTATGTTATGTTGCCTAAGATATATTTTTTTTTTTTTTTTTTACTGAACAAAATTAACTTTCGTTTTTCATTTCGTGAAGACTTTTATCTTGGGGAATAGATTCAAACCAAAGAAAAAGACAGTATTTCTCTAAAACTTGCCATGAAAACAACAACAACGAACACTATATCGATGCCAATTTGAGTTCGTAAAAATTTGAATAAAAAATTTTTATGTTGTAAAAATTTAGAAGAAGACCGAAATTATGTAGATAATAAAACGTTGCCATGGTGTAAGCAACAAAACACACAAATTTTAATAATATTTGAATGAAAGAAAATATGCAAGAATTCCAAATAGAAAGATGAAAGTTTTAGCCGAATGGGAAGAAATTTCACTTTAAAGTTTCATTTCACTCATGAATAAAAATACAAGGCAGTGCCCAGTGAATATGGACAAATCAAATTTGTCTTTGAGCATTAGAGTATCGCAAGTTCTTATGGCAAATTATGGATTGGGTGGAATTAAAAGAATAAACACTTGTCTTATTTTTATATTGGTCTGGCCAATGAAACATTAATGACAAATTAGTCGATTTACCATTATTTTTAAACGGTTTTTGATGCACTAATAGAACTAATATTTTTGTTTTCATTTGGAGCTAGTGGATATCCTTCGAATTAAACACAAATTATTTGCTGCAAAGTTAATACAATCCCGGCAAAAGTTTTTCATTCGTAGCAACTGTATAACATTTGACCCAAATTGAAATTCTATCACAGCAAACATAATGCAAAATAACCTATTCGAACCCACATGTTAAACCCTTTTCGTTTATTAAAAAGTTCTATTATTTGCAGCAAACGAATAAATAGTTTGCGAAGAACCTCTTCATAAAGTTGTTTGATGCAAAAAACTTAACTTTTGGTATAAATATACAATTTATTTACAGCAAATGAATGCAGGAAACAAATTTTCTTAATAATTTACACTGTGGTGGTCATATGCATTCAATGCTACACGAAAGCTTTCTATAGTTCGTGGCCTTCGAAATCGAGAGGTCGCTGGTTCAATCGCCGGTGTCGCGCTGAATTGTTTTTATTAAGTCGTTTGCTGCAAACAAAGTTGATGTTGAAAAATTACTGTCCAACAAACGAAAGGCGTTTGAAGCAAACGATTTATTCTCTCATTTTGTTTAATTGTATTCTTCGCCAATCAAAGATTATACAATCCTCGGCGGAATGACAAGATACTAAACTTTTTCTATGATTCGCAAAAATGTTTTTAACGCAAACGAATTTAAAATTTGCTGCTAACGAAACTGAAAAACTCGTTGCGACTTCTGACAAGTGCCGTGCACTAGTCAGAAGAAATAAAAAGATAGGGAATGTTTCGGATTGAAATAACGTCTTTTAGATGCAGCAATTTTCTTTTATTTCATCTTGTTGTGTTGCTTTCCTGGGATATTCCGCTAAGTTCTTCTTGATAGTGAGTTTTTAACCGACTTCCAAAAACGAGGAGGTTATTAATTTGACTACACATATCGTTCCCCTCATCCCAGAAGTATGGATGTGCAATTTTTCGACAGCAAAGAAACCGCATTATTTTATAATTTCAATAACATGAATGTTAAGTTTATTTTCATTAAGTTTATACCTAACAGGTGTAAGGAACACACCATTCGTGGATCTAGCATACACTTAGTGCTAGAAAAGGTCCAATTTTTTTTGTTTTTCTTCTGTGTCAAAAAGCTGAAAAATATAAACTATGTCAGCTTAATAAGCAAAATAAGGACATAATTTACCATGCAATCTAGTCTTACGACAAACCTTGTTACATGATTTCCCAACATATTCATTTTTGAACATTTATGTTTCTGGAATAAGGGGGAGTATATATATTTTTTATATTATTTTTCTTTTTTGTTAGCTCAAAACTTTTGACTGGGTTTTTATTTATTTTGATGATTCTTTTTGTATTTGAAAGCTGGTAGTAGCTGGTTCCATTGGGTCCCGTTTTAATTTAGTCTGTTTTTGACAGTGGCATTAGAAAATATCAAAAATCTTAAATTTTAAGTCGGTTATTCTTCTATTGAAGGGTATTATTCATCTGCTCCAGTTAAAAAATTATCAAAATTCAAAATGTGATAGAAACGGCCCTTTCGAAAGTTGATAGTGAACATTTTTTTTGAGCCAGTAGATGAAGGTACCTATATATTTACCCAACGCATAAAAATTCCATAATGTTTTGTTTCTAATTGATAATCAATTCAACAATTTTTTTAACCACATCTTCTTTACCTAATGAAACAAACTTAACATCTGCAAAATATTATTTCATGAAATTTATCATCAAAAAGAATTTGAAATTCCAAAATATAACAAAATATTTAGCAAAACCAAATATTCTATTTCAGTTCATATGCATTACATGCATGCTATAAATTATAACCACAATCCAAAATAAATATTATCTGCTAATTCCAAAGCTCAAATTCTGCAAATAAAGCTACCTCAAATTTATAAACCAAAGATAAAAATACACTCTGCTTCAGTTGAAAAGGTATAAAATTCTTCAAATTGTAAATTAAAATTTTAATTTTCAAAAACACAAAATATAATGATTTTTATAGTTTAATTTTGTAAAAAAAAAAATATCCAACAAATAACTCCTCTTTTTAAATACAAATTATGTAATCGGATCACTTTTAAGCCTCGTTTTGTAGAAGATCTTCCTTCCTTCTTTATTTCCTCTTACATTTTTGTTGATAACTGAAACTCTATGCAAAATTTTCAACAAGAAAATTCAAATTCCTTGATTTTTTTAAAATTTTAATATTTTTAAGAATTATTTTCAAAACCCCCTGGAGAACACCAGAATGTTTTATCAAGAACTGCAATTTCTAATCAGAACACTATTTCACTAAATGAAAAAAAGGGGAACGCGTGAAGTTGACCCTTATATTGTCTATAAGCTTGTGAAAAAATTAGATTTTTAAACATTTTTTTCAATGAATAATAGTAAAAACAAGATTTTTCAGTTTTTGACCGTTTCCAATGGTATTTTATTTTTATCTTTTTTATTTTTACATTTTTTAACTTGAAATTTACACAGCCCTTATGTATTGGGCAAATGCATTTTTGTATAAACTTTGACAATTTTCTGTAGTATGTGAACCGACATAACGGTAAAAATAGTTTTGTTTACTATTTAACATAAGCCTCATAAAACTATGATTCAACTTTATTAAGGATCAGGATCAAATTTCATTAAATTTGATAAATCACACATAACTGTACATGCTAAAAAAACTTCACAAACTTGAAAAGAGTTTTACCAAAATTCAACAAAATTGTTTGTTTTGGTCGTCGGACACAACCAGTCACCAGTGGAGAACGGTACCGTTGCCTCACAAATGGAACCGAGATGGTTCGCTTATAAAATTTGTAATCTTGTTGTTTCTTATTGGATTTTTAAGATTGAGATGTTTAAATTTAGCGGAAATATCAGGCTTCAATAAAGTGTAATTTTTTGTACACATATAAAAATAATGAGTAAAAGGTGATTAAGAGCAAAATCAATTTTTGTTTTCTTATTCTTTTTGCAATATGGTATAAGATTTGTTTAAGTTTTATAAAATGATGTACTACAATATTGTTGGTTCAAGTTTTTTTGATAGGAAATAAATATTTTTAAGCATAAAAATGCATATTTACAGATTTTTGAGAGAATAAATATTTCTCTCAAAAATCTGTAAATAAAAAAAAATATAAAAAAATCATAAAAAAATGATTTCATTGGATATTAAAATCTGTAACTTAAGTTTTAGTTGCAGAATTCTAAGAAATTGGACAGATTTTATTAGATAAAATGTTATTCTATAATTCTGCATAAAAATAATAAACAGTTGTTTTATTAAAAATTGGCACAGAGGTCGTTAAGTAAAAATATGTTTGTAATGAATTCGTTAAAATTACAAAATTTAATGAAAAATTTGATAATTTTGAATACAATTTTAGCTCAATTTCAAGATGTGACTTTTTTCTTAAACACTGCTATACAAAGTTTATTGATTAAATTAAAAATAAAGACTGTAAATGATATATTACAGAAAAAACATCGAGCAAAATGCACTTCTTATGCTCCTTTGACCAATTGTACCATTCATAACATCTGACTATGTCTGCTTCAATAATTTAAATTTTCTTATAAAATGTCAACAATTATTTTGATATGCAATTTGTTTGAACAAGATACTAACAAACTTAGCAATATCATGAAATAATATCAAAAATAGTATAAATTCCATCTCTCATAATTCGGTTAAAAAAATCAAAATATACTTCTTACGTCAACAAAATAGCTTTTAACTTTAGTAAAACTTAACCGATTTTTTAAGTTGAGGTATCAATAGAAAGATTAAAATCTCAGTAAAAACAAAATCAAATAATTTTTTTTCTTAAGTTGTGTAGGTCCACAAGGAAAAAACTATATTTTAACACTATCTACCGTAATTTTGCCATTTTTTTTATTTTTTTATTTTTATATAATCTAATAACAGACCGCTGATCAGGTCATTTTGAAGTATCAAACATTAATGTATCAAAAACCATTCGTAAATAGCCGAACGCAAAAATAAACCAAAATGCAAAATCAATTAAATACATACATGAAATATTTGAATTAGTTTCATAAGAAAACACATTATGTTTCTTTGGAAAAATTTACCATCTAGAACTTCTTGCAACTAAATACTCTTACACATCCAAAAAAACTAAGTATAACTTCTGGCGCACATACATGAGGACACACACACACCTTTTTTTTCTAAAAATGTATCTTTTTTAATGAAATAAAATATTATACTTATCTTGGAGATAAAACAATTTAAGCAGTTTTGTATGTCATTTAAGTATACATTACATTACGTATAAAATTATTTATTTCTTAAAACTTTATATTAGGTGCTTTAAAGTCCACAGCAACTTTGACCCTAAGAGCAAGTACGTGCGACCCAGTGGGGCATTTTATTTTTTTCTATTCCTGCCCACAATTACACAAAACTAATTTTAGCTTGAGATATCAAAGTTGAAATGGAGGATGCTTGCGAAGACTTATTTAAGACTTCTTTTAAAAAATTTTCCACCCATTTTTCTCGTCGAAATCATTCTAAATATATTTTGTTCAAGCTTGAACCACACTCTTGAAAGTTCTTAGGTATTATATACAACGTGTTTTCGTGCCATTTGACTGGAATAGGTAACAAACGGTCTTGTCATGTGAGGTCTCTTGTTCTTATAAGTACTTCCCATGCAATTTAGGAAAAACTATTGAAAAATTATGTACCTATTAAGTTGACGTGTAGTGTATATGCCTAATACTTATTCTAAACAGTTTTTATGTGCTAGGTATTGCGGTAGTTGTCTATAAAAATATATTACCTTTATCTAAAAAAAAAACCACAGAACATAACATAATATACATTTATTATTTCAAATGCCTGCGTTAACTGTAATTACCTACTTACCCTTAAATAACGCACTTAGGAGCAGGGAAAGTGTTAACACGAACATTTACGCCTACAATTGTTCCCATCTAATTACTTCTCAAGCTATAACTAATTTAACCAGGCAGAAAAAAAAGATACCACAAGAAAAACTAATAACCAAACATAAAACCCACCATTGAAACCCTCATTTAAGAATTAATACTCGACAATCAACGAAACTGACACCAGAAATTGGGTAAAGCCCACAAACACACACAAACACTCAAAAACAATGATTACTTATTATTATTTATTTTTGAAATAATATGATAATTTATTCAGATAATTTACCACAAATGGACCTACTTTCCTGATGAAAACGAAATCCATCGTTATTCGTTAGTCCCCAACATCATTTTGAGTTAGTACCTATATACGGTTGCCATTTTTTCGGGCTTTTATTGCCACAGTGAACTTTATTTGAGAGCTTAAGTCCGAATCCAACCGAACCAAATTCACTAAGGGGGGATTTAGCGGACTATGGCACATAATCCTCCCATTTGGGTGAGGAAAAGTGAATTTATGATTCATGGCTTTAACGGTCTTGATCTTGCACTTGAATAAAGCAACGTGAATTCAAAACCACACTACACGAGCACCAGCACATAGGTATTAAAGCAGTACTGGTGGAAGTGTAGAGACGACATAAATGTGGAATAGTAGCAGAGAGAAATTTCATTTTCAACGAGCAGTGGCAACGGATAGGTCGGTGTGTGTGTGTCGTGAAGAATTATGAAGCTAATATTTTATGGTCTGATTGTTGCTTGAACCAAGCCAACTGGGGAATTCTCCTTTACAGATGCCTACTCCATTTGTATACAAAGCTAATGGGGAGGAAATTCATCATCCCTGCTTTGGAATTAATGATTGTGAAATTCTATCTATTTTCTTTTGTTTTCTTTTTTGAAAAGTGTAATTTATCCCTATAATGCTGTTGGCAGTCGAGTTTATAAACTTTCTTGAAAACACATCAAAATCGATAAATTCAGTCGATTGGAATTATTTTACATCAGTTCCAAGCCAGTTCCCGACCTACGTTTCATTTCAAATATCCACATCATGGGAATAATAAACATGGCTGTATCGATTCGCTTGAATTTTTTGAATGAATAGAAATAGGTGGTAAAGTGATATGCGGAGAGCTATAAAAACGCACCAATTCTATTGGCACAATCAGTACTGTGGTAAATTTATTTGTTTACCCTTGAAGTTTGAGTTTGGATAAGTTCAATTCAAAGAATTTTCATTGAACAGCGTGTGATTGATTGGAATACAGATATGCAAATAAAAAAGAATTTTTTTATTAAAAATTAAATAATTTATCACTCAATTTTGAGTGAATGAATATAGCGGTTTAAGTCTTTAAAGGCTTATCTTTTACATAATATGGTATTTCATATGTTCCACACGGTCAACTAATTTTTTTTTTTTTTTGGAAATCAGATCATTATGGCCCAACAACATTTATATTTTTGCTTATGTTAATTATACATATGCAAGGGAGTAAATACTCCCAATCACATAGCAGTTGAGTCATTTATTGCAGAAAATATGTCAAAGTTCTTAATTATTACTTCCAGAACCAGTAGATAGAAATTTGAAACCTTTTGGAATATCTACCGATTTTTATAAGGTCAAAAATATATTTTGTTACTTATCGATCAGCAGTTGAGACACTCCCACCTAGGGGCGGGAAATAGCTCCTTTTAACAGCTTGTGTGTTTCTAAGCTTTTATAAAATTTAAATAAAAGAGACCTTAGTGCTTGTTCATTAAGAACTCATTAAAAAATATTAAAAATTCAAAATGGCTGCCTCAAAATTATCCACCAATTTTGAGGCAGCCATTTTGAATTTTTAATATAAATGGTTTTCCAATAAGAGGTGTTATTTTGAATAGCCCGCTATTTCGGTAGCTGTCACTTTTGAAGCTATCATTTTTTGACATTTGACAAGTAGAAACTACGCTATAATGGAACGATACACGCTTCAACAACGCATTGAAATTATTAAAATTCACTATAAAAATGGTGAAACTTTGGCAGAGACGGTTCGTAAAACTAAAACATTTTTGGGTCGTCGTGAAGCACCTTGTCGGACCGCAATACAGAAATTGGTGGACAAATTCGAGCTGTTGGGACAAGTTAGTGATGTGAAGAATAAAACCCATGCGCGTCGCTCAAGAACAACTGAGAATATTGCTGTTGTAGCTCAAAGTGTTGAAGAAAACCCAGGTTTGTCCATTCCTCGTCGTTCTTTGGAATTAGGCATTCCACAAACGTCATTACACCGTATTTTGCATAAAGACTTGGGTCTTAAGGCTTATAAAGTTCAGTTAACACAAGAACTCAAGCCGGCTGATCATCAACAACGTCGTGTCTTTGCTGATTGGGTCCTTGAAATGCATGAAATTGAACCGGAATTTCATCGAAAAATCATCTTGACTGATGAGGCCCATTTCCACCTCGGAGGCTACGTCAACAAGCAAAACTGTCGCATCTGGGGCTCGGAAAACCCAAGAGTTATTGTTGAAAAGCCTCTCCATCCTCAACACGTGACTGTTTGGTGCGGTTCATGGTCCCGCGGGGTCATTGGACCTTACTTTTTCGAAAATGAGGCTGGAGCAACAGTTACGGTCAATGGATTGCGCTATCGAGAGATGATTAATGATTTTTTATGGCCTGAATTGGATGGTATTGATCTGGACAACGTTTACTTTCAACAAGACGGCGCTACGTGCCACACAAGCAATGAAACCATCGATCTTTTACGGGAAAAGTTTCCGGACCGTGTTATCCCTGGAAGAGGTGATCACAATTGGCCACCGAGATCTTGTGATTTAACACCTTGCGACTTCTTCCTTTGGGGCCACGTGAAAGATAAGGTCTACGCCAACAGCCCAGCGTCAATTCAAGACCTCAAAGATGAAATTCGTGAGGCTATCGAGGACATATGGCAGCCACTTTGCGATTTGGTTATGGAAAATTTCATGAAAAGGATATTGTCCTGTAAGCGTGGTTTTGGCGGCCATTTGGCTGATGTTGTGTTCCATTAATAACGGCATACCTTCCTCTTTATAATGAAATAAACATCCGATCATTTATCTCCAAAAATTTTTCTTTGAATATCAAAATAACACCTCTTATTGGAAAACCCTTTACTATTCATCTATGGTTCACCCGTTTTATTCTTTTACATGCAATTTTTTTAAGAACATGCTCCATTCATAGAACAAAAGGTTATTTTAACGCCTCCAAGGGGGCGTGGTATAATCATTGTTGTAGTTTAAACTGTACTTACTTAGTCATGAACACATTACTAATGGTTTCAGGTTAATTTTTTTCACTTATCAATAATTCGCACTTTGGTGAACAAAAAATCACTCAGATACAATTTTTATTGACTTTTAACACCCTGTATCTCAAAAAATAACTAAATTTGTAACATGAAATTTTGCAATTTTGTTTTAATAGTATTTTATTATGAGTCCTTAAGACAGTTCTGATTTATTCATGTAAATATGTACTACCGATTCGGTCGCCTGAGGTACCACCGCAATTAAACAATGAGTCATTTTAACATAATAGAACCAATAGGAGCATCTTTTAAGGCCTATGCCATGTGGGAAAAAAGAGATAGGACCGTGCCATCAGCGTTATCAAGAAAAGGCGACCATCGAGTTACTTGGCCAACAACATTTTAATTCTTCCAAAAAGAACAAAAACAAGGTGTCATTAAGAAATACAAAAAAATGTCCTTTAATTTTAATCTTAATCATTATCCTTTATCATATTAATAAATTAATACTTAAGTTTATTTACTTGATAAAATAGTCTACTACTGATGCTAAAGTCACAATTTAAAATTTTTATTTCGATATGCCAATGGCAAAGTTGTAAGATTATATGGCTCAATATATCTCCTCCGTCTGCGATGATGACCATCTGAAATATATTGAACATGATGACTTGTTTCTTCAGCACTTTGTTGAAGTGTCTTTAAGCCGATCATAACACTTATCAAAAGTGCCATTGAAGCAATGCCAAGCGCTTTCATTGCTATTGCGCCAAGACTTCCGATTTTTAGGAATGCCATTATTTTTGCAAACATCAATGATATAGCCACCAACTGCATCTTTCCATCTTTCTTTCGAGCTTCTGCAAGGAAAAAAAGGAAAATGTGTTTTTTTGTAGGTATCTTAGAAAAAAAAAACAATTTCTCTATAGTGATGAGGGTTGAAAATAATAGTTAAGAAAACGCAACGTAAAATTTAATTTTGTCATATTTAGTGGTAAATTGAGTTACAATACCTAAACACATTTAATTTAACTTTACCCTAGTTAATTCAAATCCTGGCTTGGTTTTCTATTCTGTTCTTGTTTCAATTGTATTTGTTTTTTTACTTGCTCTATAGGGCAAGTATTGGTTTCGTGTCAAATCAAAATTTGAGGTTTTAATCAAAACCAACATTACGATGATGGAGAAGTAAAAAAAAAGTGGTTTTCGTCATGCCGTCCGTCAATCTGTGCGTCTGTGAGTCCATCTGTATACATTTTCACTGCCCAAACGCGTGGACGGATTTTCTTCAAATTTGGTTCAGATCATTTTAACGTAATTGTAATTGTGAAAGTAAATTTTTTTTTTTATTTTTGAATACCTCATCTAGAATCAGTACCTCCCATACAACATTTTTGAGTTATTTGAGCTTACTCGTAAAGGGCTCTAACGATTTAGATAAATTTTTAAAATTTATTTTTGAAAAATTTTTGGTGCCATTTTTTTTTAAACAATTTTTTTATAAAAAAAATTTCAAACGATTTTTCAAAAAAAAGTTTGATATGCCATTTTTAATATATTATTGATCAACATCTAAAAACTAAATTTTGAAAAAAATTCATGGACCCATAATCGAAAAATAAATATTCAAAAAAACCAAAAGTTAAAATTTGCAATACAAGTTAATACATAACAGATTGGGACTACATTATCAAGTTCGTGCGATCCAGTTGTGCATTTTATTTTAAATATGTATTCCGAAAAATAGTTGAATCATAGTTTTTTTTTTTTTATCTTACGATATTTTTTCTCTGGGTGTAATAAAGGTATATTTTTATTTTTTTTTCTTTAAGAAAAAATGATTTTTTTTTTTTTGGTTTAAGTTAGAACTTAATCAATACCACGCGACCTCTTCATTAGTGTAATTTTGACAAAAACTGGACATGTAATACCGTTTTTCTTCTGAACCCTTCGTATTATGTATATTTGGAAAATTTCTGACTTTGGATAGTGAATTTTTTGCGTATTTTAAACATTTAATATTGCAAATTCTGATAGTATTTCTTCTATGTTATGTTTAAGCAAAATAAGAAAAAGATGTCTTCATAGTTACTGTTGAGTTTTAAGAGTAACTGCCAATTAAATTGCACCACAACTTCTATGCTTCATACATCACAATGGGTGCTCTCAATAATATAAAATAATTTTTTATTACTATGTTTTAAGAAACCTTCTTAACACTCCATAATTTCAATAAAATAATACATGTTTATTTTTTATAATTATTGTTAAAGTTTGATGCTCAGCTCTTTCGTTTTCCATCAGCCTCACGCAGACATTTCTTTGAAAAGAACAGTTTATGATGAAAAAGCCTTACTGTTTAGATGAAAACGATTAATAAATATTGATTTGAGGACACCTGTTATTATTTTTCTTTACGGTCGTTAAACACAGAGAAAAATTCAATATAAAAATGATGTTTTGCGTAAGTATGTCCCTCGTTTTTACTTCAGAAGCAAGTAAACACGGTTTATGATTGTCTGCAGGAACTTCAATTCTTAATAATGACACAAGACTTAATTAATATTTGTTTTCCATAAAAGTGTAATCCATCTGCTTTAAATTTTTTTCAACCTACATTCTAAAATAATTGCGAATTTAAAGGTTCAAGTTAAAAAAATATACTACTATTTTAAGTAGAGAGATAGCACGATGGGTAAAACATTGAATCAACTAAAATGCACGACTAGGTCACACGAATCAAAGTTGCTGTGGATACTAAAGCTTCATATCTAAAGTTTTTAAAAGTAAATACTTTTTTAAGAAATTAATAAAATAAACATATAATATATTACTAAAATGACAAAAACATCTTCTTAAATTGTTTTGACCTCCAAACTAAGTATGCAATTTGATTTCGTTAAAAATAATTTTTAGAAAAAGAAATTGATTATCGTTGAAGCCGTTTTGAAAAAAAAATAATTTTTTATACCTGCATAAAAATTCTCAAGCCAATTTCAAGAAAATATTAATCTAAAATCAAAATTTCAAAAAAAAAATCATTCACGCGTTTTCGTCAAATTTATTTTTGAAAAACAATTTGAAACATTTTTTAAAAATCAAAAAAAAATCTTTTTGAAAATTTTAATATGAAATAATTTTAAAATTAAGAACCTTTTGTGTGAAAATGGCCATCGAAATCCGTGGAGTCGCTTACGAGAAAATCAGAGAAGAGAAAAAACGACTGTATAGGAAGTACCGGTTTTAAACGATGAAAAAATACTTTTTTTTTATTTCAAAAGTACGACCTTGCCTGTTGAAGTACTTATAAAAATTTTAATTATAATCGTTAGAGCCGTTTTTGTGAAAATTAAGTTTTTCCATATTGGTTGTAAGGCAAGTAGTCCTAAAAAAAAATTAAATATCCCCTCTAGAGAATCACCTAAGACTCATAACTAATAAGTTTGAAAGAAATCACTTCAGTAGCTTAGCCTGTAAATCAAGATATTTACAGACAGACTGACAGACAGAATTGTGAGGCCCACATTTTTCGCTTTCTCTGTCATCGTTATGTCATGTCTGATTGCTATCTCTAGTTCTTGCCTATAGTACTTACCTATATCGCAAGTAAAAATACAAAAAAATAAATCATAAGATAGTTTTAAGGCCGAAGTTTTAAGATTAGTTACAAAATATTGATAAGTAGAATGCTAATTTTCTGAATTTTTGTCTGCTTTAAGATAGTTTTAAGATTGAATTGAATAAAAATGAATTAAAATGCCAAAAATGTAAATTACACTGGAGCGGTAACTCAAGCGACACAAGTTCGTATCCTGTGATGAATAATTTGTATTCATCGATTTTTTGTTTAAGGGAAAGCACTTAAAATTCACTTCTTTAATCTTTGATTTCAAAATTCTAATCTTCGAAACTAAACCATTGCAAGAAATCTTGTAATCAAAGTTGTTCTGTTTGGTTTGACGTTATATTTTCTCTGGGTAAATTAAAGGTATACCAATTTTTCTAAAGTTAAAGTTAAAATTCGATTAATAATATAATAATTAATATTTTAAGTATTGTATCAGTAAACGGCCCTTAGTAATTCAAAAAAGTTTGTTAAGATTTCACTGATGGTGTGAATTTCATTATCAATTCTAAATTTGCTTGTTTTAAATTGTATAAACATCCATACCAATAACTGGTTGATTATGTTCATGTTCACTGTCAGTCACACCAAAAAATCCAGTTGTATCCAATAAGTGATGAAGCTTGATGTTGATTTCGTGGCATTTTAAATAATTTGCAATCCTCCCAATTATTGAACCACCTTCGTCGTAATTATAATTTGTTCTATTATAAGATTCTGTACTCGAAATATTATTAGCAAGGACAATTTCAAAACCAGGATAAATCACAATAGGAACTTTAACTGCATACAGTTTATCAATAAGCCCGTGCATTAAACGAGAACTTTGACATATAAAGCTTATTTTTTCATTGCACTCACTATGTCCTGTGACGCGAGATAAAATTATAAATAAAACCGGAAAAATGAGTAGCAAAAAGTTCTTCATAATGTTGTTTATTTGATTGCTTTCTTTTGAATTTATGTAAAACATAAACCCTTCAATCCTCAAATCTAAAAGTACAACTGAAACGAATGATGAGTGCAATTGTAGATTTTATAGTAGTTGATGTCAATTTGTATGAAATTGGTTCGCCAATCAAGAAGAACACCAACTTTCCTTGGTTCTTCATGGTCATGGTTGTGACGTTGTGAGTTCTGAAGTAAAATCTGTGTACAGTTAGTCGAAACTTTTATCATGTTTTTTCATAATAATAAATAATAAAAGAAAGCCAGAAATTTATCCGTGTAAACGTAGCCATGACAGTTTTTGAAAAGTAATTTTTTTTTTGGCTCAGTAATTGCCGTAAGACTACTACAACTGCCAAATATAAACGGCACAGATGCCACTTTTATTTTTTTTTATCCGCCATTTTGTAGTAGCCATTTTGAATTTTTAATATTTTTTTAATAAATTCTGAATGAACGAACACTAGTGTCTCTTCTGTGTAAATTTCATCGAATTTGCTTAAAAATCTAACAAGTTGTTTAAAAAAGCTATTTCCCGCCCCCTAGGTGGGCGTGCCCCAACAAAATATATTAATGAGCTTAAAAAGATATTCCATCTACTGATAGTAAAAATTCAGAACTTTAGGGTTCCTATTGTAGTGGAGACAAATTGGAGTCTTGCATAGCAATTGAGTCACAGTACTTTGAGTCTTGAATATGTAATATCTCTACCAACTTAAATGATGGACAGATTGTGTGTGGAGCAAAGACAACTAAATTACCTCCACAATTTTGCTTCCTACTGTCTTGTTATTCTATTTTTGTATTAACAATAACAAGGCTGTCATTATACAATACTACACGAATATGAATTCGTGATAGACTACATTTGTCACATTAAAGATGACTACTGTTACTATAACTACTGAGTTCTAGGCCACAATTATCATTGATTGAGTCTCTAATCATCAATTGATGATTCTTTTTCTTACGTTTAATCAAATAAAAGACAATGTTAACCTACTCCTACTCTGTTAAAAATGAGGGTCATGTCAAAATGCAATCCAAGGAAAGTTAAGTAATTGGATTTAAACGGTCGATTAAGCGTAAAAATTGCAAAAATAAAGATGACCTAGTTGTTGGCAACGAACGGAAAGTAAGGAAAAGAAATGATATTAGCTGGGAGTGTTTTATTTTCCCCCACATCTCATTCGAATTGGCTTTTGTTTTCAAAATTACATGTAAAACAAAAACAACACACCAAAACTGTGTCTTGTGTTGTTTTTGTTTTAGATATAATTTTGAAAGAAAATCCAATTAGGATCAGATCTGGGGAGGAAATAAAAGACAGATATTATTAATTTCATCATGATAGGTACCTATTCGGGGAAAAACTGATTTCCGTAATCTTACACCCTTTTTTTCGAAAACGAAGTTGTCAGAGATATTGAATAATCACTCAATCAACAAAACTGATATTCTTACATTCAGCGAACGTTTTTTGAATTAATATCCATGATGAATAAAAAGGATTCTAGGAAAACAATCATTGTTATTTTGTTATCCTTCTTTCGACCAACTGAAGAATAGCAAACAGTTCCAGTTAGGCTGAACTACTTGGTGAATACCTTATACGGACTACTACGACATATTCGGAGCGCAGGCCGATAAGAAGCGGTTTTAACCGACTACCCACTCTTGGAACTAACTAAGAGTCTGCTCCTCCAGGTTGGAGGTTGTTCGTCGGGGTAACTTCTCTACCACGGAAATAAAAATAGTTCCGAAACAACAACATGCCTCGGATATGGATGATATTAATGTTGACGAACCCAGCAAACGAAACAAGGACAATGAATTTTCGATCTGTCCTTATACAGGCAACGTGCAGCCGAACAATTAATGGAGAACCTGAATATGCTAAAAGCTGACGTAACAGCTATCAGGAGGTGCGATGGGATGAAGAGGGCATGCGACGGATGAAATCGTGTGACATATATGTACCATGGGAAGTTCTTCAAGGAGCAGCGTCAGCGGCAAAACTTTTGCGGATCGCGCTTTTCTAATCTCTTGGCCAGCCAGCCACCAACAGCAAGCATAGAAGACCAGTGGAGACATTGTCAACAAGCCATCAGTAGTGCCGCCACTGATGTGCTAGGTTTCACAAGGTGACCACAACGAAACTCTTGGTTTGACGAAGAATGCCGGCTGGAGCATGCAGCTAAGAACGAGGCCTATCAGGCAATGCTGCAAACAAGAACCAGAGCCGCTGAGAGAGCAGCCCGAGAGCTCTACGGGCAAAAAAGAAGTGGGGAACGCCGACTTCTCAGGAAGAAAAAGAGAAAGAACGAGAAGCGGGCGGTCGAGTCTATTGATGATTGTACCGGCAGAGGGGATGTTCGAAAATTCTACCAAAGGGTAAGAAGATCTATCCAAGGTTACAAAACCAGAACAGAAGCCTGCCGAGATGAAAGTGGGAATATGGTAGTAGACTCACAGTCAGTGCTGAGGATCTGGAAGGAACATTTTTCTAGACTCTTGAAAGCCTAAGATAGCCAACATTCCGCTGTTATTAGATTTAATTTGGACGAAGGCGACGATGGTCAACGATTCCGTCCACCTGACCTAGATGAAGTACGCTTAGCGATTGCATATTTTTATATTTACATATTTTCCAATTCGTGCCAACTCTGCACTGCAACGGAAAAGTCTGAGATTACTAATGTAATTCTCATTTTTTTTAGAATTTGGCTATTTCATCATGTAAAGGCATATGAAACGCAAAGAAAACACGGTTTTGAGACATATTGCCATTAATGCCATTGTCTTCGGGAGTCGTTGGTGTTGAAAATTTGTAAAACGATAATTTTTGATTAGTAAGTAGATCTTAGTAGATTAGTATGTCAGCCATTTGAAAAATCTTGCTGTACCTACTTTTCATATAAGAACCTACTAAAAGATCAAAAGAACCGAATATATTATTCTCAAAATGTATGGAAAAAATACATATTTTAAGTTTTCTTTCATAAGAACACTCAAAAATTTTCTGACAATTTTACGGAAAAGTTTGGGAATTCCAATGTAATTCTTATTTGGTTCTTTAGACTTTTAGTCTATAACTTTTTTCAAAAGAACTGAAAATCGTAGTCACAATTTATTGCTTTAGCAAATATATCCATTCCATCTCAATGTACCAAATGCTGAAACTACCATCACCACCACAAATTCAAAAAGTAAGTATACAAGAAAATCGATGCAAATTTGATGATAATTTAATGCTCCAAAACTTTTCAGTTTCATGAATTCCATTATTTTGAAAATCAATATTAATTCTCATTGGAACATTTAAATTAAAAATTATCAAATCGAAGCCTGAAAAATAAACCTGCCAGACTTTCGAATTTGAAATCAGGATGCGTATACCTATGAAACTGCATACTCAGATTTTGGCCATACTCCCACTCCACTCCCAAAATTTGCTGTGGGCTCTTGTTCTACAAGAAGAAAAAAGCTGTAAGCGCCCCTGTTTGAAATAACCTTGCGTATTTTGAACTTAGAAATCTGATTCTTAAAAATCTATATTAAAGTATTCTAATTAATATGTTCCGTACAGAAAAGAACAAAAAAAGATCAGAAAAGTATATATTTTTTCTGTTCTATGAGAAAAAACCTTGCACCAAAATGTTCTACAATCCATCACTTTGTGTTCCATGAAGTTTTTCAGAACAGTTTAGGACAACATTTTCATAAATATCTAAAAAACTGCAATGTTATTGTACTTTTACAAACGCCCCAGCTACGGACTGCAAGATCTTGACATCTCATACATACAGTTAAAGGATCTTCCTTAAAATACCAATCACATTATGCTTTCCACTCACACCCAAAATCAACTACGAGTCTATTTCGTTTATTTTTATTTTTTTTTTTGGTTCATAATTTGTAATTTTTTTCGAAAATTTTCCGCCCTCCCCAAAAATAGTTGAGATTGAAAGCCCCTCCTACACATTTTTTTTTTAGAATATAACCAGGAATTATAATCCAAAAATTCTTACATGAATTACGCGATCCCTACAGTTTCTACGATAACGACTTTAATTATGTATTGGAGTGCACGATACAAGTCGTAACTGTAACAGCAAATGTTTGTTTAGGTCATATAGTTATGCCTTATATACCTACCTTGCCTACAATTTTATATAAATTTTGGAACCTGGGTAACGTTTGCTAACTCCCAAAAATTTCGTCAAAATCATTAGGTACGTCAAGAATTTTCCAGTATATTTTGTATAAGCTTTCTTTTGAACTATTACCTACTCATAACCGATGTGTCAAAACTCGAATTATTACACTACGATTTTATCCAAATCTAGTAATATCATGTCATAACGAAATCCTTTAAAAATATTTAACACAAAAAAAGCATTAATAGATTAATTCTGAGAAAAATTACAATACGTGACATTCGGCATTTCTACTTTCCAAATGGACTACATGTGTACCGAAAAATTAAACACAAAATGTCCTGTCCACAACCCACACATGCATAATATGTATTTGTATTAATACACTTTAACTAAATGTGATTATTGTAATGATGGTAACGAACGACCTTTAATATACGAACTATGTACGCATATGTATACCTACAGCCTACACCTACATGCAAAAGAAAGATGTGTTCTTAATAAAGGCACCTTGTGAATTATAATACCAATTTATACATTTGTAATTGTTGTTTATGTCTGATTAAACAATAATCACTATAACTATGTTCTTTTTGAAAACAGTACACTCCACTTATTGGAACTATATTGTGTTCCAAAAATATTTACCTCTATCGTTGGGCAGGGCAGGGGCTTATGGTGACCACTACCTTTTTATTTTATTTATGAAACTTTAGGGGCCAACCTATAGAACCGGTCGAGTGCGTTATGTTTTTAACCAACAGCTCGATAAAATACACACGCTCTGAGAAGCGACCATCTGAAGCTACCCCAGAGAACAGACAAAAATTTTGGGGGGGGGCTCTAGTATCTGAACTCTCTCTAAATCTCTTAGATTTACGAAAAGCTTTCAGTTAATTATGTACATTATGATGCAATTACCTAAATAATATCATGATTTTGGAGGCTTAGAGGGGGAGGGGGTTTTTCAGCCCCCCCCTACACCCCACTGGTGCTAAAGTGCTATTTGGTTGCTAGATTAATCCAAATAATGAGTATTTTAGGCTTACCATAGAATTCTCAACAATCACGTTTTTAATTAAAAATTTGTAAATGCAAGATTAGAAAAATAATTAAAAAAATATAAAATTTGATTCAAATGACTTAAACAGCTTCTTAAACGAATTTGACCTCAAATCTAAGTATGCAATATGATTTCCTTTATAATGATTCATTTTTAGAAAAAAAATTGAAAATCGTTAGAGGCATTTTTTAAAAAAAATATTTTTTTTCTTTATAAAATTTTGCAAGGACTTTAATAAAAAAAAAAATTGGTACGCCATTTTTGTGATATTATTTATCAACATCTAAAAACTATATTTTGAATTTTTTTTTTTTAATCCAAAAAAATAAATTTTCTTTTATTTTTTTACTAAATATTATTACGGCAACTTAAAAACTTTCATGTAAAAAATATTTGAAAGTCATCAAGTCATGAAGAAGAAAATCAGAATTTAAAAAACGGTTCTATGGCAGGTACCGTCAATACCGGTTTTAAAAAAATGGTTTTCATTTTAAGATAGATCTTGTCCAAAAAATGATCATGCCGTTTTTAATAAAAATCGTACAACAATTCATAGAAAAACAATTTTGAAAATCGTTAGAACCGTTTTTCAAAAAAATAATTTTTTATATAAAAATTTTCAAACCTTGTTTAAAAATAAAAATGATACACTATTTTTTAGATAATATTATTACACATCTAAAACCAAAATTTTAGAAAAATACAGTGACCCGTTTTCAAAAAAATTGAAAGATTTTTTTTTTTTAAATAAAATTTTTGAAAATTTTGATTTCAAATAATTTTGAAATAAATAAGAAGCTTCCGTATAAAAAAAATCATCCAAATTTGTTGAGTCCTTTAAGAGAAAGTCAAAAATGAAAAAAAACGGTTCTATGGGAGGTACCGTTAGTAGAATTTTTACAAACATTACATTCTGTTCAAAAGTAACATAAGAAGACACAAAAATTTTATTCAAAATCTTTAGAGCCGTTTTCGAAAAAAGTTAACTTTTCCTTAATGGTTATTTATGACAGGTACAGGTTAGTTTTGGTCCTAAAAAAAAGTTCATTTTCCCCTCTAGGAAATCTCCAAAGATACTTAACCACCAAGTTTCAAGAAAATCGGTTCAGAGGCCTAGGCTGCAGATCGAGGTATACACAGACAGACAGACAGACAGACATAATTGTGGGACCCACTTTTTTTTGCATTCTCTATCATCGTAATTGCATGTCTGTTTGTTATAGTACCTATATCGGAAGTAAAAGATGATAATATTGAGTTCTTATTTTGCTTAATTGCAAGATGTATTCAATCTACTATAGAAAAAGAATTTTGACATATCAAACATTTATGTGCGTCAACTAAAATCTTCATTTAGACCATTTAAAATTCACCGAATGCTAAATTTAGCTAGATTAAAGGGATGTGGTCGATAAAATTGGATTTATGTGATAATATTTAAATTATGTTTCTTTGAAAAAAAATTTCCTTCTAGAACTTTTGACACATTTCTTAAATTTTGTTTACATTTAATTTAATTGTACCTGCATTTTACATTTCCAATAAAACTATATACAAAAATAAATAATGGCAGGAAGTATAACTTCTGACACGCGTACATGAGTAGGTACACACACCTTTTTTTTTTAGTTAAAAATATTTTCCAAGGCAAAACTGTGGTTATTGTGCGCTACTACTATACCATTTAAGCCGATTCGACTGTAATTGTTTTGTATTTATTTCAGACATTCAGCTGGTTCCTCGACCGGATACCTACCGGAAGGTCGTAATAAATTCATTAGATAACGCACAACTCCATGACAATGCTTAACATTTTTTACGATGGTCTTTCCACCACCACAACAGAAACGAACAAACAAAAATACGCGTTACACCGTTAAATAAAAAAAGAAAAAATAAAAGCAATTTTCAACAACTTGTTATCCCAAATTATAAATGGCACGTGCTTCGCTGCCGGTTTGTTTTTTTTTTTTTAACATCTTGGGAACCTATTGGGTAGTTGAACGTAGTACACGAATATGAACGAATTCGTTTCGTGTAGGAAATTTTAATGGGTAACCGGTGTCTGAATTTTTAAAGTTGCGCATTTATTTTCTAGTTGTTTGTCAACAAAATCCGCTTGCAGTGCATCAAACGACGACCGACGCCAAGACCGATTTATTCCCTCTCCCCAGCATCTCCACCAACAACACTATGGTAGTTTAGCAGAATCATGAGTGCATGACGACAAATTGGTTTGGCACTCCCGTCTGGTCGATGCCTCAGTGTGGAATGGCTAGTGTCTCTCGCTTTCATACCCAAAGCAGAAATCCAGAAGAAAGTGAATGTTTTCACAATCTGGTGTGCTGCTGATGCAGAGCCGGATGATGGCTTCCATCATGGACCGACTTAGGTACAGTAGTGTGGGTTGGGTTCGTTTCAACGAATTTAGCCATATTTGGTCAGACTTTGTGGTGGACCTTGCCATGGTCGTTGGTCACTGACCTACTGTACCACATTTAAAAAAAAGGAGTAGTGGAAGTACTCGTCGTGGCTTACACTCGTCGTCGGTCGGTCGTACACACTCATGAAGTTGTGTACATAAAAATAAAGGTGGTCCACAATGGATAACAAGATTTAATTATTTTCATCTTCAAGCCAGAAATTTCATGAGGAGTGGTAGTATGGCGGCTAAGCTATGCTTCACATAAAAAATGGAGGGGTTAGTTTCTGTAACAAGAAAAAAATATAAATAAAGAAAAAGTTAACTTGGGAAAGTGGTGGTGGAGCGAAGGCAGCTTTTTCTTGTTTTCATAATATTTTAAAACTTTCTCCATTGGAGATGGATTGAATTCTCGGAATTCATCAGACGATGGAATTCCGATGAAAATAAAAACATCATAGTACCTACGTGGTTGGTTTATTTCATGGAGATAAAAGTGATCGAAATCTTCAAATGGTTTGCATTATTTCCATGGACGTTGACGTTGATTCAATAATGCGCCGACGACGCCTTGTATACAGAACAGACAAATTATTTCTGAGATCTGTGGATGCAAGGAGACAGAATCGCTAATTGTATCTTGTCAATGTCCTGAAGTAAATCCTTTTAAAAAAAAAATACGAATTACATTAATAGTTCCAAACTTGTTCGTACCGTTGCGGGAATTTTTTTTTTGTAAAACATCGATTTTTACCAAAACTTTCGAGAACTAAGTATTCTGGTTTTGGGATAACTTCATTGTTTTGAAAATCAGCACCATTATTCATTGGAACAATTAAAAACAAAAAAAGTGACATTTTTGGAAGGTTTTGAAATAAAAAAGTACTACAACATTTTATCCAAAATGGCTGAATTTCAAACTTAACCTAAGCTTAGGTAATCCCCAACTTTTGGCATTTGTAGAAAAACTACTGCAAAAACCAGACCAAAATCTGATTATGCAGTTTAATAGGTAGAAGCGTCCTGATTTCAAATTCGAAAGTCTGGCAGGTTTATTTTTCAGCCTTCTGTGGTTTTTGGAGGGTTGAAAAATGCGATAATTCCAAGTCATCTGAGAAAGACAAATCCACTTCAATTAAAATTTTTAATATTGAAACTGATGTTCTGCCATTTTTCCTAAGTCTGGGCACGTCAATCGTGAAGATCTGATTATTAGAACTCAAGAAATAAGCTTTTAAAGTATCACATATCAGGTATTTTTTTGGAGAGTTTTCGGATTAGAAAAATAAACAAAAAATTAAACAGAAATGTCTACAAAAATGGTTCACTTAAATAGCATATATCTTGAGTTCTATTAATCGGATCGTCAAGATTGAGGTGGCCAGACTTAGGAAAAATGACAGAACATCATTTTTATAATAAGAATTTCAATTGAAGTGTATTTCTCTATGTCAGATGAATTGGAATAATCACGTTTTTTAACCCCCCTAAACCTACAGAAAGCTAAAAAATAAACCTGCCAGACTTTCGAATATGAAATCAGGACTCGTATAAGACTGTATACTCAGATTTTGGTTATACCTCCACTCCCAAAATTTGCTGCCGGCTCTTGGTCTATAAGTATGCTATCGTGTTCAGCACACCCATATTATCATGAGAGCCGGCTATCGGTAAAAAAATTCATTTTCGAGCACAGTGTAAGAAGTTATGAAGCACAGCGTAAAAAAATCTATTTTAACCCTTATCACTGCTCAGAGACAACAGAAAATTGTGAAATTTCGTACAAAAACTGGCGGTGTAAATTTTAAGTTTAAAAATGTAAAATCAAAATGATAAAAATAAAATACCGTTGGAAACGGTCAAAAAAGCTTGGACTGAAAATCTTGTTTTTACGGTTATTCAATCAATAAAATAAAATGCACAACTGGGTCGCACGTACTTGCTCTTGTAGATAAAGTTACTATTTATGCTAAGCCTTTTTAATTGAAAATTTAATTTAAAAAAGCATGAAATTCAATTTTCAAATGATTAAAACAGCTTCTTAAATGAATTTAACCTCAAAACGAAGTTTGCAATTTGATTTCTTCTACAATCATACATTTTTAGAAAAAAAAAAAATTGAAATCGTTAGAGCCGTTTTTAAAAAAAAACTAGTCACTTTTTTTTCTATATAAAATTTTGCAAGGGGTTTTATAAAAATAAATTGGTACGCCATTTTTTAGATATTATTTATCAACATCTAAAAACTAAATTTTGAAAAAAAAAAATTGAATAGTTTTCAAAAAAATGATTTTTCAAAAAAAAAATTTCAAACTTTTTTTTAAAAATCCAAAAAATAATTTTCGAAATTTTTTTTACTAAATATTATTGCGACAACTTAAAAGCATCCATGTAAAAAAGGAGAAAATCAGAATTAAAAAAACGGTTCTATGGCAGGTACCGTTAATAACGGTTTTTGAAAAAAATGGTTCTCATTTAAAGATAGACCTTACCCAAAGAAATACCCATGATTTTTTAAATTAAAATCGTAGGCACCGTTCTTGAGAAAAATGAGTTTTTCGAAAACCGGTATATGACAGGTACCTACCGTTATTTGGGGTCCAAAAAAAAATAAAAAAATATCTGGGAATATTTTCCAAAAAACGCCACATACCAAGTTTGAAGTAAATCTTTCCATCCGTTTAGGCTGTGTTCTCTGATACATACAGACAGACAGACAGATGACAGACAGACAGGCAGAATTGTAGGACCCACTTTTTTCTCATTCTCTATCATCGTAATGTCATGTTTGATTGTTATCTCAACTTTTTTTTTGTACGAATGCATAACTTGATATGGTACCCATATCGCAAGTAAAAATTTAATCTAATTTCTTCACGCATGTATAAACAACACAGAATTCTTAAAGTCGTTTTGACAAAATATTTTTCCCGTTATTTTCTGATTTTTAAAATCAATTAAGTTTGAACGACCCAGTCGTGCATTTTTTGGATTAAATTGTTCAATAAGGTCGCACTGTGAGTGATGAACGTTAAGCAATAAATAAAATATATTTGCATAGCTTATTTTATAGGCCTTTTAATGCGGTATAACACAAAATGTACCATTTTGAAACAATTTACTAAAAGTACCAACATAGGTTTAGGTTGTGACTTTAATTTTTTGTTGGCAGTTTAACTAGCTCGTTAAAAATTAAAGAATGAAAGCAAAGTTAAGTGGTAAAAAGTAAGGCAATAATTTCCAAATATTCCATATAACGACTTTCTGCTCAACAAGTAGATGCCCTGCAACTGAAATCAAAACATTTCTTCCATAAGATGTTACATCATTCAATTACCCAATCTTTGCCCACAAAATAAATTAAAAAAAAAAAATTGCTCTTTCAACTGACAATGAGACTTCAAGCAGATTTTAATTATACAACCAGAACATTTCAATTACCTCCATCGAAATTAATTAAGTTGGTTAGGTAATGCCTAATTAATTACATATTTCAATGTTGCAACGGGCCAATCGTGATAAAAATGCAATTGGGTTTTTATTGCACAGGAACATCATAGAAATCTGATGGGACTTTTAACTAAAATAACTCAGGCCAACACTCTTTTTTGGTGCCGGAGATTTACGACCTGATTTTGAGAAAGTCTAATAATGGTGGCCGTGCTTTATATTTTTTGTATCAGCTCTAGTTTTGGAGATGCAGTGGAGGAAGCTGTGATGTAAGCACTTATTGCAAACTTGGCAGCACTTTTATTAATTGGATACACTATCATCTGCTATACCATCGGAAAGGAATAAGTTATTATTTCATCCTCTTTCAATAAGCTTGCGAAGTCGAAATTAATTTTTAGGTTTTTCTTTTCGCGGACGTTATACATTTTAAATATTGAGGTTTTTTCTGAACTTTAATTTAAAATTCTTATTGGATTTTATAGAAAATGACCCTTTCCTTGAGTTTTGTGATGGCATGACGATTTTTATTTATACAAATTTAGCGATTTTGTAAAGCAAGAAGCATACAAACTAAATTCAAATCAAATATTTCAAAAACAAGAGCTGATAGAGCAGTTTTAAGACCTGATTCCGAATCAACACACCCTAGTCCAAGGACAAAGGGCACTTGACACCAAAAGATAGGTGGTACCTACCCATAGTGTAACGCGGGCCTTACCCGACACAATATTATTGCGCAATAATCAGTATTGTGCAATAATATTGACCGTGTAAGGGTTGTATTGCACAATATTTTCGGTTTGCGCAATATATTGAATGATATTAAAAAAGTCTAATATGTTCTGAATTTTTACTCAATTAAAGCAAAGAGTCATAGAAATATTGCACAGTAATATTAAGTCGTGTACGGACAACCCTTTTGTGCGCAATATTTTTTGACAACATTACTGCGCAATAATATTGTGTCGTGTAAGGCGGGCATAAGATTCCCGTGAAATGCAATTTTTTTTTAAATTCCACCGGGAAGTTAGGGTAAAATGGGGTAAAAGGAACAACCAAAACTTGTGAATTTGAATGGTATTTTTCAACCAACTTATGAGGCATTTAAATTTAAAGTCAGATAGGACAGATCTGATCACACTAATAGAAAATTCTCGTTTTTTTTTAACACCAATTATGCTTTTGATTGAAAAATGAGAGATATTAGTGTTTTCATTGCATTGAAATAGAGTTGCTGTAAATATGTACATATACAATTTTTTTAATAATTCGAACAGCGAAATTTCCCACCTTATACTCATTTTAGAGTTTGCACCCGAGATTTTATTGGATTGAAGAGACTTAAGGCTATTATTTGATTCATATTTTTGCCCTTAACTCCACCAAATTTTGTATTATTTTGTAGAATTAGAATTGTTTGAGTAAAACTGGAGATTGTGTATAACCTAAGCAGAAAACAAGATAATGCTCATTAGATTAACCATTCTAAACTTTTTTTTTTTCAAGTAAATTTCAAACTTTATTTATTTTACTGAAAAATCTTTATTAAAATTTAATAGAAATTTCCAACTCAACAAACTCGATTGTCAAATTCGGAGATAATCTTTACGTCACCACTTCTTCAATCATCTGGTTGGATGAAAGCATGCCCGATGAACGAAGCCTTGGCATAGTGTGTCCCATCTACAAAAAAGGAGACCCTCTTGCATGTACCAACTACAGATGAAATAGCCTCCTAAACGTAGCATACATTATCCTGTCGTCGATACTGTGTGATCACCTAAAACCTCTTGTCAACGATCTGATTGGCCCCTTTCAGTGTGGTTTTAGGCCAGGCAAGTCAACAGTCTATCAAAAGTTCACACTCCGAAAGATTTTGGAAAAAACCCGTGAATTGGAGATCGATACACCATCTCTTCATCGATTATCGTGAATAGAGATGAGTTATACAGAGCCATGTCATATCTCGGTATCGCTTCCAAGCTCGTCCACTTGTGTAGGATGACAATGGAGAAATCTCGCTGCTCCGTCCAAGTCGGTAAGAACACCACTGAACCGTTTGATATCGAGAAAGGTCTAAGACAAGGCGACGCGTTAAAGCAGCCTATTTAACATCGTTCTTGAAGCAGTTGTACGCAGATCACAAGTCAACACCACTGGTACAATTTATCAAAAGTCCGTTCAACTACTTGCAGATGACATAATAGGTAGAACTAAGCGAGCTGTGGTTGGTGCATTTGCCAGTCAATACTGGCGGAAAAATGGGATTGGCTGTTAATGAAGACAAAACAAAGTATATGCTATCAATGAGAGGGGAAACTCAACATCGACGACTCGGCCAAAACATCACCATAGATAGTTATAACTTCGAAGCAGTGAAGGACTTTGTCTACCTGGGATCCACTATTAACTCAAACAACGACATCAGTGTAGAGATCAAACAGGGAACTACTCTAGCCAATCGCTGTTTCTTCGGGCTGGGGAGGCATTTAAGTAGTAAATCCCTCTCTCATAGAACCAAGGAAACGCTATACAAGACCTTTATCATCCCGATCCTGCTGTATGGGGCAGAAGCATGGGTGTTAAAAGATTCGGATGAAAATTTGCTTATTTGCTCTGAGAGAAACATTTTTCGAGTGATTTTTGGTCCTGTGTGTATCGAAGGAGTATGGAGAAGAAGATTCAACGACGAGCTTTACGGGCTGTACAGCGACGACCTGGTCAAGAAGCTGAAAATACAGCGGCTGAGATGGCTGGGGCACGTGGAGCGCATGGACATCAGGGAAACCGCGTAACAGGTGGCTCTCACATGTGTAGAACGACCTCAACCAACTTGGCGTGCGTAATTGGAGGCGGCTAGCTAAGGACAGAGCTGGCTGAAAGCATTTGGGGTCTTGCAAAGAGAGGTCTTCTGCCAGGCTGAAAAAAGTCTGGAAGGATACTTCTGGCTAGAACCTACTCTGTGCTTCGAAGAGGTTTTTTTTTTTTGTGGCGAATTACCAAAGGAAAAGTGAAATTAAAAATTCGAAAGTTGTTGAAGTTATTTTGAGTGTAAAATTTTTAAAGAGTTGATTCAGAGATTTTAACTGAGTGAAACATTGCGGGAAAACTTTGAAGAAGTTTTCTGGAAAACTGCGAGATAAGTTATCACTTTTGGGAGAAGATTTTAGCAGAGAAAAACAAAAATAAAAGCTAAGTATAATTGGTTTTCATTATTTCTTGAGTTAAAAATACTCGATTGAAGAGACTAAGGGCTAACATTTGATGTATATTTCTGCCCATCAAATTTTGTATTATTTTGTTTAAATAAGAATTATTTGAGTAGAGCTAGAGATTGTGATTTTTTTTTAGGTAAATTTTAAACTCAACAAACTCGATTGTCAAATTCTTAGATAATTTTTGCGTCATCACTTTTACAAAATGGCGATCTCACAACAACCATATCTTCTTTTCTGTGTAGACATCCGTATCGTGGAGATTGTGCTTTATGCAGATGATTGTTATTCTTGGCTGAGATATTAAATTTGTCAAAAGCCAACAATAACGGTATGTATCCCATTTTATTCGTTAAAAATAGGTAGTATTAAGAAAGTCGTTAACATTGTTCGCCTCATTCCTTATATGTGAAGATATGATTTATTATTCACTACCCGAATCCTGTACCCATTTAGAATATCAGAACTATTCCAATTCATAAGAAAAAAAAACCTAACATATAGTTAATAGAGTCATTCCATAACCATTTTAAACCCTATAAGTTAATTTTTGTGTAATTTATTTGAGTGTTTTTCAATGAACAAAGAAACATCTAGTTAAGCTCATCCAAAAGCAGGTCCTTGCACCTATTACACGCAAGCCTTATACGTTAACCTCCTTTACTGGTATGTTATTAAAATAAATTAGCTGCTTACCAAAAATGAAAAGGGTTTGGGATAAATCCTTATCCTTTTTATTACAGAGATGTGTAATATAATCTATGTATGTTGGAGGTAGACTCTGGGGCACACAATAATGAAATTAACTTATTTTGGGTTTAACTGCATATTAAAATCCTCTATAAATTATGTGGCTGCCTTAAACACACACACATAATATTTTTATATCCTCTCACACGTAGGCAAGGCATATCCTTATTTTCATTATATTCATTATTTTATGTCAACAACTACTATTTCATAAAATGTAAGTAAGTACCAGATAAAGCCATTTATATTGTTATTTTCGGTATGCTCATAAAATATATAAGCCACAGCCATAGCTACCAATATTTGAGTGGTTTTGTGTAGGAAGAGTACCAACCTATATTGTGGTTCCCAATTTTAACCCCAGTGCCTCAGGCATGCACCATAATGGTTGTTGTTGTTTTTCTTATTTTTGTTGTCGAAATCGTTAATTCTTTGATTCACCTTGGAAAGAAAGTGAAAACATTGAGGTAGTAAAATTTCTCTGAAAGAATGAGCAACAAAATGATAATAAAAAAAAAAAAAAAAACAACAACAAAATCAATATACCCTACCCAGCTTCACAAAATATTTCAGATTCAGATACAAAACGAACTCCTATGATGGCCATAATCATCACAATCTATTTTTTTTTTTTTTTTTTTTTTGATTTTCTTCTTCTTTTTTTTCTCATTTTCTTCGCCGCATGTTGGTTTACTTTTGATTTCTTCATCGAAATGTTTATGATTAGCATAATTATTTTTATAATGAATTTTGCTGCATTAATTGAAGAAAGTATTTGGGGCGACATTTCGTTTTGTCCCCAGGCCTTGATATGGATCTTTACCGGGCAGATTTATGTTAATATTATGTAGGAAGTCAGAAGTGTCGATAAACATTATCAGACTAAGGTGACCATCCGGTCTTAATTAGATTTTTTTTTTTTTTTTTGTTAGGGGTCGGTTATAGAGATTTCGAAAACAAATCAATTAAAAAAGGAAGGTAGGTCCTTAGCGCTGCGGTAGCGTCATTTTGATACCATAACTCATGTGACCTCAATAATTGCTTGTGCAATCGAAGGAACACAAAAACTGATGTCATCACTGATATGTGGGATCGTGGAAGACTGTTGGTCTAAGCTGACACTGATCAAATACTTCCGTCAAATTGGTAATAGCGATTAGTGTGCTTAGTAGCACCCTCTTCATTAAAATATGCTTTAAACAGATGATTAGTTATTAATTGTATTTATAAGGAATTATTTCGCTACTACTTATTTAACGTTGCATAAATTCTTATGCACAAAAAACTTTCCAATCCATTGCAGACTATGAGCTTCTCTAAACAAAAGGACCAACAAAAGTTAAAGTCTGCTAAAAATAACCTTGGCTTTGATCTACATTCTAAGAGGCATTATAAGGAGTGCATAACGTTATGTATAGTGCATGCTTTTATTAGTAAGGTCGTAAGTGTTTACTTTTGACCAGAAAAGTAATCATCGACCTTTTAGGCAGAACGAGTTCGTCCCAGGATAGACCCCCGATGTACAGGTCTCTTGCTCAAACGAGATATAATACAGCCTGTGGTTGTTTTCAGATAGAAAAAATCAGCCTGGGAGAAGAATCTTATCTGTGAAATAGAGAACAGCCGAGAGCGAGGTCCGCACCAGGCGCGGAAGTTCTACCAATCCGTCTGAAACATGACGCAGTACACACCACGCTGCACACACTGCGAGGACGGAGAGGGAAATCTGATCACCGATCCACAAAGCATACTGGAGCGATGGGAAGTGTACTTTAATGATTTGCTAAATGGTCAGCTCACAGCAGAAGTGGAGGCTCCACTACTTCAAGATGAACACCCTATGCTACCGCCACCAAGCATAGAAGACGTTGAGAAGGCTATAGGACGGCTCAAGAAAAACAAAGCCCCGGGAGCCGATGGCATACCAGCCGAATTATTCCACCACGGCAGACCAGCCTTACGTCAAATAAATTGACACGACTATGTAGGTTGACCATGACCAACGTAACAAGCCAAGTTAAAATAGCCGGATTGCTATCCAGACCAATCAACATCTTTAATGGACTCCGACAAGGGGATGGTTTGGCCTGCCTCCTCTTCAACCTGGCGTTGGAGAAAGCAATCCGTGACTCTGGCACGGCAACAAGAGGGACCATCGTCAACAGGTCCAGCCAGATACTGGCTTACGCAGACGACATCGAAGAACCGAACAAGCTGTACACGATTCCTTCATCCAGATCGAGCAGGCGGTACAAAATCTGGGGCTGCACATTAGTGAAGGTAAAACAAAGTACATGGTGGCGTCGAATGCGAGAAGAACAGTTGGTCAAACAATCAAGGTAGCGGAGCATGAATTTGAAGTGGTGCAATCCTTTAAATACCTTGGATCAACAGTAGCAGCCGATAACAAAATACCTTGGATCAACAGTAGCAGCCGATAACAACATAGAAGAAGAAATACGCGGGCGGCTTCTCAAATCCAACAGAGCCTACTACAGTCTGTCAAAGCTATTCAAATCCAGAAATCTAACCATAACTTCAAAACTGCTGCTGTACAGGACCATGGTCCTGCCAGTACTCTTGTATGGATCCGAGACTTGGGTGCTTAGCAAAAGGCACTGTGACCTCTTAGCCGCGGTCGAGAGAAAAGTCTTACGGAGAATTGTTGGCCCCATATGTGAGGAAGGACGATTCCGGAGACGGTACAATCATGAGTTGTACGCAATCTACCTTGAAGCAGACATAGTGACAAAAATTAAGCTCGGTAGACTCCGGTGCGCAGGGCACCTAGCTCGTATGAGCGTAGAGGAACCTGCTCGGAAAGTCTTTTGTGGTACATTCTATGGTAGACGGCAGCGTGGTAGACCATGCTTGCGCTGGAGAGATGGCGTAGACCAGGACGCCCAAAGCCTTGGGGTGCGCAACTGGATGGCGTTGGCTCGAGACCGGGATAGGTGGAGAGACTTGTTGAAAGAGGCAAGGACCGGACCCCGGTTGTCGATGATGATGATGATGAAACTGATAACCGATAGCATTGATGTGCTGACCATCACGCTTAAGATGGCAGCTGTCTATTTGCCGGGCCTGGGACTGAAGAAGTGAAGAAAGTTCGTCTAGTAAAGTCTCTTATTCAAGAGGGTTTCTTTTTATTTCACTCGCTTATGGCCTTACTGCCCTTGCTTCATGTTAGAGGGGTTGAGTTTGGCTTAGGAGATTAGTAAATATTTATTTTTTTTATTCAAGCGGTCGCTTAGGTCATGTAGGAATAGAGCAACCAAAGGCCTGGTATCTAGAAAGAAATAGGGCTGGACACGTGTACAGTAATTATAGAAGAAATGCTCTAGTGTCGCGTTTTCCTGAATTGCCTTGCAACTGCAACATTGGGCGCATGATTGCATAGTGGCCAGTGGCCTTTTTTTCATCGGATCTGTTTTTATCGTGAATAGGCTATATCTTCCTTGAAATCTTGCAGTTCCTCAAGTTTTTCCATCAATCCGGTGCGTTTGATCGATTTAGATTTATCTACCTTGTGCTCATATACTTGCACCTGACGAATCTTGGGGGACATCGACTTCTTTCTCCATGGAGTCACGAATTGCTCATCATTGCCTGACTATTGTTTGGCTTAAATTTCACTGTGGCCGGGTTACTATATATTAGGGGAATTTTCGCGCTATCACTAAGATCTGTCAGTTCTGATTTGCATTCATTGACTAATTTGAAGTTAATCGATTACTCATCAATAGCTTTGATAACTGTTTGACTTTTAAAGAAAAAGGCTATATTGCGAATTTTGTTTGGTTTTTAAGAATGTTCGGTTTTAAGTATACTCCTGAAATATGCTTGAAAACACCACCTCCGAAACAACAGTCTAATTTTGAGAGATCTGTGAAGATAGTATGTTATAGAATCATGTTTTTCCATTCAAGCGGGGAAGAGTGAAGGAAGGTATTTTGGTTCTAGTGGTATGTAAATAGCATCATGCCAGTCTTATTTCGGATAACTCTTATTCCACATCTTTCAGCCCAGTTGCTAACTTTTTTCAATTCGAATCATTTGTTTTTGCTAAGGACCGTTTAGTTGACAGATCGCTTAAGTCATCAACACTAGATCGTCTGGTTACATTGGTAACTCTGGTTTTTTGACGTAAAGAAGAGTTTTTAATTAAGCTCTTGAAATTTTGATAAATTTATTGTTTTAAAAGTATTTTCAAAGTGTTTTTTTTTTTTCACGCAAAGTTATTAATTCAACACTTGGTAGTTGTACCACACACCACACTAGGTGAGATTGAATTTTCTTCATTATCATTTGAATTATATTGCTGTTAAATGCTGTATAACGTTTTTTTTTTAGCTTTAAAAATCACATACGTTTTTGAAAGTTTATATGGGTGGTTTAAATGATTTAACAAAAGGAATAACGGGTAATATATTTTATCAAGATGACTTTTAGACGTTTTCATAAAAAGTTAGACTTTTCCAACAAAAATGAAAATAATTTTTTTCTATCGAAATTGTAGGTATCGTATTTGAGAAATATATGGTTTTCTAAAACCAGTATAATGGTAGGTAGCGTTATTTATGATCCGAAAAAAATTATTTTCAAAAACCCACCAAGCTTAAATATAATAATTGGCCAACCCGATTAGTCTTTGATTTTGTCAAAAAGTGTCCTTTTAATAAATACTTGTGATGATATAGGTACTTTAGGCAAAGTTTAGTTTCGTAAAAAGAAATAAAACTCGATACAAACATCAGATATTACATTACAATCGCAGGGAATGCAAAAATGTGAGTCTCGCAATTCTGACGGTCCGTCGTCGCGTCGGTCGTCTGTTTGTCTTTCTATATGTTTGTCTCTCTGCGTGAACCTTTGGCTAACCCGCTAAAGGTTGGTTAAATGGCTTTGGTAATTCCCTAGAGGGGAAATTAAAAATTTATTTAGGACCAAAACGATACCTGCCATATAACTAAGAAATTCCACTAATAGTACCTCGAATAGAATGGTTTTATTCATTTTTTGACTTTATTTTAAAAGACTGAACGAATTTTTATGATTTTTTTTGTACGAAATGTAATTCTCCTTAAAAACCCTAAATTCAATTGTAGAAAACGATTTACTGTATATTTTTTTGAAATTTTGGTTTCAGATATGCATTAATATTTTTTCTAAAAAATGGCATACCAACTTTTTTTTAAACAATTTTTGGGAATTTGATTTATAAAAAAATAATTTTTTTTTAAAATTGCTCTAACGGTTTTCAATTTTTTTCCAAAATTTTTCTTTTTTAATTAGATAAATAAAATTGCATAATTCATAAGAAATTAGTTTCGAGCTCAAAACAATTTAATAGGTGAGTTTAAGAACAGTAAAAGTCCAAATTTGTATCTTTGAGAAAAAACAATTATAAGAGAGTTTTACAAAATAAAATAACAAAATATTTAGAATAATTTAAAGGTAGGTTAAATCTTCAAATGCCCCATACATTATTTTTCAAAAAAATATAATAGTTTTCCTATAAAACACTTTTATATTGGTTGTTCTTAAAAATTAGAAATTGGTCTTGTACTGTGCTTACACTCATCGATTCAATTTTAGAACTTGTTTAGGTAGGTATGTCATTTTTTTTAACATTTTTTTATAAAAATATTTTTTCTTCAAAACCTTACATATGAAGCTTTAACTTCCATAGCCAGCTTTGTCACTAAGCAAGCCAGTATGTGCATTTTATTTTTCTTAGAATACAATAATTTAATGTATTTACTTTTTGAATGCACATCCATACCTCCTTCTTCGAAATCACATTAAGTTTCATCAATCATGATTATCTTTCAAAAACCATAACCAAAATCAACTTTTTGCATCTATCACACATGAATGGCATGAATGTATGCAAGAACTGGAAAATTATGCACAAGTACACTTCATTAGTTTTTCCTCGAAAATTATGCAAAATTTGGTTTTTGAATGGAATCAAAAGTCTTCTTTTTTCTTGGAATCACATCAAATATCAATGAAACCACATAGAAAAACTAATTACCTAGTTCAGTTTTCTTCTATCGACTTGGGTGCATATGTTTGTTGATTTTCCAAACTACCGACATGAAAAAATAAAAAAAATTCTATAGTACTTCTTAAGAAATTTTTTTAATATTCTTTAGTACTTCTAAAGAATTTTTTTTTTATTTTCTTGTCGGTAGTTTGGAAAATGAACAAACTTATGCTCCAACGTAAACGTTTGAAGCAATAAAAGAGAAATAATAATTTTTATTAAATTTTTACTATTATTTAAGAGTTGCATAGAAATCGAACTAAAATTTTAAAATTTCTATGAATTCAAGTAAATAAATGACTAAATTAAATTACATCTATATACACTTTGTTCTCACTTTGAGACAATAATTAGGACATAAGGAAATGAAGACTGCTGCACCAAATTGAATCCTCATCATTCCATTAGGTAAACGTACGTACTCGTAGGTATACCTCGCACCATCGTAAACAGGTAACATTATATGATTGGGTTATTTTGCATCAGATGAGTCAACTTACAGCAGAGTAAATGTACGAGTAAGATGATGCTGCTAAAGTATTGCGCGATAGCCAAATAACTGACCGAATTCCTAAATGAATTGATGATAAAATGGAAAGTAGTCCTACCGGATTCACACAAAAGGTGTGTCTCTTTGCAATTTTTTTTTTTTTTTTTTTCTTCTTTTTGAAAAATTTCGAATTAAATCAGAGAATACATTTCTTTGGCCCAGAGCTGGCGAAAAGGTGCTAAATTGGTTGATCATTTCCGTAGATAAAAAGTATGTCAACAACTTGCGCCAAAGAATTTGTTATGCAACTTAAAGGTACAGTTAAGTCGAGCACATAAGCTCGTTAAGTAACTCAAAATATTTTAAATAGTTTCAGGAAATTACTTAGACAAAACTAAGACCCGGACAAAATATTTAACAGCATTTGTATTCGCAGAAATCGTTGACAGAAAACCCTTACTCACATCCTTTGCTGTATAAAACACACTTTTTAGGAGAAAATGTGAAAAATTGACGTTTTTTTCATTTGATATTTTATAAAATCGCAATAGGTATGTCTATTTTCTAATAAGTTGCTTAAGAAATTAAGTGCAAGACTGGGTCGTACATACTCTTACTCTTTGGGTCAAAGTTGCTGAGATCGTTAGAGTTTTATATGTAAAGTTTATAAAAATAAACAATTTTGTATAAAAAATAAAAATAAATAAATAACTTGGACAGTCGTTGTTAACAATATTGTTTCCAATAAGAGGTGTTATTTTGATATTCAAAGAAAAATGGCATTTTTGGAATTAAATGATCGGATGTTTATTTCATTATAAAGAGGAAGGTATGCCGTTAATAATGAAACACAACATCAGCCAAATGACCAAGACCACGCTTACAGGACCATATCCTTTTCATGAAATTTTCCATAACCAAATCGCAAAGTGGCTGCCCTATGTCCTCGATAGCCTCACGAATTTCATCTTTGAGGTCTTGAATCGACGCTGGGCTGTTGGCGTAGACCTTATCTTTCACGTGGCCCCAAAGGAAGAAGTCGCAAGGTGTTAAATCACAAGATCTCGGTGGCCAATTGTGATCACCTTTTCGAGAGATAACACGGTCCGGAAACTTTTTCCGTAAAAAATCGATGGTTTCATTGCTTGTGTGGCACGTAGCGCCGTCTTGTTGAAAGTAAACGTTGTCCAGATCAATACCATCTAATTCAGGCCATAAAAAATCATTAATCATCTCTCGATAGCGCAATCCATTGACCTTAACTGTTGCTCCAGCCTCATTTTCGAAAAAGTAAGGTCCAATGACCCCGCGGGACCATAAACCGCACCAAACAGTCACGCGTTGAGGATGGAGAGGCTTTTCAACAATAACTCTTGGGTTTTCCGAGCCCCAGATGCGACAGTTTTGCTTGTTGACGTAGCCTCCGAGGTGGAAATGGGCCTCATCAGTCAAGATGATTTTTCGATGAAATTCCGGTTCATTTTCATGCATTTCAAGGACCCAATCAGCAAAGACACGACGTTGTTGATGATCAGCCGGCTTGAGTTCTTGTGTTAACTGAACTTTATAAGCCTTAAGACCCAAGTCTTTATGCAAAATACGGTGTAATGACGTTTGTGGAATGCCTAATTCCAAAGAACGACGAGGACCTGGGTTTTCTTCAACACTTTTGGCTACAACAGCAATATTCTCAGTTGTTCTTGAGCGACGTGCACGGGTTTTATTCTTCACATCACTAACTTGTCCCAACAGCTCGAATTTGTCCACCAATTTCTGTATTGCGGTCCGACAAGGTGCTTCACGACGACCCAAAAATGTTTTAGTTTTACGAACCGTCTCTGCCAAATTTTCACCATTGAATTTTAATAATTTCAATGCGTTGTTAAAGCATGTGTAGTTCCATTTTTATTAATAGCGTAGTTTCTACTTGTCAAATGTCAAAAAATGACAGCTTCAAAAGTGACAACTACTGAAATAGCGGGCTATTCAAAATAACACCTCTTATTGGAAAACGCTTTAGCATGTGAATAATTTATGTGTGTTATATTAAATTAAGGTTTATTTGATCGTGATGCTGAATAAAGTTAAATCATAATTTTGTGGGGCTTGGGTAAATAGTTACTAATCGCTGCGCAATAAACTTTTTACCGTTATCTCGATTTACAGACTACAGAGCTACTATCGACAATCAATTGCCCATAGGAAGTTAGACCAAAGTAAGAAACTATTTACTTTCTTTGCTGAGCAGTGTTTGATACATACTATTAACCGAAACGCTTTGTTTTTCAAGCTATAAAACCTGGGAATATCTTCAAAATACGTGCGAGCTCTTACAAACTACGACAAACATTTTTAATAGTAAAGAAGAATCTTAAAAGCTGATGATAACCAAACTTTTTGAATACTGTACACTGTGGCTCTTAGAAATTAACGTCGAAAAATCAAAAGTTATGATATTCCAAAAGGGGTCTAACCGATTAGCAAGAAATAAAAAACAAAAACATATGGGAAACACAGTTTAGAAGTGGTTAAGAAACATTCTTACCTAGAAATGGAACTGACATACAACTTAAAAATGGAGAGTCATTTGAGAACCAAAGTGAATAAAGCAAAAACAGCAATCTGCTCAAACTGGTAAGGGATTTTCAATAATAAACTTGTGGTCTTCCAACATTGTTCATTTCATCACTTAAGTTAAATGCAGATTATTTACTACGAGTAGTCAAAATGAATGACGCCAGACTACATAAGCTGACTTTGCGGTACGCTGTTCAGAAAAATACTTTATTTATAAGCAATGGAAAAAATTAGCAGTGGATTGCTGGAATACGTTGAACTTAAATGAAAACAATGCGGATGAATGGAAAAAGTGCTTTTATGAAATTTTCAATCTTTTCTAAATGAAAAAAACAAAAAAACAAAACACTTCCATAAAGGATGTGTTTTTTTTTTTTTTATTAATTTCCTGACCTAGCTTTGACTAAGAATTCATTCTATGTGCATCTCAAAGGATTCAGATTTCAAGCAGATGAAAATTCTTCATATTTTAAATTTTATTCCATCCTCAAAACTGTTATCGTTGTTTACCTTTAAATCTTGGATTTTGCATTATTTCAGCTGATTCAATTGAGATTTTGCAATGGACCACAACAATCTGCCTTCCAACCTTATCCTTATTAGTCATTTTTTTACTTTGACATCCATAAACCGATTTTCTGTTCCTTTGAGCTAATTTACTTTGAAGCTTCATTGTAAAGAATAAATTTTATCAATCTTGACTTTTTTTTTTGCACAAAGCTAATTCGATTGTCTTTGATGAAAGAATTCATGAAAACTCACTTAACTTCCTATATACTCAACCATAAAGACGGAAATAAAATTTTACTGCGATCCTTCATTTCAAAAACAAAAATATCACTGTCAGTGTCAGATATTGTTCCAACCAATCACACCTAAAATGATTTGGCACTTAGCAGTTGTAGGTTCTACAACACCTGTCGATTTGATTGTGTCTCGTTAGATGCCGATGCCCGCAGAGCTAATTGATTTGCCCATTGGGCATCTTCAATCGATGGTGTCTGAGTTGATTGTGACAGCATGATGGGCTTCCAATTTCACCACCAATCTGCTAATGCATGATAGTATCTCCGACCCAACCTTTCTTCCCATCTAGCCATCCATTCCGCATAGAAGATATAACCAATATTCATTAAATATACAAAACATGATGATGAAAACAAAACTTACATAAAAGCAAAAGTTCTCTTTCACACATTCACACCTTTCATCTTCATTTCTTGTGCTGGATGCTTTTGTACCAACTTCTTCTTCGTGGTCTCGGGCAATACCCCTCCCGCAGAGGCAAATAACACCGCACAGCAGAGCGTCTTTCTAAAAATATCAATAATGAGATGAACTTTCCTCAACCTACCATCCCGCATGTATCTGCAACATCCATCCATAACCATCATCTTCATCCATCTTTGGGGGTTTATCAAAAAAGGGCGGCACGAGGCAGGAATCTTATGAGATGTGCGATGTTAAGATACATTTAACGAAAAACGCTGGAGCGTAGAAAATAGTAAAACTTGTCGAGATAACAAAAAAAAAACCTTTTAAGCTAAGTTAAGCATTTTACATGTTCAACTCACTCTTCTTCTTCTTCTTCTTCTTCTTCTTCCCATATCGATTTGTATAAATTTTTTTTACGGAAGAAGCTGAATAAGGAAAGAAGAAAGCAATGTCTGCCCAAATATCATTTAAAAAAAAAAAAAAGCACAAATATGTATCTCAGAGGTCTTTTAGTCATAAATCCGGGAGTGGGAGAAAAGATACACAATACAAAAGGCTTAGCCACCGCATTATATGAGAAATTATGACTAAAACCCATGTAAAGGTGTGTGTGGTAGGTACCTACTAAACGCAGGTAGATCGAAGGTATGGCTTTGGCTCTCTTTTGTATATTTTTTTTTTTTTTTTTTTGTTAATCTTGGGGACTGCAAGGTAAAAGATTTTCGTTTTCATAATTTGTTTTTAATTTTACTTTTTTTTTTTTTTTCGTTGGTATATTTTTTTTTTATATATTATTTGTCGCTTGGTTCGACTTCGAGACTCTTGACTCTCTATACCTTTGCAAGCTCTCCAACCTACTTGCTATTCATTTGTATATTATATCTTATTGTGTTTCGTATCTATGTGTGTTTGCATAATAATTTAGCTCGATATATTTTTGAAATTGTTTAAAAACAGCCTGACACTGACGAAAAATTATCAAACCGCAGCTTGTTCCATTCGAATAAACACACAGTGATTTCGGGTGGTGTTTCAAGAATTCTAATAAATTTATTTATTTATTTAATTTTTTTAATTTATTTTTTTTTTAAAAAAACAATCGAAACCCTTTTAAATTCAATATGAAATTCTTCATTGTGTCCGTTTGTGTCCTGCTCTTGAGCAATGGAATATACGCTGAAATCGATAATAATTCTGTGAATACACCAAATGGTAGTGGATTTGAAAAGTGCCTGGATGCTGATTCAATTTCCTGTCTACAAATGACGGTACGGATTAAGGATTTTAAAAATATACACAAAAAAAAACAACTTACTTTATTGAAAGTGAAAAAACAAATAATCAAAAAAAAAAAAAAAAAAATTGATAAATTGAGTGAAAGTGAATTGTTAAATTGAGTGGAATAATTTCGAAAGGATTTTTCTTACTTCACTTAGAGCCATTTTCTTCAAGCTTCTAATCTATTTACCGATAAAAGTGTCAAAGTTGCATTTTGTCATATCTACTTAAAAGCATATTTTAGTTTTGAGTGATTTTGTTTTTTTTTTTTTTATTTTTTGTTTGGCAAACAAACTTAAGACTTTGGTTAAAGTTTCATATGAGCCCTTTAAAAACTTTCCAGTTTTGAAATCATACAAATTGTTTTTTTTTTTTTTTAACTTTCATAGATTTACATATATTTTTTTTTTTACAAAATGTGTGAATTAAATTTTTCAGTTTTTTAACTTTACATTTAATTTTCTACTTAAAACTTACAAAATGCAATTTTTTCTTTATCATTTCTTAAAATACATTCCTCTTCTGATTCAAAAATATTTATTTTGGTCTAATAATATGGTCATTGGGACTAAAATGATACTTTTATTTAATCCATTAATTTATTTGAATTTGATTTCAAATTTTCTAAATATTAATTTTTACAAAATTTCTGAATTTAATTTTTTCAATTTTTGTAATCTTCGTTTGCATTTTCTACTAGAAAACAAATAAACTAATTTTGTTTCTACGTTTTAAATTTTTTTTTCAATAACAAAACATTTTATTCTACCTCACTTCCGATTATATAATTTAAAATTTTATGAACAAATATTTGTATTTCTTTAAATTTTCATGAATTTAATTTCAGTATACCTAACCAAAATTCACTATTTTTTTTTTAATGGTAAAAAATTCAGTTATGTTATTTTTATAATTTTCAAAATATCTTTTCTTTTTTAAAAATTTCTGGTCGGAAATTCACAATTTGAAAATTTTTCATGAAATTTGTTCATTATTTTTTGATTAATTTATCCCACTTCTGATTTGAATTTTATTTTAATAATTTTTTTTTGTTTTTTAATACCTCATCAGTATGATTTAGCACTTTTGTAAAGAAAATAGTTAAACAAAATTCAGTTTTTTTAAGTAAAATACATTAAAAAAAAAAATTAAATATATTTTGTATGAAGATTCCGTTCACTCACAATTCAATGACAATATTTTCAATCAATGAAAATCCCACTTCTGAATCAAAATTAAATTTTTACCTACATCAAAATATTAACTTTTTAATTTTTCATTTTAGCTCTTCCGTCGTGCCAAATCGATCTTTGACAATCCACAAATCGAAGTATTTGGTGGTGTATCACTTATCAAGGACAACCAAGGTCGTCAAGGCAAAGCACTCAATGATAACTCTTATGCCGTTGAAGTTGCCCCATCTGTTGAAGCTCGTACCTCCGAAATGAGCACTTACTTCGTTAATAGCATGAAAAATTTCTTCGCTGAACGTTCATTGAGTTTTAACTTTGCCAACACTGCTCGCAGCATTGCTCGTGCAATTCCAGCTGACATCAAGGATGACATCAAGGAATTGATCTCTGAAGCACGTACTGGCAAGAAGAAGCGTCTTTTGAAGAAATTCTTGCCAATCATTTTGGGTATTGGTGCTAAAGTTGCCCTCTTGGGTGTTGCCTCAATGTTTGGAGTCTTGCTGATGGCCAAAAAAGCTTTGATTATTTCTGTTCTTGCCTTTGGTATGGCTTTATTGGCTGGTATTGGAAGTATTGGCAGCAAAGTAGGAAGTGCAGCTGGTGCTGCTACTGGTCTACTTGGCGGACTTGGTGGTCTGTTTTCACGAGGAGGCGGCGGTCTTTTGGGAAGTTCATCGAATTTGGTGCCATCAGCTGCCTCATCTGGATGGGATTCAAGTGGTGCTTATAGTTCACCTGTTGCACAATCTGTTGCATACAATGGCTACAAACAAGCCAGGCGGTAAAGCACAAAGATGATGATTATGTTGCCATTTTTATTAACAACAACTACTTAAAAAAAAAAAAAAAAATATCGTGATTTTCCTTAAATTGAGGAGATGAAGATATTGTTTTACTTATATATTTTTTTTTTTTCAAATTAATTTATTTAATTTATTTAAAAACTTTTATTGAAAAATATTACTTAATGTAATGATTTAAATGTGTTATTAATGGCAGTTTTTGTGGGTGTAATATTTTATATACACAGAAGCTGCTATTAAACTAGCGAAGAACAAAGACAAAACTATAAGAATATTTCAGGTTATAACTGTAAAAACAAACAAAAAAAAAACACAAAAAAGTTGCATGCAACTAGTCGACAACTTTATATTTTCATATCTTTTCTATCCGTCTATTTCTATTTTCTTCTAAATATCTTTTTCTTTTCTCAAGAGTATCTTTTACTTCTCATAAATTTTCTCTATAAATTTTGTATCATTTCTTCTATTTTCTGCATGTTACTTCATCTCTAATTTTGTATTCTATCTTTTTTTTCCAATTCTATCTATCTATCTCTAAGAAAAACTAAAACTATCTTTATTCAATCTATGTAAATTTCGTCTATCCTATTTTATAATTTCTAACTATTTTCATCTCAACTCTATCTATCAGATACTTTTGTTTAAAAATTTCTTTATTTTCCAAAAAAAAAAAAAAAATCTGTAAACTATCTATCTTTTCCTAAATCAATCTATAAATTTTCTATCTCTAATCAAATTCTATCTATCTATGCCATGTGAACCTCATTAAAAAGAAACCAAAACATTTTACAAAAAAAAAATATCATCTTTTATCTTTTCATTTCTCTAAAACTGCAATCTTTTCATTTCTCTTTTCTTTTTTCATTTATGTTTTCGAATCTCGTCTATATTCTTCTTATTTTCATTTTCATCAATTTCAGCATCGAAAGTGTTGCTTTTGTAATAAAATCTACATCGAATCTTTAGATAACCGAAATATAAAAATTTCTTAAAAAAAAAAAAAAAAAAACTTTACCTGTCTTTCTTTATTAACTCAATCTAGAGACAAACAAAAATATCTAAGCGCATAACAATAAGATTTTATGCCAAGGGGAATATTGTTATATCAGAAATTTCATCTGTTTCTGTTTTGGCATTTTTAATTGCTTGTGGCATTTTCTGATCTTAATCTCGAAAGACGAAGAGCTGTAATTCTCATTGAAAGTCCAAATCCAAACCATCAACCTGTTGACCAATTTTTTCACGCTCATAATCATAAGCACTTTGTGGGTTTGAATGAGTTCAAGCCTGAAGCAGCATGGACAATAATAGAGAGATACACAATCTGTATAATTGTATCTTGTAATTTATTCGTTGGGTTATTAAATAAGAGTGACAGTGAAATTGAGAAAACCTTTTTTAGTTTTTTTTTTTTTTTGATTGTTTTGTGACACCGAGAGAGACCCCTTTCAAAAAAAGGGTTAAATTATTATATATCCAAAGTATCTTTTATCTTTTATGTAAGTCTGACAATTTTAAAGTTTGAGATACAATGATAAATAAATTATTTAGCTCACATACATAATAATGTCATTTTGGAACGAGTGAGATTGTTTTTTTTTTTTTTTTTTAATGACACTTCTGTGAGTTATGCCATCAGTCTTTTAGTGGGTAACTATCTTTCACTCTTTGGGGTTTTTACATTTTTTTTTTTTTTACTAAAAGTGGGAATTATATAGCTTCTTTTGTTTAATTCGATTGTGCGTGCCAAGAAAGAGAAATTTCTTTAAAGTTAATAATAAAAGTATGTGTTTTTTTTTTTTTTATTTTATTTCTTTTGATTGAAATTGAGTATTGGACAATTGGAATTTAATTTTTTTTATCGTCATTTGGTAAAAGAGGTCTTGCTGTCTGAGGAGATGACGATGGGTTTTTTTTTTTTGGCCTAGAGCAATGACTGTAAGTAATATTTTGCTTTCGCTGTCACTGTCATAGGTGATAAGTGTCTTGTGGTTAAACAGTGCTTAGAGATAATGGAAAAAGTTTATGGAAAAAACGGTGATAACGAGTGTTTTTTTAATTTTTTTTTCAAGAAGGTATTTGTTAGATGTGATTAGGTGTTAATAGATAAAGAAAGTGCAATGATTGAAAGTTAAGATACAAGAGGTGAATGGTATGTGATACAATGTCATACTTTTTTTTCGATATGTCAACATCGGGGGTAGACAAAACACAAATCTATGCTCCCTTAATAAGCAAAGACGCATTAACTTTCTTTGATCTCAGATAATCTAGGATTTGGTCAACAAAACAGAAAGGGAGTTGAGTGGAAAATTATGATGGGGTGAACCATCCTAAATTCACAATGAATAGAATAATTTTAAAGGGTTTTGTTGTGATATTTCCCAATTTTCCGAAAAAGGTTTGCTGGTCTGAACTAGGCTGAGGTCATTCACAATGGAAGTGATTATGTGAATACCAGAAGAAGGACCTCACGCTTTTAAATAATTAAATAAAAAAAAAGTCATGTGGTAGAGCCTCCCTGGTCGGATTGGTTTGCCATGGGGTGGGGGAGGTATTTCCAGATTCCCAAATATCAAATCAAATACAAATATTAACTCAACATTAACAAAAATCTTAAAAAAAAGAGTTTATTCATTTAACTTAAAAAAAAATGCTTCCCACATCCAAACACATTTTCGTTTAGTAGAAAATTCTATTGTTTGCAGCAAACGCATGATAAGTTTGCGAAGAACCTCTCAAAGAAGTAGTTTGTTGCAAAGAACTTTACTTTTATGGTAAATATACCATTCTTTAAGGTACAGCAAATGACTGCAGGGAACAAATTTTATCAATAATTGACTCATTTTTGTGGTTTTCATATGCATTCCATGCTATACCACAGTTATCTAATTTGTGGTGCAATAGCAACAGTGTTTGTTCAAATTCAGGTTTGATCACCAGTGTCACGCTAAACTTTTTATTCATTCGCATAAATTGTTTCACCGAAAAGAATTTAAGAGTTTCTGGAAACGCAGTTGAAGGCAAAAAATTTCTATCCAACAAACGAAAAGTCGTTTGACGCTAATTCGTAAGCGAAAGGTCACCGCCGCCGGTTCCAATCATAGTTGTGAAGATAAACTTTTTTTAGTAGTTTGCTGCAACGAACTTGTAAAATTTAACGTAACAAAGTTTATCAGGTTTTCTTCTACGGTTTCTGCTTCAAATTTGGAAGATATAATTCTACGTTTTGCGGAATATTTTTCTCATACAAATTTTAATAGTTAATTTCTACCGATAGAAAATTCTGTGGTTTCTAAGGTTTTTATGGGTTTTCCGCGTTTATGTGAATACCTTTAATATACTTTTTTCCGCAAACAAATGGTGTTATTAAGAATAAAACATGAACGCTGGGTGAATACTGACCTTAATTTCTCAATCTAACTCAATTTTTGCGGAACAAACCTTGTCTTGAAAAATTGATCTACAACTACAATTACTTTAAAAAAATTAATTTATTTAAGTTTTATTCAGCAGACCATAAATACTCTTTTGAAATTAAAAATTGGAATAGAAAATGACCCATGGGAGCTACAAAATTAATTTTTGCGCAACAATCCTATCAAATAATTCTTCCAGTAATAGAAAATCAAACAAAAGAAGTCAGCAAGGGTCTCTAGAGAGGACTATCGCTTTTCCATGTATGAAGAACATCTACTTTTTCTTATCTTTCCGTCTCAAAGTAGGCTTTGGTATTTTATCTTCAGAATCATATGCGCTTATCATCAGTTTTAGGCACTTCCATGGTGTTCTCTTCACTCCATTTCCTGCGATTTGAGGATTACTGACAGAAAAAAATTGACTTTCTTACTTTTTTTTTTTCTCAGCAACTTGTGTTTTGTTGAGTTATTTACTTTCCAAGCGGTCAGTTATAGCGACCAGGAAAACGAACCCGGAAACAAATTTTAAAGGATTTTTTAGATTGTTTTCAATTAATTTGAAACACAAATACTATACTAATCGATGACAAATAACTCAAAGATTTTTTTTTGCAAATAAATTTTACTATTTATTGTTAAAAATTCATTTCTTTATTTTTCTTCTAATTCTTTTTTTGTGCCAGCTGACTGACATTTCAAACAAAATGGAATAACTCGTTCCAATGCTTTGATTCCAGTTCCACTTACTTGTTCCACTGTCAGAATTGCATGGGAAAAACTTTTTCGTGTCCATTTCAATCAGGAAAAAGAGGAAGACTGGCTCTTTTTCCTGACATAATTTTTCTGATCGCTATAAACGACCATCAGGAAAAAATATTCAATTTCATACAGTTTCAACTTTTCCTGATGCGTTTTCCCGATCGCTATAACTGGCCCCTAATGTGGAAGACTCTACAAAATAAATCATGTAAAACAGGTTCAGCGATGAAATCCGTTGAATTTTTTTAGTTTTGTGACAAATTATAAATTTCAAAATGGAAACGGCTTTGCAACAGCTCCTATAGTTCTTGTAAGAAATGACTTTTTTGTTTTGGTTAAAAGTTAAGATAGTTTGCATTAACATATCATTTAAAATGCGCAACCTTTTTTTTTTCTTGTATTTAAATTTGAAAAATTAATTTCAAAATTGCAAAGAAAGACAAATATTCATGAGACTCCAGGGGAAAAAAAGACTTATTATTGCATACTTTGGTGCTGAAAAAGAACCCTAAAAGTAGAAATACAATAATGTTATTTTTTTCAATCGAATCGATGGTTGTTATTGTGAATGAACCTGACAGATTTTTTATGAATTCAAATAGCGAGAAAAAAGCAGGATTTCCTCAAAGTGAGCAATAAATAATATGTTTGGTCATATTGGAAAATTTAAATATAACGGAAATCTCAATAGTTTTGTACCCTTAAACTGTTCTACTGCATAGGTAAAGTATAAATCGACTTAGTGTTTTAAATTTTTACTTGCGATAAACAGTCATTTAAAAAATATTAGAAACATCAACTTATAGCATATGTGAATTTAAATAACTCCATAAATATAAGGTTTTCAACACAGATTTTTTTTACATTTGTAGGCTTTTATACCAAATAAAAAATGTATAATAGTTACAATTTTGTGTGAAAAAATAATAGAAACAAGCGATTTACACTTTGAATCTGAAGAACGCTTAGCTTTTTTTTTTTTTAAATTTAAAAAGTAATTTATAAAATTTGTTATTCTGTTTAAAATCAAAAATTTTCAATTTAAGTTTCAAAAATAGATCGCGAATTACAGTGATTAAAAATGATCAAAAAATTAAGAAACAATAACAAAACCATGGATGAAATAGCGCAGTGCCCCAACAAACAAATATTTACAGACTCACATTAGTATGCAAAAGTGGAAACTAGAAGTATAGGTAAAACAAAAAACATAGCTGCGTTTGGACAAAAAATTTGTCTGTTTTTCCCAAAAAAAAAAAATCCGTATCTACTCATTATCAAGGGATCTAAAAAAGAAATATTTTTATATACAGGGTGTCCCGAGCTCACCGCCGCAGAAGAAAACCATGGGTTCCTTAGGTCATTTTAAGTCGAAAAACTTAAGAGGTGATTTGCTCGTTCTCGCTCCGTTTTCGACTTATAACGGTTTTTATTATTTATATTGGTTTTTTCCTTTGACTGGCTCTAACTCTGCCAAATTACAACTAATTTTAATTTTTTTTTTAATCAAGAACAGTTAGAAATTTGTATCTGTCATACAACTTTTTTCTATGGGGATAGCGGTTTTCCCACAATTTATTATCAAACACATTTTTAAATTCGTTATTTGTCTGTCTGTCCTGTTCATATCTCAAGCTACAGCCTTATCCACTAAATTGGTTTTCTTCAAACTTGGTAGTTAAGAGTTTTGAGTAGGTCCCCAGAGGGGAAATTGCAATTTTCTTTCATGGAAAAAAATCGTTAAAATTGATTGAGTCATGAAGGAAAAAATGGTTCTATGGCAACTACCGTTAAATACCGGTTTTTGAAAAAATGGTTTTCATTTGAAGATACCCCTTACAAAAAAAAAATGACCATGATTTTTTTAATCAAAATTGTAGGAATCAGTTTTGATAAAAATGATTTTTTCTAAAACTGGTATATGACAGGTACATTTTTTGTTGGTCCAAAGAAAATAATTCTGAAAACGTCTGGAGATAGTCTCCAAAACACGCGACATACCAAGTTTGAAGTAAATCGATCCATTATCCGTTTAGGATGTGGCTTCTGATACATATAGACGGACAGACAGACAAACAGACAGACAGACAGACAGAATTGTCGGACCTACTTTTTTCTCATTCTCTATCACGAGAGGTAAATGATGCACTTCAAAAGTTCAATTAGGCTAAGGTCCGATTTTTGATCATATAATATTAGAGCCATGTTTAGGCTCCCCTCAAAGTTCGGGAAGTCATTTCAAATTTTCAACCAAGTAGGTGGTAAAAATAATAAGAAAATGAAGTGGTACAATTGCTCTTCCCTGCCCTCATTTTCCCCTGCTTACTTACTGTATTGAAGTGTTGTATATAAAAACAAAACAAAAAATACACTTAAGACGGAACTGTGAATATCAACTCTATGAAATCAAGTTGATACCAAGAACTGTTTTTCATTTTTCCCGAAGGGTAGTTGAGTATGAGTAGGTATCTCAAAAAGGATACAACATTAGTGTTTTTATAAATCATTTAATCAGTGTTGGAGTGCTTGGTTAACAATAAAACAACTACATCAAACTATCCGGATACCTTAGAATTTTGTATACCCATAAAAAGGAAAATTCACTCATTGAACAAACTTTACTCTTAGGAGTTTTCTTGATCTCGAAAATATGCAATAAAAGCTGTTTTCATCTCTAGAAGCCATTATAGCTTTACTAAATTTGCATACAGAGTTAAATTTTTTTTCCTACCTCCAATTAATTATTACAAAATAAGCCATAGAATAACTTTAGAATCTAGGAAGCCTACTGGAACCCCATGGCCTGAAACACCCGCAAAATTTGTTTCGAAGATTAATCTCCATCGATTAATGTCCGTGGCCCGTGAGATACGTGTGAATGAGGAAATAAGAAACTTGATGCCACCACCAGGCAGTATTTTAATTCGTTTTATAAATATAAATGAAATATTCAAACATAGATTTGTTCAGCCCATTATTACTGGTTTTTTTTCACACAGACACTATCAGCCTTATCGAGAATTCCTTGGGAAATATTTTTCGCTAGGAATTTTTCCCTTCCCGGGAACAAGTCCCTCCTATCGGGAATTCCCCACGGAATTCTTTTTCCTTGGAAACAAATTTTGCCAACATGAAAATAATAAATTAATTTTTCGAACATAATTTTGGAATGATTTGACAGTCGGTTTTTAGTGAAAAAAAATTGTTTGTTTTCGTCCTAATCCTTAATTAAAAATGCAAAAAATATCCTTTTTATTATTAATCCATGAAATACAGCGAGAACAACGAAATGAAGAAAGAGCCATACGGCGAAATTTAAGAGATCATTGAAATCCCTTAGAGCTACCACAGCCACTGTAAGTAAAAATATTTATTGATAGAAAAAGAAAATGATTTTATCTTTTTCTTCTACAGATTAGATCGCTATTATAGAGTAAACAAGCCATTGTTTAAATATTTGCTTGATTTTCATTCTAATTTCATCCCTCCAACCAAGAAACCAATAGCCATTCCTCCTATAGTCAAGCTAAGTGCATGCTTGCGCTTTTTTGCCGAAGGTGGATACCAGACGGGTGGGCGTAGGAAAAAATCATGAGGTTGGGCTGGCTCAATTTTCTTTTTCGGAAGTCCTGACAAATGTTTTGGGTTTTTTTGAGACCAATGTTCAACAAAGTTTTTAACAGGTGATGCTGGATATCCCTTGGAACGGTGGCTATTGACACCCCATCGAACAGTAGAAGGCTCATCGGAAGCTAATTTCAATGAAGCCCATACTCGATGCCGAAATATAATTGAAAGGACGAATGGGGTCCTTAAAGGCAGATGGAGGTGTCTGCTCGGTGCAAGAGAGCTGCACTACCTTCCAAAAGAAATCAATTAAAATAGTGATTGCATGCTGCGCCTTACATAACATGTGCATCCATTTTAAAAGCGATTTTCCAGTTGATGTGAGTACTGAATTTATAGATGATGAAGAGTATTCCACCGACACCAGTAATAGAGGTGCAGATTTTGATATAAACGATTCAGAATACAATCGCCAAGCAAAACGCATAAGAAGGGAAGCCTTTAAATTTCTAAGCTTACAAAAATACATTTGACATGCATGCAGGTACTTATGTATGTACATATTTTGTACTGAAGTGATAATAAAAACAAAAACTTTGTAAGAATTCATTAATAAAACTTAACATAATAAATAAGTTTAAAACAAAAACAAAACATAAATAAAAATTCATCACAAAAAAAGGCACTTTTAAAATAAAAAAAAATAAAATTATGTTTAACTTATAACTTTTTTAGTTTTTCTTCTTCGATTTCAAGTTAACGTTCTTGGAAATTGAGCTTTGCTTTAACTTCCTGCATTCTCATTGCTTCCATTTCAAGGTTGTGCCTGGAGGTTTCATCCAACGTCTTCTTCTGCAACTCACTATATTTGTCAATGGATCTGTATATTTTCTTGAAATGGTATTCCATTTCTTTTTGGTGTCGTTTCATAGCCTCAACCAACTCTTCAACATTAGTGCAGAGCGACGTCACAGGTTATGCCTTTCTGTGGCTTTTTTGTAGGACGAGGAGTTGAAGTTCTGATTTCAATATTCATCTGGGAATCATTCGTTTCAATGTTATGCTCCTCCGGTTCAGTTCCATTCATGATCATATCAATTATAACATTCTCGTGGAAGGATTTGTCCTTTAACACTTCAACAGAACGGCTGCTGACTGATGATGAATTTGGACGATTTTCGGTATCGTATTTGTTAAATTCGACCTTAAAAAGATACATTTTTATTAATATTTTTGTATTATTATTTTGTTGAGAATTGCTTACATTGTTTGCTCCGCTTTCAATTCCGACAACTAAATAACGGGGAAATATTCAAACAGAAAAAACACAAGATTTCCCATGAAAAAAGTGTTGCCGATAGGTATTTTTCCATAGGAATTTTTTCCCAATTTCGAAAAGTTCCCGATACCAATTTTTTGAATATGGGAAAAAATCCATGCGAAAAGAAGTTCCCGATAACCCCATATAAGTAGGCAAATAGTAACAATAAATTTACATTTTATGATGGGTTTATTTTTTTTTTTTTTTTTATTTGGCATTTTGTAATAATTTATAAATTTATTAAGTTACAGAAGTCAGCCATTGCTATTCTGACTGATTCATTTTCTACACTATAAGTGAAAAAACTGAATACACCATCTTTTGGTGTTGCATAATGTACGGTTCTGGTACAACGGGATTTATCGAAATTCCATCGGGAAGTTAGGGTAAAATGTGGTAAAAAACTTTTGGTATATCTCAAAAAGTATGAGGGTTAGAATTATAGAATAAATTTAATTGAATAGATAAACTGAAATGATTATGAATTTTTACCAAGAAACAAACTCTAAAAATTCAACTTTTCAACTCTAAAATTATTTTCGAATATCACTTATTTTTTTAGATATTTAAAAATTATATTTTAAATGGATACAGTTGATAATTTCTTGAAAAACTAGTTATGCACATTGAAAGATAAAAAAATGAAAAAAAAAAAAAATAAGGATTGTACTCATACTGCTCTATAGCAGTTTTTTGAGCTTTAAAGAGCCCAAACGTTTTTGAAAGTTCATGTTTAATTAATTTTAAATATCAGGGAATAACGGGAAAAATAATGAATAATGAATTACAGAAAACAAGATTTTTCAGGGAAAGTTTTTTTTACCGTTTTGGAAACGGGTTTTAACATTTTTAAACCTGAAATTTACACATCCATTAGATATGAAATGAATACATTTTTGTACAAAATTTCACAATGTTCTGTAGTATGTGAGCCGAAATAAAGGTAAAAAGAGTTTTTTTTCCGTGGCGCTTAATCACTATTTACCTGTGCCTCATACGGTTATGATTCAACTTAAATGAGCATCACGATTAAATTTCCTTTAATTTGATATATCACACATAACTGTACATGCTATAAAATCCTTCACAAATTTGAAAAGAATTTCATCAAAATTCAACAAAATTGTTTGTTTTGGTCGTCGGACTCGAACAGCCATCAGTGGAGAACGGTACCGTTGGCTCACAAATGGACTCGATATAGTTCGCTTATAAAATTTTCAACTATTTTATTTATTGTCGGATTTTTAAATCTGTAACTTAAGTTTTAGCTTAAGAATCTATAATATAAAATATATTCTGCATAAAAATATTTGAAAATTATTTTATTAAATATTGCAACAGAGGTCGTTAAGTGAAGATGTGTATTTAATGAATGCGTTAAGATTAGGTACAAAATTTAGTGAACAATTTGATTATTTTGAAAATATTTTTAAGAGCTCAATTTCTAAATGTATCTGTTCACTTAAATAACACCATCAACAAATATTTTGATATACAATTTATTTCAATAAGACACTCACAAACTTCGCAATATCATTAAATAATACCAAAAATAGTATAAATTCGATCTCTCACAAATCTTTTAAAAAATTCAAAATATCCTTTTCACGTATAGAAAATATCTTTTAACTTTAGCAAAACTTAACCAATTTTTAAACATGAGGTATCAATAGTAAATCATTAAAAATACAAAAATAAAATCCTATACAATTGTTACTTAAATTGGGATCCTGAACTTTGTAGACAATTTGTCCGCTGAAGTTTGAACGAACAGCCACCAAAGCCGTAAAACTTGTCTGATTTTGAAAAACTAAACTGTAATCGTTTTGTCTTGTAAAACTCTAAAGGCGATATTTTTTAGTTTTTCCTTATTCGTCTTAACAAAAAAGTTTTGGCCAAAAGATTCAAAATGGTCAAAATAAATTTAAAAATTAAACTTTGGAATTTCGTCAGGACTGAACCGATTTTCGTAAAACTTACGGCAATCGCTTCGTCTTGCACAAAATCTAGGGGCGATATTTTTTAGTTTTTTTTTTATTCACCTTAACAAAAAAGTTTTTTCCAAAAGACAAAAGAAATCTTTTGACTTTTTCCGTTCTGGACACTTCTATTAGGACCTCAAGCAAATCAATTTACAAACAGCTCCGTTAAAAACTATTTTAATAGTTAAAAAATAGTTAAAATGCAAAATCATAAAAAACTTAAAGTTGGGCACTTTATTCATATTAATTATGAAAGATTTTAGTCATCTTTCAAGCAAATTTACCTTCCGCAACCGAAAGTCAATGTTAACAAAAATAAGAGAAAAATTAATGAACCAGGCAATATAAAATCCGAAGAATATTGGCACCGTGGTAAAGTTAAAACTCAAAGAGTGCCACATTCAGAAAAAGAAAAAAATTAAAAAATTATTGAAAAAAACGAAAAAGTAATGAATCCAAATTTTAATGAGAACGAAACAATATATAATGATAATTATTAAAACAGCGTGTCATACAATTTTTTATCCTGTCGACTAAAGGATTTGTTAATGCAGCCCGTCCTTTTTGCAAAGAAAACTTCCAATCTTTCATAATTTATATGATGAAGCTGCCAACTTAAACACTTTTATCATTTACCATCTTGCCAATATTTAAAAAATAGTTTTTTTTATGGGTTGTGAATCTTTTGGCCAAAACTTTTTTGTTAACACGAATAAAACAAAACTAAAAAATATCGCCGCTATAGAATTTTTCAAGACAAAGCGATTACAGTTTAGTTTTTTTAAAATCGGACAAGTTTTACGGCTTTGGTGGCTGTTCAAACTTCAGCGGACAAATTGTCTGCAAAGTTCAGGATCATCTTAAATTGTGTAAATGTAAGGTCCGCAAGGGAAAAATGATCAATTTTCACATTATCTTCTGTAATTTTTACATTTTTTACACATCCAAAAATTACTATACAAAAATTAATAATGATAGGAAATATAAGTTTTGGCGCGTGTACATGAGTACACACTTATTTTATTTGTTTATTTTGTTTTTTTTTTTTTTAATTTTTGACAAAAAATGATAAGACAAAAAAATGATATACAATTCGTTATGCGTGTTTTTTTTTAAGTCAACCGTTTATGATATAAAATGCACGACTGGGCCGCACGTACTTAATCTTATAGATAAAATTACTAAATATGATAAGCCTTTTTAATTAAAAGTTGTAAATGCAGTTATAGAAAAAAACGTAAAATTCGATTTTCAAATGACTAAAACAGCTTCTTAAATGAATTTAACCTCAAAAAGAAGTATGCAATCTAATTTCTTTTATAATATGACATTCATAGAAAAAAAAAAAAATGAAAATCATTATTAGAGCCGTTTAAAAAAAAAAACTATTTTTTCTATATAAAATTTTTCAAGGTCTTCTAAAAAAAAAAGGTATGTACGCCATTTTTAAGATATTATTTATCAACATTTTAAAGCTAAATTTTGAAAAAAAAAATATTGAGTAGTTTTCGAAAAAATGATGATTTCTTAAAAAAAAAATTCAATATTTTTTTATTAAATAATTTTTTTATTAAATCCAAAAAAATAATTTTCGAATTTTTTTTACTAAATATTATTACGGCAACTTATAAGCAATTATTAAAAAAAAGATGGTTGAAGTTCATTGAGTCATGATGGAGAAAATCAGAATAAAAAAAAAAAATACGGTTCTATGGCAGGTACCTACAGTTAATAACGGTTTTTGAAAAAAATGGTTTTCATCGAAAGATAGACCTTATCCAAAAAAATTATCATGATTTTCTTAATCAAAATCGTAGGAACAATTTTTGAAAAAAATGATTTTTTCTAAAACCCTTATTTTTGGTCCAAAAAATATAATTCAAAAACGGTCTGGGGATATTGTCCAAAAAACGCCACATACCAAGTTTGAAGTAAATCGACCCATCCGTTTAGGCTGTGGTCTCTGCTACATACAGACAGACAGGCAGACAGAATTGTCAGACTCACTTTTTTCTCATTCTCTATCATCGTAATGTCATGTTTGATTGTTTTCTCAACTTTTTCTTTTGTACAAATGCATAACTTGATATATAGTACCTACCTATATCGCAAGTAAAAATATACGCAACACAAAAAGTCATCCTTCTTTTCAACATGGCAGCCACAGGGAAGGGTGTGATTATACGGATTTTTCAATTTAAGCTTTTTTAAGAACCCTCAAAATTTGACTCACCCCAAAAATGTTCACAGCAGAGCCTTCCAGAATGACAGCACTATTAACTTTCGCATTCACTGTAATTGTAATGTCATGTTTCATTGCTATCTCAATTTTGTGTTGTATAAATGCATTCGCAATTCATTATTGTCGAAATCTCAGTGGTTTTTATGTTAAGTCTATCCCCATGGTGTTGTACTCATAGCAACACTGGATCCAATAGAATGTAAAAAGGACAAGAAAAAAGATTTTGTAAAGGATTCTACTGCAGAATGAATTTTCATATTATGTTTATTTTATTATTATCAAAGTTAAAAGCTTTGGTTAAATACCTACCCCTATGCGTGTGGTATACCAAATTTATAAAATCTTCCATAGGTCAAGTCACAGTTCTATTGCAAATGTGTTGAAATATTACTTTTCTGATAACCCTCCTTGTAAATCTAGCTTAAACATAAATTTCCTCGTAGTTAAACTGAATTTTAATATGTTTTTTTTTTTTTTAACTTTAAACCAACACATAAGGGTTCTTTGCTTGTCAAAGACAGCTCGTGTTTATTTTATATTTTAATAAATTTCAGGAAATAGTTTACCTAACCAACCTCATGGTCGACTCTTTATTCCACTCTATCATCTCAAAAACATATACCACAGTTATATTCTGACTTATAAGGCGATTAAACATTTCTGCATGTTTGAATTTCATGTGGTCTCGAATGAATGCAATATTATTCATGGGATTCCTCAGTAAAAGGTTATTCTAAAGTAATGCATTCTTTCATAAGACACTATGAACAATTTGTACAAATGTGTATCACTATTTGCTTTTGCACCTGTACCAAGTGGTTTTCATTTAGCACTGGTTAAGTGTGGTGCGGTCTAGCATAGCTCTTGCCTTGCAGTATGTTGCATAAAGCAAATACTTAGCTCCTGCTATCATCGTGGGACTTTTGTCTAGTAAAATCATTCAAAAAACAGAAAATATCTACAAAAATTGCTAAGGAAAAAACCCTTTGCGTCGTCTACCATTTTGAAGAAAAGCGTTTTTCTCAGGTGTTATTGGTCGGGTATCTATTGTTTAGATTTTTTTCTTTCGTGTTTCACACAATTATTTTAGTTTAGTTCATAATGCCTTTTTTACTCTTTCTTCAACTTAGTTTTTCGATTATTTCGCCCCATGGACACTTCGCATTCTATTTTCTTGTTTTTCCATTACAAGTGCAATGAGTTACTTTAAATAAAGATAGTTTCAATTAGGATCTCCACTTGTTTGAGCCACCTGTTACTCGGTTTTCCTCTGCTGCATTCACCATCAGGGTTGGAATCGTTGGGCTGGTGCATTGATGTCCATACGCTCCACGTTTCTCAGCCATCTCAGCCCCTATATTTTCAGCTTCTTGACTAGGTCAACGTCGCTGTACAACCCATAAAGCTCGTTGTTAAATCTTCTTCTCCATACTCCTTGGATACATACAGGAACAAAAATCACTCGAAGAATCTTTCTCTCAAAGCAACCAAGCACATTTTCATCCGAATCTTTTAACGCCCATGCTTCTGCCCTATACAGCAGGACCGGGATGATTAAGGTTCTTGTATAGCGTTTCCTTGGTTCTATTAGAGAGGGCTTAACTACTTAAATGGATCCTCAGCCCGAAGAAACAGCTATTGGCAAGGGTAATTCCCCGTTTGATCTCTACACTGATGTCGTTGTTTGAGTTTATAGTGGATCCCAGGTCACTGCTTCGAAGTTATAACTATCTGTCGTGATGTTTTGGCTGAGTCGTCGATGGTGAGTTTCCCTTCTCGTTGAAAGCATACTTCGTTTTGTCTTCATTAACAGCCAATCCCATTTTGGCCGCCTGCGATTCAATACTGGCAAACGCACCAACCACAGTTCGCTTAGTTCTGCCTATTATGTCATCTGCATATGCAAGTAGTTAGTTGAACGGACTTTTGAAAAATTGTACCAGTGGTCTTGTCTCTGATGCATGATTACGCGTCGCCTTGTCTTAGACCTTTCTCGATATCAAACGGTTCAGTGGTATTCTTACCGACTTTGATGGAGCAGCGAGATTTCTCCATTGTCATCCTGCACAAGCGGACGAGTTTGGCCGAGATATGACATGGCTCTGTTTAACTCGTCTCTATTCACGCTATCATACGCGACTTTAAAATTGATGAAGAGGTGGTGTTTATCGATCTGGAATTCCCGGGTTTTTTCCAAAATCTGTCGGAGTGTGAACATTTGATCGAATGTTGACTTGCCTGGCCTAAAACAGTATCGACGACAGGATTTTGTATGCGACGTTTATGAGGTTAGTTCCTCTGTAGGTGGTACAAGTCTCTTTTTGTATGGATGGGGCACACTAAGCGAAGGTTCCATTCATCGAAGGTTTTCAATCAACCAGATTTTACAGATGAGTTGGTGCAAACTCCTTACTAACCCATCTATGGCTGCTTTGAACAATTCGGCTGGTAAGCCATCCGCACCAGCAGCCTTATATGGCTTAAGCTTGGCAATCGCTGAGCGCACTTCATCCAGACGAGGTCAGGTGATGGCCATCTTCGTCAAAATTAAATGGAATAACAGAGGAATGTTGGCTATCTTCGTTGTTCAGGAGTCTATAGAAAAATGTTCCTTCCAGATCCTCAGCACTGACTGTGTGTCTACTACCATATTCCCACTTTCATCTTGGCAGGCTTCTATTGTGGCCTTGTAGCCTAGGGTTGATCTTCTTACCCTTTGGTAGAATTTTCGAACATCGCCTCTGCCAGTACAATCCACAATAGGCTTGACCGCCCGCTTCTCGGGCTCACTCTTTTTCTTCCTGAGAAGTCGGCGTTCCTCATTTCTTTTTTGCCCGTAGAGTTCTCGGACTGCTCTCTTAGCGGCTCTGGTTCTTGTTTGCAGCATTGTCTGATAGGCCTCGTTCTTAGCTGCATGCGCCAGTCAGCATTCTTCGTCAAAAAAGGAGTTTCGTTGTGGTCGCCTTGTGAAACCCAGCATATCAGAGGCGGCACTACTGATGGCTTGTGTTGACAATGTCTCCACTGGTTGTCTATGCTTGCTACTGGTGGCATGGCTGGCCAAGAGATTGGAGAAACGAGGTCATCAAAAGTTTTGGCGAAAGTTTCTTGCGATTTGAGTTTCGCGACGAAAACCACTTTTTTGGACTTCTCCATTATCGTAATGTTGGTTTTGATTAAAACCTAAAATTTTGTTTTTGACTCGAAACCAATACTTGCCCTATAGAACAAGTAAAAAGTAGCCTTTTTATTGCAAATTAAACTATCCTTTGCATTATGCATTTTTTTTTGTAGTGTTATAGTTTTAATACTGAAAGCAACAAAGAATGTTACTTTTTTCAGTTTTTAAATCTTTTCTAATCTGCCTTTGGAAGAAACAAATACTGAAAAGCATGCACTTGTTGACACTTTTTCCCTGAAACAATTGTTTTAATAAAACAAAAAACGGCATTATATAAAAAATATAGTCGCCTATAAAAAAACGTGTGACAAAAAAAATGTTCAAAATGTGTAGCAGGAGCCACCCAAGTCCTAGAATCATGAAAATTATAATTTATACCTACTGAGGGAAAAATTCAAAAGAATTTTCAGATTTTACCCTCTTTGTTTCCTGTACTACAATTTGTTTACGGAAGAGAACTTACACTTTTTATGTTACTTGTGATGCTATTTGCTTGCATTGGCATGGATAAGAAGTGAGTGTACACAAAACAAATTTATGTAGGTATACAGATAAATATTACTAATAAGAGATAAACAGTTTTATGTGCTTGTGATTGATTGGATAATCAACCTAGTGATCTAGATCACATTGAAGTTGAACATATTTGTATTCTTTGTTTGCTAATGTATTTGAACTTTTTGTTCCAATATCCATTGATTGTAAAATGTGTTGACTATCTGTTCATGGCTGAGATGCAACTTTAATGAAAAATGTCACGTAATTTATGCAAAACGAGTGTAAGAGTATTTTTGTATGTATAAAACTTCTGAAATAGGTCAGAATAAAATAAAAAAAAAATTAACCGTTTAAAGAAAAATACTAGATACTTTTTAAACATTGAAACTAATTTAACATTGACCCAATAAATAAGTTAAGTAGCAAAATGGTTTTCTCTCAATCGTATGGTTGGTTTTGAGGAAAATGCACTCACTGGGAAAATTTGAATCAGAGATTGAAAATGTTAGAATTTGTGAAGAACAGCAGATTACATTATTAATTACTTTAGATGAGAGAGACCTAATAAATTTCATGCTGAAAATCAGAATTATAAACGCAAAACTAGGTAGCTTTACTACAAGATGGTCAGTTAGCAGAGGTACTCCACAAGGTGGAGTCCTATCCCCACTTCTATGGAACTTAGTAGTCAATAAACTGCTAGTAAGCCTAGAAGAAGAGGGATTCAAAGTAATTGCAGAAGCTGCCAACATTGCCATTGCCGTGTCTGGGAAACATCCAAAAATTCTAATAGAACTCTTACAAACCGCTCTGAACAAGCTACTCAAATGGTCAGATCGCTGTGGACTAGGCGTTAACCCCCACAAGACTGAACTAGTCCTCTTTACAAGGAAATACAAAATTCGACAACTAGACCCTCAAACGATTAACGGAGTTTCACTAACTTTCTCAAATGAAGCAAAATATCAAGGACTTATTTTAGATAAAAAGTTATATTAGAAACCTAATAAACAGGAAAGAGTAAAAAAAAGCCACAGTAGCTCTTTTTCTTGCAAGAAAGCCGAAGGGAATAAATAGGGCCTGTCTCCACAAATCACTCACTGCGGTTATTAGACCGATACTCACTTATTGGGTGACTGTTTGGTGGACTGCCTTAGACAAAGCGACTAACCGTTATAAACTAAGGAGAGTGCAGCGTTCAGCATGCATGTGCATCAGTGGAGCCCTCCGCTCGACACCTTCCGCTGAGTTAGACATACTCCTCAACCTTACACCCCTCGAAATGGCCACGAGCACAACCTTCCGTCTCAAAGTCACTCCGACTACATCATTCCTGTTCTAGTTTTCGACAAAAACTTTGAAGTCACCATTCGCTCAAGGTCAGCCTTGTTAGAAAATGAATGAATACATTTCTATACGGATGGATCGAAAACTGAAAATGGGGTGGGTGGTGGAGTGTACTCAGATAGACTAAACCTTAGTCGCTCCTTCCGCCTACCAAACCATTGCAGCGTATTCCAAGCGGAAATTCTGGCGATAAAGGAAGTCTTGTCTTGGCTTAAAGAAAACGATTATATCCAATTCGGATATCCTCATCTTCTCAGATAGTCAGGCTGCTTTAAAATCCCCTGTATCAGTCTCCTCAAACTCCATCACAGCCCAGAACTGTCGATCGTCTATGATGGAGATGGCCAAACTGTTTGATATTCACCTTATCTGGGTGCCGGGACACCGAGACATTCCGGGGAATTGTAAAGCCGATGAACACGACAGAATTGGAACGGAAATGCCTCTTCTGCCCAACAAGGCAAATATAGGCATATAAATAGCTACAAGTAAACTACTGCTGAAACGAATCGCTTTAGAACAATCAAATACAAGATGGCTTAACACTACTACTTGTATAGCGACCAAACGAATCTGACCCGAACTAGATTTTTAATGGTCAAATTGTTTTATGTCCCTCAGTATATCCCTCAGTATATGAACGAATTGTCTTCAAATTTGGTAGCGATGATTTTTCAAGACTTTTTTATTTTTGTTTTTGAATATCTCATCTTGAAAGATTACCTCCCATAAGACATTTTTGAGTTATTCGAGTTTTCTCGAAAACAGCTCTAAAGGATTAAAACCTCGAATTTTTTTCTGACACGAAACCAAAACTTGCCCTATAGAACAAGTAAAAAGGAAATTAAACGATATTCTTACTTTAATTACGTCGTACTTTATAAAATATAATTGAAAAAAAAATCGATTTTTATACTATCACCGGAAAGACTTAAAAAGAAGATACTTTTATGCAAATTCTGACATTATTATATGATATTGGAAAAATATAAAACACAAATAGAAAAAACCTACAATCAGGTTTCCAACAGCCCCATTAATCTGGCACATGTGAGAGTGTTAAAAACAATGCCAATGCGGGATACTTGTCGCAGTTTAAAATGGCCAATAAATATTGATACTCTTTTGCCATAACAATACCATAAACAAGGAGCATCAGCAGATGGTGTCATTGCCACAACTCAAAGAAATCGTGCCATAAGGCAGACGTCACACCATCATGACAACAATCTTTCTAATAGATAACTTAGGATGTATATTTGATACATTCACTGCACAACACGATAGCCAAGCGCAACAATGTATGAAGAGTCCCAAGTATAATCAGTATCAGCACCCGGTCATGGAGTGAAGCCTCCAAGTAGGTACCAATGTACATTATACAGTAGCGAGCAAACAAAATGCAAACGAAGAACATATTTATTCTTGTCTTCAGCCAGACAACAGAGTCGATTTTTACCGAATAATACTCCAAAAAATTAATAATATTAAAATTGGTGCAAAAGAAAAGATTGAATGCGAGCAAAAAACATGCAAACACGTGAAAAAAATTAAAAAATCAACGGATATTTTTGAAGTTATACTTCTTTACCGGCGATTATAAAAATATTAAACCGGTAATAACACATAGATTTTTTCAGCCCATTATTACTGGTTTTTTTCACACAGACACTATAAGTAGAGAAAGAGTAACAACACATTTACATTTTATACTGGTTTTTTTTATTTTTTTTTATTTTTCATTTTGTGTGAAACACAATAAATTTATTAAATTACAGAAGTCAGCCATTGTTATTAATATTCTGACTATTTTCTTCACTAAAAGTGATAGGAAACAACTAAATACACTAAAAGATAGGTGGTACAATTTAAGGTTGTGATACGACGGGATTTTTCGAAATTCCACCGGCAAGTTAGGGTAAAATGGGGCAAAAGAAAAAAAAACCTTTTTGTACATCTCGAAAACTATAAGGGCTTACGAAATAGTTTAATTGAATAGATAAATTGAAGTAATGATGAGTTTTTATCAAGAAAAAAATTCTAAAAATTCAACTTTTCAAGTTAAAAATTATTTTCCAATATGAAATATTTTTTTAGACATTTAAAAATGACGTCATTCTGGATAAAGTTGATAATTTTTTGAAAAACTAATTATGCACATTGAAAGACAATAAAAAAAAATTAGGCGTCTTATATGGATTATATTTAAAATTTGAGCTTTAAGAAACAAATACGTTTTTGGAAATTTATGTGGGTGTTTAGTTGATTTAAAAAAAAAACAGGGAAAAACGGGAAAAAAATTTGTCAAAACGACTTTTAGTCTTAAGTTTTGTCTAAAAACGTGTGAAAAAATTAGATTTTTAAACATTTTTTTTAATGAATAATAGTAAAAACAAGATTTTTCAGTCCAAGTTTTTTGACCGTTTCCAACGATATTTTATTTTTATCTTTTTTATTTTTTACATTTTTAAACTTGAAATTTACACCGCCATTAGATATTGAGTAAATGCATTTTTGTACAAACTTTGACAATTTTTTGTAGTCTGTGAGCCGATATAACGGTAAAAAGAGTTTTTTTTACGCGGTGCTTAATTACTTTTTACATAAGCCTCATAAAACTATGATCACGATAAAATTGCCTTTAATTTGATATATTCACAAACTTGAAAAGAGTTTTATTCGAAATTCAACAAAATTCAACTAAATTGTCTGCTTTGGTCGTCGGACTCGACCAGCCACCAGTGGAGAAGAGTACCGTTGACTCACAAATGTAATTTTGTTGTTTCTTGTCGGAATTAAAGATTGGTTTGTTTAAATTTAGCTGAAATATCAGGCTACAGCATGGTGTAATTTTTTGTATACAGTTACATATAAAAATAATGAGTAAAAGGTGATTAAGAACAAAATACATTTTTTGTTTTCTTATTCTTTTTGCAATATGGTATGAAATTTGTTTGAATTATAAAATATGATGTACTACAATATTGTTGGTTCAAGTGTTCTTGATAGGCAGTAAATATTTATAAGCATAAAAATGCATATTTACAGATTTTAGAGAGAAAAATTAAAAAAAAAACACATAAAAAGTTGATTTCATTAGATATTGAAATCTGTAACTTAAGTTTTAGTTGCAGAATTTTAACAAACTGAACAGATTCTATTAGACAAAATGTTGGTCTATAATTCTCCATAAAAATATTGGGTAATTATTTTTACAAACAGTGCCACAAAGGTCAATAAGTGAAAATATGTTTTTTGTGAATGCGTTAAATTTACAAAATTTAATGAAAAATTTAATAATTTTGAATACAATTTTAGCTCAATTTCAATATGTGACTTTTCTCTTAAACACTAAAATACAAAGTTTATTGATTAAATTCAAAACAAATGCGGTAAATGATATATTACAGAAAAAATATCGAGCAAAATACACTTTTTATGCTTCTTTGACCAATTGTACCATTCATAACATTTGGCTATGTCTACTTAAGACACTCATAAGTTTCGCAATATCATTAAATAATATCAAAAATAGTATAAAATTGATCTCTCACATATCTGTTGAAAAAATCAAAATATCCTTTTCACGTAAACAAAATGGCTTTTAATTTTAGTAAAACTTATTCGATTTTTTAAGTTGAGGTATTCATAGAAAGATTACATTTTTTAATTTATTTTGTTGATTTTAATATAATCTAATAACAGACCGCTGGTCAGGTCATTTTGAAGTATCAAACATTAGTGTATCAAAAACTATTTGAAAATGGCCAAATGCAAAAATAAACGAAATTACAAGGGTTTGGTCGATAAAATATCAATTACATACATATATGAAATATTTGAATTAATTTCACAAAAAAGCACGATATGTTTCTTTGGAAAAATTTATCTTCTAGAACTTTTTGCAACTAAATACTTTGACACATCCAAAAAAAAAACTACACAAAAATAAATAATGATAGGAAGTATAACTTCTGGCATGCGTACATGAGTACACATACATTTTTTTTTAAATTTCTTTTAACAAATTATTGTATTTAACCATGTAAATACTTGTTAAAAACCCTTTATTGGCAATAATGTCACTTAACCTATTAACCTTTGGGCCAATGAAATACACCAATTACTTTGAAAAAAATTGGTTCCATTTGCTATACGATGCAGGTCAGAATATTGCATTGGCCACCACAAAACATAAAGATTATTCTCCTTGAAGAAGCTTCCTACCACCCGTCTGGTGTTAAATATCCCTGAAAACAGTTTTTTACAACACGATCATGACTCAGAAGACACCAGACAACTGGTAGAAAACTTTTTCATGCTTTGCTGTGGCTAATGCAACATAAGGCCCTGCATCGTATAGACAATGGTACCAATTTTTTTCAAACTAATTGGTGTATTTCATTGAACCAAAGGTTAATAGGTTAAGTGACATTATTGCTAATAAAAGGTTTCTTACAAGTATTTCCATGTTTAAATACAATAATTTGTTAAAAGAAATAAAAATATCTGTTAATTTTAAAAGTTTGTCACGTATTTGCATTTTATTTGCTCCTTTTGCATCAATTTTAATATTATCTATTAATTTTTTGGAGTAATATTCAGTAAACTATGACTCTGTCTAAAGAAGTACGATAAATTTAACAAATGTATGCAAAAATTTCAAGCCATTATTACGTAAAATAGTTTCGTTTGCTTTTTTTTGCTCGCTACTGTACATACAGCAGTCGCCAACAAGTCGACAGCAGCATGATGCACATGCCGACTGTGCTGATGACATTTAAAAGAGGAATTTGAACTTTATTGAATTTTCTAACTTGATATGTGATACCATGGTGGTGTGGTTGAAATAGTGAATGGGCTTTCACGCCCGCATTTGATTGAAAACAAAAACAAAATGAAACCTTCAAGCACTCATTAATTGATTGAATTGATTTAGAGGTTATGTGGTGTGGATGGTATCTGCATTTCACCAAAAAGGCTTTGCAAAAAAAAACACAAAATTCTTCATTTAAGTGGCTAGGTAAGACCACAGTAAATTATTTTGATGAAGGATGAGTGTCATGGAACACTCGGTTAGAACAAAGTCACTTATCTGCAACAGTTTTACAATACGTATTATAATATTTATAATATTTAAACTAAAACTAAAAATAAGTCAACATCTTTGGAGAGTAATTCAACTTAAAACAAGATGTGCAGTAGGGTGGTCCATTTTCTACTTGCGATATAGGTACTATAATATGAAGTGGGTCCGACAATTCTGTCTGTTTGTCTGTCTGCCTGTCTGTATGTATCAGGGACCACAGCCTAAATTGATGGATCGATTTACTTCAAACTTGGTATGTGGCGTTTTTTGGAGAGTACGGTACGTGACATAGAACCGTTTTTTTTAATTCTGATTTTCTCCTTCAGGACTCAATCAATTTCAACCATTTTTTTTTACATGAGAGTTTTTAAGTTGTCGTAATAATGTATAGAAAAAAAAATTTCGAAAATTATTTTTTTTGACTTTAAAAAAAAAATTGAAATTTGTTTTTGAAAAATCATTTTTTCGAAAATTGCAATATTTTTTTTTTAAGATTTAGTTTTTTGATGTTGATAAATAATATCTTAAAAAATGGCGTACACATTTTTTTTATGAAAGTTTTTTATAAAAAAAATAGATTTTTAACGATTTTCTAATTTTTTTTTGTAAAAATGTATCATTATAGAATAGATCAAATTGCATACTTCGTTTTACATTTTTATATATTTTTTCCAATAGCAGGAAAAACAAGATTTTTCAGTCCAAGGTTTTTGACCGTTTTGAACGGTATTTTATTTTTATCTTTTTCAATTTTACATTTTCAAACTTTAAATTTACTGTAGTCTGTGAGCCCAGACAACGTTAAAAAAACGCAGCGCAAAATAACTATTAACCCAAGCCTCACAAAATTATGATTCAACATTACTGAGCATCACGATGTAATTACCTTTTACTTGATGTATCACACATAACTGTACATTCACAAACTTGAAAAGAGTTTCATCAAAATTCAACAAAATTGTCTGCTTTGGTGGTTGGAACTTGACAAGCCACCAGTGGAAAACGGTTCCGTTGGCTCACAAATTAATTCGAGATGGTTGGCTTATAAAATTTGTTACTTTTTTGTTTACGGTCAGATTTTAAACAATCAGGTGTTTAACTGAATTATCAGGTTACATCATTCTGTAATTTTTGTTATACAATTACAAATTTAATTTTAATTTATTTTAATAAAACAATGTACAATAATATTGTTGGTACAAGTGTTCTTGATAGGCAATAATTTATTTTTAAACATATAAATGCATATTTATAGATTTTAGAGACAAAAATTAAAAAAATTAACACAATAAAAGTCGATTTCATTGGATATTAGAATCTGTAACTTTAGTTTTAGTTGCGGGATTTTAATATATTGAACAGATAAAATGTTGTACTATAAACTTAAACTAAAAAATCATATTAATATTGGACTATTTTTTTTATTAAACATTGCCACAGAGGTCGTTAAATGAAAATATGTTTTAATGAATGCGTTAAAATTAAAAAAATTAATGAAAAAATTGATAATTTTGATAATTTTTTTAGCTTAATTTCAAGATCGTTCTGTTCTCTTAAACAATGGCTCCACAAGGGAAAAAAAATCAATTTTCACATTTCACCGTAATTTTTACATTTTTATATTTTATTAGAACAACAGAGTGATCAGCGGTCATTTTGAAGTATCAGACATTAATGTTCGTAAGCTCATGTTAGTAAGCTTTTGTTCAAACTTCAATGCGGGCAATTTGCGGAAACCAAAAGCTTCAATAAGACCATTTGGATTACATCGCATGGGAAATTTAGCTTATTTATAGGTTAAGTCGACTGTAGTATATTTTTCACCGGCACCATGTGTATAACCTTTTTTTTAATTTATACAGATTTAATTGAAAATTTAATACAATATTTATTGTTCTCCTTGTGACTGTTATTTAAATTCAGTACATGCATAAAAAAACTTTGTTTTAACCGAGTGTCCCATGACACGAATCCTTTTTGTTTTTTTCTTTCGCCAATATTATATTTTCTAAGCTATGGTAACACTCATTCATATTTCAATATGACTCCTCCTCTTCCTTACTAAAAAAAAAAACAATTTTTTACGCCAAGAATCCATTTATGAAAGGATTTGTTGACTGTTGAAATAGTTTACTCAAGAAAATGTTTGATCAGCAGAATAAAATATAATCTACTTATTCTGTTATTCTTCGTGTAGGTATAGGTACACAAGTTTTTCAGCGAAAAGTAGAAAGTAGTAGTTTTGGGAATCCTAGTGAATATCGTACATAACTTTGACTGGGACAAAGAACTATCGTGTCGCATCGTCGTCTATTTTTATATAAGATTCTGATTTTCTCGGTATAAATCAAAATTAATTTTTAAATTTCAACGATACGTACCCTATTGCTTTCCTTCTGTCCAGCAGCATATTCATAAGTTTCTTTGTATATACTTCGCATTACGATTTAACTTGGAAGGTAAGAAAATACTGAGCAGAAGCCAACAAGCCTAGTTAATTTTATTATTAGTAATAGGTAAAATTTCCAATAAAATTAAATGTTACGCATACGCCACAGTGACCAGTTACAACAAACTTTTAATAAATCATACAAAATCTCCATTGCTGATCAAGTTATAAGGCTGACATATTTGTTGACGATTAATTTATCTTCATTTTACATATAGAATGCTAAGAATTGCGAACCGTAAAGTACTATCTTCTTAAATGAATTTAACCTCAAAACGATGTTTGCAATTTGATTTCTTCTATAATGATACATTTAAAAAAAATAAAATTTGAAAATCGTTAAAGCCGTTTCTTAAAAAAAATATTTTTTCTGTATAAAATTTAGCAAGGACTTTATAAAAAAAATTAGTACGCCATTTTGAATATATTATTTATCAACATCTACAAATTAAACGTTGAAAAAAAAATATTGAGTAGTTTTCAAATTTATTTTGAGAAACCAAAACAATAGTTTTAGAAATTTTTTTTACTGAATATTATTTTGGCAACTTAAAAGCTTTCATTTGAAAAAAAAATGGTTTTAATTGATTGAGTCATGAAGGAGAAAATCAGAATTTAAAAAGAACCGTTCTATTGCAGGTATGGTAAACTGGGGTACATTCATCATCGGGGCACATTCGTCAAAGCCATTTTCGGTTGGATGCGCTCTGAATTAAGAAATGAAAATAACACAGAACGCATCCTTTACTGAAGTTATGAACCACACTCTAAATTTGACATTTGTAGTTTCGCGCTAAGAAAAGTTGAGTGTTGTTATGCGTTTTTGAGATCTCAGTTGTTATTTTGGCTAAAGGATAAGTAAGTGATTTTTATATTTGAAGGAAATTCAGGTTTAACTAATTTCTTAGTTCAATAAGAAAGGAAGTGGAATTTAATCAAGAAAAAACTAATTTTGAATATTTTGTATGAATTTGTGAAAAAAAATGTTATTTTAAGAATTCGGGGTCGATTTGTCATTTTGATGGGGGCACATTCAGAAGTTGCCGAATGTACCCCAGATTTTCAAAAGCTTCCATTATTTTTTTTTGTCAATTTGATATTGTTGGAAATTATAAAGGAAAACAAACAGGATTCACATCATAAACGAAAACCCATAACAAAGGCAATTGATAAAGTTGCAGCAAATTTGGAAAAGAGTGTTCAAAAAGGAGAAATGCTATTTAAAAATACATTAGTTGTATGTAGATGTGTGATAGATGCAAATTTTGTTAAAGCTCAACTTATTTTTTGACGGAACTGACTTAGTTTTACATCAAACCAATGTATTTTTTGAATAATTTTTTTTCGATTTTGCCACAACTCGACAAAATTGTACCTGCCTTCCTTTCGCTGCAAAGTTCTGAATTGAAGATATCTGTTTTATTTAAATTGTATTTTTAAAGAAATACATATAAATAAGCTTTAAACACTTTTGTCACGTATTCTTAAAAGTTTTTTTTCCAATGCTGAATGTTCCCCATTGAAAGCCGAATCTGCCCCGGGTCGGGGCACATTAATTAAGCAGTATTGTATTTTTAAAAACGTTTTTTATTAAGTTTTGGTAAGTTAAATTAAAACATTTTCTTCCTTAAAGTAAAGAGAAATATTGAAACAACCTGTTAAGCCAACAAATTATGTGTTCAGAGCATAAACAACTAAAATATAGGCTAATGAAAAAAAAATTGCAGAATGTGCCCCAGTTTACCATACCGTAAATATTGGTTTTTGAAAAATATGGTTTTCATTAAAAGGTAGACTTTATCCAAATAATTACCAAAATTTTTTTAATCAAAATCGTAGGAACCATTTTTGAGAAAAATAATTTTTTTTTTAAACCGGTATATGACAGATACCGTTATTTTTGGTAAAAAAAATAATTTAAGAAACGCAACATACCAAGGCTTTGGCTTCTGATACATACAGACAGACAGACAGAATTTTCGAACCAACTTTTTTCTCATTCTCTAATATCGTTATGTCAGGTTTGGTTATCTTAACTTTTTTTTTTTGTACGAATGCATAACTTGATATACAGTACCTACATCGCAAGTAAAAATGCGTTGAAAAATTTTGCCTGGTTCATTTTCCTGATCTCTATAACAGGGCCCTTATAAAATATAATTATTCTCTTCTAAAATTTAATGGTTAAATATTTTAAATATTTAATACATTAATAGTTCCTTAAAAAAATTTAAAATCTTCCTAATTTTTAAATAAAAATAAAAATAGTATTCAGTTTTGTATTTTTATAAATTTCTCTAAAACTAGAACACATAATAAAAATCGACTTTTTTTATATTCAATTATAATAGAATAAAAACCATTAAGTTTTGGTAGAAAAAGAAAAGTGGACCTCAAAAAGTAATTTACATTATAAAGTTAGTTTGATTTTTTTTATATATAATTTTGTTCCCAAGTTTCAAGATCGAATTACAGTTTTTCAAAAACCAAAAAACGTACACCATTAACTTTTCTTGAGTCAGTTGACTCTAAATAGTGAATTTTGGAAGACAAAATTATATGTGTTTTGTATCGTAAAATGTTGATAAAAAATGAGTTTTTTTTTTCTAAAAGTGTTTTACTGAATTAATTTTATTGAAAATGTTTATGAAAGAAAGTTTTATTATCTTTTAAAAAAACATATAATTTGATTCTTAATTTAACTCCGATGTATTGCAATAATTTTTTTTTCTGCTTTAAATCAATTTCTGAGAAAATTTCCCTTCCCATCTGAACGCATAAAAATAGACCCCTATATTAATTAGTTGTTTTCTTAGAAAATTCTTGGCATACTTTATTTTATAAAAATATTAACAAAATTTTTTGATAAAAAAAACTTTTATTCACAAAAATCTTATTGTTAAGTTTAAAAACAAATCCGATTAGAGTGGACATTTTTAACTGGTGACTGTAAAAGTATTTTTGAATGCCAATATTTGAAAAAAATCATCCAAACTGGAGCGGTAGGATACATGAAAAAAAAAAATAAAAAAAATAATTTTAAATCATGATGGCAACTTATGGTGTAGTTTATTTCTTTAGAAACTCTAACTTAACAAAAATATAGCCCTCAACTGGTATAGCGATAGGTGTTGGTCGACCTATGGCGGTAAAAATACAACTGCATCTGCAGGGAAAAAGCTACTCAAGTTTACGGACCTTTACTACTTTAGAGGTAGAGTTTCTTTATTAAAAACAATTGTTATAGTTAAACTTAAACATGAGAATTTCCAAAAATGTGTTTTTTTGGACTGTATCCTATCCGTCTTCTTGTCGAGAGTGTCTATCAACTAGATAACTCAATATATACCTTAACTATTTATGCAAATACAGCACTCTGGCACTATTTTACTCAGTTCAGTCTATTTACTCTAATTTGTGATAATTTATTAAAGCAAACGAATGAAATACACTTTGCATGGCACGTACTTTGGCTTGAGAATTCACATAAGTCTCGACATAGTACAGAGTTACTGTACACAGAATAAATTATCGTAACCAAATAAACGCCAACGACACCCATTGCCGCACGTCTTAGCTCGATTGTTGGTGAAATGGAAACTAATAAGCTCAAAATGGCCATTTGTCTGCATCTGCTGCACTGGTTCGTACAATTGTTAGTCTGGCAAATAGTCTATTGAAGCTCTGATATTCGTATTGCTTTCAATCCCCAACGCGCCACTTGAAAACATGTGGTAAACCCACTTCAAAGGGAAACAATTCCCGTGCTCGAAACTTGAATATGGCAAAGAAGCCTTCAACCTACCAGTCCGGTCTTTGCGGCACAAAAGACGGTTGCACCTTTGGTTTCTGTTTCGGCTACAACTTGGCTGCCATTGTATACCTGCAATGATATGGTGTGGTGGCAATGAAACATACATAAATTTCACTTTCTTCCAAAAGGTTGATGTTGAACTCAACTGGACGGCTGGCGGCGGCGGCGCGCGGTCGCTCTACACTTCTACAGTCATGCAAATCCAAGAGGATATAATAACTTTCTTATTGGTTGTGTCTATAGAGTCGTGCAGCTGAACTTTTATATACTCTCATGAATTTATTGCATTACGTCCATGGCAGTGGGCTAAAGTACTCGTCGTGCATCTTTTGTTGATCAGCACCAAGTAAGCTGACGAATGTGGATATTGGTGGATGTGGACATTGAAATTAGCTCCGAGAACACAATATACCGTCGCAACACTTAGCTTCAATTAGCTCCAATTACAGCCATTCAGGAGATGGTATTTTTTTTTTTTTAAATTTAGGTTTCGAGTAAAAGTAAAAGTTGTTAATTAAATTTGATAGCTTTTGCTTCTTGGTTTAATTATGGAAATTTCACTTTTATTTTCAAACCATACAAACAATTAGATTTGTTATGATTATTTTTTTTATTTGACAAGGTTATGCAAGTAGTTGCCATTGCGAAGATTTGGTTTTTTTTTCTTAGTTTTGAGATATTAATAGTGTTGGATTGTGTTGTGATACCTTCTAGGAAAAGAGAAAATGACTTGAAGACCATAGACTTCAAGGTGGTTTGTATAGCAACCAAATCGTTCAAGTCAGTGCTCCTCTATCATACAGAATTTTGTGGTCTTTATTATTAGGCAGTGGAGATTCTTGTTTTATGAGGTATCTGGTTTTTGGTGATGTTTTAAATACAATATTTTTGAATTTCGTAATTTTCCATATTTCTCGTAGTTGCTAAACTTATAATCGTGAGTGTTGATCTTATGTTTCGAAAATGTACTAGTAAGCTACAACTACTGAGAGTTCAATATAATTATCAGTTTTTTTAATAAACTGACTTTTATTTAAAAAATCAGTTGAACCACAACAATGTAGTTCGAATTTGTATAAAACTTGGTTTAACGAATCCAAGAATCCAAGAATAGCGACCGAATCCCAATATGATAGTAATAAAAAACAAGATAAAATGCACGACTGGGTCGCACGTACTTGCTCTTATAGATAACTTAGGTCCTCAGACCTTAAAAAGACCGTTGTGATCCTCTTAAGGGGCATAGGGCTTCCACTACTCCTACGCGCCATCGTGTACGGTCTCTGGAAATATAACGTAGTTCTCTCCAACTCTTCCCCAGCTGTGCAGATTCACTTTCGACTGTCCTGCGCCATGTGCTTCTCGGCCGACCCGACCTTCTACCTGCCTGTGTGAGTGGGTTCTATTGCATCGCTTGGCCAGCAATGCAATCGTTGCCTTTTCAAAGCGTATGACCAATCCACTGACACTTACGTCTGCGAATAGTACGGTTAATGGATTCTTGACCCGTTTTTCTATAAAGTTCTTCATTGGAAATACGGTTGGGCCAAAAAATCCTTAAGATGTTTCGTAGACACCTATTCACGAACGATTGCAGCTTGCTTGTGACAGTTGTTAAGATTTTCCAAGTGCTGCACCCATACAGAAGCATGGATTCAAAATTGGAGCGGAACAGTCTCAGCTTGGTCTTTAAGCTTATAGCGTTGTTTCTTCGTATTTTGGACAGCATTCCGAAAGCAGCCTTTGCTTTTTTGATACGGCTGTCGACATCTTGTTCGGTTCCGCCTTTGGTAGAGACAAAAATTCCCAAGATATTAAAAGTCTTCTACTTTCTCTACCGGTTGTTGAGCCCCACGATTTCTGCTTCTCCCTCCACCCTTGTTGTCATTTGATGGAGATCCATGATCCTATGAGAGAGTAAGCATACGTCGTCCGCGTAGTCCAGATGTTTTAGTTGGGATTTCAGGCTCCATTGAATTCCACTATTTCCGTTTATAGATTAAATTACTTTATATGCTAAGCTTTTTTAATTAAAAATTTGTAAATGATTTTTCAAAAAAAAAAAATCATTTTTCAATTTTTCCTACTAAATATTATTACGACAACTTAAAAGCATTCATGTAAAAAAAATAGTTGGAATTGATTGAATCATGAAGGAGAAAATCAGAATTTTAAATAACGGTTCTATGGCAGGTACCGTTAATAACGGTTTTTTAAAAAATGGTTTCAATTTAAAGAGAGACCTTATTTAAAAAACTAACCATGATTTTTTAATCAGAACCATAGGCACCGTTTTTGAGAAAAATGAGTTTTTTAAAACCGGTATATGACAGGTACCGTTATTTGGGTTCCAAAAAAAAATTTAAAAAAACGTCTGGAAATATTCTCCAAAAAACGCCACATACCAAGTTTGAAGTAAATCGATCCATCCGTTAAGGCTCTGGTCTCTGATACATACAGACGGACAGACAGACAGACAGAATTGTCAGACCCACTTTTTTTTTTGTACGAATGAATAACTTGATGTATGGTACCCATAACGCAAGTAATAAAAATACAAAAGGGGAAAAAACACTCTCCCAAGATTACCAGTTTAACGTATTCATTTCTAATTTCATTACCAATTCTTGCATTGAAATTTTCCCAAGTGTACCTACCTTTATGTCATTTCTTTTTTAAACGCAAAAAAACCGAAAATATGACAATAATATACACAAATTAACAAGTTTCGTTAAATTTTTGCAATTGTATCATAATCTACATTTCCTTACAAACAAAATGATACCAAAATCAAGTAAATCGGTTAATATATTGTAAGAGTAATCAAGTTATCATCAAGTTATCTATTATTTCTAAGAAATTAACATTTTTCCTCCCAGAACTTGATCTTCTGATTGGCACTGCTAAATCAAATCGTAGGAAATTTTTGTATGCTATTTGGAGACGGTTTGGGGGCTGAAACCATTGTAATTCAAAAACTTCAAAATTAAGCTCCAGTCTAATATACATAAATAGTGTACATAGTTTCAAGTATCTTAGAAAGGCCCTTTTTTATTTATTTATTACCACCATATTGTCAAGCCTTACCTTCTTATTTTGCTTTTTGAAAGTAAAAATAAAAAAAATAGTCAAGTAAACGACAACAATAAACGGTAGACAATTAAACAAAAAGGGCAATACAAAATTAAAAAAAAAAAAAAAAAAAAAGGAAAACAAAAATAACAGCAAACACGTTTTCAGAACTCTCACTTTTTAATTTAATCTCAACGCAATCGTGATTCTTTCTCTTTTAACTTTTTTTTCTTTCCTTTGCCTTTTTGCCTCAAACTCAAAGTCTTGCCGCCAAAGAATAACGATGGATGGTATTACGAGACCAGAAAAATTGGTTTTAGTATCGGTGTTTAGTATACCTCCTCTCCTATCCGAATCCCCAGACGGAGACGGAAATAGAAAGAAGAGGCTTCCGAGGCAACAATTAAAAGAAACGCACAATTCCCATGGAAACAGGTGTGTGAGCTGAGCAGGGTTATGTCAACTTGTAGGCTTTGATGCCTTTCAATTTTTGGTAAAACCATTTTACCATTTTGTTAACTTCAAAGAAGAAATTCTTCGGATGTGAGATTGTGTTTGTTTGTTTTTTTTGTTTTTTTTTTGAGGCTGCAACTCTAGTTTCACTTTCGCGCTCTGGAGTCCCGCCTGAGGTTAAGTTGTCGGTTCATTGACTTCATGATGTTGATGGTTGCCAGAGACGCGATGTTTGAAAAATCATCAACTACACTAACTCACTTCTTTTGCAGAGGTGATGGCTAGCAGTACCAGTGTAAAAGATAAAATGTCTTAGATAAAAAAAAAAAAAATAACATAAAACAAGTACGAGTATGTATAAGAAAAAGACAAAATACATTTTCTTTATAGAGCTGCTGCCTGCGGTCGTCCGCCGTATACGTCGTATAGTTTGGTTAAGTCTTGGGTACAGCAATAGGTAGGTTGGGTCGGGATTTCGGAATCTGGCCAGTCACGTGGTAATGGTGTGGACTAATGCAGTTCCGTTCCATGAACATGAACACATACATTTTTGGTTTTGTTTTTTTTTTATCCAATCTCTGCAGGGAAAACACGGTCATGTCCGGTTGTGTGAACTATGTGGGATGGAGAGAAAATACTATTGACAACTTTTGTGGCTTTGTGTAAATTTATGAGAAACAAAATTCACGTCCGATTGTATATCATCCGACTTGAGTAACATATTTATTTTGTTCACATTTTTGAGTCAATGGAGCTTACAAAAATGTTATCTGAGTATAATAAAAAGGACAATTTATACGCAAGGCGTAACCAACGTATTTATGTTTTAAGGTCTCAAGGAGAAATTGCTACCCAAAAATTATAAACTGTTTGGTTTTCCAAGTGTGTCTTATAATAATAAATAACAATCAATAAAAAAATGTAAAAAATCTACAACACGGAATATGAAAATTTAAAAGTCAAAACTTCAAAATAGATATTTGGTCACTACAGGGCAGAACTTAGCCTAAGTCCAAAATTCTCAAAATCGGGATTTTCATTCTAGTATTACCAGTTGTATTCCGTGAGTCCCAGTGCTAGACTACAATTTTTACTTGCTTTATAGGGCAAGTATTGGTTTCGTGCCAAAAAAAATTGAGGTTTTAATCAAGACCAACACTACGATGACGGAGAAAACTTAAAAAGTGGTTTTCGTCATGCCGTCCGTCGGTCTGTGCATTTGTCCGTCTGTGCGTCCGTACGTCCATCTGTACACATTTCCACTGTTCAAACTCGTGAACGGATTGTCTTCAAATTTGGTAAAGATGATGTTTATGTAATTTCAAAATTTCTTTTTTTTTTATTTTTGAATATCTCATCTAGAACGAGTTCCTCCCATACAAAATTTTTGAGTTATTCGAGTTTTCTCAAAAACGGCTCTAACGATTTTGATAAAACTTTTTGGCTTGATTTCTTCTATAACGGTATATTCGTCACCTTCCCGCGGTGTTCGCTGGATAACCGAAAGGTGAACTAACGCCGAGCGTTGGATCCATCGGATCCATTGGTTGTAGATACCTGAGTGTTCTTCTCAGGAAGTAGGAGCAAGAGGAAAGATACGCTCTGAATATCCAACCTCAACACGATCTACGCGTCATGCACAGTCGTCACAAGCCGGTCATGAAATGGAAAATTCATTGTGATGAAAAATGATGCAAGATACGAGTATGTCTCGGATGACCAAACCAACATTGTTGACGACATCAGGTTTCACAAGCCGCCCTGGGCCCTGCAAAGATCAGGATGGAGACACCATTTTGGAAACGATGTTAGCCATCTGGACAGACTACTTTAACCAGTTGTTAAATGGCGATGACAGCCAAGATCCCGCCCAAGATCAACTTGTATCAGTCAATCTAGAAGACGACCACGAACTAAACCCTAAAGTAGCCATTACCAAGCTAAAATGAACAAAACAGCTGGATACGATGGTCTATAAGCTAAACTTTTTAAGCACGCTGGAGATGACCTAGTAAAGAGCATACACCAACTCATCTGCAAAATATGGTCGGAGAAATATGCCCGATGAGTAGAACCTCAGTACCATCTGCCCGATTCACAAAAAAGGAGACCACCAAACATGTGCCAACTATAGAGGCATAAGTCTTTTGAACATCGCCTTTAAGATCCATTCCAGAGTTTTATGTGAGCGTCTAAAGCCGTTTGCTGATGATCTAATAGGTCCTTATCAATGCGGCTTCAGACCTGGAGTATTCACATTACTCCAGATCTTGGAGAAAACCCAAGAATATAATGTTGACACCCACTAGCTGTTCGTCGATTTTAAATCAGCCTACGACAGTGTTTATAGACAGGAACTGTATCGTGCTATGTCTAACTTTAGAATCCCTGCTAAACTGATACGACTTATCAGGATGACGTTGGAGAATGCTCGCTGTTCCGTTAAAGTTGGAAGAGAGACTTTACTGAAACCTTTGAAACTACCAGAAGGCGACGCACTGTCATGCAGTTGTTTTTACATTGTGCTTGAAAATGTCATACAGAACACCCATGACTGTATATCGAGCACCATTTTCAATAAATCAACACAATTACTTGGGTTTGCAGACGACGCAGGCGTGATAGGAAGAACAAAGCGAGCAGTAACCGGTGCCTTCACTACTATCGAGTCAGCAGCAAACAGAATGGGGCTGAAAATAAACGAGGACAAGACGAAGTATCTCTCTCTCTCATCAACAAAAGTCCAATCCCACCACCGACTTGGTCAAAATGTGACCATTGATAGGTATAACTTTGAGGTAGTCAGTGAATTTGTCTACCTGGGCACTGCTGTCAACTCAGCCAACAATATCAGCACTGACATCAAACGCAGACTAAAGCCCTATCGAGTAGAACTAACGAGACACTATATAGAACACTCATCATCCCGGTCCTGCTATATGGTGCCGAAGCATGGACCCTCTCCCAATCGGATGAAATGTCACTTGAAGTCTTCGAGAGAAAAGTTCTGCATACGATTTACAGTCCTGTTTGCGTAAATCGAGAGGACAACATTTGGCGGAGAAGATATAACGATGAACTATGCGAGCTGTAAGCTTAAGTCAGAAAAATTCGCATTCAACGACTAAGATGGCTGGGCCATGTAGAGCAAATGGATTTTTTTGACTTCCCTATCATCTTAATGTTGATCTTGATCAAAACCGAAACCTTTTGACACGAAACGGAATAATTGGTTATAGGAAGAGCAAGTTCATACACATACCTTACATTTTCCGAAGAGTAAATGGGAATTAAATAGTGTGGATATTGAACCAAAACACACTAGTCGAAAGGCGAAATACTGAATCACCAGCTGTGTCCGCTAACTTGATTTACTGTGTGGCTACCTCAAAACAGCTGTTCATGAGGCGAAAACAGGAAGTATAGAATCAACTTTGGGATGAAATTGAAAATACCAAAATAGCAGAAATGACAGTTCTGTTTAAATTTCTGCTACTGTTTTTCTCATTCGTTATTGTAGTACCAACACATTTTCTACTTTTTTTTAAATATTTGTTAAATTTTAGAAATAAATCAAATTCCGTTCATACATCCATCTTAAATTAAAAGGTCATGGCCCTAACTCCAACATTCCTTAATCGGCCTTGAAATTTATTTTTGCATACACTTTTCTCATCGTAATTCTTAAGAGAATTATAATCTGTAGTTGGCACAGTTCTTCTCTTCTCATTTTAGCTTTAAAACTAAGTTATTTCTCATTCTATCAAACGAAAAATTCCTCGGTTATAATAACTTTTGGTTTCGTTTATTCTTGCTTGATAATAGACAGAAGCAGTGTCACCATCAGCACTCAGCAATTTCCTGCGGTTGCGGATGTCAATAAATTCAAATAGTACAACAGCTCACTTCCTTTTCATGGTGAGTCAACTTGTGCGTGTTCCCGTTGTTACTTAATTCAACCAACTTTCAACCTAATATCGATCGTTATAATTTGGAAAAGAATGTCTCAGCCAACAGTCGTCTTATGTAACTTTACCAACCGTATCCGATAAAGATTTCTCCAATAAAAGAACACAAACAAAAATCAACATCATTTTTGTGTTGTCTCTGTGACGAGACGACCATTATTTTTGTTGACCTCCCTCAATTCCATCAACTTGAACTACTATTCCAAGCCGAATAAGCACGCCCAGTCATTTCATCCATCGTCCGCCGCTATCGGCTTTTTCCTCATCTTCGAACTAAGTTAAGTTTTCAATGCGATGATGAAGATGAAGAGTGAAGAGTGAAGAGTGGAGAGAAGACCTAATTTAAGATTACCTCAAGAGAATTTCGGGCTTACGTAACTGCAAAAAGAGATGTTGGTATTCTTGGAAGATGAACGGTACATCTGACGCCCAGATGACTGCAGCAGCAGCTGCCATCGAATAGGAAACCGAATCGGAATTCGAATGGCTGTTGCCAAAACAAAACTTTCTTTGGACTTGAAAACAAAAAAGAGAAAGAGAAAGGGAAACGCTGTCTTTTTTATCACTGGGTCATTATTCCGTTGAAGATTTACAGATTTTTGGTGTGACTTGACTTTTATTTTATAGAACGCGTCTGTCATCGTTCCAATTGTGGTTTGTGGTAGACGTTGAACTTAAACTTATATATCATCTTCAACACCACAGGAAACAGTGCGAAATGTCAACTTCGTGGAGCTGTTTGTTTGCTTTTTTTTGTTTTGTTGGAATTTGTTTTGAATTCCAATGAGGTTGAGTCATTTGCATCTAAACGCCATAATATATCTCAATCTATGCGCTTTGGCATGCTAATTGCCGAACTTTGCTGTCACCGATATCGAAATGGAGAATCGAATTCAAAGTCGATTTATGCCCGTTTGAGAAGAGTGTGCGCAAAATAATGCAAATTGCATGTCGCAACCATATGATTGTCATAGAAATGATCAAATTGTGTTCATTGATGATTTTGTAGGAATGATGTCTCTTGGAGATTGCATGGAGAAATTTTTTGTTGATTTTTGTTTTTTTTTTTTTTGACATTTATGGTATTTCCGTGTATGCGTGCAGAAAATAACAAAAATATACCAAACTTTCATTGAATTTGAGCTTCATTGTCATTAAGTCACAAATTTTAAGCAAAGACGCATTAGAAATAGTGTGTTGGTATGTATTGTATCTGTCATTCAGAGAAATTTTCTTATGTCTAGCGAAGACATTGAATAGTAAATTTAATTTTTTTTACCTATTTCGAATGAATCAGAGATGCGAGCGGATCATAACGGGTTAAAGAGAAATTAATATTAATAAAAATCACTTCTTAAATCTGTCAAATAGAAAAAAAGAAACACTATTTAGTCACAATTTATTGATTCCATTTTGACAAGGGTTTGATCTTAATCTGACAGATCTATCGGTTGAGGTGTGGTTATGGTTGTTTTATTAATTTTATAATTTTGTTGTTGTATGGGAGTGTATTTTCGAAGTTAAGTGGAATATTGAAATAGTTTTCCATTATCAGATGAAAATGTCGAGGAAGATGTCGTGCTTCGAATGAAATCAAACGGGTTTTCAAAGTGCCATCATTGGATTTATGAAAAGGTCTTTAGGGAGACTACATATATGACAAGAAAATATAAAAATTTCTCCAGAGCTTAGAGAGTTAGAGATTTGTCTTGTTTATAACCCAGTGTGGATCATGACCTCAACTACCAAAGCCCCTCCAGCCAGCTTGTTGTAGGTCTTTAGCTATCTATCATCATACATTTATTTACGTACATAAATTTGGTTGAATTCAGTACGCATTTGTGACTTTTGTGAGACTAAGTAGAGGTCTTCCCAGATCACCTTAGGTGAGGTTACCATCGAAGACTCAATGGGCTAGTAGCTGTATTCAACGAGGAAATAGTTATAAAGAGTTTTCTAATAAGAGGTGTTATTTTGAATAGCCCGCTATTTCGGTAGCTGTCACTTTTAAAGCTGTCATTTTTTGACATGTGACAAGTAGAAACTACACTATAAATAAAAATGGAACGATACACGCTTCAACAACGCATTGAAATTATTAAAATTCACTATAAAAATGGTGAAAATTTAGCAGAGACGGTTCGTAAAACTAAAACATTTTTGGGTCGTCGTGAAGCACCTTGTCGGACCGCAATACAGAAATTGGTGGACAAATTCGAGCTGTTGGGACAAGTTAGTGATGTGAAGAATAAAACCCGTGCACGTCGCTCAAGGACAACTGAGAATATTGCTGTTGTAGCCCAAAGTGTTGAAGAAAACCCAGGTTTGTCCATTCCTCGTCGTTCTTTTTAATTAGGCATTCCACAAACGTCATTACACCGTATTTTGCATAAAGACTTGGGTCTTAAGGCTTATAAAGTTCAGTTAACACAAGAACTCAAGCCGGCTGATCATCAACAACGTCGTGTCTTTGCTGATTGGGTCCTTGAAATGCATGAAAATGAACCGGAATTTCATCGAAAAATCATCTTGACTGATGAGGCCCATTTCCACCTCGGAGGCTACGTCAACAAGCAAAACTGTCGCATCTGGGGCTCGGAAAACCCAAGAGTTATTGTTGAAAAGCCGCTCCATCCTCAACGCGTGACTGTTTGGTGCGGTTTATGGTCCCGCGGGGTCATTGGACCTTACTTTTTCGAAAATGAGGCTGGAGCAACAGTTACGGTCAATGGATTGCGCTATCGAGAGATGATTAATGATTTTTTATGGCCTGAATTGGATGGTATTGATCTGGACAACGTTTACTTTCAACAAGACGGCGGCGCTACGTGCCACACAAGCAATGAAACCATCGATCTTTTACGGGAAAAGTTTCCGGACCGTGTTATCTCTCGAAGAGGTGATCACAATTGGCCACCGAGATCTTGTGATTTAACACCTTGCGACTTCTTCCTTTGGAGCCACTTAAAAGATAATGTCTACGCCAACAGCCCAGCGTCGATTCAAGACCTCAAAGATGAAATTCGTGAGGCTATCGAGGACATAGGGCAGCCACTTTGCGATTTGGTTATGGAATATTTCATGAAAAGGATATGGTCCTGTAAGCGTGGTCTTGGCGGCCATTTGGCTGATGTTGTGTTCCATTATTAACGGCATACCTTTCTCTTTATAATGAAATAAACATCCGATCATTTATCTCCAAAAATGCAAAACCCTTTACTTACCCAAGCACAATCCGATTTGTACTGAATTAGATTCGTTGTCTTATGAATATTTCTGTGATAACCAAGTGTGAATTATAAGTTGTTGAAAAAAATTCATATCATTATATTACGACACATTTGGTTATTCGGTGAGTAGGATGTTTGTTGTTGGAATGCATCATTACATCACGAATAACATTATGATGATCATGGTTATGACCAACCAATTGACAAAGCGCATTAAAAACGACACTTAACTTAATTCTCTACGCTCAATGTGTAAAGCAAACAACATAAACAAAGATAACAAACGGTTTGGTCTAATAAATTCAACAAAAACTCATAATAGTTATCGTATCGTGATCGATCGTCACTTTTCATTATGCAAATAATCTCCATGACTTAACGATTATATCAGAAGAAAAAAAAAAAAAAAAAAAAGTAACCAGAAATCATTACCAGTCAGTCACCGTCATTCTGAGGAAGGAAATCACCGTAATAATATTCTCCATCCGATATGTCTGTCAGTTTTAAATCAAATTAAGTAATCTTGACGGATGTATCGTTGTATTTTTTATTGAACGTCAGAAATTAGCTAGCATTTCATGCGAGTTGTGTGATCGACAAAAAAAAAAAAAAAAAAAACATCATATCGCAGAATCTCAAAGACATACAAGTGAAATCTTTTGCACCAATTAATTGACCAATCCAGAATGAAGATGATGATACGAGGGGCTTGCTGAATACTGAACCGATATACTAAGTGCGATGAGAGTTAATATACCATCGTGCATTGCCCGATTTAAGAGATAAAAAAAAAGAAAGTTAAACTCCATCGTCTCATATCGAATGTATGTACCCATACATTATGTAGGTAAGGTAAATAGCTATCTCAGCATCAAAGCGATATTATTGCGACTTATTTTGAATTTTTATTTTTCTTCTTTAAAACTGTACCGCACACATCATTTCTGCATTGAAACATTATTTAAAAATATTTTTTTTTTAAAACAAGTCCCATAGAAGTTATTGCCTCAGGAAATTTTTCATTTTTTTCTTGTCCAGCGTATAGTTGAAGCGTTGAGATTGCAAAACAATTTGGAGCTGTTAAAAAAGAGAGGCTTTCGCTTGGACTGCGAAGCAAAATAAAATGCACGACTGGTCGCACGAACTTGCTCATGTAGTTTTTTTGAAAAAATATTTTTTTCGGTATTGGGTCAGTTAATTATTTTCAAAATTTTTTACTTGCGATATGGGTACCATATATCAAGTTATGCATTCGTACAAAAAAAGGCACCATTTTTGCATGCATTCGTACAATAAAAAAAGGTGAGGTAACAATCAAACATGACATTACGATGATAGAGAATCAGAAAAAAGTGGGCCTGACAATTCTGTCTGTCAGTCTGTCTGTCTGTATGTATCAAAGACCACAGCCTAAACGGATAGGTCGATTTACTTCAAACTTGGTATGTGGCGTTTTTTGGAGAATATTCTCAGACTTTTTTTAAATTTTTTTTGTGGACCCCAAATAACGGTACCTGTCGTATACCGGTTTTAGAAAAACTCATTTTTCATGGTCAGTTTTTTAGATTAGGTCTATCTTTAAATGGAAACCATTTTTTTAAAAAAAACCTTATTAACGGTATCTGCCATATAGAACCGTTTTTTTAAATTCTGATTTTCTCCTTCATGACTCAATCAATTTCAGCCATTTTTTTTACATGGATGCTTTCAAGTTGCCGCAATAATATTTAATAAAAAAATTAAAAAATTATATTTTTGGATTTTTAAAAAAAAAATTGAAATTTTTTTTTTTAAAACTTATTTTTTCGAAAACTATTTAATATTTTTTTTTCAAAACTTAGTTTTTAGATGTTGATAAATAATATCTTAAAAATGGCATACCAATTTTTTTTTATAAAAGTCCTTGCAAAATTTTATACAGAAAAAATATTTTTTTTAAATAACTGCTCAAACGATTATCAAATTTTTTTTTCTAAAAATGTATCAGTGTAGAAGAAATCAGATTGCATATTTCGTATTGAGGTTAAATTCATTAAAGAAGCTGTCTTAGTCATTTGAAAATCGAATTTTATGCTTTTTTCACTTTTTTTTTTAAAACTGCATTTACAAATTTTTAATTAAAAAGGCTTAGAATGTATAGTAACTTTATCTATAAGAGCAAGTACGTGCGACTTAGTCCTGCATTTTATTTACTATTGCTTGAAAATTTTTTAATAAAAAATATTTAAATAAAAACGACTCGATAGATTTTTCCAAAAAACTTCTAAAAATTTATAGTTACAGAAGAAATCATGTCAAAAAGTTTAATCAAAATCGTTAGAGCCGTTTTCGAGAAAATTCGAATAATTCAAAAATGTTGTATCGGAGGAACCTACTCGTTCTAGATGAGATATTAAAAAAAAAAAACAAAAATAACAAAGATTCGAAATTACATAGAAATCATCTTTACCAAATTTGGGCAGTTTGCTCAGTGGAAATGTGTACAGATGGACGCACAGACGCACAGACGGACGGCATGACGAAAACCACTTGTTTAGTCTTTTCCATCATCGTAATGTTGGTTTTGATTGAAATCTCAAATTTTTTTTTTTGACACGAAACCAATACTTGCCTTATAGAGCAAGTAAAAATAGTAAAATGTTTTTGTTTAATATTTTTGTAATTCTTTTTTAATCTATTTTTTTTTTTTTTCAAACAAAAAAAAACCGAAATACTATTTCTCCATTATACGAGTTTTTTGAGAATAGTACAAAATCAAAATCGGTTCACCCAGTCAAAAATTCTGAGCAAAAAAAAAAAAAACAGTCGAATTACTAACCTCCTCTTTTTTTTTAAGTTGAAAACTATTGCAAACACTTTGAACCAAACATTTTTGCGCCGTTTTTGAGAAAACTTAAGGGATGTACTCGAGATATGAGATATTCAAAAACAAAACAAAAAATCCGTTCCATTCCGGAATAACCCGTTTCCGCGTTCTCGCGTTCGGGCAGTGGAAATGTGTACAGACGGAAGGATAGCCGCACAGACGTACCTACAAACGAACAAACCGACACGATGAACAGTGGGAAAACGGCATCCATCGGCCGGCCGGCGGCGGACAAAATCCATCAAAATCCAAAAGCATGCATTTTTTACTTGCGATATAGGTTCTATATATCGAATTATGCATTCGCACAAGAAAATTGAGATAAGAATCAAACATGTTTGTCTCTATGTCTGTCAGTCCGGATGTATCAGAAGTCCAAACGGATGAGTCGCTTATTACTTCAAGCTTGGTATATGGCGTTTTTTTTATAACGGTAGGTACATGACAGTTACATCGATTTAAGAAAAACTTATTTTTCTCAAAAATGGCTCCTACGATCTTTTCTTTCGTTTCATCTATCTTTTTATGAAGACTATTTTTTTTGTTATAGAAATCGCGTGACTCAAAAAAAAAAATTAGAATTAAAAAAAAAACATTCTATGGCAGGTACTATTCTGCCACAGAACCGTTTTTTCTGATTTTCTCCTTACTTATAGAAAAGCTTTAGTGCTGTTCTAATACAGTTAAACATTTTTTTATTGGCTTTCTATGAGTGGATCCAGTAGCGCACTTGATGTCGTTGGTGCTGCTTGTAAGAGCTCTGCAGAAATACCGTCTAGTCCTACAGCCTTGTTGTTCTTCAGTGTTTTAATTGCGGCAATGATCTCTTCTCTACTGGGAGGTGTGGTTTGTGGGTACTTGAGTAGCTGCGATGTGAGCTCGAAGTTGATTTCTCTCGTCGATCTTTTTCCAGGTTTCTGCGGAAAGGCAAGCACTATTTCTTCCTTGTGCCCGACCAACTATTCTTTCACCACCGGTTATGAACACATTTTTCACAGCACACCATTATTGGTCTTCGATGGAGGTAGGTTCACTGCTGCTGATTGTTCTTAGTCCTTGGAAAAGATGGTCCCCTAGTTGTTAGCGAACTATACGGGTTCCTTTAGCCTATCGGTATTAAAACTGGCCATTCGAGTGTTTGCTTGGGATCTTCGAACTGCAGCTGTGCGTAATCTTAAGAGAGATGGTGCCCCCGTTTGACATTGCAGAAATCCGCGAAACGTTCGCCATTGGCATTGCAATCACCAACGCAATGCTTGGCTTGATGTCCGTTTCGATTCGCATGAACTCTCGTTCAAGTTGGAGGAATCTGGCGTTTTGGGGCCCTTCTTTACCATTGTCGAAAAGGGTACATGTATTCCAAAAACCAATCTTTGTCCGAATACAATACTCAAAAGTCGTCACCGTTTGATCAGTAATTATCCGAGGCGTAGTATTGGTTTCGTTAGCAGAATTAAGTCAGATACGAAGAATGCTGGCCTCTGTAACCTATCCTAGAAAGCTAGGAACTTTTATATTATAGTGTTCTTGGTTTCTTTCTTTCAACACTCGCGCTTAACGTTTATCAGGCCAAATCCGGTTAGAGGTAAAATAAGCACAATTAATGTGTAAAAAAAGTTGCGGATCATTGGAAGCCACCAAGTTGGCCCGGTAAGCGCTTCGAAACAACGATCGCATTGCTGGCCAAGCAATGGAACCCACTCACACAGGCAGATAGAGGGTTGGCACGGCCGAGAAGCACATGGTGCAGGACAGTCGAAAGTGAATCTGCACAGCTCGGGAAGAGTTGGAGAGAACTACGTTATATTTCCAAAAACCGTACACGATGGCGCGTAGGAGTAGTGGACGCCCTATGCCCCTTAAGGGGATCACAACGGACGTTTCAAGGTCTGAGGACCTAAGTAGTAGTAGTAAGTTGGCCCGGTCAGTGCCTGCCCGATTTCTACACACCCAACCACAAAAAAAATTACTTTGCATGTTAAAATAACTTTTCAAAGATAACGGTAACACTTAGATACAAATCTGACTGACTGACTCTACTATCATGGAAAACACTAGGGTGGCTCAGACTATATTAGCATTTTCAATACTATTTATTAATAATATTTAAATTTCAATAGTTGACTAGAGTTTAATAGTTGACTATCGCAATACGAATGGGTCACTGTGGCGTATGTGTAACCTATTTCTATTGTCTATTTAAAATTTAAGTGAACAAAAAATAAAGTGTTTGTAATATTTTATGTTTTGAGATTTTATATTGCTTTGTATTAATTAAATTAACTACACTGGTCTTTAAGAGTAAAGTTTTTTTCTGTCATTCATATAATTTCTAGAATTATATAAGATTTGACTTTACTGAATCTAAATCTGGTTTCAGAAAAATTCTACACCTATACTGATTTTTTTAATTGATTTTTTATAAAATGTGATTGTTTTGCAGAAAAGAGCTCTCATAGATCCGGTTGATCTAGTATAAATTTTAAACTGTTAAGCTGATTCAGTTTAAATTTTAAGTACTTACTCCAAGTAATATAAGCTAAGACCTAGACCCAGTTATGTGTGTATTCATCAAGGTTTGCTCACATTTTTAACAGCTGTTTAAAAAAAAATCACCATTAATTTCAAACTTCCTTAGGTTTTTAGGATGTACACACAGCAAAAACCTCCTATTATTATGAGGAGAGTGGAATTGCTATACTGTTTGATATTGGGCATGAAAAAAGGGCACTAATCAGAGGAAAATCAATTAAAACCTATTTTTATTTGCTCTATAGAGAAAGTATTGGTTTCGTGTAAAAAAAAAAATTGAGGTTTTAATCAAAACCGTAACATTACGATGATGGAGAAGTCCAAAAAAGTGGTTTTCGTCATACCGTCCGTTGGTCTGTGCGTCTGATGGTCTGTTCGTCTGCTCGTCTGTTTGTCAGTTCACAGTATGCCTGCAATACTTTGGGTCTTTTAAATGCTAGTTAAACGGCACTGGTTAGAAAAAATTAAATGATAGGAAAGAACCTGTGCTGGTGCAGTAGATTTGAGATTACGACGCTACGGTTATCATCTCATCAAATCCTATGGTTATGGCTTGAAGCTATGGAATAGAAAAAAAACTGCTGTCCACAGTGTTGATCGATGCCCATATCTCTGAGCTAACAATCAAGTACATATTCCACTGAACCATTGATATCCATATTTTGGTTTTACTTCAGTTGATATCTCCGCTTAAGTCAACAATGGGGTGTTGATGTCCTTTAATATCATAACCTTTGTTATACGTTTTTCCCTACTTTTCTTCTACAATGGTATTTGCCAGAATCTCTAGTACTACTACTTACTGGTAGCAAATTGAGAAGCTCTTCGGTTAGAAAATTTAGCTTGACCACTTCCAAAGCAAACCGCTCGTCTGTCGAACAGTCTACCCCCTCTCCCCAATTCATATAAGTACAATTGCATGAAGTACTTGCAAAGTCTTATAAATGAATCTTTAATAAAGATGTTTTCAGCCACCTGATCTTCCCGTCTAAATTATTGGATCTGATGCGTCTAGCAATTAGAAACCATATCAATCGATTCCTTCCCCTGAAAAACATACATTTAGACAGCAAAATGATGAGTAGGGTAGTCAGCGGACCAGAAATAATTATAAAAAAAGAAATTCAGTGCGTATCGACCATTTTGGGCAATGGATGGCGTGTTAAACACCTGATCCAGACTCATAAATATGAAGCTGTCTACCCAACGATATGGTAGGATTCAATTGTAAATTGTTTTTTTTTTCGATGTATAAGTATCCATAATAATAATCTGTTTATCATGGAAACAGCTGTTTAACATCCCTAGGGATTAAATCTCTTTGAAACAGTTTTGCCTAAAGGATTTGATTTAAGTAGCTTATACAGTTTGTTTCAAAAAGAGTTAATTTTTTTTGTGTTGAAATTCTATTCCACGAGGAAAGTTACTTTATCTTAGTTTTCCCTCTCACTGTTACAACAGAATGTAAGTAAAAACGTACAATTCTAAAGGTTTTAATAATGCACAAGCTCAAAATCCCATAGCCCACATTTAGAGTGATTTTAATTTTTTTTTTTTAATTTTATGGCTTGAACATCAAAACCATAAGTAGAGAGTGTACTTGTGTGCTTGTACTATTGTTTGATTTGATGGGTCACACGCTAATGGTATCACATATAAATTCGAACGTATTCGCCTATGGGTGAAAGTCTGACCGTGGGACTGGAGCGCACCTTGAAAACAATGGCAATTGAATGCCAATCACGGGAGCTTGCATTTCACACATTAGTGGTATCGCGCCCGGGCCGGCCGCGCCGAACCGTGCTGCCGATACACATTTGCTGTGTTCTGCTTTACTTGTATACAACTCGTATTACAAAAGTCTCGTCGTACATTCCTTGATTATAAATTATGTAGGTTTTCTATTTTTTCAAATCAAAAATTAATGTTTTGATGCTGATGCACCTGGGGATGGGGTCACCATGAGAGGCAGCACTGCATCAGAGCCACCACCAGTGCAGAAGAGCTTATATTGGAGTCTGATATGCATCACTGGGATGAAACTATTGACACGCACAACTTTCCAAGTGAATGTCGAGTCTGGGAGAGAGAAAAAAACTCTATAAGAAAAGACAAATTGTAAATTGGCTTATTCCATTGCTCGTAAGAGCAAACTGTAAATATTGGTCATTGGCAAATAATAATAATCAGATGCCAGGCTTGAATTATTATCTTTAAATACATTGTTTGTACGATGAGAAGTTGCACGATCAATGTGATATCACTAGACGGTCTTCGATGACTGCCAAGTGCGATGCACATGCATAAGCTATGCCTGAGCCTGGCTGACCGGATGTACTACATGTTTGAATGTTATTGGTTGATATTTTTGTTTGCGCAAATCAGTTTATCGAAGTATATGCTGGGTGTTTTGGGGTCAAGTGAAGGTTAACAATGATTCTATAGCATCAAAAAAATACTGTCACTTTCAAAATTCCTATTAAGATAAGGGTAATCAAGTGTTAAACTTATTCAGCCATAAATTGCCTCCCGCTGTTAAATTGCTTACAAAAAAGAAGAATGGAGAGTTCTCCAAATAATCCGGTATTATTTTCAATTTCAATACCAACAGAATGACATTATTCATTTATGACCTTGGTGCCTCCAACAACGTACTAGACTTAAGCCACTTGATCACTAGGAGTACAAATCAATTGTGGCAAACGAAAAAAATGCCCAAGCGATTGTTTCGTTTGCTGGGCAATTTTCCGGTTTCATTTGCAGCAAATTGGTAAATTCATTTGCATTAAACACTTTCTGCGATTTCACTACGGACTGATACGACGAATAATTATCTTCAAACGACTTTTCATTTATTTGATAGTAATTTTTCAACTTGAACTTCGTTAAAAAAAAACAGTTCAGGGTAACACCTGGACTGGTGATTGAATTATTAAATAAATTTGTTTCCTGCAGTCATTTGCTGTAAATAAATTGTATATTTACACCAAAAGTGGAGTTCTTTGCAACAAACTACTCTCTGGAGACTTTTTCGCAAACTATTTATTCGTTTGCTACAAACAATAGAATTTTCTAGTAAAGGAAAAGGTTTTTAGGTGTGGAAAGGATTTTCGTTCGCCACAATCAACTCATAAATATGAGCTCCAATCGAATGGGTTGCTTTGCATTATGTTTGCTGTAATAGAATTACAATTTGGGTCAAATGTAAAACAGTTGCTAAGAATGAAAAACTTTTGGCGGGATTGTATTAAATTTCCATCAAATGATTTTCATTTAATTTAAAGGATATTGACAAGCGGCAAACGAAAATAAAAATATTATTTCTCTGAGTTATGTATCATTAAAAAAAAAAAAAAAAACGCAAACCTCCTTTTCACATGCCTAACAACCTTACCAAAGCATAATGTAGCCTTAAAAAATATATTTACCGAAGCTTAAATGCAAGTTGGGAAGTTTTCTTAAGAGCTTTTATAAAATTTGACGGGCTTGACCACCTTGACCGTAGAACCTTTTCCCCAACTTCTTAATCGGCTCCTAGTTTGGTACGTATATGAATTTATGAATTTGTATTTTAAAATTGATGGGGAGTAAAAAAAGTGATGAACGAATTTTAAGATTGATATCGGCGAAGAATGTAGGCCCTGTATGTCGAGTGTAAATTCTCCCTATTGGATTTTTTTAGTCACATTTAAAAAGAGGAAGATAGGAGGACGTGCAGATTTACCGTCACATCGACTGGGCGATCGACACGTGCAATCCAGTCGTGCATTTTAAAAGTGAGAAGAGCAATGTTGTATAAAAGGGGGGGGGGAGGTCACAAGGTCATGACCATACTTTCACCAACACTTAAAAAAGGGTATGCGTACTCATTTACGCAAAAATTTAGTTGCAAAAATTTCTAGAAGGTACATTTTTCCAAAGAAACATAATGTGTGCTTTTTTTGTGAAATTAATTCAAATATTTCATATATGTATGTTATTGATATTTTATCGACCAAAACCTTGTAATTTCGTTTATTTTTGCGTTCGGCCATTTTCAAATGGTTTTTGATACATTAATGTTTGATACTTCGAAATGACCTGATCAGCGGTCTGTTATTAGATTACTTAAGTAAAAAAGTACTTATTTTAATTTTACTGAGATTTTAATCTTTCTATTTGTACCTCAACTTAAAAAATCGAATAAGTTTTACTAAAGTTAAAAGCTATTTTGTTTACGTGAAAAGGATATTTTGATTTTTTTAACAGATTTGTGAGAGATCGATTTTATACTATTTTTGATATTATTTCATGATACTGCGAAGCTTGTTAGTATCTTGTTGAAACAAATTGTATATCAAAATAATTGTTGACATTTTATAAGAAAATTTAAATTATTGAAGCAGACATAGTCAGATGTTATGAATGGTACAATTGGTCAAAGCAGCATTTTGCTCGATGTTTTTTCTGTAATATATCATTATTTAAACTTTGTAAAGCAGATTTTAAGAAAACAGTCACATCTTAAAATTGAGCTAAAATTGTATTCAAAATTATCAAATTTTTCATTAAATTTTGTAATTTTAACGAATTCATTAAAAACATATTTGTACTTAACGACCTCTGTGCCAATGTTAAATAAAACAACTGTCCAATATTTTTATGCAGAATTATAGACCAACATTTTATCTAATAGAATCTGTTAAATTTGTTAAAATCCTGCAACTAAAACTTAAGTTACAGATTTTAATATCCAATGAAATCAACTTTTTATGTGTTTTTTTTTAATTTTTCGCTCTAAAATCTGTAAATATGCATTTTTATGCTTAAAAATATTTATTTCCTATCAAAAACACTTGAACCAACAATATTGTAGCAAATCATTTTATAAAATTCAAACAAATTTCATACCATATTGCAAAAAGAATAAGAAAACAAAAATTGATATTGCTCTTAATCAACTTTTACTCATTATTTTTATGTGTTTTTTTATACAAAAAATTGCACAGTGTTGTATCCTTATATTTCATCTAAGTTTAGACACCTCAATCTTTATTAAAATCCAACAAGAAACAACAGATTACAAATTTTATAAGCGGCTGGTCGTGTCCGACGACCAAAACAAACAATTTTGTTGGATTTTGTAGAATTTTGTTGAATTTCCGATAAAACTCTTTTCAAGTTTGTGAAACTTTTATAGCATGTACAGTTACATATTTGTGATGTTTTAAATTAAAGGAAATTTGATCCTGATGCTCAATATAGTTGAATCATAGTTTTATGACGCTTATGTAAATAGTAATTAAGCACCGCGTAAACAAAACAGACTACAAAAAACTGTCAAAGTTTGTGCAAAAATGCATTTACCCAATATCTAATGGCTGTGTAAATTTCAAGTTTAAAAATTTAAACATAAAAAAGATAAAAATAAAATAACGTTGGAAACGGTAAAAAAAAAACTTGGACTGAAAAATCTTGTTTTTACTATTATTCATTGAACAAAATGTTAAAAAATATAATTTTTTCACGCGTTTATAGACAACACATAAGCCTAAATGTCGTTTTGACAAATTTTTTTTCCCGTTCTTCCCTGATTTTTTTTTTAAGCTCAAAAAACCGTTATGTAGCATTTTTAATATAATCCGTATTAGACGCATTTTTTTTTATTATCTTTCAATTTGCAAAATTAGTTTTTCAAAAAAAATTTCCATAATGACATAATTTTCAAATGTCCGAAAAGGTATTTCATATTAGAAAATAATTTTTAACTTGAAATAAGTGGATCCATCAATTCTGTCTGTCTGTATGTATCAGAGGCCACAGCCTAAACGGATGGGTTGATTAACTTCAAACTTGGTTTTTTGAATAATTTTTTTTTAATTAAAAATAACGGTACCTGCCATATACCGGTTTTAGAAAAACTCATTTTTCTCAAAAATGGTTCCTACGATTTTGATTAAAAAAAATAATGGTCATTTTTTGGATAAGGTCTATCTTTAAACAAAAAACATTTTTATCCAAAACCGTTATTAACGGTAGTTGATATAGAACCGTTTTTTTTATAATTCTGATTTTCTCCCTCATGACTCAATCAATTTCAACCATTTTTTTTATATGAAAGCTTTTAAGTTGCCGTAATAATGTTTAGTAAAAAAAATTTCGAAAATTATTTTTTTGGATTTTTAAAATAAATTTGAACTTTTTTTTTCTTGAAAAATCATTTTTTTTCAAAATTTAGTTATTAAATATTGATATATAATATCTTAAAACTGGCGTACTAGTTTCTTTTTATAAAAGTCCTTGGAAAATTGTATGTAGAAAAATAAGTTTTTTTTTCTATAAATTTATCATTATAGAAGAATTCAAATTGCATACTTTGTTTTCAGGTTAAATTCATTTAAGAAGCTGTTTTAGTCATTTGAAAATAGAACTTTACGCTTTTTTATTATTTTTTTCTAAAACCACATTTTCAATTTTTTTATTAAAAAGGCATTAGCAAATGTTGTCACTTTATCTATAAGAGCAAGTACGTGCGATCCCATCGTGCAGTTTATTTTCGAACAAATTGTCGTGTTTTTCTTGAAAATGGTCCAAAAAGTGTCCAAAAGTGATTACTTTGTAAAAGAGATGTCCTGACGTCCGAGCGACTGAAGAGGTGTCAAATTGACACTACAGCGTCCCAAAAGTAACCCTGTCGAAAAAGTATTATTTATTTGCTTTTTTGACCAATATGACAATGTGCCGCAAACATTTTAGACTCTAATTTAAACACAATCTTCTCTAATAAAATGAGTCAAATTTTGATCAAAAACAACAAAAAAATAGAAACAAAAAAAACTTTCGCCTTTTCCATTAGATTCCACCATACAGCAAAAAATCAAACAAAAAATATCTGCTCCTTTGAACACAGTCTCTTTCAATCATTCAAATCTATCTTCAAAATATAAAAACTCGAAACAATTCAATTTTCAGTCCTTTGATACAAATACAAACAAACATAAATGCAAAAATACTCCAACTTGATGGCTCGATTTCTTTGTATTTCTATTTGAATTGTATACACTTTTCTATTTGGATTTTTTATGAATGAAATCTATCTGTACGCAGCATTGCTATGGTGGTCGTGCTTTGTAATTCTATAGTAACGTTTTACTTTTCCTTAAACCTGTTTGTTTGGTTTCTTTGCAGTGAATTATTATAAACAACCTGACACTTTTATATTTTTTGTTTTATTAATTTATAGCCAATACACCGAAACGACAAACATTGCGAGATAAACCCAAGTTCGAGCCCGATTCCAAGTCCAAGTGAAGCTTGCGTCCACTTCTTTCGAATCGACCGCAGCTAAAAAGTCGCGCCAACGACCGCGAAGCAGTGTTGACTCTGGACTTAGACAGCAGCGACAAGAAATCGTATCTTGCGCTTTTGTGCAGTTTTTTGTGCGTAAATTTCTTTTTATTTTAATTAATTTTTCCATTTCCAGTTATAGAAGATGCCATTTGAGAAAGTGTATATAAAAGATACATTTTATGAAAATATGCGACGCGCGGCCAATTAAATGGGGGTACATGAACCGTTTAAACGACCACACTTAACGGCCGCGTATAAATCTCGTTCGTATCTGTACGAGTAGCTATTATTTTTTTTTTTTTTTTTATTTTATATAAAATTCTCTCGAATACTTGTTAAGTGCATTTGGTTTGTGTTGAATTTCGGTAAAGCCAAATTAAAGAAAATATCTTTTTATCTGTAACATTAGATACTTTCTATATATTTTTTGAAGATATATAGTAGCTGTTGATGCTGTTGTTTTCCATCGTTTTATTTGTTTTTTTTTAGCAAATAATAATTATAATTTATTTCATATCGAATCTCGGCTTTATAGCTTTAATAATAACGGTGCCTTGTTCTACATAACTTTTTCTTTAGTTTGTTTTAATTTATTTCTTTTTGTCTTTCAGATTTATTTTATTGAAGAGTTATTATAAATTCAACTAATTATTGAATCACAACGCTTTGTTTTCTGCTGCTTACCGTGCAGCACCCGACGTGTTGAGCTTTATGGCTTTTTTTTCTGAAGTTTTATTGAAATTTTTCGAATTAATTCAGAGATCAGAGTGTTTTTATTTGTTTTTTTTTTTTTTTAAGTTAACATGAATGGATTTATGCCAGAGCTCGTGCTTTAGATATTTTTTTTTAATCGTCCAACTTTTAGGTGCATAATGGGTACATGTCATTTTGTCTGTTTTGTTGTATATGCAAATTAGTAGACAATGCGGAACCGATTTATTATTGATTTTAAGTTACTTAACGTTTGATTATTCCATTCGCACACTTGAAGATTTTACGTAACTATGTGTATTTGAATTTTTTTTTTTCTATTTTTAGGCAGAAATGCTAAGAAATATAATTTCTTTTATAGGCCTATGGAATTTATCAAGTTTAAGAGTTACCAGATTAACAAACTCATAATAGGTGGAACAATGGGTTTGTACGTTGATTTTTTTTTACAATTAGGTAAAAGTTGTAAGTAACTAAAAAAAAAAAAGTTGGAACAGTTATACAATTGCGAACCAAGTTTGTTTTAAATAAATTACTTTATTAAATAGCAAAATTATTTATTTTATTTATTAAAAATATGTAATTACGAGTGTGTTCACTTTTTATGAAACATACCCACTTAAAAAACCTTTAGTAGGTGTTGTTCTAAATCAAATGCACAACTGGATCACTCGAACTTGATCTTTTACTTCAAAGTAATAATATATTTGCTAGGCGTTCAAAAAATAAGTTTTTGATAGGAACATATAGTTGAAAAAAAAAAAAAAAATTAAAATCCACACTGGGTCGGACGTATAATTGCTCTTTGATCACAATTTATGTAGACGTTAAAGTCTCTTATATAGTCTTTAAGTTAAGTGTTATCGGAGTTTTTTTGAGAAAAAACTAAAAATACAGTTTTTTGAAATCACTAAACACAAAACATACATATATTTTAAACAAAGATCGAATTTCTCTGACGTTAACATTTAATGCTGGAAAAAATATCCAACAATTTATTCCTGTTTGCCGCTGCTTAATCTTTTTAAAAGGTCATTCAATTCTACGACAACTAGTTCTACCTATATACACTATACAGTACATGCTTGATAGGAAAGTAGTTTGATCCAGAACTATTCATTATTTCGAGATTGTTCACTATTCCGAGAAATATAAAACATTTTGAAGTTGAATTTTATTTTAAATTTATTAAAACTTAAAGCAGCAGCAAAAAAAAGCAACATTTCATACACATAACACGTTTGAAACTTTTTAATTTTTCAAAACACAAAAACGGAACATTAAAATATCTGAATAGCGACTTGAGAAAAAAAATGTGTGTTTGGTATCCTGCACTTTTTGTTTTATACAATTTCGTGTGCTTACTTTATTGGATAGTTTCTCTAAGGAGATTCACCATAATATCGAGTGTCTACTGTAAATTATCACATCACAAACATCACCACAGGAAAAAAAACTTAGATTATACCAATTTTCTACTTTTAACAAAAACAGATAAGAATTAAAACCATAATCCACAGCATAAATTTATCGAAAGACTCATATGTCGGAAGTCAAAGGTAAAAGAGAAATGAATTCAAAAAATAATAGAAAATGATAATAACAAACCAAATTCAATACTCTCTTTTAAAATTTATATTTTATTCTCAATTGAGTGCAATATTTCGCAGATACAGAGTTAAGCCTACTGTAATACGAAAGAGCTGACTAGCAAACTTGATTTTATTTTTTCAAATTTCTATATTATGTAAATATTTATAGGCTTGTGTATTATAATTATTATTATTCAGTTTTATACATCGAAAACCGAATATTTATGTACCTTACGTAGACAAAAAAAAAAATGAATTGATCATTAATCAGTCTCTGGAATAATTAGATAAAGGTTGAAACCGAATTAGACAAATCTAAAATTGGGAGTTTTGAACAGCAGAAAATAATAACATTTCCTTAATTTTTAGTTGCCATAAAGGTAAGTTCTATATGTCAAGTTATGCATTCCATACAGCAAAAAAAATTGAGGTTACAATCAAACAAGACATTGCGATGAAAGAGCGACATTCAGTCATTTTGAATAAAATCTATTTCTAATTTTCATACAAAAACTCTCCAAAAATCTCGAAACACCCCAAATTGATCTTAACTTTTGGCTCTTACAGATTCCAGTTATCTTGTTTCTAACAAAAGTTATCGTGTTTAAAAATTTCCAACGACGCCGCCGACTGATAACAATGGCGAACGCACATTAAAATGCCTTGAAAACATGTTTTCTAAACGTTTCATGGTGTTTCACTATGAAATAGACTAGTTCTAAGAAACAAAAATTGTGTTAATCGCTTTACTTATCCTTTACACTACGTGTACGGAAAAGTAATATAAACATCAATGGGAGGTATTTACAAATTATGCAACTTTTTTTCAAAACAAACAAAGTTTCGTAGGGTTCGTATACTATACACGAAAATTAATTGGATATTTTGAGCCTCAGATTCCAAAACTCTTAAACCGTAGTTAATAAAACAAAACAGGTGACTATATCGAACTTTAAAAAGAATGTTATTTTCAGACTTTTCCAAAATGTAAATATGTTGGCTCTAAATATTGAACTTAATCCAGTGCTTAATTTTCTAAGCATTAATAGCTTCGAAAAAATGTACATCTTAAAGTAAAACAAAAGAGCTGAGTTAAGAACTTGATTTTACATTTGTTATTGAAAATGTACTCAAATTATGGTTAAAATTAATTTTTTCAAATCCGTTTTAGTAAAAATAAAGATTCATTTTTCATTCTCTTTTGTTTTCAACCATTTGTGTTCTTGTTTGACTTATAATTTGCTTTGTAAAAAAAAGTAAAAAAAAAAAAACATAAACTTTCCAAATGCCTCACAGGCTTAAGGTCTTCAAAATACATATATCCATTCTTATTCATAAAAAAAATAAACTAAAAGCAATTTCATCATAATTTCTTTTCTGCAACAGTGCAACATCCTTATCGTAGCTTTATGCAACATCCAGAAAACCCTACATCTTATAGAGTCGCAATACCAATACAAAAAAAAAAAAACTCACAATTTGTATCAAAAGGGAAACTTACTCTTCACAAGCACCCCCGGAACTTTCTTTCCACCAGCATCCATCAGATCCACATGACCAAAGTTGTATTTAAAGTAGTTCATATCTCCTTGCAATATCTGCTCATTTTTTTTTATTTTTTTTAAAGAACAACATTTCATTTTCTTTTCGCTTCAATTTTTTGATAAAGGAAAAAAAAAAAACTATGGGTATGTTGAAGAAAAAAAAATGCATTGGCTATCTTAGCAGAACAAACAAATAAAAAAAAAAATTGAAAATAATCGGTCATGCTGTAAAATAAACTGCAACCAATAACACCAACTGCAACAACAACACCAACAACTGCAAGCATCATTGAAAGTTACTATTGAACTTGAGCAAATGATCTTTGCTGCTCAACATCCAAAGAAAAATTAAAGACACAAGAAATGAAGATATCGGGGAAAGGAAGGAGGAATGTTTTTTGCGTATGTGTTGTTGAATGTTGAAAGAGCCTTCTACGTATAGTCTGGTCTGGTTCGATCAAACTCAAACCAAACAAGTTTATTCATCGTTTTTCATTTCATTCATGCTCTACACCGGCTGTGTATGATCTTTGCTGCACTTCAACTCAACTATACTGCTTATTTTCGGTCATCTCGCATACACATGCAAAATAAGCTTTACAAAACAATAACAACAACAACAAAAAAAGAAACATTCAAAGAGCTTCCATCTAGCAGCAGCTACATACGCGTACCTTGCCACCATCCAGCCATCAAAAGAACAACATCAAAAACTTAAAGAGGAAACTAGCAAAAGAAGAGGAAAACAAAAGAGACCATCAGAGACGACGACCAACCGACGACGCCGTCGTCGCCGCCGTACATCGCAGAGCTAACATTGGCTTGACTTTGAATTTGCTTTAAATCCAAGAGTGGTGAGATGCGATAAAAGAAGAAATTTTCATATGGTCTCTTGGTGGGGCATTCAACAAAACCCAAAAGAGCTTACCTATATAAATTGCTTCTACCATCGAGAAATGGTATCATATCATCCTTTATCGTCCATTCGGCAACTATCGTTTCGCAGCCCCTATAAAATAAATTAAATACGCAAATTTAAACGCGAACAAAAAAAAAATAATACAAAAAACGAAAAAAACATTATCGAAGGGATATTTCACGAGAAAAAAAAAATACCAAAAAAAGTGCGCTTTAAAAATGTCTTATAAAAAGATTTACGGTTTTCTGTGTATTGTGGCGGTTGCAGCAGCCTTACCCGCAGAAGAAACACGTGGCCATCCAAGAAATGCAATTGGCGGCGAAAACGACATCATGGATAGCATCTATAGTGATTGTCTGCGCAAGGATTCAGTGTCGTGTGTTAAATACAAATTATTCAATTTCGTCGACAAGGTCCTCGCTGCCCGTGACCAATTCGCTTTAACCGAAGGTGTTACAGTTGTTAAGACACCTGGCTCGGAAGCAGTCGGTGGTGGTGGTGCTCCACGTTCAATTTCCGCTGATGAATCATTCGAATCATTGGCTCTCAACCGTATCACCAGTTTCCTGCAATCGCACACCATCAAAGTCGAATTGAAGGGTGCCGATATTGTTAGTGCTGTATCATCGACCGGACGTGCTCTTGAAGATGTTTCCGAGACACTCTTTGGCAACGATGACCCCAATGCACCAGAGTCTGAGAGTCGTGGCAAAAAGAAGAAGGCTGCCAAGATCTTGGGACCAATTTTAGCTTTGGTTGCCATTAAGGCTGCTGCTCTATTACCACTTTTGTTGGGAGCAATTGCATTGATTGCTGGCAAGGCTCTATTGATTGGTAAGATTGCTTTAGTGCTGTCCGCTGTGATTGGACTCAAGAAATTACTGTCACAAGAAAAACACGTCACCTATGAGGTTGTTGCTCATCCACACCATTCGGCTAGTCATTCGGTGAGTCATGATGCCTATGGCAGTGGTTATAGTGCTGATGCTGGCAGTTCCGGCAGCTATGGAAGTTCCGGTCATGGTGGCTGGGGACGATCGCTCGATGCTCAAGATTTAGCATATAAATCACAAAAGCCAGTTTCTGTTCAATAGAATATTACCACACAAACACACAAAAAAAAAAAAAAAAAAACAGCCAGCATATTTAGTAAGCCCCCGTCGTCACAAAGTCAATAATAATATAATGGTGCCCTAAATAGATGAAGTGAAAAATTTAATTTCCAAAGATTTTCCTATGTCAAAGTCAATGGATTTTAATTATTTTTCATTTTCATAATCAAAGAAAGGGTTTAGTAGATTTTTCCTCCCATACAAACGAAAGAACAAAAAAAAAAAAAAAAAAACAAACAAAAAAAAGAACAAATGATTATTAAGTTATTTTTATTTAATTTATTTTTGTATTTATTTAAAACAAAACAAATGGTACGATACACGCATACTTATATTAAATTGTTTATTTATTTATATAATTTATTTAATTATAAAAAAAAAAATATGTAAAAACAGAACAAATATTGAGAGAAAAGTCGGTACCTTTGAAAGAAAAAAAAAAATACTCATTTTTAGGCATTTTGTTTCTCACAACACGATAAGAAAGGATATTTTTGTATATCCTTTTTTTCATTGAGACATTTGCATCTTTAGTAGTTTAAATAGATTTTGTTTTAATTTCTTTTATATAATTCTCCATCATTGTCTAGAATCTTTTTTCATATATTTCTCTTTCTCTCTATCTCTCGCGCTCTCTCTTTCTCTCTTTTCATATTTCATTGCATGTTCACTATTATACTTACAGTACCTACTGCTCTTTTTTTTACTGCTTTTCTAAACTACCAAAAATTCTCATCTAAGTTTTATTTTTTTTTTTATATATTACTTTTATCTCTTTATTTCTAAGATTTATCTTGTATATCTTTTTGCACCATACATTTCTGTAATCTTCATTCTATATTTTCATATTTTCATTTTTCTATTTGAAAATGCGTATTTTTTAAATCATTAATTTCCATGATCTATCTCAAATTCTAGTCTTATTGATTATGAACTTTCTCTTCTCTATTTTTCTCTCTAATTTATTTAATTTTCCTTTTCTTTTATTTCTGAAACTCTCATAAATCTGTTCTCTTAATTTGTTTCTATCAATATTTCTATTTTCTGCACATCACTAAGTAATAAAAATATTTAAATCACAGTTTTGGTCACATAAAGCCATAACTTGCCATAGTAAAAACAAAAATTTTTCTTTTTTCACAAATTAAAAAAATAATTTCTATTTGCTTCTAAACTTTTTCTATATCTAAAATCTTTTTCTATTATTTTCATCAACTATCAAAAGTCTATAAACTAAATAATATAATGACTGACAAGCACGCATCCATTTCATAAAAAAAAAAGTCTTTTAATTAATTTTTATATTTTGTTGTATATTTCATAAATATTTCCAATAATAATTGCAAAATGTGTTTAAAAAACATAAAAAAAACCTAAAAAAAAAAAAAATACAAAAAATAATGTTTAAGAATTAATTTATTTTGTACAAACAAACAAAAAAAAAAACGAATGTATTAAAGATATAAAAAAAATATCACAAACTTAAACGACAACATTAGTTTTTAAATGCTATAATTGCCTTGAATAAAAATGAATGAAATAATTAAAAAAAAAAATTATTAAAAAAAGTTAAAATGTTTTTATTTTTTGTCAGTTTTTTTCTTAGTACAAAGTGAGGGAAGTATAAGTAGAAAATGTGGTAAGTATTTGTGTCTCTGAAAAAGTTTTTATTTTAACTTTATTTTTAAATAAAAACAAAATGATTTTTAGATTTCTATAGTTTTTTTTATTGTTAAGTTTAAATTTTTTAATCTACTCAACTTTAACGTAATTTTTAAAAAATAACAGGTAAGTATTTATATTTGCATACAATTTAAAAATTTATTTATGTGAAAAATTTTCATAGTTTAAAAACAAAATTTATATTGGATTTAATATTTTATAATATATAAAAAAAAAAAAAAAAAAAAAAAAAACAATATTTTTTTATAATAACGCAAAAATTGTAAAACAAAATTTGTGAGCGTAGGTATACAGAAAAATGTTGCATTTATAAATTGAAGTTTGAAAAACTAAAACAAAATAATTGAAAAAAAATTTCACTTACAATTTACTCGTCTCCAAAGCAAAAAGAAAAAAAAAATATAAAACGAGATAAAAAGTGTGTCAGGAGAACGAGTCAAATCACAATTTTTGTCTTATTTATTTTTTGTTATGTTTTTTTTTTTTTTTTCTTATTATTATTAAAATACTTGAATCTGTTGGTGAATCAACACACACACACACACACACCTGTTGTTTGTGAGAAATTGATGTTGATTGCTGCGCGCAATGCATAAAAGACGACAACGATGGTTGGTCGGTGATGTGATATGTGTCTTTGGTGTTCTAGAACAACTTTCTGCAATGCAACAACTTTCGACGTGAATTGCAGCAAACAGTGAAAAGCAAGAAAAGTGGCAGCAGCAGCAGCACCAGCAGCACCAGCGACAACAACGACCCGAATTGTTTAAAAGAAAATTTTCTTTTTTGTTGTTGTTGTTTTTTTGTAACCAAAACAAAAAAGCCTCTCGAAATTTCTTAATAGCATTTATTCATATTCACCAACCCCAGAGATACTTTACTTTTATGTACATGAATGAAAGTGTGCGTTTGTTTGTGTTTTTTTTTGTGGTTTGTGGTTCAACCAAATGAGGTGGGTAAATCAGGTGTGTGTTGAGGTAGAAATATGCGTAGATTTAAGCAACACTATCATCGTATAGTTGAGACACACGACAGTCTTGTGACCGTTTGTCTATTTATGGTTTTGAGTATGGGACAGTGACGGCGATGACAACAATGAGGAGGAAGAGAAAAAGATTCATTACTGTTGTTTCTTTATGCTTTCTTTTTCTTTTTTTTTTTATCTTTTGGAAATGGCCGCTATTATAATTCTTGTTTTTGATGTGCAAATGCGTAGAAATTTCCAATTTTCACACATACACACAAACTTACACTATAATATTATATGTATGTATGGTATATCCATATCAGTTATTGATTTTTATTAAATTAATGTTGAATGATAAATTTCGAATTAAACTTGATCTCTTGAACGATGGAATGTGAAATCGTTGAGATAGTTTTCATGTTTTCATTTAACACATTCGTATTGCATACATATACATTATGGAATGGATAATGTATCTACATGGTCATATTCAGTAAGATGTACCTGTGTTTATTTTTTTCATTTTGAAAAGATGAAAGTGGACAGAGATTGAATGGATGAGATTATGTGAATTTTCAAGAGTGATGATGAGATGATGTACGACTTTTAATGAGTTTTCTTTTTGTAATTATATTATTTATGATTGTAAATGTATTTGAGTGTGTTAGAATATGGTTAATGTTTGCTCTACTTTAATTTATACTAACTGTTGAATCAGAGACAGCTAATGCAAAACATTAAAAAAAAGGTAAGTTCTCAATTCAAATTTTATTCTGTTACTTTTTCCTTTATTGCAACATTTCCTACCTACCAATTGCAAGAGAAAGTCACCTTACGCAATATCAATTGATACCATCAATTTTGTGGCCATGGTAATTTTTTTTTTATTTTATACTTTAGATTTCGAGAAAATAAAATGTCACTACTGGCCGAGAATTTATTTCAAATTGAACAAAGAGCTCTGAAATTTAAATAAAAAAAAAAAAAACAACAAGCTATTTTTGTATCTATGAACATTATCACCTAATTTAGCCTATTTAAGAAAGATTACGAGTACTCATTCCTAAGCTGCTCAATTGTATACTCTTTGATACAAAATGAATATAAAATGATTAATAGACTCATGCGTGGTTATGAATTTGGTCGGTCATTAACTTTTTTATAATTTTTGTTTTGATCTAGCTGGCCACTGTGGCGTATGCGTAACATTTTAACATGCGATATAGGGACTACATAATGTATATCAATTTATGCATTCGTACAAAAAGTTGAGATAAAAACCAGACATGACATTACGATGATAGAGAATGAAAAAAAAGTGGGTCCGAAAATTCTGTCGTCTGTCTGTCTGTCTATCTGTATGTATCAGAAGATAGAGCCTAAACGGATGGGTCGATTTACTTCAAACTTGGTAAATTATTTTTTTAAGCAAAAATAACGGTACCTGTCATATACCAGTTTTAGAAAAACTAATTTTTCTCAAAAATGGTTGCTTCGATTTTTATTCAAAAATTATGGTAATTTTTTGGATAAGGTCTATCTTTAAATGAAAAACATTTTTCAAAAAAACCGGTATTAATAGTACCTGCCATAGAATCGATTTTTTAAATTTTGATTTTCTCCTTTATGACTCAATCAATTTCAACCATTTTAATAACATAAAAGATTTTAAGTTGCCGTAATAATGTTTAGTAACAAAAATTACGAAAATTATTTTTTTTTGATTTTCAAAAAACTTTGAAATTTTTTTTTCGAAAAATCATTTTTTTTTTAAATAATGGTTCTAACTATTTTCATTTTTTTTTTTTCTGAAAATGTGTCATTATAGAAGAAATCAAATTGCATACTTCATTTTGTGGTTAAATTCATTTAAGAGGCTTTTTTTTTCTAAAACTGCATTTACAAATTTTTAATTTATTTTCTATTGAATACCTAAAGGTTATTCATTTTGTATCATTGCTTATCATTTTTTTTATCATTCTCTGATTTTTAAAAAAATAAAGAGCATGTTTTTAAAATGCTTTTACTGATATCCAATAATTCCATCTTTCCAGGTGGAGTTAGGTGACCATCTTACAAAAAATCACTGCCTTTTCTAAGATCGTTGTATATTTTGGCAATATTTTGGCAGCTATTCATTCAAACAGAAATGTTTTATTTTCTAGAAAATCAAAATCCAAGAGAGTTAAATTAAAGATTTCATTTGTAACAATATTCTCCAAGTAATTCTTCAAATGTTGTTTTAATGTTAAACATAACAAATCTATAAGTCAACGTTGGAAGCTTGGTTTATTTTGAAATCAATCATAGTAAGTTTTTAACTCAAAGGCCCAGCATGGCATCTATTTAGAATTTTAAATAATTAGGTATGTACTCGAAAAATAAACTTCTAGGAAAAACATGAAGACAATCAGGCTAACAAAAAGATATATTCTTTGTTAGGTAATAATAATTAAGTTACATTACGTAACTGCTGACTTATAAAAATATGTATTCTAAGAAATGTAAAATCTTGAATATTGTTTTTGAAAAATAGTTGAAAATATTCATGTGTTATGTATATGTACACTGAGGAAAAAAACTGATAATTTAAAACAAAACACTTTAAATCAAAGTAAACATAAACAATTTGGGCCTAAGAAATGTTTGGGAAATTTTAAAATCCAAAACGTTTCGCAAAAACAATACGGTAACCATTAGTACCTATTCGAAGCAGCAGGGCTCGAATTACCAATTGACAGTCTTAATTAACTATTGTGCTCCTACGCACTTTTGGAAATAACTTCTATTTCAACCAATTTATTGAATTCGGTAGTTTTACCTGGACAATTTTGGTGAAGTTTTTTTTTTATTGGTCTATCTTCTAGTATTTGATGTGCTCTTTTCGAAGTTTTATTTTGCCACCTAGAATCTTTTCCACGTAAGTTACAAAAAAAAATATAATATTATCCATTAATTTGCCTCATTTTATTTCGATTTGATCAACAGTTTCATTTAAAAAGGCTTTTTGTTGAAAAGGCAACAGTTTTTGTATTTTAAATTTGTATTTTAAATTTGCTTACACAAATAATTTACACAATTTTATTAAATAAAAACAAAATAAATAAAATAAATTAATTTGAAAACAAGAAAAAATATAATTAAAATTTTATTTCACAGACAAACTTTATTTTATATAAACATTATACCAAAAAAAAAAATGACCTTCTTAACAATTTCTTTGTTTTGTGATTTCTTTCTATTTAATAATTTTATAAATAGAGAACTTTTTTTTAATTGAAGCCTACGAAATCCCGAAAGGATATCCTTTTTAGAGAAAAACGATAAGAATCTCTATCAACGAGTAAAATCACTTAACAATTTGTTCCAAACCAACTGTAGCGATTACCATTCCCTCCAAACACGCAACTAAATTAATCGTTAATCACTTGAATTCATGTTTTGTTGCTGAGTTGCATGCCTTATTGTCGGCAAAGAGCTAATAAAACCATTAATTTATTTGGCTCATAAGCAAGACATTAGTAAAAAAGTGACAAATTGATGGAAAAGAGATAGTTTTTTTTTTAATTAATAAACTTACAATCGTCAGGGGAAAGATAAACAATCTTTTGTGGAAAATTGTTTTTTTTTTGTAATATTATTGATTGGATTTTGTGGTTAGATGCGTGAAAAAGCATATTAATTGTAGTGCTGATTAAATTATCTTTTGTGGTTGTGGTTTACAACCGCAAAATGTTGAGGATTTTAAATACACTAACTGTCATCAAGCTTGCCTATATGAAAAGTGCATTAGCCAATTTGGGGATAGTGAGGTGGTAAATGCAAGTGCAAATAATCTATATTTGGTTTAATGTAATTCGAACTCCTCTCGATTGACTTTATGACTAAGTAAATATAAAATTAAAGCACTACTTAGATAGACAGGGTATATGATAATCTGTCAAATTAAAATTATCACTATGTACAGATAACAGATGACTTACGTATCATTTGGGCGATTGTGCTCTTAAAAAAAAAAGTAGGTTAGGTATTATTGTCATTATGCAGGTATATCGAAAACATCGACTTTTTTTTCTCAACGGTTATTTCTATTGAAAATAAAGTATAAGTATGCATTCAAATTTTATATATTACGTGCTTTTATTTTTTGTTTCTAACAGCTTAAATTTACCCCTCTACTGCACTATGATCCAATGAACAAAATAATACTTTTTTTTCGTTTTTGTTCTTCATTTTGTACAAATAAGAGATTACAATTACGGTAATTTTCCACTGGCAGTTGGCTTATATGGCTTCTTGTGCAGAAGAGCGTTAAACAAAATATTAGTTTTAAATTTGGTCGGTAGTATAATTGTTAACATTTTATGTGTGGTTCTTATAATAAAGGGTTTTCCAATAAGAGGTGTTATTTTGATATTCAAAGAAAAATGACATTTTTGGAGATAAATGATCGGATGTTTATTTCATTATAAAGAGAAAGGTATGCCGTTAATAATGAAACACAACATCAGCCAAATGGAGGCCAAGACCACGCTTACAGGACCATATCCTTTTCATGAAATTTTCCATAACCAAATCGCAAAGTGGCTGCCCTATGTCCTCGATAGCCTCACGAATTTCATCTTTGAGGTCTTGGCGCTGGGCTGTTGGCGCAGACCTTATCTTTCACGTGGCCCCAAAGGAAGAAGTCGCGAGGTGTTAAATCACAAGATCTCGGTGGCCAATTGTGATCACCTCTTCGAGAGATAACACGCTCCGGAAACTTTTCCCGTAAAAGATTGATGGTTTCATTGCTTGTGTGGCACGTAGCGCCGTCTTGTTGAAAGTAAACGTTGTCCAGATCAAAACCATCCAATTCAGGCCATAAAAAATCATTAATCATCTCTCGATAGCGCAATCCATTGACCGTAACTCTTGCTCCAGCCTCATTTTCGAAAAAGTAAGGTCCAATGACCCCGCGGGAACATAAACCGCACCAAACAGTCACGCGTTGAGGATGGAGAGGCTTTTCAACAATAACTCTTGGGTTTTCCGAGCCCCAGATGCGACAGTTTTGCTTGATGACGTAGCCTCCGAGGTGGAAATGGGCCTCATCAGTCAAGATGATTTTTCGATGAAATTCCGGTTCATTTTCATGCATTTCAAGGACCCAATCAGCAAAGACACGACGTTGTTGATGATCAGCCGGCTTGAGTTCTTGTGTTAACTGAACTTTATAAGCCTTAAGACCCAAGTCTTTATGCAAAATACGGTGTAATGACGTTTGTGGAATGCCTAATTCCAAAGAACGACGAGGAATGGACAAACCTGGGTTTTCTTCAACACTTTGGGCTACAACAGCAATATTCTCAGTTGTTCTTGAGCGACGTGCACGGGTTTTATTCTTCACATCACTAACTTGTCCCAACAGCTCGAATTTGTCCACCAATTTCTGTATTGCGGTCCGACAAGGTGCTTCACGACGACCCAAAAATGTTTTAGTTTTACGAACCGTCCTCTGCCAAATTTTTCACCATTTTTATAGTGAATTTTAATAATTTCAATGCGTTGTTGAAACGTGTATCGTGTATCGTTCCATTTTTATTAATAGCGTAGTTTCTACTTGTCAAATGTCAAAAAATGACAGCTTCAGAAGTGACAGCTACCGAAATAGCGGGCTATTCAAAATAACACCTCTTATTGGAAAACCCTTTATTAGTTAAAAAACTAAAACGTTTAAATTTCATTTATTCTTTGTACACATATTCCACATTTCTTGTAAAAATATATAACTCAAGCCCATTATTTTGTTAATTTCTAACATAGTTATTTATTCTTAAAAACTTTATATAAGAGGCTTTAATGTCTATAGTAATTTTAACCCAAAGAGCAAGTACGTGCGATCCAGTCGTGCGTTTTATTAAATCTCATACGCAATATTTGTATACTTAGATGTTTAAATAAACAATCTGTATTAAAAGCCTATTTTTTATGATTTATGCAATATTTTGTGCAGTTTATTTTTCAATATAACATCTGCAATTGCCGCAATAAGATCAATCTCGAAAGTAAAAAAAAAAAAATTTAACAAAAAAATTTCAAGTCTCAAAAATATGATTATTAAGAATTTCATGGCTACGTAAAAATCGTCTTTTTATAAATAAATAAAATTGAACTATAAAGAAAAATTCTATTCCTTCTAGTTTGCAAGATGTACGTTTTTGTTTTTTTTCCTACCCCACTTTACCCTATTTCCAAATAGAATTCCAAAAAAAATTGTATTAAACCGAAATTTTCATGATAATACCTATCTTTTGGTACCATTTTGGTATAAATTTGTATAGCTATAAAAGTATAAGCAATGCGATGGTGGTTATGGCATGAATGTGAATTATATCTCTAATCATCTACTTTGTTTAAAAAAAAAGTAAAAGAAACAACAAGTTTAACTGATTCAAAATTATTTCAATAAAACTGCTAACCATTATTGGATTCTTAAAAAATATGTTAAAGTATAAAATCTGGTGTTCTCAAAAACTAATATATTAACACCTGAAAGTATAATGCAATTTAATTTCTATATTCACTTTTATATATGCTGTAGATACTCCTTTTCAACAATATCTACTTTGGGGCGATGAAAACTTTTTTATGTCTACCCAACATTCAGTATTCACAGATTTCATATAAGACATGACAGCCAAAAGAAGAAACGTATCGGTATGGTAGCAAAATGAGTGCCCATTACATTATAATAAAAATGCTGAATATTCTGCTAAGGTAGGACTGCTCTCGAAAATATGTAATTTATTTTGCATCGTTTTGCTTTTGTAATGTAAAACAACTAGGAGCCCTGCAGTCAAAACATTTTTAACATTTTAAACATTTTAAACAAAGCAATCTGAAACAATAGAATGTAGGGGTAAAACAATCATCAGAACAAATTTCATTCTCATACTGAAATCAACCAGTGGTTTTCCTGAGGCATAGTTTTTATGCAAAATATTATGATGAACTTCAAATTGAAGTGCATAGTTTATCCAAGCATTTCGGTATAGATTTTTTTTTTATTTTAGATATTTTGCAAATTGGAATTGATTTGTTTTAATTTAATTACCTACTCAATTACGATTCTGTGGCAGACTTGGTAATTATTTCCTAAAGCTTATTGATTCTTATAATGAAATGAAATAAATTAATTCTGTGAGTGTTTATTTAAGATATTAAAGGAAGTAAAGTAAAAGTAGGAATGTATGAAAGAATTATAATAATGACTTCGAAAAATGGTATAAACAAACAAAGGTATGCTAGTTTTAAAAAAATTATAAACATCTGTGATTAAAGATGGGTTGTTAATTATATTGGTTTAGTTGTAAATGGCAAACGGCGGGGGTACCCTCGGGGCAAGAAAATTAAAGTGATACCCAAATAACTTATAAAAAAAAAATTTTTGATCTGATTTTATAAACTACTCGCTTCACAAAGACATTTCCTGGCTCAATATGTATAATTTGATTTAAATGTCCTCTAAAAAAAAAACTATTGTTTTAGTTCTGAAACTACTAAAAGACTTTCAAAAATCGTTTTTTTTTTACTTTTTATGGATGTTTGAAAATGTCGCGTGCAAAGCATTCAAAATTTCAATTTTACCAGAATTTTGCACGGTCTTCCTCTATAGAATGGATAAGGGGTATTGACATTAATTCTTCCAGGTATGGTTTTGTATATTTTGTTTTGCTTTTTTCATTATTTGTTCGCGTTTTAGTCTAATTTTTGTTATGTTTAAAATAATAAGTAGATACAATAACACACAAATAACTAAAGAATACGTAGATTTACTTTTGATATAGAAATTTTTTTTAAATGTTGGTCAGAGATTTACTTATTTTTCTTGGCAAATGGATACCAAAAACAGATTTGTCTTTGTTTGCAATTTATCGAAGCCAAATTTTCTGTATTTTCCGTATTAAAATTAACAAAAACAAATGCTTACTTAACATCTAAAACACATGCAGTCTTATTCATTTGGATCTGCTCTAAACAGATGAATAGTTATTAACTGCATAAAGATTTATTTCGCCACTATCACAACTAACGTTACAAAAATTCTTGTTCATACAAAACTTTTCAATCCATTACAATTATAATAAGCTTCTGTACAAAAAAGTACCAAAAAAGGAAAATCTATTAAAAATAACTTGGCTTTCATTCTAGGCAAATAATGTCTCTATTCAACGTTGCCTAGGTATTATGAATAAAGTTGCGTATAGAGGCATTATAAGGAGTGTATAACTTTAGGCACTCACTATAATGCATATATGAATGAGGCTGATTTAAAATTTGAAAATATTGTTCTTGGATCAAAACAAAAATGATCTCTGGTGGCAAATACAATCTGAGACTATGAATCAAGTACATTGAGTAACCAAAGTTGACTACATCGAATTTTTAAATTGGGCATCACTCGCTTTTGCTGGAGTAGAGAAGCTTGTAAGGCACCAAACATAATGATATCTGCCATATAAACTTTAAGGAAGAGTAAACTTTTTTCAGTAACGACTTTAAAGGTTTTGATTAAAACTTTTGCGTCTACTTTTGTTAGTAGGGTCATACTTTTGAAATGAAAGAAATGATTGTAGACTTCTACTATAACGGTACCTGCCATAGAACCGTTTTATATATAATTTTTGACTTTCAATCAATTTTGATGATTTTTTTTATACGGTCGCTCCTAAGCAACTTTAAAATTATTTGATATACAAAATTTTCAAAGCAGTTTTTTTTGATTTTTAAAACATCTTTTAACATTTTTTTTTTTAAATCAATTTTTTCGAAAACGGGTCAATGTATTTTTTTGAAAGTTTGGTTTTAGATGTGCATTAATATTATCTTAAAAAAGTATACCCCACAAGGTTTGAAAATTTTTATGTATAAAAAAATATTATTTTTAAAAACGGCTCTAACTATTTTCAACCTTTTTCAAATGTATTTTTCTTAATCAAATTAAATGGTATACTTTGTTTGGAGCTTAAAAAAATTTATGAAATTGTTGGTGTCATTTTAGTAATTATATTGGTTTTTATTTCTTATAAAATTATTTATTTTTAAAAACTTTATATGAGAAGCTTTAACGAGAGCAAGTACAGTCTTGGTCAAATGTATTAGACACCCTCATAAAGCTGTTATATTTTTATAACGATGAAAATTAAAAAAAAATAATAAAATAATAATAAAAAATTAATAAAAAATAAAATGTTATAGAAAAATTAATATTTAGTGTTGCCATCCTTCATTTTTATGACAGCTGCTATCCTTTTAGGCATAGACCTTAGCAGCTTACGGCACTCATCTGAACTTATTTCGTCCCATTCTCGTTGTAAAATCTTTTTGAGCATCTCTTTTGATGTTGTGGGGTACTTTCGAATGTTCCGTCTTAAAATTAAAAAAATAATTAAGTTAAGTGTTTAATAGAATAGAGTGAAAAATAAAGGGTGCCTAATACTAATACTAATAGCGTTTGGAACATTTTTTTTTTCAATACTAGTCTATTTCATCATGAAACATAAAGTAAACACCCTTTCTGGCCGCCTTCAAACAACCCGTGAAGACCACTATTACTACTGGCCATAAAATACTGTTTTTGAAAGGAAAGTGACTAGATACAAATTGATTAAAAACCCTCATGTTTTAAGCCCGCTCCTACCACTCAGAGCTACTATAGTGTGGCCAAGTCGGGCAAAAGAAGTTCACTCTTCATTTTCATTATGCTGACTTGCTACTCCACTGCCGCCGCCACGCCGTCACCAAATTAACTACAACAATATCTATTGTGTGGTTGTGTCGCTTAAAACATTTTACTTTCTTTCTCATGAGTCAAATGACAATGACAGCACAGGTACAGAATATCATAGCAACATTATCTCGTCTGATGGCAAGAAACTATTACAATCGAGCAGTACACCAAAGGAATACCAAATAAGTTAAGTCGGTTTAAGAAGCGTTGTAATTCTCACTCCTGCTTATTGCTTGTTGTTTGACTAACTGGCTGGCGCAGAAGATTATTAGTATCTATGTCTATTTGGTATTTTGCTAGACCTGCACCACAGCACAACCATATGGAACGGGCATGAAAGTATGTGCACTGAAGCGACCCGAAAATATTTACCCACACAAAAACAAAACACGGTGGATCTTTTCGTTCTAGAGTCTGGATTGGACACATAAAGTAGGTATGATGTGTTACTTTAGTATGTACGCACATTGAGTGTCTTTAAAGTAGCATTGTAATTTTTCTTAAGCGTAGGCTGATTATTGTATGGGCATTTGAGTTGAGTGCCCATCTCATGTTTTTTTCTCTTTTTTCTTGGCACTTTAAATGAAGGTTAGTGTGTCGGCACTGTGTGTTATACCTATATTATATACTAACTAAACTGGGTGATGTTTCTTGTCTATTTTTTAAACTTAGTCTATTAATAATAATATATTTTCTTATTGACTGCTATCATAGAGTACCTACCTGGGTACCTAATCTATTGTAATATTCTTTCTGGGTTCAAATAAAACTTATTTCCACTTTAACTAATTTACTTTTATGTACTTGCAAAATAACAAACACTTTTGTCTATAATAAACTGTTTTACAATTACACTTTTCAATTTACACATAATAACACTTTGAATTACAATTTCACAACCACTTATATTTATTACTGTCAAAATTAAACTGTCCTGATCTCGTTCTCCGACTTCGTATTTATAATCCTCTCATTTCTTCTCGAAGGATCTATTTCTAGAGATATCTAGTTTCGTTAAGTAAAAGAAACAAATATACACAGACAGATAGAGACAGAAATATAGACAGATTCTGTTTCATTTCGTTTCGTTCCGTTCGAAGTTCGATAATTTGAAGTTTTAATGAAAGCGTTCAAAGCTTAAGTCATTAATCATAACCAAAGACCTACATGTGTCATTCCGATTGTATGAACATAAGAATATTCTAAATTTTTTATGTAAATCTGAATTTTTATTCAAAGGATGCTTCTGTACTTGTTGCACAATGTTCTTTCTTTCTTAAGAGAACCACCCTTTTACCCAAAATATTATGTTCCAATCTTTTAATTCTTGGTTTGAAAAGGAAAGGAAACGTTCATGCCAAATTGCATAGCTGTAACATTATTGGAAGTGGGTTTTCTGAATATAAATTTAATTAGGATTTACAGCGATAGGCAAGTAAAACTAGTATTATGTCCCTGGCTGGGCCCCTATTATGTATGTGCTTTCAAAATACAAAAGCGATGTTTTGTATCTTATTGTTTTTAAATTTAATTATTCTTTTTTTTACTGTTGTCAAGGGTCCGGATATATTTTAAAGTATGCATGTATAGCTCAAAAATAGTTTTGGAATTAAAAAAATATTTTATTCGTTAGTTAAACCTGGTGCACAGCCGAAGCGAAAAGAAATTCTGCAGCAAAATATCCAAAAAAAACTTTCATTGACAGAATGTCAAAATCAAAACAAAAATAGGTCTGTTTGGAAACTTTTTGGGCTGGAATTCTCTCAAATACTGCTGAAACTGCTCAAAAACACTGGAAAACGATGATTTAAAATATCTGCCACTTTTTGTTTTATTTATTAATTAATTCACATTTTGATTGTACTTCAATTTTTTGTAAATTTATTTAAAATTCCCGACATTCAAAAATATTTTCACAATGTCTTATTGTTATTTTTGCTGTATAAAATGATTTTGACAGAATTCAAGTTTCAGCAGCAAGAAATTCTTTGGGCAGAAATTTTCAAAAGAGGGGAAATAAAGAATTTCTCTCTCTCTTGACAGGTTTGACAGGGCTTGGACTCAAAAATAGTAGAAATTCGTTGTTTTGGCTAGTACCCAAACAGATCTTTTAATTAGCAAAAAAACATAAAAAATTTCCGTCAATCAAGAAAAATTAGAAAAAAATATTAACAAAGCATTTTTGGTATAGTAAAAATCTTCAAAACAGTGAATTCTTGTGTGAAAAATGTGTAGACATCTCCAAAAAATTTTGTAGTGTTAAAAATTTCGCGTTTCTATCACAAAACGTAAACCAGAATAAAATTTTGTGAATAACTAAGTAATGGTCTTTAGTCAAAAAAAAAAAAAAAATCGAGATTTTAATCAAAATCATCATTACGATAACGGAGAAGTCCATAAAAGTTTCGTCATGCCGCCTGTTCGGACTGTGCTAGTCTGTTCGTCTGTGCGTCTATCTATACAGAGAGCCACAGCCTAAACGGATTGACGGATTTGCTTGAAATTTGGAACAGTTTACTTTTTTGTAATTTCCAAGGTTAATTTTTTTTGTTTTTGAATATCTGGATTACAACGAATACTTCCCATATAGTTTTGAGTTATTTAATTTTTCTCGAGAACGGCTCTAACGATTTTAATTAAAATTCATGTATACTATGAAAGGAGTAATTGTAATAAAACTGCGTTTATAGCTTTTCTCGAATAACGGAAATATGATGAATATGTTTTTCTGAAATTTTCCATAATTTTTACAGATAAAAAAAGTTTTATTTTTTAAGTTATACTTCTTTACCGACATTTATAAAAATATTCAACCAGTAATAACACATAGACCTTTTTAGCCCAATATTACTGTTTTTTTTCACATAGACACTATAAGTAGGAAAAGAGAAACAACACACTTACATAATATACTGGGTTTATTTTTTTTTATTTTGCATTTTGTGTGCAAAACAATAAATTTAATAAATTACAGAAGTCGGCCATTGTTATTGATAATAATCTGACTGATTGATTTTCTGCACTATAAGTGACAGACAAAATATCAATACACGAAAAAACAAATGGAACAATGCAAGATTCCGGTAAAACGGGAATTTGTGAAATTCCACCGGAAAGTTAGGGTAAAATGGGATAAAAGAAAAACAAAATTTTTGTACATCTCGAAAAGTATAAGGGCTAAAATTATGAAATAAATTTTATTAAATAAACAAATTGAAATGATGATTACATGTGGTTAAGAAAAATATTCTAAAAAATCAGCTTTTTAAGTTAAAAATTATTTTTTAAAATCAAATATATTTTTAGACCCTTAAAAATGATATTGGTGTGGGTAAAGTTGATGTTTTATTAAAAAACTAATTTAACATATTGATAGATAAGAAAAAAAACTTAGGTGTCTAATACGGATTATACTCAAAATGCTCCGTAACGGTTTTCTTGAGGTTAAAAAACATAAAATGTTTGTATGTGTGGTTTAATTGATTTTAAAAATTAGGAAATATCTAACTGTAAAAATTATTTTGTCAAAACGGCTTTCAGACTTATATATGTCTTGTCTAAACATGTGTGAAAAAATTATATATTTTAAACTTTATTTTTTTAATGAATAACAGTAAAAACAAGATATTTCAGTCCAAGTTTGTTGACCGTTTCCAACGATATTTTATTTTTATCTTCTTCATGTTTACATTTTTATATATGTACTAAATTGACACAGCCATTAGATATTGGTTAAGTACATTTTGAACAAACTTTCCCAATTTTCTGCAGTCTGTAAGCCGAGATAAGGGTAATAAGAAATTTTTTACGCCTCGCTTAATTACTATTTACTGAAATCTCATAAATCTAGCTATGATTCAAATTTATTGAGCATCACGATCAAATTTCCTTTAATTTAATATATCACACATAACTGTACATGCTATAAAAGCATCATAAACTTGAAAAGAGTTTCATCAAAATTCAACAAAATGATCTGCTTTGGTCATTAGAACTCGACCAAATGGATTCGAGATTTTTCGTTTATAAAATTTTTAATTTTTTTTTGTTAATGTTAGATTTTAAAGATTGAGTTGTTTAAATTTACCTCAAATATAAGGCTACAACATGGTATAATCTTCTTAACAAAAATTGAATAACGAAAATCGAGTAATCATATACAAGACAAGCCCTTTCTTTTCTAACTTTCCTTATTATTTACGTCTACTAAATACAACCTTTGCACATAAACTTAAACTTCAATCAAGTGGAAATAAATTAAAAACAAAAGTAGAACTTTTGATTTTGTTTTTGAGACCCCCACCCTCGTTCCTTTCACAACTCTTTCTTTACCATTATTTCTACTAACTTACCATCTAGCACAAAATATGATTATACGATTCGCTCTGGTTCCTTTGTTTTCTTCAAGTCCCTTGTTTGTGGGTAATCCCACTTTTCTTCCATCAATCTTAAGACAATAATTCCCTCACGCAAATCGTCCACAATTCAGTGAAAAGTGCATACAACCAGCAGGGAACACCGAAATGCATCGACTTAGAACGCTTTGCTCTCGGTAAATGCGGTGACTATGCGAATACTGTGAGCAGCATTCACTGTAGCTGATGCAGCACCTTATAACCAATAGACGATATTTGGCTGCATTTTCTCTAATTGCAGCTCATCCACTATGCGGACTTATTTTGGCGTGTCTACTCCGCATCAGTAGATCCAATTCCATACAAACTATACTCCTATCTCTTTCTAAAAAAAAAAAAAAAAACAAATCTGATTTTCACCCAGCAGCAAACAGCACCTTGGAGAGATGATGCAGGAATGGCAACTTACCATGCACCAGAACCATCCGCATCTTGGAGCAATTAAACAAAAAAGCCGTTAGCAGTATAAAACAGTTTGTATGCCATTTAAGTGCATCAGTTGGTTGGCTTTTGTCGGTGGTTTTGCAATCCAGAAATAGATTTAAATTATCACTAGAGGGACCGTTCTGGGAAACATGATAAAGAGCCTTTCGGTAGTTTTTGTTGTATCCTGTTTGCTGGATTCAACTGGGGTGCTAGCCCGCAGTGCAAACAATCCATCACATCAAAATGTGATGAGCACAACGCCAAAGGTGACACAAGCAGAACCTTCAAAGGATGAGAACCCTTCGGTTTGGAGTGATGTTTCAATGATGTATCGGATATACCAGCAGTGTGCGAGTGATAACCTTTCTGTGTGTCTTAAAATTAAATTGCTAATGGGTCTAGAAAAGGCCTTCAGACATTCAAAGGAAGTGGACATTATGGACGGAATAAAGTTTGTGAATAACATTGACGGCGAACAAAGACCTAATCTGGAGCCAAAGGAGGCCTTCAACGAAAAGCTTATAGAGGCAAATTTACCTCGAACTCTGGATGGCAAAGAGGATACCTTGAACGATATGATATTTAATAAAGTGGCCAACTTTTTGCAGGAATACACGCTGCAGGTATGAGCTGACTGACCTCCATTATTCCAATTTCTCTTTAAAGAAATTTTTAAATTTTAGGTTAAATTTCCGGGTGTGCAAGGTGCTGATAGGTCCTTCGACGAGAGTCGCAAGAAGAAAGACAAAAAAGGTGGTGGAGCCTACATCATGATCCCACTTCTGCTGGGTGGAACATTTGTACCAATTGCTTATGGTGCCTTAGCGATGTTGGCCGGCAAGGCTCTCATCGTTTCTAAATTGGCTCTAGTCCTGGCGTCCATAATTGGCATTAAGAAACTTTTGAATGGTGGCGGCTCGAAGGAGTCTCAACACGAAGTAGTTGTATCGTCAGGTGGTCATAGTTCCGGATGGGGTAGGGATATTGATTTGGCTTATAATGCTTACGATCCAAAATCACCATCAAAGAAGCACATTTGATTAAAATAGTTTTTAAAGTTAATTTAATATTTAATTTATGTTTAGTTTATTTTTTTTTTCTACCTATACAAAATATGTAAACGATACCAAAAATAGGAAATATGTACTCGTATATAATAGTTTTGATGTAAATACACAATGCCAAAGTCTTAAGAAGCCTCAGAGTATGAATAATGCAGTTATTTTAAGTGTTTTGCTATTTTTTTTTTTACTTTTATTTTTATAGATGAAGAAAAAAACAAGAATTTAAGACTGTGCAGGTTCACGCCTGAAAACTTTAACAACATCGGTTTCCTTTTTTTTTTCTAAAATCATTTTTTCACAATCTTTGATTTCAACAACAATTTTGGATCTTTTTTAAAGGAAAAAAAAACCCCGGACAACTTCAATTTCGATTATATTTTTTCAAATGTTGATATTCAACCTTAATTTTGACCTTTGTGCGGGTGCACAACTGGGTCGCACGTACTTGCTCTAAGGGTCAAAGTTGCTGTGGACCGTAAAGCTTCTTATATAGAGTTTTTAAAAATAAATAATTTCTTAAGAAATGAAAATAAAAAATTGGTATGCCATTTTTCAAATATTATTTATCAAAATCTGAAAACTGGAGAAAATCAAAGAAGGAATATGATTTTTCAAAAAAACATTTTTCGAAAAATACCTGGCAATTGAGTGAGTCATGAAGGGGAGAATCAGAATCAGGGTCGTGTAAGGTCATGTGGGGGCCTCTGGGCCTGAATTAGTTTTGGGCCCTTTCGAAAAATATATTTTTTCTCAGATACTTGTAGTTTTTGGCAGGACGCAAAAATGGTTCTATTGCAGGTACCGTTAATAGCGATTTTTTAAAAAAAAATTGCTTTTATTTAAAGAAAGACTCTAATATTCATGCTTTTTCACTTTAAGATTTGTTAATGCTGTTATAGAAAAAAAAATAAAAAAACCATAAGATTCGATTTTAAAATGACTAAAAAAAAATTTGAAAATCGTTAGAGCCGTTTTTTTTAAATATTTTTTCTATATAGAATTTAACAATTTTTAAGATATTATTTATCAACATCTAAAAACTTAAAAAATGATTTATTTTTTCTTTATATTTTCAAAAATCCAAAAAAACTTAAAAGCTTTCATGTTAAAAAAATGGTTGAAATTGATTGATTCTATGTAGGTACCGTTAATAAAGGTTTTTGAAAAAAAATGGTTTCATTTGAAGATATACCTTATCCAACAAAATGACTTTGATTTCTTTAATCAAAATCGTAGAAACCATTTTTGAGAAAAATGAGTTTTTCTTAAACCGGCATATGACAGGTACCGTTATTTTTGGTAAAAAAAATAATTCGAAAAATGTCTGAGGAGAGTCTCCATACTTGATATGTAGTACCTATTTCGGAAGTAAAAAATACGGAGGGTGAATTTTCTAAGAAAATTACGAAAAAGAGAAAAAACAAACGTTGAAACACAACGGAAATAAATAGAAGATCATGCTAAATGTTCTATTCTAAGCAAAATAATCTGATGAATAGTAGATTAGAAGAAGAAGAAGAAGAAGAAGAAGAATAAGAATTTGAATAATAATAAGAATAAGAAGAAGAAGAAGAAGAAGAAGAAGAAGAAGAAGAAGAAGAAGAAGAAGAAGACGAAGAAGAAGAAGAAAAAGAAGAAGAAGAAGAAAAAGAAGAAGAAGAAGAAGAAGAAGAAGAAGAAGAAGAAGAAGAAGAAGAAGAAGAAGAAGAAGAAGAAGAAGAAGAAGAAGAAGAAGAAGAAGAAGAAGAAGAAGAAGAAGAAGAAGAAGAAGAAGAAGAAGAAGAAAGAATAAGAAGAAGAAGAAGAAAAAGAAGAAGAAGAAGAAGAAGAAGAAGAAGAAGAGGAGGAAGAAGAAGAAGAAGAAGAAGAAGAAGAAGAAGAAGAAGAAGAAGAAGAAGAAGAAATAAACTACAATGGGTGATTGGCGTCTGAAGCTAACTTTGTGGGTTGGAATCATACCTGTGTCCGAGGAAAGTTTTGCAATTAAAATGAATAACTATGAGAAAAAGAGTCTGATGATAGAAATGGCACCCTTGAAGTAGAATAACTTCAGCTGGTTGTAGTACCTCAAAGTTGTTGTTGTTGTTGTTGTTGTTGTTGTTGTTGTTGTTGTTCAAAGACCAATGAAAACACTTTGTATTAACTTGGTTTGGCTTTGATTGAAAATTTTCTTCTTCGAAGCCAAATCATTTCGAAAAATAGTTGAATCAAAGTGGTTTTCTTTGATTTTAAGTTTCTTTTTCTCTTAATTTAATTAGAAAGATATAGAAGTATTTTGCGTTGTACCTATTTTTGTGTATAGTGTTATTTTGTGCAAAAGTCCGCTCCTCAGCACCAAGCTTTTCCCGTACAAGTCCGCCTATGTTCATCAACTAATCTGCTTACTACTTGCACTGCAATCATTGAAACGCATCACACCTGATACTAAAGACTCAACCATCTTCTCCTCTCTAAAACCAACAAAAACAAAAAAAGGTATTTAATATCGCTGTTTGCTAGACATCAGGAGCTTAAAGCAAACAGACGACACGGCCAACCAACTCGACTATTAACGACATTATATGTATGTACCTAGCCAAACTGCCCATAAGTGATGTTGTTAACATGGCTAATGTGATTATAAGTTACCATAATTGCTCAACTTACGCTCAAGGCTTATCGTTAGTAATGGAGCGATTTTCATGACAGCAATATTTTTATATTAATCTCGTCATTAGCGCTTACGGCTTACTAACTAATTAATATCGTTTTCCGTCTGTCAATGTGTGCTCTATCTTGTGTAGGGAGATGCATTTAGATATCGATAAATCGTACCTACATAAAACACATTCATATATCTTCACTTTTAAAATATACCACAGTGGCTTTAAAAGAAATTAGAAATTTTTCTTTCTATAAATCGCATCGTATACGCACCACACTAGTGTTACGCTTAAACAAGAAGTATAAATAAATATACGTAGCTATATAGGAGTATTTGTGCACGAATTGAACTGGTGTTAATCGCCAATGGCGGACGATATCAATTTCTTTTGCACTTTCCCACACACACCCGATTTCGATTAAAAAAATTTCACTCTCATAGATACTTCTTCAGCTAAAAAAGTGCGTATGGTATTACCTACGACCGACGACAAGGTGTTGTGTATCTTTGGTTAGTGCTATTATTTTTTTTTTGTTTCTTAGTTATAGCCTGAAAGTTAGAGTTGTGTAGGGAATTGTTTTTTTTTAGGACCAAAACTAACAGTACCTGGTACATTAAGATAAAAGTTAACTTTTTTCCAAAATGGCTCTAACTATTTTGATACAATTTTTTGTAGCTATTTTTGATAGTATGGTTATAAAGTGTTTTCCAATAAGAGGTGGCATTTTTGGAGATAAATGATCGGATGTTTATTTCATTATAAAGAGAAAGGTATGCCGTTAATAATGGAACACAACATCAGCCAAATGGCCGCCAAGACCACGCTTACAGGACCATATCCTTTTCATGAAATTTTCCATAACCAAATCGCAAAGTGGCTGCCCTATGTCCTCGATAGCCTCACGAATTTCATCTTTGAGGTCTTGAATCGACGCTGGGCTGTTGGCGTAGACCTTATCTTTCACGTGGCCCCAAAGGAAGAAGTCGCAAGGTGTTAAATCACAAGATCTCGGTGGCCAATTGTGATCACCTCTTCGAGAGATAACACGGTCCGGAAACTTTTCCCGTAAAAGATCGATGGTTTCATTGCTTGTGTGGCACGTAGCGCCGTCTTGTTGAAAGTAAACGTTGACCAGATCAATACCATCCAATTCAGGCCATAAAAAATCATTAATCATCTCTCGATAGCGCAATCCATTGACCGTAACTGTTGCTCCAGCCTCATTTTCGAAAAAGTAAGGTCCAATGACCCCGCGGGACCATAAACCGCACCAAACAGTCACGCGTTGAGGATGGAGAGGCTTTTCAACAATAACTCTTGGGTTTTCCGAGCCCCAGATGCGACAGTTTTGCTTGTTGACGTAGCCTCCGAGGTGGAAATGGGCCTCATCAGTCAAGATGATTTTACGATGAAATTCCGGTTCATTTTCATGCATTTCAAGGACCCAATCAGCAAAGACACGACGTTGTTGATGATCGGCCGGCTTGATTTCTTGTGTTAACTGAACTTTATAAGCCTTAAGACCCAAGTCTTTATGCAAAATACGGTGTAATGACGTTTGTGGAATGCCTAATTCCAAAGAACGACGAGGAATGGACAAACCTGGGTTTTCTTCAACACTTTGGGCTAGAACAGCAATATTCTCAGTTGTCCTTGAGCGACGTGCACGGGTTTTATTCTTCACTTCACTAACTTGTCCCAACAGCTCGAATTTCTCCACCAATTTCTGTATTGCGGTCCGACAAGGTGCTTCACGACGACCCAAAAATGTTTTAGTTTTACGAACCGTCTCTGCCAAATTTTCACCATTTTTATAGTGAATTTTAATAATTTCAATGCGTTGTTGAAGCGTGTATCGTTACATTTTTATTAATAGCGTAGTTTCTACTTGTCAAATGTCAAAAAATGTTAGCTTCAAAAGTGACAGCTACCGAAATAGCGGGCTATTCAAAATAACACCTCTTATTGGAAAACCCTTTATTTCTGATTTGAAAGAAATTTTGTTAAAAATTCTACTAGTGGTACCTCCCATAAAACCGTTTTATTTATTTTTGACGCGCCACCCGAATGTAAGTAGACTTGGAGACCGTTTTAGCCATACACCCCCGTACGGATTGCAATGTGATCAGGCCAAAGTGATCATATAGGCTTATGTTCAATAAAACAGCAGTATCCGTAACCCCTTCCGCCATATCAAAGCCAGTCCCATAGAGGTGCATGAGACCTAATCTTCGGATGATGCAATCAAATGAAAAACTTGTTTCTTGTAACTGGAGTAAGCTAGCTTTGGCCGAACAGCCAATATCCATTCTAGATTTTGTCATCGTAAGTATCACAACTCTACTGCCTAGACTATTATTTTTATTTGCAATTTTATGTTTTTTTTTTGCCGCCGCAATGATGATGCAGAAGGTGGCTTCACGTATTTGGCCGCAAAGTTATTTCCAAAGAAGTCATACACTCGTACTTTTTGTATTCAAACAATATTGTGCAGTGAGTTCGACTCTGATATCAGTCAGCACCACCACCTGCCAAATTGTAATTTCACTTGTCCATCGTCATGGAATGGCAGCTGTGGTGGCGCGGTGAGAGTAACATTGTTGTGCAATTAAAACAACAACAAAAAACCACCCGGTATTCAAACAATTTGTGATTTTTGATATTGCCTATCAAGATTTTTGCAGTTTTTTGTTTTGTTTGGCTCATGCATTGTAGGTTTTGAAGACAGACATCAAACTTTGAACTAGAGCCGATCATGATTGGAATTGGTAATTAGAAATAATTTCTCTTATGGATTGTCACTCTTATAAAAACCAACTGAATTTTGAATGGAAATTGCGTTTAAATAAACTTCGTTGCATGCAGTGTGTGTCTGTTAGCCTTATTTGTTGTTTGGCTTTATCGAAGTGAAGGTGTGACATTGATGTTTTGTCATACCTACTTTATTTCCTGAAGTGTGAAAAGAAGACAATAAGGTTGAATTCTTTAATTGTTTCACCTGCTTTAGAGTGCTAGATATTGATTCAATTATAAACATTGTAGTTTTGCTGATGTAAAACAGTTTCTGGATGGATGGATTGTAAATTTCTTTTAAAACGCTTTCATCTTTGCACTAGGCACTTATATTTATGTATGGTGCGGTACTGCAGCATTGATCTTCGTTTTGGCTTGGATGATCTGATCAGTGATCACATTTTTCGGTGGGAGTTCTACGAAATTTTGTATTTCTTCAGCAGCACTCCAGAAAGCAACCTGGCAATCCATTCCGTGGGTTTCTAGACCCATTTCTGCAAATACAGATTTCCCACCAGCTCCAGAGGTTGTTTGTTGGCATTAGCAGTTCGGGTTGCAGTCGAACGTTAAAATTATTTCTCCTCGTGGATTCTGTTGGCCTAAAAGCTTTGTTTTAGTTGTCCGAGTTGATATCCAAGAATATATTTATTTAGGTCGAGTTATTTTTTTCTCGAGCATTGGTTTCAATTCATACAGAAAGTTGGTATGAAATTAATATCTACCATTGCACCATGAAGAAATGAAAGTGATCAATACTTTTTCAAGAACAAATCGTTACCTCAGTATTGGAGTGATCTAAATGGCAAAAACCTAGTTTCGAGAAAAACACGTTTGACGTTTGATTTGAAATATATAAAAATATCTTCATTCGAACAACTTTATAAAATAGTGGTTATTACATTCTACTTACTTTTTGATTTTTGTTTTGTTCATTCCGTTATTTAATTTTTAATCTTTCATTGAAAAATAATTTTTTTGCATTATGTGACATGTTTTTTTCCAAAAAAGTGGGCATTTCTATGGTATGATGCATTTTTAACCAACCTATGAGGCATTTTATTTTAGAACCAAATTCCTCTTTTTGAAGTTATATTTCTTTACCGGCGTTTATAAAAATATTGAACCAGTAACACATAGACTTTTTCAGCCCATCGGGGAGTAACGGGAAAAATATTTTGTCAAAACGACTTTTAGATTTATGTGTTGTCTATACACGTGCGAAGAAATTATATTTTTTTACATTTTTTTTTTAATGAAAAACAGTAAAAGCAAGGTTTCTTAGTCTAATTTTTTGTGACCGTTTCCAACGGTATTTTAATTTTATCTTTTTCATTTTTACATTTTCAAACTTTAAATTTACTCACCAATTTGAAAGTGAGTTTTTTTTACACAATTTGAAGATTTTCCGTAGTCTGTGAGCCGAGATAACGGTAAAAACAGTTTTTCTTACGCGGCGCTTGATAACTATTTACCCAAGCCTCATAAAATTATGATTCAATATTATTGAGCATGAAGATTAAATTACCTTTAATTTGATATATCACATAAAACTGTACAGGTGCATTAGTGTGGTCCACGTTATAAGGCAAAAACAAAAATTAAAAAAAATCATTACATCCCCACCCATTATTTTGAGGAACACATCAACACCTTAAAGTTTAAGCTTCCTTAATTAATGAGAAGAGGGCTTTCATCAGTTTTGTCTAACTTTCTGCCGAATGTCACTGGTGTCCCTCAGGGTTCCATTCTTGGCCCCCTTTTGTTTTCGGTGTATGTAAATTATCTTCCATCTATGATTTCCAATTGTTCTTCGCACATGTACTCAGACGACCGACGTTCAGTTGTACTTTAGTTGCCCACTTGGCCTGATTGAGCATGGTGCCTTTTGTGTAAATGAAGACCTAGAGAATGTGGCTAATTGGTCTGAGTCGAATGGTCTTATCTTAAACCCTAAAAAATCGAAATGTTTGGTGATATCGAGAAAGTCTCTTGATCTCAATTATTTCCCTTCGATTGTATTGAGTAATGCTTAACTTAAACTTAAGAGTTTTAATTTTGCTTAGTAATATGATGTCAGTATTCAACTTTTTATAGACCATATGGAGTTATTTGAAATTCAATGAATACAAAATTTAGCTAAATTACAGGGATTTGGCCGATCAAATTGAATTTATGTATTATTTTGATAATACTTGAATTGATTTTACAAAAATGCACATATATTCTTCTTTGAAAAATTTACCCTCATAGAACTTTTGACTATGTTTCTTAAATATGTTCTTTTTAAATTTCCAAAAATATCCAAAATAAAAAACTATACTGTATGATAATGAAGAATGAGAGTATAACTTCTGTGTCCTACATTTAGTCTTACTTCCTGAGAACGTAACTCAATTTTCGGTACTTCTCGGATGAGATGGTCCTCTTATGTCACCGTCAGGTAACAATCAGTAGAACCACTTGATTTTTTGTAGTCGTCATTCCTTTTGTAGAACATTATTTTTGGCTGTAGAGATTATCGAAACGTTCAATGTAAAAGATTCCAGTTATTTTGCAAGAGAACGATTGTTTTCTTGTTTCGAAATGAAAAGTTTTTTTATTTCTGTCTCGAAGGTTCAATAAGTTTTTCTAAAATAAATTATTTCAAACATATTAAAATTGTCAGTCAGATTCTTATGGCAGAATGAAATACTCGTGCAGACATAAAGAAACTTTGTGTTGCTTTATTATTTAATTGGATATTTCAACTGTCTAATGGGATTGACAAAAATATTCAGACCGTATAAGTCCAATAAGATGCTTTAATTTCGTTCGTCAAAATGAAGGCTACACCTATACAAACATATTTCTAAGAACTTCGAGTCATTAAAACTTGAAATCCTCTTTTTAACGTTTTAACTGAAACACAAAAGGTTAATACCTTAAACTTAAGATAAATTTTATGATCAATATCGACACACTTTGATAGAATGAGTATGCGTATCTTGTCAAAAGGATTTCAAATTAATTTGATTCGATAAGTCTTTACTTTATTGTTGGAATTGAAAGCTTGAAGGTTGAAGCCCTTTTATCTTTTGTAGTTTTAATGACTTTAAAGGAGTTTTCTCTCAAAAGATTTGTTGTTGTTTTATTTGCCCTAATTCAGAGATTTAAGGGTAACGTAATGCGTTTATAAAAAAAAACAGTCTGTGTACTCATGTACTCGCGCCAGAAGTTATTTTTTAACTTTATGTATTTATACATCAACTAAAAAAGGGATATTTTGAATTTTTCAACAGATTGTGAGAAGTCCAATTTATACTATTTTTGATAATATTTAATGATTTTCGGGTAATATATCATTTACAGTCTTTGTTTTTAATTTCATCAGTAAACTTTGTATGGCATTATTTAAGAAAACAGACAAATCTTGAAATTGAGGTAAGAATATTATCAAAATTCATACATTTTACATTAAATTCTGTGGCACTGTTAAATAAAATAACTGTCCAATATTTTTATGCAGAATTATAGGTCAACATTTTATCTATAAGAATTTATTCAATTTGTTAAAATCCTGCAACAAAAACTCAGGTAATTGATTTTAATATCCAATAAAATAATTTTTTTTTTTTAATTTTTCTCTCTAAAATCTGTAAATGTGCACTTTTATGTTTAAAAATATTTATCAAGAACACTTGTACCAACAATATTGTAGTACATGGTTTTATGAAATTGAAACAAATTTTATACTATATTGCAAAAAGAATTAAAAAAAAATTATTTTTCTTTTAATCACCTTTAACTCATAGTTTGTATGTGTAAAAAAAAATTACACCATGTTGTAGCATAATATATGAGCTAAATTTAAAGTTCTCATTATTTAATATTCGACAATAAACAAACCAGTAACACATTTTATAAGCGAACCATCTCAAATTCATTTGTGAGCCAAGGGTACCGTTCTTCACTGGTGGCTGGTCAAGTCCGACGACCAAAGCAGACAATTTTGTTAAATGTTGTTGAATTTTATTGAATTATGAAAAAAACTCTTTTGAAGTTTGTGCAGCTTTAATAGCATCAACAGTTATGTGTGATATAAGAAATTAAAGGTAATTTAATCGCGATGCTCAATAAAGTTGAATCATAAATTTATGAATCTTATGTAAATAGTAACCAAGCACCGAGTAAAAAAAAACTCTTTTTACCGTTATGTCAGCTCACAGACTACAGAAAATTGAGGAAGTTTCTACAAATGCATTTTTCCAATATCTAATGGCTGTGTAAATTTTAAGTTTAAAAATGTAAAAATAAAAGAGATAAAAAAGAGTCAAAAAACTGGGACTGAAGAATTTTGTTTTTACTGTTAATCATTGAAAAATTAGTTTTTCAAGAAATTATTATTAGCGTCACGTTAGGTGCCGATTATAGCGATCAGAAAACGAATCAGGAAAAAAATTCTTGTGGATTTTTTATATTGTTTTCACTCCTTTTGAAACACAAATACAGCCTAAATCGATACGAAGATTTTTCAGAAAAAAAAAATAATTTTTTAATCAAAAAAAATAATTTTTGATTTTTTTTTACTAAACATTATTACGGCAACTTAAAAGCTTTCATTTAAAAAAAATTGTAAAAATTGATTTAGTCATATAGGAGAAAATAAGAATAAAGAAACGGTTTTTTGAAAAAAATTGTTTTCATTTAAAGATAAACTTTATCAAAAAAAAATTACCATTATTTTTTTAATCAAAATCGAAGGAACCATTTTTGAGAAAAAAAAGTTTTTCTAAAACTGGTATATGACAGGTACCGTGATTTTTGGTAAAAAAAAAATAATTCAAACGTATGGGGATAGTCTCTAAAAAACGCCACATACCAAGTTTGAAGTAAATAGACCCATCCGTTTAGGCTGTGGCTTCTGATACATACAGACAGACAGACGGACAGACAGACAGATAGACAAACAGAATTGTCGGACCCACTTTTTTCTCATTCTCTTAACTTTTTTTTGTACGAATGCATAACTTGATATATAGTACGTATATCGAAAGTAAAAATAACACAGATACATATGTATGTATAAAAATTCTCGAACGTCTCCAAAAAAATTTGGTATGCCATTTTTATTATATTAATGCACATCTGAAACCAAAATTTTAAAAATACAGTCATCAAGCTCGAGGTATAACAGACGAGGCCCACTTTTTTGCATTCATGTCTTATTGTTATCTCGTGAACTATTTTTCTCACAAACCCTAAAATTACCCTATAGTACCTATACCGCAGGTACAAAATCCGTGTAGACACATAATTTTTCTTTTTATTATCTATCAATGTGTTTATTTAGTTTTTCTAAAAAAATCTACTTCACTCACATCCTTTTCAAAGGTCTACAAAAATATTTGATTTTCGAAAAAAAAAACCATATCTTGAAAACGTGATTGATTTTTTTTATACCTATGGTTAGCCAACAATTTTCATCATTTCCAACCAAAATTAATTTCCTAATTCTAACCCTTATACTTGCGAAATGTACAAAATCATTTTTTCAACATTACCCCACTTTACCGTTACTTCCCGATAGAATTTCAGTAATAATGAGCTGAAAAAGTCTATGTTATTACTGATTGAATATTTTTATAAAGACTGGTAAAGTATTACTTCAAAAAATAAAACCGTTGCGTTGATACAAGCTTTAATTTTTGAATTACTTTGGTATCATTTCAATATCTATCAGATTTTTGAAGTGGAGTTACCACTATAAAAATTTATTAAAGTAGTAAAAAGTTTTTATTTTACAATGAGCCCCAAGAGTAAATGTTTGCTAATTCAACTTGGATGGATTGATGTTGGATGTATTTAATTTAATAATTAAATTTCAAAAATTTTCCTTATCAAAATAAGCGAAAACCTTTAACCCAATAGGATACTTTATTTTTCCTTTCGATGATACCCAAACTGAAACTCAACAAAAAGGACAAAACGAAAACGTCGAATGTCATTACTCACAGTTCGGCACGTTGGTTGTCTTGCCACATATACCCGACATACACAACAACTGAAAGTGAAAATAAACGTTAAAGTGCCTTATCACGATGTACAGAGTAATTTTAAAATGTAAGCTAACAAGCTAACAATAAAAATAAATAAAAAAAAAAAACAAAAATACCAAAAAAAGTAACAGATTCTGATTCCTATCATCTCTGAGAATCAACAATTCGTTTTCATGTTGAAAGCGAGTTTGAATTTTAAATACGCGAAAGTATTTTTTTTTAGAAATTTATAGATACCCATAACGGTGTCTAGTAAATGTATTTTTTTGTTTCTTCTTATTATTGTTTATCTTTATAGTTTATCTTCAGAAAGAGATTGATGCATTATATGACAAAATGCAAAAGATACAATTACTAGTTAGTTAGAAAATAGGTAAAGGAGTGGCTAGATGGTTAGGGGAAATAAAGAAGACACAGTATAATAGTGGTCGATGATGGTTGTATGACCAAACTTAGAATTTTTTTTTGCGTTCGCATTTGCAGTCCTAAATTGTTGGTATGCGTATGGATATAAAGTGAAATTTTACCAACAAAAATAACAAGAAAGAAAAAAAAAAAAAAACAATAACTAGTTATTTTCTATTTTACTCCAATTTTTATTGAGATTTTTCATTGAAATGCGAAACAACCTCTCTGAATGGCAATATTGTCGTCGGTCGATGGATATATTTCTTCTTGCATACGCTCATCAGATCCGTCTAACGAGATAGCAGGTGCGCCCGCCAATACCATCACATAACCATCTATTGGCCATATAGTTTATCCTCATCATTCAATAAAACCTTACCTATTGCTCTTGACTCCCGCCATTGGAAATATCAAAAAAAAAAACATTCATTGACAAATAATAGAAATGTTTGAGTGTGTAAATGTTTTGGTAGGTGTATTGAGGAGCTGCAACAACGCGACCGACGTCTTATTCTTTAAAATATATCTGATGATGGGAGAGACCTCTATAGAGGTAAGGTGCACACACCACACTCGCATGTGGCTTTAAAGAGTTTAAGAGCTTTCTATGCATGACACAACATACATAACAAGTAACTGGTACTTCAATGAGTCTTTTTCAGGTGAATTTCTTTGCAAACTACAGGTAAGAATCTATTTTTGTAAAATTTGCATTCAAGAACCAATCTTATTAAACTTCCTATTCGACATACTGAAAATTTAAATTCGTACTATTGGGAAAATTACAGTTTTTGTACCCCTTAACCTCCAAAAAATGGCTGATTTTAAAATTAAAATGTCGGTTGGTATCGTGTAATAACCCGGTGACAAGTCATTCTTGAGGTATTTCTAAGGCTTCACTTGCTACTGGGTCAGAAGACGATATTGTACAAAAAAAGTAAGGCTCCAGATTTCAAACACATCCAATAAATCGAAGAATTAAGAAAATGGGCTTGCATTTTTGGTTTAACCAATGCGGACTTGACAACTTTGGATCTATTTTGTGAACGCAACCCTTTCACAAATCATCGAACTGTTATTGTCAATTTATTCAGTAAACTCAACGTTTTTATCATGACACGGTTAAGCAACGTCTCCAAATTATAAAAATTTTCTACCGAAATTCGGAGTCGGTGACCGCAACTTTAAGAGCCAATTTTCGGTAGTAATTCTAGCCCTAGTAATAGACAGGAAATAAGAAGTTAAGTGCAAAAGTTTGAGTCTAAATATTCGTTGTGTGTTGTTGCCGTGTTAGGGAGACAACGGGTTGGTTGAAAATATTGCTGCCGTTCAGGCGTCCGTAGAAAACGGTTCAAATCAGTCAATTCCATAGCGCGTTCTTAAGAATTGGGTATCGCTCAGACTATTTTTGGCCCGAATTGGAAGATATGGATTTGGACGACATGTGGTTTCAACAGGATGATGCCACAAGCCACACAGGACACCTTACAATCGATTTATTGAAGAGAAAAAAAAAATAAGATTGTCAAGTCCTTATTGGAAAACCCTTTATTTAGTAGACACTGGGATGTAAGATCATTGTTCTAGTGCCGTGCAGGGCGCAAACGATGAAAACCATCTCTAAAAAAATGGTTTTAACAAATTTCGTAATTGCAAAAATCTAATAATGAGGTTACATTTTACAAAAAGAAATCTTTACAACGCAATAATTTTTTTGTAAATTATTTTTGTTTTAGGTATTTAAACTGACCCTTAAAAATGTCATTTTTTATAATTTATATTTTTTTAATTATAAGAAGTGAGGATTTAAGGCAAATTATTTTATGCGTTTTTGAATGAAGTCCATTAATATTACATATTTTTGAAATAAATTGCATGACTGGATCGCAAAGCCTGTTTATTTAAAAATTTGCAAGTGCAGTTTAAGATAAAAAAATTAAAAAAACATAAAATTCGATTTTCAAATGACTAAAATAACTTTTTAAATCAATTTAACCTCAAAACGAAGTATGTAATTTGATTTCTTCTATAATAATTAATTTTTAGAAAAAAAAAAAAACATCTGAAAATCCGTTTTTTTAAAAACAATTTTTTCTTTACAAAATTTTGCAAGGACTTTCATGAAAAAAAATTGGTACGCCATTTTTTAAGATATTATTTTTCAACATCTAAAAACTAAATTTTGAAAAAAATATATTGAGTAGCTTTCGAAAAAATCCAAAAAAGTAATTTTCGATTTTTTTTTACTAAACACTATGACGGCAATTTAAAAGCTTTCATTAAAAAAAATTGTTGAAATAAATTGATTTATGAAGGAGATAATAACGGTTAATAACGGTTTTTGAAAAAAAAAATGGTTTTCATTTCAATATAGATAATCAAAATTGTAAGACCCATTTTTGAGAAAAATTAGTTTATCTAAAACCGGTATATGACAGGTACCGTAATTTTGGTAAAAAAAAAAAATAATTCAAAAAACGTCCATATAGTTTGAATATAAAAAGACCCATCCGTTTCCGTTTAGGCTGTGGCCTCTGATACATACAGACAGACAGACAGACAAATAGACAGACAGACAGACAAATAGACAGACAGACAGAATTGTCGGACCCACTTTTTTCTCATTCTCTATCATCGTTATGTCATGTTTGATTGTTATCTCAACTTTTTTTTTTTTGTACGAATGCATAACTTGATATTTGGTAACTATATCGCAAGTACAAAGCGTACTCTCTTCTATTTGAATAAGTTATTTTTTTTCTAAATTTAATTCAACAGTAAATTTATAAAAAGTGTTCTGAAATTTGCAGTATTTTTCTTATAATCTTGTTTTCAATTTGACTTTTCTCTGTTGGCTTGTTGTTTTGTATTCTTTAGCTTTTGTTAAAACCATTAAATAAAACTTAAAAATTAACTTAAATATATTTCTTTATCAATAAATGATAATGAATACTGAAAAAAAGTTTTTAAGCTTTTGGTTTTACTTTGAGATCAATATTTGAAAGAAATATATTTTTACTGTCTAGATTTAAAAAAATAACGCTTAGAAAAATTCTCAAAACATTTTCTTAAAAAACAGATTAGTGACTAAATTTCTGCAAAAATTGAAGTTCTTTTCATAAGCTATCACCAAAGTTATTAAAACTTAATGTGAGCGTATAACTATCCTATGTTAATATTTAAAAAAAAACATCTTAATTGTTTTCAAGACTTATAAGAAATATTTTACAAAGATGTTGGTCAAAACTAAAATTAACTTAATTAGGATGACCCTAATCACACAACACAAAAGAACAATCAACAGGCACAATGAAAGCATTGTTTGATAAAGCTTAATTACTATTAGGAATGGTGGATAAGCTTTGGTGTGCTCCCTGAAACAAAGTGTTCTATTCTATGTATTGTCCGCAATTTTGAGAAAACTTTCCCAATACTTCAGGAAATATACTTTTCACAAGTCATTTTTTCTATATTGTTCCAATTTTTCAAAAAATAAGTTGTTTGAAATGTGCCATGGGTTTTATCCTTACATCCTCCCATTTCATCTTTTCTCTCGGATTCAATCTCCTACAAAACCTATAAGTATATTAATTTATTATATTTTGCTTTTGACCCCAACCCCAAAATTCTATAATGGATATCCTCAATAATTTAAACAAACTTACAATAGCATTATACAGTTCTCCAAAGATTTTCATTTTCAAATAAGAATTTTTATATAAATACATTATACATAAAGGTGGCAACCCTATATTATATAATTTTTCTTATAACTTTATTCTACTTTAACCGCTGTGAATTTATAATTAAATCTCTAAGCCAATTACCTTTATACATACATTCAATCAATTATTAACTTAAAAATTGTTGGTTTGTGAAAATAAAAACAAATAAGTTTAAAAGCTTCTTAAAGTACAAAACTTTAGTTTTATGTACCTACCTTAAAGAATTAGCAGCACAATTTTGGGTTTAAAAATCGAAGAATATATCTACACTTTACCAACAAAATTTCATTAACTTTTTTAATGTACAAAAGAAAGTCAAAAAAATACGTATGGCAACCCTGCCACATTAACGTTTTCCATTTAACTTGTAATAAATCAACTTAAATAATATATCGAAGGGTATTTTATGGATTTATTTTATATCATGTTTACAATTTCCATATAATAAAATATGTTTTAATATTTTGAACCTTTCTTTAGTACCTACTCGTAATATAAATGAATTTCAAAAATTTATATATCAAATATATATATATTATTTATCATTATATTCAAAATATTATGTTCCAAATTTCACTTATTTTAGTGAAGAAACAAAAACGCTACAGATTTTAGAGACTCTCAACGTCTCAACCTCGTTTGGTCCCATAGTGCGCCGCGCCGGTTCAATTACAGTGGTGCCACGCTAAATTTTTTTTTTATTTTATCGTTCGCAAGAAGTGTTTGGGCAATTTTTTTCGTTTGCTTTAAAATCAAACAGAGTTTCAACTTTAGGTCTAAGGCCTGCGAAAAAATTGAAACTTTGGTATAACTATAGTTGGTATAAATATGTTGTGCGAATATAATCGGCAGAAGTGTATCTGGAGCCAAAGAGTTGCCAGAAGACGTTGAATTTGAAACCCCTAAAATAATTAACAAACAAAACTTGCTAAGGTGTGAAGCTTAAAATTAGTATTATGCAGTTCTGGCCAATATAATAAAGAAAAGAAATTAACAGAATAAAGTTCGGATGTAAAAGGGTTGCCAAAAGTAAGCAAAGTACAAACAATGAAAACAAAATTAGAAACATGTCTGATTTAGTGGTAAGATACGAGGTTGAAAAGCGATTCCATTTTAGCGTAAGTTGATTAATAGAGTTGCCAGATTTCTTATTTTGATTTTTAATGTTAATAAGAAATACAAATAACAGAAATGTAGATACAGTAGAAACGTTGCCAAAAAACATTAAAAGAATAATTGAAAAAAAAGGTATGTGATACAATGTTAAAAATTAGTAGGTTCCATATAACGGCCATTATAAGTTTGTTGATGAGTAAAAATCGGTAGAAGTGTAAATTAAGTTTTATGGTTGCACGATGTTTTAAAACTTTAGTTATCGTCTTTAAGAAATTTCATAGCTATAAGGTATAAAGCGTCGTCGTCACAAAATACTAAACTTGTAGGTGCGTTGCGGGCTGAAAAAGATTGGGAAGCACTGTTATAGAATGTAACATTCTGCCCCAATACCAATTAACAAAATTAATGAATTAATTTTTTCGCCCTATCTATCCTGGACTATTTAAGAATTCTAGAATTCTAGAATCAGATACTTAAATTCATAGAAAAGGGATTAAATGAATCGAACCAAAAACACGCATCTCACAAGACTGGCGTAATTTACCTGTTGATTGTTTTGGCATTAAACTGAAAGCAATTACTACAGTAGATGATGATGGTTAAATCCAAAGCCTGACTTAAATAAAGATGCGTACTTTGTTCAGTTTATTTGCAGAGATCTCAATGTGTGTGCAACAACGACACAACAACGCGACGCGACGTGTTGTAAGCAATGCGTGAGTAGAAATATCGCGCAAAGCAACCCAGCATGCATGATAGTATGTGGTGACTCCGATGACGCAGGCATAAATGGTTGTCGTCGAACTCGACAACGAAGACGTTTCGTTTGGATGTTGTTAATTTAAATTCTAAACCCATACTGCCGGAGCCCACACTGACTGAATAAAACTCGATCAACGCTAGTTTCTTGCCACAGTCTACCGGTTGCTTTCAATCTGCCCACAATAGCCTCCCATTGCACATCCATACGGCCTTTTCTTGCATTGCTCAGCAAGAGGCTTTAGCAATAGAGAACGGATTATTTACTCAACCAGTGTGCCCCGAAAATAATAATTAAGGATACCGCCTGTTGTGTGTGATAATAATAATTAAAAAAATTGCCTTCAGTGAATGATTTTGTGGTGGTTATAGCAAATTCAAAAAAAAAAAAAAAAAACACAAAAACAAAATGTTTCCAAAAATATTGTGCCTCCTAGCCCTTGTGGCGACTGCATCCGCATCAGCTGAAACGTCCGAAGGTGATAATCTCTTGGCAAGTGCTTTGAAAATGGTCAAGGATTGTGGTGATAAATCAATGATTTTGTGCATAAAGGTAGGTGTTCTTCTAAGTGAATTCTCAAAAAACAAAAAAGAAATAAAAAAAACCAAAAGACAAATTTTCGGGATAATTCAAATTGAGGACATTATTTTTGCTTTCTCATTCTTAGGAACGTGCCTTGCAATACTTCGACACTGAGGATGGTGATGTTAAACTCACTGAAGGAATTCAACTTATTAAGACCGACGAAATTCCACAAGGACGAAGCCTGAACGATGTTGATCTACCCAATGAGCCTGAGGCCAGGGAAAGTGAAGTTGACTCGTTATTGGTTGAGCGTATTGCCAGATTCTTTGGCACACACACTTTGCAATTCAAAGTGCCAAAGGAATCTATCGAGGATATGCAAAGATCTCTGGAAGAATGTAAGTACTATGCACCTCATTGAAATAATACAAAAAAAAAAAAGAGATTCGAAGGAGATTTTTGAAAATTTTAAATACTTGCGGAACTTTTTGAATTTGGTTATCCTTAAACTCCAAGAAAAATTGAATAATTCGCAAGGAATTTGCATTTGTTTTTTTCATTATTTTCAAAGAATTTCAAAGTTTTAAGTAAATATTAGTTAGTCCTGGTGTTTTTGTTGTTCTTAGAAAAACAAAGTTAATGAGTCTTGATTATGTTGTGAGAAATTTGCTATCGCAAAGGAGAATGCGAATTTTTATATATTTGTTTTGCGTCCTTAATGTTGTAAGCAGTAGTGACCTATATCAAATGAAAATCCTAATAGAGTGTTAAAATAATTTAGTATAGAAATAAGTATGTCCTGTGAAAAGGGCTTTAGTGGTTTGAACTAATGGTCCACAAAGTAGGGGAGAGTGGATACAAAAGTAACGCTTATATTGGTGAGTGCACATTTGGCTATCGTTAAATAATAATTTGGCTTCTGACTTTCTATTTTCTACGAAACCATGCTATGTAAAAGAGGTGAAAGTCGAATGTTACAATTGTCCTTCCCTTTGTACCAATTGTATCAAAATGATGTAATAGAATAAACGAGAAATATTGGTTGCAGATCACATTTATTGTACAAATGCAAATTAAAAATGTTTCACGAGGTGTTTCTTGAGATTAATGAACTCTGATTGCTGCTCCAAAACAGACGATGGGTCCTTCTTTTGTTTTTCCGGATAAATGGCTCTGACTTGTTTTTTTTTACGATTTTTGTAATGACCTTTGTTGGTTTATGGATAGTAGTTGTAAGATCCTTTTTATCGTTTTTTTTTTTATACAAAAGATACGACTACAAAAAAAATATTGAGTAAATATTGGGAAGATTAACTCCATTAAGTTCAGAATAAAATGAACTTAAGTTCGACTGCTATCACTTTATTAAGAAATAATTGTTTCAAAATATAAATTGGAAAACTCGCCACAAAAAAATAAAACTTTTTCATACAAATTTGACGTTTGAAACTTTATGTGGTACAATTCAGTACTTTGGCATTTGAATTTTTGTGGGTGCATTCACGAATAAATTGCCAGGTTTTTGATAAAATTCAAAATAAAAATATTTGTTAAAAACTTTTATAGGATAAAATAAGAAACTTTTTTCGCAAAGAAAAATATTTTCTTCTCGTTTACCAGATGAACATCAATGTCACCAAAAACTATGCATAGTTTGAGAGAAATGGATGCTGCTAGAGTGCATATTGATTATGAAGTGACAAATTACAATAAAATTTAAACATTTGCCTTGTAATGGAACCCAACTTGCAAAGTGTTGATATTTATGTTGTTTTCTACAATTTACGTTGTTGACGTATAACTTTTAACTGGAGTACTGTACATTGAATTGCTGATATGCATTTAAAAGTGATTTAATCTGTGTTAAACCTCATATCACAAATCCTAGAAATGACTATATTCAACAATTTTATGCAATTTTTAGAAATAGGTTAAAACTGATTTTAGGTATGTCGTATGTCGAACCTCCAATATCCCCTCCCCTGGGTTCATAACAACAAAATATTGTTTTAATACGCGATCTTCATAATACCTATGTATATGTAAAAAGTATCATTTTCATACAATAATTATAGAAGAAGTCAAAAATTGATTTGGGATATTTCGACCCCCCAGTGCAGTGCCCCTCCGCTGGATCCGCACCACCAAAATATTGTGCTGACATCCAATCTACATACGTGTTCAAAGTTCCAGTTTGATTCGATAATTAAAAGTAGTCCTTCCTAGTGTCCTTCCCCTGGGTCCCACCATCAAAATATTGTGTTGTTTCAGTTCAATGAGATAATTGGAAGTGTGTCAAAATTGATTCTTAGATTTGCATTGCATTGTTAGTTTTATTAGTTTTATTAGATTTTCATTTTAAAGTGAAATTAAAAAACAAAGTTTAAAAATTAATACCAACCTTACAGCCAAAGTGCACAGTAGGTACAGTACGTACCTTCAGTTTTAGGCAGCAGAAAACTTGCGTTTAAGTTGTTTTGGATCGGTAAAGATTATATTTTGAGACATAAAATTAGTCATACTTAAATAAAAACTAAGCAAGCTCAGTTTTGTATTTTGTTCTCATTCAGGATATCCCACATCCACTGCAGCAAACGAAAACAATGGTTTCCTGAAAGCCTTAGTCGAAAAACTTATTAAGCAATTTTCTCGTTTTCGCTTCGATTTCGATTTGGCTCTATTTTCCTTTTACTGGCCGTATCTTTGCAAAACGACTTCGGACTTTGAGTTTGGTCACCAATTTTTTTCTATGCAATTAACGGTTTTCCCGCGGTATTCATCAAACACAATACTAATGTTTTTACTTGCGATATGGGTACCATACATCAAGTTATGCATTCGTACAAAAAAAAAAGTTGAGATAACATTTTTCCATGACATTACGATGGTAGAGAATGCTAAAAAAGTGGGTCCCGGAATCCGTTTGTTTGTCTGTCTGTCTGTCTGTCAGTCTGTATAAGGAGCTACAGCCTAAACGGATGGACCGATTGACTTCAAACTTGGTATGTAGCATTTTTTGGAGACTCTCCAGAGGGGTTTTTGGAATTAATTTTGTTGGACCAAAAATAACGGTACTTGTCATATACCGATTTTAGTAAAGTTGAAATTGCTCAAAAAGGGCCCCAACGATTTTGTTTAAAAAAATCAAATATAAGTTTTAAGACAAGGTCTATTTTCTGATGAAAAATTTTTTTTTTGAAAATCATTATTAACGGTACCTGCCATAGAACCTTTTTTTTTAAATCTGATTTGCTCCGAAAATGCTTATTCGATTTCAACGAAACTTTTTGTGAAGAAGCACTTATATAACTTAAATATAAGCCAAAAATAAAATTTCAAAAAAAAAATAATTTTTGGATTTAAAAAAACAATTCGAAATTTTTTTTTTGAAAAATCAAATTTTCGAAAACGGGACATTGAATTTTTTTGAAATTTCGTTTTTAGATGTTGATTAGTAGTTTCTACAAAATGGCATACCAATTTTATTTTAAAACTTTTTTTCCAAAAAATTATTTATAAAAAAATAGTTTTTTAAAAAACGGCTCTAACGATTTTGAAATTTGTTTTTTCTAAAAATGCATCTTAATATATCAATCAAAACTGCATACTTCTTTTGGAGGGCAATTTGATTTCAGATTTTGTTTTAATTTAAAAAAAAAACGAATTTTATGTTTTTTTTTTTAATTTCTTATAAAATTAAAAACTTTATATATAAAGATTTAGCATCCACAGCAACTTTGACCCTAAGAACAAGTACGTGCGACCCAGTCGTGCATTTTATTTTAAGTTGTTTTCCCACTTTTATATCATTTTATTAAAAAAAACCTTAAAAAATAGTCTGTAACTTTTTTAGCTTATTATAAAAGCCCAGTTTATTTTTTTAAAGCCACATACATTTTAATGAATAAAAAACACCAAAATTCTTAGTTATCGTAAGAAAAAACAAATTTTTCAAAGTTAAAAAATATAAATATAATAACAATGATAAAAAACTATTTTGAGAATGTGTGGATCAAGATCGCACCTAGCTCAGAAACAGTTTTTATCAAATGTTATTAATTTTTTATTTATTTTTTTTTTGTTTTTTATTACACTAAGTTTGTTTGCAGCTTAGTTGCAACTGAGCTTTCATTGTAAGCTAAAAAAAACTACTCATTGAAGTGTTTTTTTTTTAATAAAATGATAGCAAAGTGAGAAAACAACTTAGAAAAACATTAAAATTGTGTTTGATAACAAATTGCGGAAAAAACCGTAATTATAGCCAGAAGAACCTTTTTTTATTTACATTTTAAATAAATGAATAGTTTAAAAAAAGTCAGAATTATATATAGAAAATCCGATATTTTTAAGTAAGTAAGTAGAAGTACTCGTTTAATTGTTTATGTTTTTTTGGTTTTTGAAAAACTGTGATTCAAACTTGAAATTCAGGTAAAAATACCTTTTTAAAAAAGAATTTAACTGATTACATAACATTAATAAATTTTTTTGATTTTTTCACCAAGATTTAATCTTTTTGTTAACTTAATTTAAATACCAGAAAGTGAATGTTAATATGTCTTCCACTTTCGGAGAAATTTTAAAATATTAAAAAAATTGAATACTGTTTTTATTGAAAACTTTCCCTTGAAATGAAGAAACTATTTAATTTTTTTTTTAACAAACTATCATATTTTATACCTTTTACTTTTCTGCATTTGGTAAACAATTATAATAAATAAAATAAGAATAAATTAGGCAATTGAATTGTTGACAAAAAAATCTGCTAAAAATTGTGTTTGATTTTTTTTTTTTTTTTAATTTTGAGATTGAAATTTTTTTTAAACTAATTATTGGATTAACTTGGTTTAAACTGTTGCTACAAAATGTAACATTTAGATAAACATATTGCTCCGTTATATTATTTCAATAGTTTTTGTTGTCAACTTGAATTAAGAAAATACCGTCTCCCATCTGAATGAGTGAAAATATAACTCTGTCGTTTTCCTTAAACACACTCGTAAAAAAATTGGCATAGTTTATTTTATGAAATTTTAACAACAATTTAAAAAAAAAAAATGTAATCATTTAAATTATTACATTGAACTACAAAAACAAATTCGTGCTATGCAGTAGTGCATTTTATTTTTTGTACTTTCTAAATAATTGCGACTTATAGAATTTTTTTCTTAAATTTTTGGAGCCAGTTTAGTTGCTAAGGATTTTCCTTAAGTAAATGTACGGTGCAGAAGCATCAAAATTAAACAAGATTTGATGGTATCTTTAACATTTTTTTTAAATTTCAAATGGCTAAGCTGAAAGATAATAATTTAGACTTTCTTCCAGTTTTTGCATCAAAAAGTACTCATGAAAAAAATTTCTAAGTGGTTGATTCGAAAATATTATTAAATCATTCAAACATGAAACAATAGAAATAAACACCTGCTTCTCATAATGTTAACCTATGCATAAGTAATATCTATTGATGGTCATACCTTTCCGAATATAATAAAATTTTAACACAAAGTAAAGATATATTTGAACAATTTGACAAACATAATACGAACGGATTGTTTTTGTCCTTTTCAGAAATAAATCTCCTATTCAAATGTTGCCTCCTTCTTAATCCTCAAATCCTATTCATATCATTCTATCATACATGCATTGTCATCCAATTTTGTTAACAGGGTGATTTGCATTAGATGTGAATAAAAGCTTCAATTATATTTCAAGTTTTTGTTTTGCTGAACTTTTTAAAGCAATACAAAGAATGAATATTAATAGCTTCAAGTTTAAATAAGAAAAAATCGTATGAATAGTAATTTTTTGAAGAAAAAAATAAAATCTAAGACTGAAATATGTCATATTGATGTTAATTCTCATTATTTATTATTTTTAATTAATAGCATTTAATCACAGGATTTTTTTTAATATTTGACTTAAGATTCAAAAATTTAATAAAAATAACAATTTTGGGTTTGAAATTTTGTTTTAAAATAAATAGTCATCAGTTAAGTGCTTACAATAAAAGTGCTGTAGCTGTCTTTTTCATCATTTCTTTTCTATTTTAAGTATTTTTTGTTTCTAACATAAGTTCCCAGCCATACAAGTTCGTCCATAATGCAAATCACCCTGTATAAAGAGAAACACTGTAGAATTTTGAAACACAATCTTTAACTTTTTTCTTCTTCTTTTTTTTGCTATTTTGTTTAGAAAAATCCTTTTTCACATGACTGAAAGTTTCCAATTTATATTATTTACAATATTTGTAACTTTTGGCATTCAATTATGGCTATGTGTCATTTATTGCAGCATTAGTATTCTTTTTAACGACACAAAGAATACAAAGTGATATATGTGTAGATTGTGTAGGTATCTAAATAAAAATTTATGTGAGTGAACATATAAGTACAGTTTTCTGCACACATTCTATTTTTTAAGTTACTCTGTACAGGGTCAAATATTGGTTTCGTGATTTTGCACAAATGTTCTGAAGTAGGACAAACATAAAAACAAAAATTGCACGACTGGATCCCACGTACTTGCTCTTATCGATAAAATGACTATATTTGCTAAGCTTTTTTAATTAAAAAATTGTAAATGCAGTTTTAAAAAAATAAAACAATAAAAAGCATAAAATTCGATTTTCAAATGATTAAAACAGCTTCTTAAATGAATTTAACCTCAAAACAAAGAATGCAATTGGATTTCTTCTATAACTATACATTTTTAAAAAAAGAGCCGTTTTTAAAAAAAAAACTGTTTTTTCTATATAAAATTTAGCAAGGACTTTTATACAAAAAAATGGTGCGCCATTTTAATTATATTATTTATCAACATATAAAAACTAAATTTTGAAAAAAAATATTGAATAGTTTTCAAAAAATGATTTTTCAAAAAAAAAAAAATTTAATTTCTCTAAATATTCAAAAAAAATAATTTTAGAATTTTTTTTTACTAAACATTATTACGACAACTTATAAGCTTTCATATAAAAACAAAATGGTTGAAATTGATTGAGACATGAAAATCCGAATAAAAAAAAAGGTTCCGTTAATAACAGTTTTTGAAAAAAAATGGTTTTCATTTCAAGATAGACCTTATCCAAAAAAATTACCATGATTTTTTAATCAAAATCGTACCAAATATTTTTGAGAAAATGAGTTTTTCTAAAACCGGTATATGGCAAGTACCGTTATTTTTAGCCCCAAAAAAAAAATAATTCCAAAAACGTCTGGGGATAGTCTCTATAAAGCACCACATACCAATTTTGAAGTAAATCGACCCATCCGTTTAGGCTGTGGCCTCTGACACATACAGACAGACAGACAGAATTGTTGGACCCACTTTTTTCTCATTTCTATCATCGTAGTGTCATGTTTGATTGTTATCTCAACTTTTTTTTTTTTGTACGAATGAATAACTTGATGTAGTACCTCAAGTATCGCATGTATCCTTTTTCTAAAAAGCAGGTGTGTGTTTTCAGCTCAGAAGTTTTGACTGGGTGGATCGATTTTGATAATTTTTTATGTATTTGAAAGCTGGTTGTCTCCCTTAGTAACAATAATTTTCAACCCACTTCAAAATGAAGGAGGTCATCAATTCCAAAGTGTTTTTCTTTAAACTTGTTTGTCAAGGGTATTGGGTAATTAACTGAATTGAAATTTTGTTTTTCTGACCAAATTTAACGGTACTTTGTGCCATATGACGAAAATGGAAAAAAAACTTAATTTATTAAAAAACGACTGTAATGATTTTGATTAAGACTTCTATGTCTATGTAGGGGATGTACTTGGATGCTTGAATAGTGTCGGCTGTGATCATAAAACTTGCGTCTTTTTTGTGCCACTACAGATTTACAGAATTCCGAAGGAGTTCAGCGTTGGCTGTATGATATAATCACTTGTGAGATACTCAAATGTGCAGATATTTGTAATGAGGACGTGGAAAGCCTCTAGCATATTGGAATAACTTGCTTACCACCACCATAAAAGCTTCATCAAAGCCAATTTGCAGTAAAATAACAGATATTTCTTAAATTTTGTTGGTGTTCTCACTAATGTATACTAACTAAACCATATAATTTTATAAGCGAAAAAGTCTACGTTGCATACCAGAGTTGTAAAAACTGGATTCTTTTCGGTACTGCAATTAATTGACTAAAAAGAATAAATTTCTTAAGTATTTTAACTTACAAATGTACTTTGACTGTAAAACTACAGTCAGCAGTCAGTACTAAAATACTGGCTGTATAGTTAATTAAAACAGATAAGAGTATTGCATTACTTTTTGGTTGGTTTTAGTCTTCTAGTCAGTAGAAAGTGTTTGTACTGTTGTGTTTAAAATTTTATTCAGGCAATATAGAGCTCTGAAAGTAGCTTCATGTTAAAAGAAAACAAAAAAAAAGAACAGCAAAGAAAATTTTCTACCGAATAGAAGACTAAAACCAGTCAAAAATTTCTGCAGGTAATTAACTTTTTGTCAAATAACTGCTTTCATTAACTTTACAGTCAGTATTTTAGTACTGACTGCTAACTGCTTACTTTGCAATTGAAGTAAATACTAAGTAGCAGTACTAACTTGCAGTTAAAATTAAAGTCAATTACCTGCGACTGAATTGACTGCATTATCATTTGACTGCAGTCTTTTACAGTTCTGTTACATACAATACCGCATATTATGATGTGCATTATAAGTAAAAGCTTTAAAAGGGATCATAAATTATAAAATATTAAAAAAAAGAAAGAGTTTAAACAATGTACACTTACCACAGGATATTTTTTAATTTTATGAATTTAATCTGCTAATGTTAAAAAAAAATATTTAAAAAATGATTTTAAGGTCAACAGCAACTTTTACCCTAAAAGCAAGTACGTGTGACCCAGTCGGGCATTTAATTTTGTGTTACTCCCGAAAAATGTCCCTACCTGCTCATTTCTCAACTAAACTTATTCAAAATTTGTATAGTTTTATTAATTCGTATTTCATTGGAACTAAGAGTACCTACGAAATAATTTTGAAAAATAAATATTCAAAAATGTACAAAATAAAATTGAAGTTACAAGAACAAATTAATAAAGTATAATTTCTATTGTAACTAATTAAACTTTTGTTCAAAAGTTCAACCGCAGTGGGATCTACTACATTTTTTTTATATGAATTTTAATTTTTATACACAAAATAAATCCTTCAACTGGTTTCATTAGATTATTCTCAGAATATGTTTGTAGATTGGAGAGTTAGGTTATATAAAAATAAAAGTTTTTAAATTTATGCACTTGAGGTTGTTTTGCTAAATCATATTTTATTTGATACCCTGTTTGTATGGTTTTAAATATATTTTTGATTGTATCTTCATTTTACTAAGAAACTGCTACAGAAAGACACACATATTTTTAAAACAAAATCCTGGCATTGTATTTCAATTAATGCAAAAAAAAATCTAAAAATACAATCGTCGCTACAATGCAGAACTAGCCTAAGTCACAAATACTTAGTTTTGCAGAAGAGCATTTTGAAATCATTAAATTGGTACTACTCCAAAGCAAAATTATAATTTTGTACTTAACATACCGACAAAACTATTGCACCTAGAAAGACCGTTTGAGCAGTGAAACGCGTGAAATGAATTTTGAACTTATGCTAGTTCTGCATTGTAGCTACGAATTCAGTTATCAGATAGCTAAATTATTTAATATTCCATAACTTTAGTGACTGACATTTTTAGCAGGTGTCCATTTCTGGAGAGAATAGATATTTTAAAAAAATGTTGGATACGCCAGTAATTTTGGAAGACATTGTCGAAAAATCCTTAATTTTTCAATTTTTTTTTTTTTTTTGTATTCTAATCTAAATGTTATTAGAAAAGACATTATAGAGAAATATTGTCATGAACAATGAAATTGCATAATTGTAGAACACTGTGGCGTATAGGTATAAATTTTTAATTTTTATTATTCATGAATTAGTTATAATTATTAGTATTAAAACAAAAATAAATAAATTTAGAGTAGGTACCATAAAATCAGGTATATTTGTATGAGGCGTGACAAAATTCTAGAGCTAGAAAGTAAGAATAGATCATGTAAGTGATTTCCCCATTATGGTCGAAGGGGCAATTTAACATAGAAAAAAATTTAAATTAAATGTGTAATCCTAAACTTTTCCATACTGTTGTAAGAATTTTGTTTACAAAAAACTGTATAATGTTAATTTTTGCCAAAATTTTTGGGAATTAAGTACCTATTCTGGTTTATTTTAAAAATCAAAGCCATTGTTCGTCTGAATATTTGAAAAAATGCAATTTTTTGGTACTCACCATACAAAAGTGACATTTTTCGATAGTTTTTGTATCAAAGGTACAAGACGGTTTTATTCAAAATGGGTGAATTTCATATTGTTTTTAATTCTAATAATAGTTATCGTGTTAACCTATTTTCAACGCCAACGAAGCCGGCAACGACATCGGCGCATGCACATAAAAATGTCTCAAAAACGTGTTTTCTTTACGTTTCATGATGAAATAGACTAATAACAATGACACAAACAGAAAATGTTTGTGCCAAAAGTAATAAATTAGTCGATACGATCATTGAAGAAAACTTAAAATGATTTGAGGTGTTTCGACCCCCCAATGCCCTACCCAGAGTCCGTACCAAAATATTGTGTTGTCATCTGAACTAAATACCTACATGTACGAAGTTTCCCTTTGATACGGTAATAGTACGTAGGCTAAAATCGATTTGGGGTGTTTCGACATGTGTATGGAGAGTTTTTGTATGCAAAGTTTTTATATGAAAAGTAAAAGAAGGTTTTATTTAAAATGGCTGAATTTCGATCTTAACCTGATTTTAATTAATCATCAACTTTTTGGGTTAACAAATTCACATTATCCTTATCCTAGTAAAAGTTACCGTGTTAACAAATATCCAACGCCAACGACGACGACACCAACGTCGCCGTCGACGAAAACGGCTCACGCACATTAAAATGTCTCGAAAACGTGTTTTCTGTTCGTTTCATGGTGTCTTCCAATGAAATAAACTAATTCTGAAAAAAAAAATTATTTCTTACACTAGGTGTACTGAAAAGTAAAAAGAATAAAAAGCGGTGACATTTCACTTAACCTCAACTTATAAACAGGAGCAGGTTTAAGGTTTATTTAGGCTTATGCTGCTCATGAGGAATCAAAGTATGAAAATAACTAAACTTTTCGATGACAATAGAGAGAGAGATTATTCCATGGATTTATTTATTGTTTAAACTCATCAAATAAGCCAGAAACAACTTTCACATTGTGTTCTGGAATTTTACGCGAGTGAAAACTTGTCACAGACACCCCGCAAACCATGGTTAAATGTGAAAATTCGCAAAATAGAAAAAAAAACATTTAACAAAAACGTGTCGGTGCTTAGTGCACATTTTGTGACAACCGCTTAATTCAATGCCAGTTTAAATTACGACAAATATCAGAAAGACTATATACACCGCTGCAATATCCCATTCGCAATGAAACCCCATTCCAATGGAAAAAAAAACATGAGTGTGTTCCGCCAGAAGACTCCGGCTTTTCAGCTGAATCTGGGTCACTGACATGCATGTGAGTATAGTTGCTGTAGATCATAACCTGATGGCGAAGGCTATATAGTACCCGCTTTCGGAATGGACATCCATGTCTGCCATTATAAATGGCTCCATATAATGCTGTTTACTGTTGTTAAAGTGCACCCATTTCTGTTGCATCGTCGTCGTTCCACATTCTCCGCACACACTCGGCTACTTTAATCCGCAAATATCTAATTGATAACATTGAATTAAATATTTTTTTTTGTTCTAACTGATTTTTTTTTTATTTGTATATTTTCTTTCTCTTTGATTACACAGCTCGAGGAAAGAAGAAGAAGACAAAGAAGTATCTGATGCCATTGTTGTTGTTGTTCAAGCTTAAGGCTGCCGCTCTATTGCCATTGGCTATCGGTTTCTTGGCCCTGATCGCATTCAAGGCTTTGATTATCGGTAAGATTGCCCTCCTGCTGTCCGGTATTATTGGAGTGAAGAAACTTTTGGAATCGAAGAATTCGAGCCAAAACTACGAAGTTGTTGCTCATCCACATTATTCTGCCCACGATGAACATGGTAGCTATGCGCGGTCACTAGAAGCACAAAATTTAGCTTATTCTGCATACCAAAAATCTAATTAAACAAACAAAAAACAAAAAAAACAAAAAAACAAACATTTTAACAAACAAAAAATAATTTTAAAAATAGAAAACAAAAAAAAAATTCACTCAAACTCACACTCAAGAAACTCACTCATTCAATAGACAAAATGCAATATTATTTATTAACAAAATAGATGTAAAAAATAAATTTTATTTATATTTATGTTTAACTATTTTTTTTGTTTTGTTTTTTGCTGTAGAAAGTATAAATAATATTATATGTGCGCCATGTTTGTTTTTCCATTTATTTATTATAATTATTATTTATTTTTGTTATTGCGAATTTGATTATAATTTTATTAATTTATTGACAAAAATATTTAAATTTTAAGTTATACTTAATATTTAAGAAAAAACAAAAATTTTAAATATATTGTTTTCATAATAAAAAAAAAATTAAATGCAGAATACTTCTAATAAGAAATTAATATGTACAAGAAAAAACATACACAATGTAGCTAGTTATCTCGGTTCTTTTATATTTACTGTTAGCTTTCTTTTCTTTTTTTAATATTTAACTCAACTCAAAGCTTTATAAAGTATGAATTCTTTCTCTCACATACAACTTTAGTGTTTTCAACTTCAAACTTTTCTTAATTTACTCTGTTTTTACTTTGATTTACTCTTTTTTACTCTGCTTTGCTCTCTCTTTACATATTTTTTTAAAAATCTAAATCTTTTTTTCTCTAATTCAATACTTTTTACTGCCTCTTTTAAGTTTCTTTAGCTAAATTCTAAGATCTGATTTACAATTACTATTGTTACTACCAATAGTTTTGTTTGTTTTTTATTTAATTTTAGTACAAACTATATAATATCTCAAAATATAGAATAAATAATTCACACTTTCACAGTCTTACTTAAATAATAGTCACGCATATCTTTATATAATTTATTAATTTATTTATATAACAATTTCTTTTTTTTACAATTTATATAATTTTCTGTACTTAAACCTAAGAGCAACGTTTTTATGAAAACAAATAAAACATTAAAAAACAAAAAACTACTTATTTTTTACTTTTATTTTGTGGCATCGATACAAAAATGCGGAGTTTAAAAGTAAGTTTTTCACAACTATCAGCCAAAATAACTTTATCTTGAAATAAAATTTTTTAGAACATTGCATCTGCTGCCTGAAAAATGGGATATAGACAGCCCACCTTTTACCTTATTTACACGTTCTAATAGTTTGATTAATGTTTTGGGTAACATTTTAAATCTCTTAATATACTTTTAATTTCTACTACTTTTTGTTATACATTTTTTTTTTTTTTTTTTTGCCATATTTTGAAAACTATATCTTGAAATCTGTTGAATTAAAATGGTACTAGGCTCAAACTAAAGGAATGGTATTTAGCTCAAATTAAAGAAAATATGGATGAAACTGCAGAACATATTTGATAGCCAGAAAATTGCCCTTCGTGGCTAAAAATGGCATCTACTGAAAAAAGCGCAAAAAAATCGCGTTTTTTTGCATTTTTGGTTTGCAATTTAACCATGGATCGTCTTACAAATGAACAGCGCTTGCAAATGATTGAATTTTACTATCAAAATTCGTGCTCGGTTCGAAATGTTCATAGCGCGCTGCTTCCATTTTATGGTCGGCATTCTCGACCTTCTGAGCAGTCTATTCGGAAGATTGTGACCAAATTTCGCACCAAATTTACTTTGTTGGACATTAAACCACCAACACGTTTACGTACTGTGCGTAGTGAAGAAAATATTGCGGCCGTATCAGCTAGTGTGACAGAAGACCGCGAAATGTCGATTCGGCGCCTTTCCCAGCAGTTAGGCCTTTGTTACAGCACTACGTGGAAAATTTTGTGGAAGGATTTGGGCGTAAAGCCTCTAAAGATACAGCTGGTGCAAGAACTAAAGCCAGCCGACCTACAACAACGCCGAATTTTTGGTGAATGGGCTCTTGGAAAGCTGGCCGAGGATCCGCTTTTTTATCGAAAAATTGTGTTCAGCGATGAGGCTCATTTTTGGTTGAATGGGTAACGTAAATAAGCAAAATTGCCGCATTTGGAGTGAAGATCAGCCAAAAGCATTGCAACAGCTACCAATGCATCCCGAAAAAGCCACTGTTTGGTGCGGTTTATGGGCCGGCGGCATTATTGGGCCATATTTCTTCAAAGATGATGCGAATCGCAGCGTTACTGTCAATGGTGAACGCTACCGAGCAATGATTACAAACTTTTTTTTGCCCGAAATGGAAGTTCTTGACTTGCATGATATGTGGTTTCAACAAGACGGTGCCACATGCCACACAGCACGCGAAACAATGGCGCAATTGCGAGGCGAGTTTGGTGAACAGTTAATTTCACGTTTCGGGCCGGTCAATTGGCCGCCTAGATCGTGCGATTTGACACCATTAGATTATTTTTTGTGGGGGTATGTCAAAGCTAATGTCTATAGGGACAAGCCCGCTTCGATTGACGCACTGGAAGCCAACATCCATGCATTCATTGTGAGATACCGGCCGATATGTGTGAAAGAGTATGCCAAAATTGGACTCAGTGGATGGGCTACCTGAGACGCAGCCGCGGTCAACATTTGCATGAAATTATCTTTAAACATTAAATTGCAAGGTTCAAACTATCGATTCATATAAATATTTCATTCATTTTTTCAAATTTTTTGTGTTTTTTTTTTTTTAAGTTCGAAACCTCTTAAAAAATCACCCTTTGTATAGGTACTGTTTTATAAGTAGTCTGGTTTAAAAAAAAAGGAAAAACTTGATTGATAAAAACCAAAAGAACGTCAGAACTGTCTTTAATAAATTCATTTAAGATATCTGAATTTGAAATCTGCTATTGAAACACTTGCTTTTCCCCCTCCATTGTTTTAATAACTTTATAGACAGAGGGCCCACAGCAATTTTTGGGTGTGAGTAACAGCATAAAATCGCTGTTAATTTAAAATGCGTTTTTTGGTCACTGAAAATAATTAGCATAGCAAAATCATTATCGTTTTAAATAAAAGGAGCTAGCGCCCTAGATATCAGTATGAGCATCGAAGACCTATAAGACGATAATTCTTCTCTGCGATGAGAGAATAGTTATTCCTCATTACAAAAACGTGGGTCCCAGACCTGAGCCATTTTGACTGCAAGACGTATTCAAACAAAATGCAGAACTATCTTGCTATCGAAATTATTTCGAAAATCGATCTTTTTTAACATCGATTTTCGAAATAATTTCGATAGCAAGATAATTCTTCTGTGCACTGATAGAGCTGGTCTCTCCTTACTAGAGGAAAGAGAGTCCAAGAAGCTTAAAATGCATTCTGCCTGCAAGAAGCACTCAAAAAGGAAAAAAAGCGAATTTGGAAATAATTCCAACAGCATAGATTGTATTTTCACTCCAACGATATAGTAGATCATCTTTATTAAAATAAGGACCAAGACGCTTTAAAAGGCGCCTATTACCTGCAAGACTTGCTTATAAATTTAAAAATCAACAATGATTATTTTATTTTTTAAAATTCATTTCTTTTGATGGAATGATAATTCTTTAAAGTTTTTACATGCACCAGCTTAGGAATAAATAAAAGGAAATAATGGGATTTATATCGGACGAGTACAAGTTTGTATAAACTGTATTAGGAAAATGTGTGCACTATGGCGTATAAGTACTTTTTGTATAAAAATTTAATTTTTTGTTACAAGGTAGTTCTTTCTCCATGATAGTGTTTGCTTCCCCTTTAACAAAAAAATATTGTGCATGGACGTTAAACAAAATGCACAACATTTTTTAAAAGCATTTCTACTTAAGAATTGGTTGAAATCAATTTTATCATTACTAGACACTGTATTAGCCTGCCTTAAGCAACGAGAGATTGGTTCATTTAGACCATAGTTAACCCTGTGGGTTTGTATATAAAAAGTATTAAGTGATCTATAGGAATATGAAGGGCAATTAAAACAAATAATACCTAGTAAAAAGGGGCAATTTATGTTCAAAATATCTCTGATTAACATACTATCATAATATTTTCCACGCCATTTCAAACTTAGCAAACCAAAAAGCAAACAGACAGTATCATATTTATAAAGGACGGACTATATCCTAACGTAAGAGATAAAATAAGTATCTTGTAAGCCATTTTTGTAAATTTTCAATTCTTTTAGAATGAATGGAATAAAAACGATTCCAAATAACAGAACAATATTCGAGTATTGATCTTACGTAGGAGAAATAAAGGCACTTAAAAATGAAAGAATCTTTAAATTCTTTTGAGTTGCTGATGATAAAACCTAACATAGAACACGATTTAGCTATAACGTAATCAACATGGCTGTTAAAGCTGAACTTTATGCATCAAATATAACACCTAGATCTTTTTTTTCTGTTTTAAAAGTGTTATTTGAACTATGAACTATTAAATGTAACTTAAACTTACAATAATTGTGCAACTTTAATGGAATCGAAGATGAGCTAAACTAATATTGTAGAAATGTTTATGCTAGTTTATTTGTTATAATAATAATTACCGTTATTCTGCAACTAGAAGCGACAGTTGAACTTTCTGGCAAACGACGTCGCTGTTATGGAGAGAAAGATACAGAACGAAAAAAACTGTTAAGTTTTATTTTATGTTACTTGGACGCGAATTATGGCTTCTAGAGCGTGGCGTTTTTGAGCAAACGACTTTCGGAATAAGGGTTAATGAGAAATTTCAATTGGGCGAAAATATGAAAAATAGAAAAATAAAAAAATCATGTTATAACATGAAAGATTCAACAAAGTAAAAACCCAAGGAAATACAGTCTTATTTTAACTAATTTAAACTATTATTACTTTTCCGTACACGAAGTGTAAAAGATAGGTAAGTACAGCGATTAGCACAAAATTTTTATAATTCAGAATTAGTCTATTTCATCGTGGAACAACTTGAAACGTTTAGAAAGCACGTTTTCCAGATATTTTTATGTGCGTGCGCCGTTGTCGTTGGCGTCGTTGGCATGAGAAATTTGTAAACATGATAACTTTTGCAAGAATTAAGATAATTGAAATCAGTAAGCCCCAAAAGTTGAGAATTATCTAAACTTAAGTTATGTTCGAAAATCAGCCATTTCGAATAAATCCTTCTTGTACTTTTCATACAAAAACCTTCCAGAAATGTCACTTTTCTATTTGGAGTACCACAAATTTGCATTATTTTAAATGTTCCAATGAACAATGCTTCTGGATGTTCAAAATAAACCGATATACCTTATTCCCAAAAGTGTTGGTAAAAATCAATATATTTTACACTTTTTTGTAAAAAAAAAAATTTTACAACGGTACGGAAAAGTTTGGGATTTCCAATGTAATTCGTATTTGTTTACTTACAATTTGTTGCTCTTATTAATTCTTATTCCAAAAATTCAAAAAATTATAAAATTTCTTATTTTCTATGAGAGGTATGCAAATAAAATTCTCTGGTGGTTGATGTACCTGAAACAAACCAGCACTGCTCACGAAATAGCTTTGATTATTATCAGCAAACGGTTATTTAATCCGATCAACGATCTTCACGAGAGAGGATGTGATAACTTTCTCTCAACTGATAACGATGAGGTGGACACAAATCGTCACCTCAGTATTGGAGTGATCTAACTAAAGGGTTTTCCAATAAGAGGTGTTATTTTGATATTCAAAGAAAAATGGCATTTTTGGAGATAAATGATCGGATGTTTATTTCATTATAAATAATGGAACACAACATCAGCCAAATGGCCGCCAAGACCACGCTTACAGGACCATATCCTTTTCATGAAATTTTCCATAACCAAATCGCAAAGTGGCTGCCCTATGTCCTCGATAGCCTCACGAATTTCATCTTTGAGGTCTTTAATCTACGCTTGGCTGTTGGCGTAGACCTTATCTCTTTCACGTGGTCCCAAAGGAAGAAGTCGCAAGGTGTTAAATCACAAGATCTCGGTGCCCAATTGTGATCACCTCTTCGAGAGATAACACGGTCCGGAAACTTTTCCCGTAAAAGATCGATGGTTTCATTGCTTGTGTGGCACGTAGCGCCGTCTTGTTGAAAGTAAACGTTGTCCAGATCAATACCATCCAATTCAGGATATAAAAAATCATTAATCATCTCTCGATAGCGCAATCCATTGACCGTAACTGTTGCTTCAGCCTCATTTTCGAAAAAGTAAGGTCCAATGACCCCGCGGGACCATAAACGGGACACGACGTTGTTGATGATCAGCCGGCTTGAGTTCTTGTGTTAACTGAACTTTATAAGCCTTAAGACCCAAGTCTTTATGCAAAATACGGTGTAATGACGTTTGTGGAATGCCTAATTCCAAAGAACGACGAGGAATGGACAAACCTGGGTTTTCTTAATAATTTCAATGCGTTGTTGAAGCGTGTATCGTTCCATTTTTATTAATAGCGTAGTTTATACTTGTTAAATGTCAAAAAATGACAGCTTCAAAAGTCACAGCTACCGAAATAGCGGGCTATTCAAAATAAAACCGCTTATTGGAAAACCCTTTACAAAAACCTAGTTGTTGAATGAGGTACCTAATACTTAAGTTAATACTTAAGAAATCCCTCACATCTCTAAAGCCTCCTCAAGCGTATACATTTGAGTAAAATCTCCACTTGAGTGACGACTATGAATTCCACCCTAAAGATGCTAAAATAAGAAAACTTCTTCATTCCGACTTATTGACTTTCCAGGTTTTGATGTAAGTAGCACATGGCAAAAATTTTTATTTGATAAAAATAAAATTAAACTCGTACGTCATACAAAACCATAACCGTTCCAAAATAAAAGCAACCAAGATAAACTGGATAACTTACTTATAGATATACCTACAATTTATATATTTCTGGTAAACCATCAATATGCACACTGCCAACAAAGTCCCACAGATTCTTGCAAAGGAGCATCTTCTCCTCGAACGCTCGAACTTTAACAGATGGCAAATGTGTGTCCCACTCTCATCACTGGATGTGGATACATATCATGACGCGAACATAATTAAACTCTGGAAGAACAAGTTTTCATCCCAACAATCAGGCTTATTCAACAAAAAGTAGGTCGACCCATCTTTATGCGAATAAATTATTCCAAGTGGGATGAGCCGTCAGGACTTGAAATTTGCGCCGAATAAGCAACAAAATTCGAGGCAAGAAACGAAAACTTTTCTTATAGCTGCTCGTCGTGTGTACTTATAAAACTCGAATGAAAACACTTTCACCTTAAATCCAAACCTCAATGCAGAGGCAGACAACGCCAACTACGTTGCAAATAAATAGAAGGCTTTATCCATTTTAGTATTTGCGATGCGAACCCCAATCGAAACGATGCCGTTCGTTTGTGCTCCATATTAACCACATTATGAGTTTGTGTTTGTGTATATCAATACTCAAGCCAAGCATCATATACTCGTATGAGTGGAAGCTTGCATTTCTTGTTTAACCACCAAGCAACCGAACCGAACCAAAGACCGCACATCCTGAACAATGTCATTGACATTGTGGCTCAAAAGAAGGTCGAACTTTCATTTGTCATTGAAGAAAACGGGCTAGTAAAATTGCCAGAGTTACGTTTTTACCATCATTTAGCATCAGCATCATCGGAACATTGCCATCCTGAGGTCGTTTGATTGTAGGTTTAGGTTGAAGCAGGTATTTTATGTATTTTCTTTGTGCTCACTTTCCATCACCAAATGAAAGGGAACGTTGCTTTCGTCAGGGCTTCGAAGTCTTGAAAGCAATTTTGTTATAAAATTCCGTTGCCAAATTAGTGATAGGGGAGACGATAGGCTGTCTTAATTTTTACTTGTAGTTCGGTAAATGAACACGAACATGCCCGTGAGCTGAGAATCTGAGATGAATAAAATTGAGATGGTATGTCTGTGCGGAAAAGAGCTTGGAGGAGCAAATTGATGGATAGTAGGTCTGACAATAGGTTAAGTGAACAATCTTAATTCCCAAAGGACTACAATTATGAAATAACTCTGGATTGGGGTTGGTATGTTTGACTTTCTCCGATTTTTTCGATGATAAATGAAGGAGATTGCCGGAATTATTACGAGACAAGATAATTTGAAGGCACATGTGTGCCGTGTTATGGTATGTCAAATTTGAAGACGTGTAATGGGGGTTATTTTAGTTGTTAATTGAAATCAGGAAATTTGTGACAATTTGAATTTTTAAAAATCGTGACTTGGTACCACCTACAGTAAAGCCGAAGGTATTTATTTACTTTTTATTAAAAAAAATGTGGATTTCAAGTCATTCGGTATTCTGTGTAGCCTTTTTTGCTCGAAATCATTGGGTAGTACCTACAATCAACTTGCAAACCTTGGATGTACCTATACATAGGTATTGCAGATTAATAATGGTTTGGAAGGTGGAGTACAAAATCAGCTGAGCACCATAAAATTTGTTGAATCGCTGACTGTTAAAACAACAAAAATAGCAGTACTTATACAGCTTTATAGACTGCAAAATATTTTTTAAGCACTGATTTCTGCAGAAGTTAATACCAGTTGTTTGCATATAACTGTACTTCAATGTTCATATCCGAGGTTATAAACATTTTATATAGGCTTATTTTCCTCTCTCATTACGCATTTATTGAAACACTTTAATAAAATGATGAGTAATGGGGAAATAAAACCAAAACGCGTGGTCCAAAAAGAATGACGGCTAAGAGAACTGACCGAAAGATTACCCAGTTGGCTAAACAGAATCCCTCAATAAGCTCCAGAAAAATAAAAGAGGATCTCCAACTCTTAGTGAGCGCTGTGACGGTAAGAAGACGCCTGCTAGAAGCTAAGCTACCAGCCTGAAGTCCACGCAAAGTTGCATTGCTATTTTCGTGAACACAACGGTAGGTACATAAGTGAAATTTGTATTTTTACGAAAAGCCCTATAATTTAGAGGACGCGGCCGCGTTGTCAATTTTTCTTTAAAATAAATAAATAAAAAAATACATTACTGAACTGACATAAAAAACTTCTTGAATTGTTTTGAGCTCCAAACTTAGTATGCCATTTGATTTGATTCAAAAAGATACATATTTAGAAAAAAAATATTGAAAATCGTTAGAGCCGTTTTTTAAAAAATACTTTCACTGTGTGACACTCAAAATATACGCGGGCGTAGACCTATCACGATTTTTATAGCTTGTTGCACCGATTACAAAATGGTGTGTAAAAACTCCGTAACACTCCCGAAATCTGGAGTTAGGGGCAGAAAACGTTTTTTTCGACTTTCATTCTTGTAAAAAATCTAGTTTCGTCAAATTCTTACCCACTTTATATGTTTTTTTTTTACATTGCTGAAAATGTCTAGGTGTCTTCTTTCCAAAGCAGTAAAAACATCCAAATTTAGTGAAAATTTGACGAAACTAGATTTTTTTAATGGATTAAGGTTAAAAAAACTTTTTTTAGACCCTGAGCCGTTTTGTAATCAGTGCAACAAGCTCTACTAAATTACATCCAATTGGGAAGGTTAATCGAAATTTACATTATTTTTCGGTACTAAACGTTCAAATTTCTGTATCTGGGTTGAAATTGTAAACATTTTTTTTTACCCAATTTTCAAACGATTTTTATAGAAAGATTCTCGTTTGGTTCAAAAATAAACATTTTTTTAGAATATATTTTTAAGTAGCATGTTGTCTTAAGAACATATGTTTTAAATTGATATCGAATTTAGGGAAATGACGAAAAAAATGGAATTTTCGAAGTTGTTCAGCTTGTACAGTCTAAACGGTTCTTTACATTGTTGAAAAGGTCTAAGTGTCTACTTTCCAAAACAATACCATTTTCTGTCCCTAACTCTAGATTTTGGGGGTGTTATGGAGTTCTTACATAACATTTTCTAATCAATGCAATAAGCTCTACAAATCGTGATAGGTCCATACCCGCGTATATTTTTTTACCCTGTTTTTGTCACACAGTGTTTTTTATAAATAAAATTTCTCAAACCTTGTTTAATAAGAAGTTGGTATGTCATTTTCAAGAAAATATTAATGCACATCTTACAGCAACATTTCACAAAAATACAGTGACCCGTTTTCGAACAATTGATTTTTCAAAATATTAAAAATCCAAAATTTATTTTATTGAAATTTTCTATATCAAATAATTTTAAAATTATGAAGGCACTTCTGTACAAAAGAATTCATCAAAATTGGTTCAGTCCTTTAAGTAAATGTCAAAAATGAAGAAAACGGTTCTATGGGAGGTACCGTTAGTAGAATTTTTAAAAATATGTCTTTTATTCCAAAAGTATGACCCTGCTAACAAAAGCAGACACAAAAATTTTAATGAAAATCGTTAGAGTCGTTTTTGAAAAAAGTTAACTTTTCCTTAATTGATTTATGGCATGTACCGTTAGTCTTAGCCCTAATAAAAAATTTAATTTCCCCAAAAGGAAATCAAAAAAAGACAGTTAACCACCCTTAACCAAGTTTCAAGAAAATCGGTTGAGCGGTTTAGGCTAAAGCTCGAGGTATACACAGACAGACAAACAGACAGACAGATTTGCGAGACCCACTTTTTCGCATTCTTTATCATCGTAATGACATGTGTGATAGTTATCTCGAGTTCGAGTTCGCGGCTATGCGTCCATCTGTACACATTTTCATTCCCCCAACGCGTTGACGTAATATCGAAAGTTTTTTTTTTTTTTGTTTTTGAATATCTCTTCTAGAACCAATATCTCCCATAGAACGGTTTTGAGTTATTCGATTTTGCTCCAAAACGGCTGTAAAGATTTTGTTTAAAATCTGTGTATGTATTGTGTTTAGTGATTGTCTCAAAACACTAAGCTAAAAATGCAGTATTTTTAGTTTTTCTCATAAAACTCGAACAAAATAAAAACAGCGTTGCCTGTTTTCTTGCAAAATAATTTTTTTAATACAGTTTTTTTGTGAATAAAAAATTAAAAAAGCGGTTTAATCGATTTTGACTTAAACTGGTGCACATATGTTTCATGTTAAACAAGTCTTGAGTATTTTTATATAAACAAATTTAAGTTTTTTAAAACGGCTCTAATGATTTTCAATTTCATTGAATGTTTGAACAACAACAACAACTTAAAGGCGCTACCACTATTGTTTTGGCTGGAGATATAGCTATTTCGTGCTTTGCCACTTATGCACTCATCAGTCTCCTTTTTGTGGTGCTGAGCTTTAATCGAATTTTATTATGAAAAACTTTCTAATGAGCTGACATTCTAGTACGAATAGTACAATAATAACAATAATAATGATTTTCCATTAAAGTCAAATGGCGTACTCAGTTTGGTGCTGAAAACAACTTAAAAAGTTGCTTAAGTCATTTTAGTAATGAATTTTATTTTTTATTTTTAAATATCTAATAAAATTATTTATACTTTATGATAAAAAGCTTTAGCATCCACGTACACTTTGTTCAAGTACGTGCGACTCAGTCGTGCATTTCATTTGTATTAAAATCAAAGTTTATCTTCAAAAATGTTTGCAGGAAAAAAACTTTGTTCTAATATTTCAATTTCTTTTCTTTTCGAACATCTCTGGGTTAAGGGAACGAAAAAAATTGGCACTACCAATGTTATTCTATATTTCGTGTTTTGTTATATCTTTTTTGAAGGGTTAGATGCTTCACATAAAAAACATTTTTATAACTTTAAACTTTTTTCGAATTAGTTTTAATAAAACCAAAAATGCCTATACATTTTGGTTACTCACTCTATTTTTAGGGAATCACTTAACCTACAAGCCATCCATAAGCTTTTTTTTTACTAAGCATTTCCTCAATTCTTGTAACTGTTTATTGTTTCGGTTTCTTATTTTGCATACTATTTGGTATAAATAACAAAAAAGTTGAATTTTCGTTTTTAATAAAAAAAATAATAGATTACATAAAACGTCGTTTTTATATTACATCACTATGAGTATTATGAGAAAAATTAAAAGTCTACCATAAGAAGAGTTCATAACATTTTTAGGAACTCAAAGCATAGGTAAATATTGTTATTTTTTTTTAGTTTTTATTTCTGCAAAAAAATAACACATTTATAACTATTACACAACACAAACTTGACCATTGGCAATATGAACCAAACTCACAAAAAAAAAAACTTCACAAAGTTCTCTCATGTTAGACCAGGGATGGAGCATTGAACAGATTTCGCCGATCTACAATTTTTTGCATCGAATCTGTCAATGCAACACTCAGAGAAATTATTTATTTTTTTACGGTGCCACCGACTTCAAAATTTGAAAATAAGATTTAAAAAAAAGTTTGTTGCAGCAGAAGTTTAGGTCGACATATTCTGTTCAACAAACGAAAAGTCATTTGAAGCAAACGATTGGTCTCTCCTCTTGTTTGTATGCATTCTATGCTAATCATAAATTATACAGTCCGTAATGAAAAGATACTTGAGAGGTTGCCGGTTCAATCACAGGCTAAACTGTGTTTTTTTTAATCGTTCGCAAAAAGTGTTTAACACAAACAAATTTACAATTTGCTGCAAACAAAGTCGAAGATTTCCAACAAACAAAAAATTGTTTGAGCAATTTGTTCGTTTGCCGCAATTGATTTGTTCTCTCGTGAATAAACATTACCTGAAAAATATCCTGGAAGCCAGCTTCCAAATTCGTGAACACGCTGCAGTAAATATCTTTCATCTTCATGAGATACGTTGTGTCGAGTAGCTGCGATACGAGTTATAAGGTTGTTTTCATTCGTCCATCGTTTCTTCGGACAGCCAAGCACTGTTTCTTTCCTGTGTATGACCGACTATTCTTTATCTATTTTAAAAACATTTTTCACCATCAGCAAAAAACTGATTTGCAAGGAAGGAAGTTTTAATGCTGTTGATTGTTCTCTGACCTTGAAAAAGATAATCTCGTAGTTGTTTGTGCATTGAGGAATCCTTTTGACTGGCGGTATTACAGCTGGTTATATAAGCTATCATCAGATGGTGTTCCTGTTAATTTTCCAGTCCCCCACTGAAGTCTAAGTGACTACTTCTAAGACATCAGCTGATCGCAAAGTTGTCATTTGGTCGGAGCTTTCTTTCCTATGTCGCGACGGACGTCCACCTGATTTTGTGGAACGTTTTGTGTTCAAACATTATACCTACCACCATGTAAGTACAAGAAGTACAAGACGGTTGGTTTTACAGGTATTCACGAAAGTTCTTCCGTTGAGGTATTAATTAAGGCGTAATACATGTACAATAGTGATTTGATTTAGTCCGAAACCTTGTCTTCAGGATACTGTATCCTAGAGGCTCTGACGAAATCAATCATATTGACGGTTTTAGTATTTTAGTATTACAGAACTCTTAGCATTTTTATATTTATAAAATTGGCATGTCAAGTTCGGTTGGACGAGACAAGTAGGTATTCTGTTACCACAGGAAGGTGAATTAAGCAGAATTGATTTGTGGTTGTGGTTCACTGGGTATCACGAAGTTGAACCCGATCAATTCCAAACCGATTTCTACACAATTAATTTTGTTATGCTTAGTTCTAAGCGGTCACTGCGATGTAAGTGATTGAACATTTCTTCTCTTGAAAAACTAATACATAAAATTTAATAGCTTATTATCGCTGGGCAACAAAAAATGTTTAACTTACAAGGAGGCATACTGGCCAAAACCATAGGCCTGATGTAAATGCTTTTTTAAATCAAAACTACATAATTAAAATTGAATTCTGACGTAGGTACCGTATTAAAATAATTGAGATGAATCTCCGAATGTATTGCTTTTGCTTAAAAAAGATCTAATATAGCTGAAAAATCATTCCGCGAACGCTTCCATAAGTCAGAAACTAAAATCTAAGTTACAAAAAATAGAATAAAATCAATTAAATTTCTTTAAGAATTCTCATGTTCTCTACAAAAAAAAATTAAAAGATTCATTATTTCTATTTAAACAAAAGTTGGCCAAAGGAATATGCCTGAATGTTACAATGACAAACATCTAATTTTTATTTATCATACTAATGGTCTTTTCAGTATGTCCATTAATAGTTTTCTGCATGAATTAATTAAATTAAAATGTTAATTTAAATTAAATTTGATATATAAGGAGTGTACATCATTTAAGCGTCATTTCGGGAACGCCTGTTTTGGTATGAATACACATTAAAATTATAATTTTTTGACGTTAATATGATGCAATATCAAAACAGCAAAAATAAAACCTCAGAACTATTTCGTTTGCTTTTGTTAGAAAGAAATTAAACGATGATAATGATCAAAACGGGAACGCTTTTGGGCGATGAATAAGATATTTAGTATTCTCGAAACATATCTGCATATTTTTGGTATTTTAAGTTAGAATTAAATGAAAATATGGCTTAAATATGGAGTCTATCTATTTCGTATATATTCTGGAATTGTCAACATTGGATTTTTTAAGGGTTATATTCTAAGAAAAACTGAGATGAAGTCATATTTGATTAAGAAAGTTATTATAATTCTGATTGACATAGTTTAAAGAACACAACAGTTGTTTTGGAAACATTCATCATTTTCTGATGGTTTGCTAGGAACGCTATTTAATGTATTTTGGACAGTGAAATTTTCCACCTTCATGATTTTGGTCCATAAATACTCTTCAACACGTCTTAAATGCCTGAATTACTTCAATGTCTTCCGTTGAATGAGTTCTTACTCACACTTTTATCAATAATCACCACAATCTTTTGCACATCAATTGATGACAGAAGATCACCAATCTTTTTCTTATTCTGGGGCCCATCTGACCATAGTTACGTCTCTGATTCTCCAAGCTGATTGTTGTGTAACAAACAAAAATATTTTTTTTGCAAAGTTCACCTGCTCAGTGTTCACTGAAACGTGTCCATCATAATCAAACTCAAAAAGAGAATCCCGGAAGCTCAAATGTATAAAGCTAACTGACCACAAACTAAAACACTTCAGTTAGTCATTTGTTGGTTTGTTTCGTTGTTTTGAGGTGCTTTGTTGATGTTAAAAATTAACTAAAGTGTTGTCATGGTGGATTTTGTGGAATTACTTAAAGTCATAGCTTTTAGTATATGTTTTGGTTTAACAAGTTTTGTTAGCTCAAAAACTCATCTAGATGTTTTTAATTATTGCATACGAGACACAGAGAATCAAGGATTAAAAGCATGCATGGGAAGGACTGCCATAAGTTTTCTACAATCATTTAATGAGGAAAATAATTATAGCGTATTTTCTGACTTGATTGCTGAAAAGGACGAAAGTGTTGCTTCACGGTCCATTGTTAATTTTTTGGACCAGGATCCAGTGGATTTTCGGTTAGTTGAATTTTATAATTTTTTATTTCTTTGAATGGTAGTTCAAATTATTTTGCAAATGTTGCAAAATATGAAAAATAATTAAATTATTTTAATTTTTGTTTTTTAGTGTTTTTTTTTTCAAGTAAACTTTTGTACCTCTACAAAATGTGCATTAAGCTGTGATATATTAAGTGTTAAAGGGGTTCTCCAAGAACTACGTTAATGGCTGTTGTACCTTCATAATAAGGTGTGAGGTTTTTTTTTTTTTGAAAATTCTTGCATGAATGTTTCATTTTTCAAAAATGAGTCGTTATAAGTGAAAGTGTTATAAATCAGTTAGGCAACTATGGTTCTTAAGTCCTGATATTAAAATTAACCATTATTTTAACGGTATCATATAAGGCACTAAAATATTCAAACCGTGTGTGTATGTGAGTGTAAAAAAAAACTTACACCATAATATTTCAGCTTAATAATTTAGATTACGGTAGGTGCCTTCCAAAGCAGACATTGTTGCTAGATTTTGATCAAACATACCTAATTTAGGATAGTAAAACTAATGTAACATGCAAATGTTTGATATATGTAAGAATTTAAATGTAATTTGATTGTGATGTTCAATATATTTGAATCATAATTGTATGACTTGGGTAAAAAGTTATGACGTAGGTACCGAAAAAATAAAAAAGCTTAAAATAAAAAAATGCTCAACATTAACCGAACAAATTTTTTTTTTTAATTTAAATTTTCACTCTTGTGTTGGAAAACTTAATTTTCTAAAAGTGTAACAAAATACTTACATTTTAAATTGGGATTATTTTTGTTTTATTTCGCAGACACAATAAATTTATTAAATATTAAAAGTGGGCTATTGTTATTGATAATCTGACTGATTCATTTTCTACTAAAAGTAAATATACCAAAAGGTAGGTGGTATGATGTAAGATTCTGATAACATAAATTGAAATTCCATCGGGAAGTAATGTTAAAAAAAAGGATTTGTACTGTACACATCGAAAAAAATATTAGGGTTAGAACTATAAAATCAATTTTGGTGGATAAATTAATCGAAATGATGAACAATTTTGGCCAACCATGAAATTCTAAAAAATCAAGCATTTTTCGAGATATGACTTTTCCGAAAATCAAATATGTTTTTAGACCTTTCAAAAGGATGTTATTGTGAGTAAAGTACATTTTTTTGGAGAAAAACTAATTGTACATATCGATAGATGATGAAATAAAAATTAAAATCTAGTACGATTTTTTTTAAACGCTTTCATAATGGGTTTTTTGAACTTTGAAAATAACATACGTTCTCAAACGATTACTTGAGTGGTATTTTTGATTTTTAAAAATCACAGAACAACTTAAAAAAATAAAAACGATTTTCAGATTTAAGTGTTGTCAACACATGTGTGATGAAACTGGATTGAAATTTTTTTTGGAATAAGTTACGGTAGAAACAAGATTTTTCAGTCTAATTTTTATTAGCGTTTAAATCGGTCAATTATTTTTAACTTTTTAATCTCAAAAAAGGTTCGATGTGGTTCGCTTAAAAGAACTAAAACTTTTTGGTTTATTGTCGGATTTTATCAGGTTATCAGGCCACAAGTAGTTTTTGTTTAATTTTTGTATACACTTACATGAACAAAAAGAGATGTTGCAAGGCTAAATCAATTCTTGTTTTCTATTTCTTTTTACAAAATGGTATGAAATTTGTTTGAATTTTATAAAACAATATTGTTGGTTTAAGTGTTCCTGATAGGCAGTAACAAATGTTGGTATGCATTTTTGAAGATTTTAGAAAGGAAACTTCAAAAAAAGGTTCTAGTGCATATAAAGATCTGTAATTTTTTCTTTGTTGCATGATTTTTATAATTGAGGTAGATTCTATTAGATTAAATGATAGACTATAATTGTGCATACAAATATTGGACAATTACTGTATGAAACATTGCCATTTTTAATGAATGAATACAAAATACAAAATTAAATGAAAAAGTTGATAATTTTTTTAATTTTTTTCAGCGTCAACTACAAAATCTTCTTTTTTTTCTAAGACAAAGCATATTGGTTAAATTAAAATCAAAAACTATAAATAATATACTATAGAAAAAAACATAGAACAAACTATGTATACTTAAATAATTTAAAATTTTTAAAAAAACTACACCCAAAATGTGCCCAAAAGTTCGAAATATCATTAAATAGTATCATAAATTGGATTTCGTGGGTAAATCTTTAAAAAAATTCACAAACTAACTTTTCAAGTAAAAAAATTGCTTGAAACTTTAGTAAGTACCTTAAACGGAACCGATCTTTGAAGTTGAGATATCAATAAGAAGGTAAAGACTTCAGTAAAATTAAATTTATTTAAGATTCCTTGTTTACAAATATTGGACAATTTATTTATATAATATTGCTACAGAGGACTATATTTTTTTAGTGCTTGCATAAAAACAACAAAATTTATTGAAATTTTTTTTAAATTTGCTTAATCGCAAGATGTATTCAATCTGCTATAGAAAAAGAATTTGGACTAACTTGTTAAACTTATTTATGTGCGTCAACTACAAAATCTTTATTTAGACCATTTGAAATTCAACGAATGCAAAATTCAGCTAAATAATAGGGGTTAAGTTAAAATTTAAATTTTACACATAAAAAAAAAAACTATATCAAAATAAAATAGTAAGGGTATTCATGAAACTTGGTAAACGTGGTTAAATGGTAAATCTGGTAATTGAACTATCAAATTTTCATAAAAAATCATTACCAGAATATGGTAAACTTTTCCATACACAAATTTGTTTGGTAAAAGTTCACACCATCTGGAAATGTTAATTGTGGAAAACTTTTAATTTTCATTTTGGTAATTTTAGATACCTATAACCAGCCACTAATATGTAGCTAGTTGACTAAGCCAAGGAATAAACCATATTTTCTGCAAAAAATTCAAGTGTTAATACATAATTTACAAACCTTTACCCAAGTCGATTTTAAGGGCACTCATGAAACATGCGTGGTAAACGTTCCTATTTTACCAGATGGAAAAGTTTACCAGGTTTCAAGAATACCCCTAATGATATTTAAAAAGGAAGTAAAGGGTTTTCCAATAAGAGGTGTTATTTTGAATAGCCTGCTATTTCGATAGCTGTAACTTTTGAAGCTGTCATTTTTTGACATTTGACAAGTAGAAACTACGCTATTAATGGAACGCTTCAACAACGCATTGAAATTATTAAAATTCACTATAAAAATGGTGAAAATTTGGCAGAGACGGTTCGTAAAACTAAAACATTTTTGGGTCGTCGTGAAGCACCTTGTCGGACCGCAATACAGAAATTGGTGGACAAATTTGAGCTGTTGGGACAAGTTAGTGATGTGAAGAATAAAAACCGTGCACGTCGCTCAAGAACAACTGAGAATATTGCTGTTGTAGCCCAAAGTGTTGAAGAAAACCCAGGTTTGTCCATTCCTCGTCGTTCTTTGGAATTAGGCATTCCACAAACGTCATTACACCGTATTTTGCATAAAGACTTGGGTCTTAAGGCTTATAAAGTTCAGTTAACACAAGAACTCAAGCCGGCTGATCATCAACAACGTCGTGTCTTTGCTGATTGGGTCCTTGAAATGCATGAAAATGAACCGGAATTTCATCGAAAAATCATCTTGACTGATGAGGCCCATTTCTACCTCGGAGGCTACGTCAACAAGCAAAACTGTCGCATCTGGGGCTCGAAAAACCCAAGAGTTATTGTTGAAAAGCCTCTCCATCCTCAACGCGTGACTGTTTGGTGCGGTTTATGGTCCCGCGGGGTCATTGGACCTTACTTTTTCGAAAATGAGGCTGGAGCAACAGTTACGGTCAATGGATTGCGCTATCGAGAGATGATTAATGATTTTTTATGGCCTGAATTGGATGGTATTGATCTGGACAACATTTACTTTCAACAAGACGGCGCTACGTGCCACACAAGCAATGAAACCATCGATCTTTTACGGGAAAAGTTTCCGGACCGTGTTATCTCTCGAAGAGGTGATCACAATGGGCCACCGAGATCTTGTGATTTAACGCCTTGCGACTTCTTCCTTTGGGGCCACGTGAAAGATAAGGTCTACGCCAACAGCCCAGCGTCAATTCAAGACCTCAAAGATGAAATTCGTGAGGCTATCGAGGACATAGGGCAGCCACTTTGCGATTTGGTTATGGAAAATTTCATGAAAAGGATATGGTCCTGTAAGCGTGGTCTTGGCGGCCATTTGGCTGATGTTGTGTTCCATTATTAACGGCATATCTTTCTTTTATAATGAAATAAAAATCCGATCATTTATCTCCAAAAATGCCATTTTTCTTTGAATATCGAAATAACACCTCTTATTGGAAAACCCGTTATAACTTCTGCCGCACGTATATGAGTACATACACCTTTTTTGCTTTTCGGCAAGATCATTACAATTTCATGGTAGAATTTTCCAAAAACAAAATTGTTAAAAATTTAGCTTTATTTAGTTTTTTTATCATTTTACGTCACGAAATTTGTTCGGCAAACCTCAAATTCGGATTCAGCACCCCACAAGAACATAAAATATGAATTAAAACCAAACTAAAACTTTCCTGTTAAAACACACAATTTATTTGAATAACATTCCGTTCATTGTATTTCCATTTTATATAAAATCAATACGGGTCTTATGGGAAAATGAAAAAAAAATTACCGGGTTTTTAATTGAAATGAAGGTTTTATTAAAAAAATCTCAAGTTTTTTAATACCCACTAAATTTGACAAATTTCAGTTATCAGGATCTAAATGTACTCAAATTTCAATGCCAACGCAAAAACATCTCCTTTTTGTTTTTCATAAATATGTAAAAAAAATCGTTTGAAATTTTCTGTGCGATATTTGAAATTTTAGTAATTTCCGCTAATTGTTCTAACAGTTTTGAATTATTTTTTTCAAAAAAAATGGAAAACTATGGAAAAATTTTGTTCTTTAAAATTGTACAATACCTGTTTGCATCAGTATCATTATCATTGTTATTGTAATTAGTAATATTATATTTTGTTTTCTAATAATAGGTTTTCTTCATTAACAAAAAGTCAGCTTATGCCTCCCCAAATGCCTAATTAAGCAGCAACTAATTGTGTGGTGCAACCACGCACTGATTTTCCAACTGAACTGTACATCTTTCTAATACTCTCACTTGATCTCTTTCGTTTTTCTTTATATGGTTTCAATAAAAAAATTAATAAGTGTATCTAGCTTATATGAGTTCATTTACAGCTAGCTTCTTGATATCACAAATTACTCGCAATTTTGAGAAAATGCTAGGGATACCAATAGTCAAAAGATTGGTTAGAAAAAAACTTCAAGAGCCCGTTTTTTTTTTTGTTTCGTTTAATATTATTTTGAAAAATGTTTAAAAAAAATGTAATTTTCTTAAAACTCATTTTAAAATATTTTGCAGAGGCATAATGGAAAGCGCTGGTGCTCTGTTCAGTGAAAGATCGTTACAATGGCGTTTGGATAATATTTATCCGGGTTTGATGTTAAAAATTGGCCCATCGGCAGATTCAAATAGTGTTGCAGAGTTTGTGATGGATCCCAAAGTGGATGAACGCTTCTACACACCTTCTGAGCCGTCTAGTGGTGAGTAGATAAAACAAATAAAAAAACACTTCGACATTGCATATCTTTAGGAAACTCTTAATTATTATTCAAATGATCTTTGTTTTCAGCCAAAATACTTACCAAACAATATCTGTTGCCAATGTTGTTGGGATTTAAATTCAATCTTGTTGTTTTGATTCCGCTCATATTTGGATTAATTGTTTTGTTTTTGAAGAAATCGCTATTTCTTGTGAAGATCGCTATTTATATTAGCAGCGTTCTGGGAGTTGGTGGAGCTGCATCACTCGGAACACTCTTCGGATTTGGTGGTGGTGGTGTTGGTGGTTTTGGTGGTGGATGGCCACCTATTGTACCCGGTCTAGGTCCTCCTGGCCCTGGATTGTATCCAGCAAAAGATAGTTTAAGTACAAACTATCAATCAGATTCTGATATTTTCCATCATGATGCTGACTATTCTCGGAAAGATCGCAAAGTTGTTTTCAGCAATACCAGACAATTTGTTACACAAACGACTGCGTTGCCAGATAGATTTTATGATTATGAAAAGTCTGCAATAAAAAACCCACGTAATTCAAGAATGATTAAAGTAACAAAAGATAATTTTGATTTCAATGAAGAATGGGATGGTAAAGGATGGCAAGCAGTTTCATAGTCATGAGTTTACATAATTTATTAAATTTATATTTTAAGAGTCAATAAAAAATGTTTTTATTTGTAAGAAAATGTATAATTGTGCATTTGTTTGTTTGTGTATTGAAAAAGGTGAAACTTATTTTTTTAAATATTTATTTAGTTTCAGACAAGCTGAGAAAAATTTCGAAGGAAAAATATTAGCAAAACTACTTTACTTAGATCAATTCTATACAATCTACTACCCCAATTGTTCCTGGAAATGTGGATATAGGTATCATAAGATCCTCTAGCTGCTTGTTACTTTTATCGTGGTGTTTTGGGCATGCGAACGATTTGAGGCATGAGGTTAGCGATTGCATTTGGCACCCGCTTTACAATACTATGCATGCACTGTTGAAAAACCTACGTCAATAAACTCAGTAATGATCAACTGAATTGACCAGAGTGCATAGTACTTCGGCATATTCAATAATTTTAACATATCTTACTGTAATAATATTTTTCGATCCCGACTAGTGGGTGCATTTTATATTGCCTGTTTTTAATCTCCAACAATTTTTTTTTCTTCATCTTCGATTCTAGAAGAAGACGATAGATGGTTTCCCCAATAATAATTTTCTCGGAATATTTCAACTCTCAAGTTTGTCTCATATCAGGAGTTGGCCAACTTGAGAGTTTGCCTCAAGTAGACAAATAGTGAAGAAAATAGCTCTTAATAGTTTCTTCCTAACCTAACTTACTAATATTTTAACCCAAAAATGACGTATTTTGTTTTTTATCAAAAATACTTTTAAAATAAAAATAATATTTATCACCCTTTCAAACTAAAATGCAATTTTTCCGACTTTAAATTTTAAAAGCCCCCTTTTTGTAATGCCATTTCTTATAATCCCGTTTTAACACCTAAAGGGAAGCATATCAGAATATCGATTTATTAAATCCCGTTCTTCATAAGTCTCGAAAAAAAGTTTTAAAATCTCATTTTCTAAAATACCCTTTTTCATAAATTCCATCCTTCCCACCGGAAAGTTACGGTAAAATGGGGTAAAAGAACTATAAAATAAATTTTAGTAAATAGGTAAACTAAAATGATGATGAGTTTTGCTTAAGAAATAAATTCTAAGAAATCAACTTTTCAAGTTAAAAACTATTTTCTAAAATCAAATTTGTAGTTTGTTAGACCTTTGCAAATTATGTTGGTGTGGGTCAAAACGATGTTTTATTGAAAAATTAACTATCCACATTGATAGATAGTGAAAAGAAAAAATTCCGCGTCTAATACGGATTATATTCAAAATGCTCCATAACAGTTTTTTTGAGCTTTAAAAAACAAATACGTTTTTGAAAGTTTATGTGGGTGGTTTGATTGATTTTTAAAAATCATTGAATAACGTGAAAATGTTTCTATCTAAACGACTTTTAGATATATCTGTTGTCGATACATGTGTGAAGAAATAAGGTTAGGTTAGGTTAGGTTAAGGTGGCTGTCAGTAAAACTACTGACACACCTAGGCCAATAATAGGCCCATTGTGATACCACATAAAAAAGTAAAGGAAGTTCCTTTAATTAAACCAGTTGGAGCTTTTAATAAACCGATGGAGACTGTGAATGCCAGTCTTAATGAAGTCGCTTGTATCTTCAAAGAAATATTCACCTAAGTGAATTTTGCGTCGTTGGGAGAGAGCAGGGCATGAACAGTTGGATTGTTTCTTCTTCCTCCTCGTCCATGCAACTTCTGCAAAAATCGTTTGAGAAGACCCCTAGTCTTCTATCGTGTATACCTATCATGCAGTGTCCAGTGATGACACCTATTGTGGAGCTAATATGCAGTCTGCTTAGAGACAACAAGCACTTAGAACGCTTCTAATCTATAGTACTGGCCAGATCTGTTTAGTCCTTAGACAAGTGGAGAGACTGGTCCATCTGTTGTTTGTCATCGTAATAGCATCCTGTTTTAGCATAAGTTTACATGTAGCGATTGGTATTCCAATATTCACCTTGTTAGGTAAAATTGGACTTATGGTTCCTTTTCTGACTAATTCGTCGGCTATGCAATTACCTGGAATGTCTCTGTGTCCAGGCACCCAGAATAGGTGAATGTTGAACTGTTTTGCCATCTCTATGAGAGACGAACGACAGTTTCGGGCAGTTGCAGAGTTTGTGGCAGCTGAACCGAGCGATTTGAGGGCTGCTTGACTATCTGAGAAGATACGAATATTCAACGTGGATATCACGTTTTCTTTGAGCCAAGATAGTACCTCATTGATAGCCAGTATTTCCGCTTGGAACACTCTACAATAATCAGGAAGACGGAAGCAGAGATTTAGATTAAGTTTTTCTGAATACACTCCGCCACCCACCCCATTTTCGGTTTTGGAACCATCCGTATAGAAATGAATTGCTTCATCATTCAAGAATTCATCGTCATCCCAGGTAGATCTTGGTGGGATGGTGATTAGGAAGTTTTTGCCAAAAACCAGCTGTGGGGTGGTCTAGTCGGAGTGTATTGGTAATGATTTGAATGTATTCAAAATGTTAGTGTGGCCAAACGTATTGTTAGGCCATTGGGATATAGATAGGCTGTACTCGGCGGCCACTTGTTTGCTGTATATATCTACTTTTAAACTCGAGGTTTTTTTAATTAAAGATATTTGAAAGAAATGCCTCCTAAGCTTTATACATATTGAGTATGCAGAAATTAATCCTAAAATCTTTTCAAACAAATAATAAATTGAATACTGCTTTGATTTACAGAAGCAATTTTTAGTATTACAACGTCTAGTTTTTTTAATAGATTATTCAAGGTCATTCTATGAGCTAATTCAACGAGATATTACATACTAAACAAGTCAATGTGACAATCATAGTTTGTGATTGAATTCTCAAAGAGAAACTTGCCCCCAGAGTGATAAGTCAACCAGCCATGCTAAGTACCTATCCGAATGAGTGTTAATGACATGTTCGAGATTTTAACGGCAACCCTGTAATGACATCTTTAACTACTCATCACAGAAAATTCATTCCACAAGCGCTTCGATGAATATCCCATTCCGACCGAAGATGTTCTACTTGAATCAGTTTTGTTTTTACTTAATTTGAAGATGTTCTATTGATTAAAGAAAATGAAAACTACTGCACACGAAGAATAAAGAAGAAACTCAGAATCATTAAATAAAAAGTCTGCCGCGACGATTCTTTTGGGTGATATGAAAATACTTTTCAGCTCCAGTAAACAATTTTTGGGCTGGAAGTCATTTCAAATAACCCCAAAAACCAACGAATTTACTTCAGCAAACCAAAAATGGCTACCTATATAAATAATTGCTGAGTTTAGAAAACATTTAGTTCATAATTAGACTCGGGTTACTAAGCACATTCGGATCAAAATGCACCGTGTTCTTATTATTTTGTATTTTATTTGTTGTCCTTCAATACTTGTGACAGCAGTTTCAGGTAAAAGTAGCACTCTTAGCGCGCATTCTGTGGGTCAAAGTTTTGCCAAGTGTCTGGGAGATCCCTTGATTGGGAAGTGTTTTCAAAGAGAAGCTCTCAAAACATTGGATTTTCTTTTGTATGATAATTCCACTTGGCAGTATAGTGAATTTATTGAATTTGAAAAGGATCCAAATTTTACGATTTCTGATTTGCAATCGGCGGGTAGACTCGCTGATAGTGATAAGAATGGATCTCCTGGTGATTTAATTGCTGACAAATTACTACAGTTGGCACAGGCTCGTTCTATTCGAATGAAAATGAACCCAAAATTATTGCAGACAAAAGTGGATGATTTGGATAATTTTGAAGAAGGTGGTGAAAATTATTCAAGAAAAAAGCAGCAAATTTGGTACTTAAATCATTCACTTAAAGGACGCAAGAAGAAGGACAAAAAAGGTGGCATGGCTATGGTGGGCGGCTTGGCTATGATGGCGATGATGGCTCAGATGTTTCTAGGCAAGGTGATGCTTATTGCTGGTGCTGCTTTTGTGATGTCCAAAATTGCTCTGTTGGTGTCAATTTTGGTGAGTTTTAAATTTACACATAACAAATATCAATGTGTACAAATTTTATTGAGATAAATCAAAAACTTGATTGCTTTACCATAATAATTCTTAGCTTGTTCGTAATTTTTGTTAATTTTCGAGGGACAGTAATTGATTCACTATATTCTATTTATAGAACTCCTAAAGACCTTAAATAGTGACATTTTTTTAATGAACAGGATTACATTAATTTTGCGTAAAGGCTCGGTCAAAATATTTTAATTGAAAAAATATTTAATATTTCTATTGACTAGACCCAAAATTTTATAATCAAATATTTCATTTCGATGAAAACTATGCAATGGCGGACTCATATTAAAATTTTAATTGTTTACTTTTTATAGCTTTTCGACATTTCAAAAATATTGAAAATTTTGTGCTCTTCCATATTTATTTTAGAATCAATTAATGTTAGTTTCTTGGGGATAAGGAAAAATGCAAAAAATTAAATGACATTCAAAAAAGTTAAAGTTAAAGAATTATAACCTCAAAGCAATTATTGTAGGTGTTAATAGAAGCGAACTACAATAGCCTAAAAAATAAAAGGGACAAGATTTTTTCTAAAAATTTAGGTTGGTATAAGTGAATTTTGATTTTTTTCAACAAAATTATTTGTGAGAATTTTGAATATTTTATTGCTTTTAGATAAATTTTAACATAATTTATAGAAAAAAAAAACGTGAAAAAATTCATTTTTAAAGTTTTATAGCGATTACAAGTAGGTACGTCATGTTAAGAAGCAAATTAATGTTAGTTTTATCCGTCTCAACTCCCAGGCTTTTTCTGAACCTTACCTTACGCAAGCTTAGGAATAAAAAGAAAATTATCGGTGTGATGTTAGATAAGTACGGTGTTAAACTGTATAAGGAAAATGTGGCACTGTGGTGTATACGTACTTTTTGTAATCAAATTTTATGTTTTGTTTGATTATTCTTTCGCCATGATAGAGTTTTCCACCCTTTTACAAAAATTTATTATTCTAGGACCGCCAAACAAGATGCATATAAAGAATGATCATTAGAATCAAGATAGCAAAAGACCACATGCGTACTAGCAAGAGTGAAAGGGTATTTTTTTATCCATTTCACAGACCTTCACATTTTTTTCGGTACAGTGGATGTAGTAGCTGATTGCTAAATCAGAGGTAGGGGGTTCGAGCACCACCCTGGCCAGCAGTTTTTTTCTCTATCCCCCAGCTTTGACTAAACGCCACCCATGGGTTTCGTCATGCCCTCCGTCGGTCTGTGCGTCTGTTCGTCTGTACGTCTGTTCGTCTGTTCGTCTGTTCGTCTGTTCATCTGTTCGTCTATTCATCTGTTCGTCTGGTCGTCTGGTCGTCTGTTCGTCTGTTCGTCTGTTCGTCTGGTCGTCTGTTCGTCTGTTCGTCCGTTCGTCAATCTGTACAGAGAGCCACAGTCTAACAGGGGTTAACGGATTTGCATGAAAGTACCTAAGGAAGACCTTCACTCAGTACACAAAAAGTAGTGAAAAAGACTTTTAAAGCTTAAATCTTGAAGAAAACTGATTTCATCCCAACTGTTTTTGGTGTTTTCGAGTAAGTTTGAAAACTAAAATAAGTATCAGATCAGAGGATAGTGCTAGAATGGTCGTCAGCTGCGCGATTTTAAGAAAGACCTTCACTAGGTATGTGGTACTTTTAAAGCTGAAAACTCAGTAATTTTTATGGTCAACGAGTAGTTTGGAGTTCATATAAAACTAAGAAAAATATATGATCCAAAGGTCATGATCGCCAGCTGTGTCAGTTTGAAAAGATCGACTTAATATGTGAAAAGTAGTAAAAAAGTACTTTTGACCCTCAAGACTGATTTTTCACCCAAAAATTTTTGATGCGTTTGAGTAGCTGGGAGTATATATAATATAAAAATAATCATAACATAAAAAGATAGTGGTGCGATGGTCGTCAACTATGAAAGTTTCAACAAGGCCAACACTGAGTATATATGCAAAAACGTACTTTTAAGTACCAAAACTTAGGAACAACTGAATTTAATTCACATATTTTTGGTGTTTACGGGTAGCTTGAAGTATATACTATGAAAAAGCAAGTCACAAACTTTCCATACAGTAATGGAATGATCGTCATTTAAACTTAAATTTGAATTGTGAGAGCCTCATATTCGATGTGCGCCCCCAAACTTTAGGTCCCCATCACTGGCCTTACAGCTCACTGGTGTTTTTGAAACCTGTGGGATGTAAGGAACCTGCTGAAAAAGTTTGAGTCGTCACGAAATGACTTAATTTTTTCATTTGTTTTACAAATTCACGGCCACACCCACCACTACTCGAGCAGCTGACTTGAAGATCCTTAAATGACTCCTGGAGAACTATTATGTTTGCATCTTAAATGAATCGTCACCAAATGATTTAGTGAAAATTAACGCGGCCTCCCGGGGTATAACCAATACCAATACCTTAAACACATAAATTTGAAGGTACAACAGCTGACAAAGTCAAAATTATAAAAATATTGGGTAAGTTCTTGTGGCACTAAGCGACAAATTTTGTAAGGTTATTTAATAAACAAAAGCCTAGAACTTCATGAACAAGAACATGTTATTTTTTCCAAAAACTAAAAACTCTAGATCGTACTTACAATTTAATGCTGTAAAACAAAAATGTCCTGTTCTATTGCTATCCCATTCTTCGGTCAAAAATTCAATTTTCTCTGAGAAATTAGCATCAAGGAGTTATGAGAATGCCACCACAAATTAGCAGATAAGCACTCAAAATGTTAGTAGCAGCTATTTGATGGGAATATGATGCGACGAATTTGAAGCTAATTTAATGCTCCAAAATTGAATTTACTACTCCATATTTTGACAGTAGAATGCATCCCAAAAGTTGTAGGAGCAAATGCAAACTTTTCCTGAAAAGATCTGCATGGAAAACAATGACTACAAAAATTGAATTTGTTGCCATCGGCGAAAATATTGGTTATTTATTACTTAGACCTTTCATTGAAAACTTCCATTATTTTGAAAATTTTGGGAAATTTTCTATAATTTCCTTACAGGGTATAAGGATATATATGTACGGAAAAGTTACATATTTGGTTATCGAGTCCAATAACAAATTCTGTTGTTAAATTTTTTTTTCCTTAGCAGTGAAGCTAATAGTCGTTAATTTTAAAAAGTGAAGACAAACAGTTTTTGTTTAGCTTTTCAACTTTGTGACAAAAATTCATTTCACTTATGTACATCTAAACACATAGGATGTAGCTTATCATATTTCAAAAAGCTGTGCGCTGAGCTGCCTTACCAGAGTTTTTCTATCAATAGTCTGGTACGAAGATGGACACAAAATTTATTTCAAACTACTTCAAAGATATATTTAATTCTAGAACTAGGCTAGTATTACACGATTTGTGTAATCACTATAATTTGTGTATTTTTATCATAAAAATGCACAAAAACATTAAAACTAAAAATTTGATGATAGCAAATGACACACAAACACGATTTGTATATCAATTTTTGTCATATGAATTGTGATTTTGAGTATTTTAGTTGCAAAAATACACAAATGTTAGTGTATACACAAATTGTGTGATACGAGCTTAACTGTTTTCAGTCGAATTAAATTAAACAAAAAAAAATTATAATAATTTTCTATTTTTGTATGCCACACTAATCAATCTGTTTTCCAGACCAGTCTAAAATCGAAACTAAGTGGGGGTGGTAGTACCGATCATGTAGTCACCATTGATTCGGGCGGAGGTCACGGCCATAGTGGAGGTGGACACAGTGGCTGGCATCGTAGCTTACCCTACATAACACCCTCTCCACCCATTCATTTCGCAGAAGAAGAGCAACACGAGGAAGAGCATCACGAAGAAGAGCACCATGAAATACCCCAAGTATCTGACTACTATCCACAACATGACATAAGTTCACACAAAGATGACTACAAATTCATATAATTTACAATTTGTAATAATATTTATTTATTCTAGAGTTTAAGGCGTAAATTTAATAAATTATTTAAAATAAAAACAAAAAAACTATTCATATATCTTTGGTTTTGTTTTTTTTTTTTGTTGTTGTTCCTGTTGTGTATTTTTTTATATTTTCAAGTCCTCGTTGGGACATGAGCCCGATACGCCTTGTCCTGAATAACCATTTCATCGTCTATGCTTCGATGGTAGGAGCTACCCTCATGGCCACCTTCATATTCACCATGACTGGAAGAGTATGTGTGACTCTGTTGGACTTGTGGATGCTTGACAATCTCATAGGTAGTCTTTTCGTGACCTTCGCCCGAGACAAGTTTCTTCAGTCCAATAATAGCACTAATGATGAGAGCAATCTTTCCCACAATAAGTGCTTTTCCTGCCAGGATTGCTATTGAGTGATACGCCATCTTGAGAATTCCTGCTTTGAGAAGAACTGCCGCTATAAATGGTCCCAAATACTTTTTGTCATCTTTCTTTTTTCGAGCATCACTAAAAAGAATCTGACTACTTCGTTGACCGAAGGACAATAATCGAGGAATGTTCACTTGCACTTGTCGACTTTGAAGGAGACTTAACACTCGCGCGAAAAGGATCTTATCCAGGCTCTTCGAGGACATCTGTTCCAGATCACTATTGCTTAAATGAAGATCACCTCGTGATCTTGCTTCGCTCTCGTTATAATCCGGCTTCCTTACAACAGTTATTCCCTCAATAAGCTTGATATTGTGCACCTTGAGTGCCCGTCCAAAGAGTTTGGCACCTTGAACCTTTAGGCAACGGAATATGTCATCACTGCTTTCGCACTGATCGTAGATGTGTTTGATCGCCCTGGATAGTCCATTATCCAAGAGAGATGCTCGCCCGGACGATTGATCTGTTGTTGTATCCTCTTGGCTTGCCAGCGCACATCCGATAAGAATCACCACGATCAGTTGCTTCAGTCTTGTATCCATTTTGTTATCCTGGTCTGCAAGTTTCGCGTCGAACTCTTCTAATCAAACTGATCGCCATCAAGTGTAGCAAATCAATTTTATACTACATGCATGTTGTATCTTTCGGATGCACGCTATCCAGAGCGTGCAAAGCGGAGCATTGCAGTTGGAAGAATATTGCAATGCGGTCGAATCGAGATTGGATTACAAGCATGGCTAGGCCCAATCTCTCACTTGGTATCGAGGGTAATCAAATAGGAAAAAAAGAATTTTCTATACCTAAGTTGGATTGTTTCAAATTCTCTTTTTGTTTAGATGTATTGGATGGCACGAGTTCTTCTAACTCTGAAGAAGGCAGGTAGGTACAATTTCTTTTGCTCTTTTTTACTTGCACTTGCATGGGCTTCATTGAGCGAAACGGATGAATTCTTAATTAAAACTAAAGGGAGAAATGTTCGTTAGATGTATTGGACTTGAATGGATCTTGGAAAAGGGGTTAGTGGTAAAAGTTCGGAGTAGGTGTATATTAGACTTTCTTTTAAGTATTTCAGTTGTTTTGTGACTTAATTAGCACGCAATTTTTATTGGAATTCATTAGACCGAAGAAAAGTGTGAAAGTCAACTGTTGGTGGTGATGTTTACATCGTAATTTATCATTCGGGCTCAGGTTGTCTTTTCATGTGGATGCTACGTACGGAAAATATCAACAATATGAGATTTTGATGTCAAATAGTATCAATTTTGGTGACAAAAAAAAACTCGGTAGTTAGGGATTTTGAGTGAATTCTTATTATTATAATTGGCGGTAACTTTTATATCAGGTCACGAGATCCATATTTACCAAGCTATTTATTTAACTCTTTGTGCAAAAGGGGGAAACTGCTTTTCATATGACTTAAATAAGTGCAACTTAAAAAAAAAAAACTGGTACTGCCAAGCAGTGAGCGGCGAGCGGCAAGATCCTGAGCGTCAAAATAAAATTTAAACATAAATGAAATTGTATGGGAGCGGCCATGTAGACCCTGAGCGGAGAGCGGCAGTCCTGAGCAGCAGAGCGTTCCCGCTCTTATATTAATTTAACCTAAAAACAAAGTATGCAATCTGATTTCTTCTACAATAATACATTTTTAGAAAAAAAAAATTTGAAAATCGTTGGAGTCGTTTTCTATAAAAACTATTTTTTTCTACATAAAATTTTGCAAGGACTTTTATAAACAAAAATTGGTATGCCATTTTTAAGATATTATTTATCAACATCTAAAAATTAAGTTTAAAAAAAAAAAATATATAGTAGTTTGCAAAAATAATGATTTTTCAAACAAAAAATTTCAAAGTTTTTTTAAAAATCCAAAACAATAATTTTCGAATTTTTTTTTTACTTAATATTATTACGGCAAAAAATGGCTGAAATTGATTGAGTAATGAAGGAGAATATCAGAATTAAAAAAAAAACGGTTCTATGGCAGGTACCGTTAATAACAGTTTTTGAAAAAAATGGTTTTCATTTAAAGATAAACCTTATCCAAAAACATGACCGTAATTTTCTTAATCAAAATCGTAGGAACCATTTTTGAGAAAAATTAGTTTTTCTAAAACTGGTATATGACAGGTACCGTTATTTTTGATCCAAAAAAAAAATTCCGAAAATGTCTGGGGAAAGGCTCCGAAAAACACCACATACCAAGTTTGAAGTAAATTGACATAACCGTTTAGGCTGTGGTCTCTGATGCACACAGACAGACAGACAGACAGACAGACAGACAGACAGACAGACAAATAGACAGAAAGACAGACAGACAGAATTGTTGGACCCACTTTTTTCTCATTCTCTATCATTGTAATGTCATGTTTTTGTACGAATACATAACTTGATATTATAAATAGTTCCTATACCGCAAGTAAAAAGTTGGTGGTGATAGGATTTGAACCTAGAACCTCGCGCGTGAGAGTCCGATACTCTAAGATTTTTCTGATTTTTTAATGGTCGCTCAGGTTCACCGCTCAGGATTGCCGCTCAGTTCATGGTAACCTTACCGCTTAGGATTGACGCTCATCCTCTCTCCGCTCTGCAGCTTTCCGCAACTATTATATTATTAGGAGGAACTAAAATTGCTAGTAAGAAAGTATAACAGCTTAAATTAAAATCGCCGGTAAAGACATGTTACTTTGGAAACTGTTTTAAGCTTAAAATTTGTTTAAAAGAAAAAAAAGGTTACACATACGCCACAGTGACCCTAAAAGAAAATATTTTTTTTTATCGCTGATGAAATAATAGAACCAGTTGTGTAGCAACATATTGTTTTTATTATTACTGTTTCCTATTATTATTATTATTATTTAAAGTATTTGACTATACTTTTGGAAACAATCAAATTTTCCAATGGGGACTTCACAACTTAGGATTTAGTCTCTGAACGTAACCATTCAATTTTTTGTTTGTTATCATGGTAAATTACACGTTTGAGAAACTTCTGCAAATTATTTAAAAAAATTCTATCGAAATTCGGAGTCGGTGACCGCGACTTTAGACAGGCAATACCAAGTTCAGTGCAAAAATTTGAGTCTACATATTCATTTTGTGTTGCTGCTGTGCCAGTGAAACATTGGGTTGGTCTAAGTGTCAAAAATATCTCTATCTTTCAGGCGTCCATTGAAAACGATCCAAAATAGCCAATTCCAATTCGGAATTCTCAAGAATTGGGCGTTGCCCTGAATACATTATGGCGTATTTTTCATAAGGATCTTGGTTTACACCCATGAAAGATCATAAGCTGACTTAAAAACTGAAACCGATGGAACATTTGAAGCTGCGTACGTTCTCCGGGTGGTTTCTGGAGATGATGCGCCAAAATGATGAGTTTCATCGCAAGAAAATCTTTAGTGATAAAACTAACTATTCGCTCAATGGATTCGTCAATAAGCAAAATATGCGTTATTAGTCTGGTGAAAATCCACATTTGCTTCATGAAACACCACTTCATCCACTAAAAATAACTGTTTGGTGTGGTTTGCATGCCGGTTGCGTTATTGGGCCAATTTTTTTGTCGACGATAACAATCGTCACGATATTGTGAATGGAAAGTGTTATCGCGCCATGTTGGGAGTTGTTCAACAGAATGGTACCACAAGCAACACAACACACCTTACAATCGATTTATTAAAGAGTAAGTTTGATAAGAGTGTTATCTCAAGAATGGGCTAGTCTATTGGACGCCTCGTTCGTGCGATTTGACGCCTCTAGACTATTTTATTTGGGGCAACGGTAAGTCATTTTAGCTTATGCTAAACAAGTCACAAGCTATGGACAAGTCATCGAAAACTGGCTCCAACGAATTGACGGCTGCAAACGTACCCGCGGTGGCCATATTATGAAAAAAGTCGAGTTCCATTCATACGAATTTTAATTATACTTCAAGCTGATCATATAATTTTTAAAATATCTCGAATAGATTGCATTTTATTTCAAATATTATTTGCCAATCTCAAAGCCTACTTGTTTGTCAATATTTCCATAAATTTCTTACTATAAATGCAGAGCCAAATTTAGAATTTAATCACTTTCAATTTGACCAGGAAACATTCAGGTAATATCTCAGATAGTTTGATATAATATACAGTTTTATATTGCCTGCCTTTTTTTCTGAGTGCCTTATCCTTTCAGAAATTACAGCTTACCATATAGTCCGCATAATAGCATGGGATAATAGTTCATTAGTTTTAATTTGATTTTATTTCAATTAAATAACTTTTAAGAAATATCCTATAAAAAAACCAAAAACTTACATTTTGAGCTACAAAAACAACGCTCAGAACTGGATGTTGTATTGTTTCTCTTTATGTTATGCATGTTATTTTTGAAAGAAAATACAACCCCAATCAATTGTGTTGAAATAAAACACATCACCTAAAATAAGTTTTCCAGCAGTAATAAATAAAATGCACGACTGGGTCGCACGTACTTGCTCTTATAGATAAAATTACTATTTATGCTAAGCTTTTTTAATTAAAAAATTTGTAAATACAGTTTTGGAAAAGAATTGGATTTTCGAATGACTAAAACAGCTTCTTAAATGAATTAAACCCGAAAACGAAGTATGCAATTTGATTTCTTCTATAATGATACATTTTTAGAAAAAAAATTTCAAAAATTGTTACAGCCGTTTTCTAAAAAAAACTATTTTTTCCATATAAAAGTTTGCAAGGACTTTTATAAAAAAAAATTGGTACGCCATTCTTAAGATATTATTTATCTACATCTAAAACCTAAAATTTAAAAAAAAATATTGAAAAAATTTAAATTTTTTTTTAAATCCAAAAAAATTATTTTCGAAATTTTTCTTCTTAAATATTATTACGGCAACTTAAAAGCATCCATGTAAAAAAAATGGCTGAAATTGATTGAGTAATGAAGGAGAAAATCAGAATTAAAAAAAAAAAACCGTTCTATGGCAGGTACCGTTAATAACAGTTTTTGAAAAAAATGGTTTTCATTTAAAGATAAGAAAAACATGACCGTGATTATTTAAATCAAAATCGTAGGAACCATTTTTGAGAAAAATTAGTTTTTCTAAAACTGGTATACGACAGGTACCATTATTTTTGGTCCAAAAAAAAAATTCAGAAAATGTCTGGGGATAGGCTCCGAAAAAAGCCACATACCAAGTTTGAAGTAAATCGACACATCCGTTTTGGCTGTGGTCTCTGATACATACAGTCAGACAGACAGACAGACAGGCAGACAGAATTGTTGGACCCACTTTTTTTCATTCTCTATAATCGTAATGTCATGTGTGATTGTTGTCTCAACTTTTTTTTTTGTACGAATGCATAACTTGATATTATAGTACCTATACCGCAAGTAAAAAGTTGGTGATGATGGGATTTGGACCTAGAACCTCAAGCGTGAGAGTCCGATACTCTACGATTTTTCTGATTTTTTAATGGCCGCTCAGGTTCGCCGCTCAGGATTGCCGCTCAGTTCATGGTCACGTTACCGCTTAGGATTGACGCTCATCCTCTCTCCGCTCTGCAGCTTTCCGCAACTATTATATTATTAGGAGGAACTAAAATTGCTAGTAAGAAAGTATAACTGCTTAAATTAAAATCGCCGGTAAAGACATGTAACTTTGTATTAAGTTTCAAATTTGTTTAAGAGAAAAAAGGTTACACATACGCCACAGTGACATTAAAAGAAAATATTTTTTTTTTTTCATCGCTGATGAAATAATAGAACCAGTTGTGTAGCAACATATTGTTTTTATTATTACTGTTTCCTATTATTATTATTATTATTTAAAGTATTTGACTATACTTTTACAAACAATCAAATTTTCCAATGGGGACTTCACAACTTAGGATTTAGTCTCTGAACGTAACCATTCAATTATATGTTTGTTATCATGGTAAATTACACGTTTGGGAAACTTATGCAAATTATAAAAATTCTATCGAAGTTCGGAGTCGGTGACAGCGACTTTAGACAGGCAATACCAAGTTCAGTGCAAAAATTTGAGTCTACATATTCATTTTGTGTTGCTGCTGTGCCAGTGAAACATTGGGTTGGTCTAAGTGTCAAAAATATCTCTATCTTTCAGGCGTCCATTGAAAACGATCCAAAATAGCCAATTCCAATTCGGAATTCTCAAGAATTGGGCGTTGCCCTGAATACATTATGGCGTATTTTTCATAAGGATCTTGGTTTACACCCATGAAAGATCATAAGCTGACTTAAAAACTGAAACCGATGGAACATTTGAAGCTGCGTACGTTCTCCGGGTGGTTTCTGGAGATGATGCGCCAAAATGATGAGTTTCATCGCAAGAAAATCTTTAGTGATAAAACTAACTATTCGCTCAATGGATTCGTCAATAAGCAAAATATGCGTTATTAGTCTGGTGAAAATCCACATTTGCTTCATGAAACACCACTTCATCCACTAAAAATAACTGTTTGGTGTGGTTTGCATGCCGGTTGCGTTATTGGGCCAATTTTTTTGTCGACGATAACAATCGTCACGATATTGTGAATGGAAAGTGTTATCGCGCCATGTTGGGAGTTGTTCAACAGAATGGTACCACAAGCAACACAACACACCTTACAATCGATTTATTAAAGAGTAAGTTTGATAAGAGTGTTATCTCAAGAATGGGCTAGTCTATTGGACGCCTCGTTCGTGCGATTTGACGCCTCTAGACTATTTTATTTGGGGCAACGGTAAGTCATTTTAGCTTATGCTAAACAAGTCACAAGCTATGGACAAGTCATCGAAAACTGGGTCCAACGAATTGACGGCTGCAAACGTACCCTCGGTGGCCATATTATGAAAAAAGTCGAGTTCCATTCATACGAATTTTAATTATACTTCAAGCCGATAATATAATTTTTAAAATATCTCGAATAGTTTGCATTTTATTTCAAATATTATTTGCCAAACTCAAAGCCTACTTGTTTGTCGATATTTCCATAAATTTCTTACTATAAATGCAGAGCCAAATTTAGAATTTAATCACTTTCAATTTGACCAGGTAACAGTCAGGTAATATTTCAGAGAGTATCATATTTGATATAATATACAGTTTTAAATTAGCTGCTTTTTTTTCTGAGTGCCTTATTGTGGTACTCCTTTCAGCAATTACAGCTTACCATAGTCCGCATAATAGCAGGGGATACAACAATATGGAATTAAATTTGTCTTTTAACAGAAAAAAAAATTAGAAGAATCAGAACTGTCTTGACCATTTTATTTTTTTATCAAAAATCACTCAGCCAATATCACCCAACCTAAAGCTTAAAAAATGTTCATTGTTTAGATAATATTATTATAGCCTTGAACTACCAGCAGTAAGTCTTCCGTTTAGTTAAATTTCAAACGTCAATATTTTAAAATACCCAACCAAATGATTTTATACATCTTCCAGGTATAACATAGTTAAAGAGTAGCTTTGAACCACAAGATGAATTAGGTACATATGCAGCCAGTGGTGCATTTCACGAAGGTAAGTACCTTGCTTGTATGCACACACTTCAAACTCGTAAAGTTATAATATTGTTTATTATTTTTTGTAGTTTTTTAACTAATTTATTGAAGTTCACATACGCATGAGTATGTAGTTCCTACAAAAACTTCATTTCCTCCAATATGTATGTTTTAATGTAAATAGTAATTAATGCACGTGTATAAAATATACAGTATGAAATAAAATATCCTTCTAATTACTTGGAAATATGTGTTCCCTTTGAAACAGCAATCCATTGGAGCCTTAGCATGTTTTAATTAAAACTTCGAGCACTATTCATTTGCACACTGACGACGCGACGGCGTGCATATTCATAGTGCACAAAATTTCCCATGGTATTTAAAACTCAAATTAATTAATCCACACCAAACATTATTAACTTCAAACATGAAGAGCTTAGATTTACAATCATTTAACACCATATTGAACACAATTTCTAGTCTTAAGAGACAGAAATTTCAAGAGATATTTTTTTTTTTAATGAATAATCATCGGAAAATACAAAAATAAAATATGAATCATACCGGTGCAAGAATTTTATTTGACAAAAAAAGTGTAAGATATTAATTTTTACCAAAACTTTTGAGAATTATGAACCTATTTCGGTTTTTGGACATCTCCATTATTTTGAAAATCAGTACCATTGTTCATTGCAACAATAAAAAAAAAAACGATATTGCCTATAGTTACTAGTCGCGTGCATAATTTAACCATCGGACTTCCTTTCTATATGTAGAAAGGAAAGAAAGGTGTGAGAAAGACCATTTTTCTCACACTAAACACTAAAACTATCAATATCAGTCTGTAAGAGAAGTTGGTCACGGTTAGATGATAATAGTCTTAAAAATTTTCATGTCATGCGCAAATATTAGGATTTCACTTGAATGAATACATGAAATAACGTCGTTTATAGCAAGAATAAAAAGAAAAGGGCCAAGATGACTTCCCTGCGGTAGACCAGAGTGTGCAATGAATGGATCTGAAAGACAGTTTCTGAATCTTACCTGGTATGAACGATTTTCAAGATATGACTCAATCCATGCTACTAACAATGGAGGAAAACCAAAAGATTTTAATTTGAGTATAATAATTTTGTGGCTAAGTTGATAGAATGCTTTTGAGAAATCCGTGTAGATGCAGTCAACATCTTTTTTTTATTTTCCAATGAATTTGAGCATTTGTGCAAGAAGGACAGAAGATTTGTAACCGTTGATCTTCTTTGCATAAACCCATGTTGTTGCCTACAAATCAAATTCTTTGTATGAAATGCTACACTGTCACACACTACTTGTTCAAAATTTGTTGGAATGCATGACAGTTTTGATATGGGCCTATAATTTTGTATGTCTGTCTTTTCGCCTCTTTTAAAAATTGGAGTAAGATATGCCATCTTTCATAGATAAGGAAACTTCCCAGTTTTAATAGACAGCTCATACAAAACCTGAAAGGGCTGCACTAATATATTTCTGCATTTTTTTAAGACTATTGGAGGAATTCCATCTTGACCTGAAGAAAAATCATCGTTTAAAGAAGACAGATGGTCTAAGACAATACTTTGCTGCACTGGGATGTTATATAAATTTGTTTGAGCATAAGTATGTAGTTTTTTTAAAATCATCTTCATCAACATCAAAAGACGAATCAACAAAGAGTTTCGGAAATTATTTGCGAAAGCGTTCCAAATATCGATTGATTCTCGAAACGAACGGTTTTCATATTTGAGAACAGACGGGTAACCATCTGAGTTTTTCTTCGAGTGAACTAATTTCCCGAATTTTTTTGGGTCATCTTTTAAAGAGCTACCCATTTCGATTACGTAATTATTTTATAAAGTTTTTGAAAGGTTTTTAAACTTATCTAAATCTAAAGAGGCTATTTGGTAGGAATAATCTTCGGAAGGAGTCCACTGAATGTGTGGTAAATTAAAATCTCCGAAGAGTAAAATGTTGCTGTTGGAGCAAGACAAGTCAATAAGATAATCTAATGCCATAGAAAGCTCTTCATATATAGTGATCGCACTAGATATGTTTGAGGTAAGGTATCAAAACTTACAATTTAACATGACCGAATTTAATTTTTCGATGCGCTTTTTTTCTCGGTGAGGTTTTTGTAAAAATAGTACAAGAAGGTTTTATTCAAAATTGCTCAATTTTTATCAAGGCAATCCTCACTTTTGGCGTTTATCGATTCGATCGACAATTTATTCGTATCAAAAATATGTGAAAAACTAAATTTTTGCTAAAATTTGTAATACACCTACTTCGCCAAATTTTTGATGTACAGAGCTGTAAGAGTTCAAGTTTTTTGCCCTTTTGTAGACTCTTTTAAAAAATCATAAAAATCATAATGAAAATAATAAAACTACAATTTCTTACATAAAAGAAAATTAAGTGATTTACCGAGCTGTAAAAACGCACTTTTTTTGCCTTCTTAAAATCTAAATTTCACTCCCAAAATAACTATTTTGTTAATTTTTCTTTGTAAAATTTGTAATGAATATATACAGAAAAAAATTTAAATAAAACAATTTATAAACCAAGCATTATTTTACTGAACGGAACAAAATTAAAACAACAATCATCAACAATTTAGCAGGAAAAATTCTTTTCTCCTCCATGACTAATTCAGTTTCAATGCATTTTGGTACATGAATACTTTTTAAATACAGCAATAAAAATGAGTAACGAAATTTTCGAAAATTGTTTTTTGGATTTAAAAAACAATTATTTTTTTTTGAAAATGATTCAATATTTTTTTTCAAAATGTAATTTTAAGATTTTGATAAAAAATATCTTAAAAATAGCGTACTAATTTTTTTTTTTTAAGTCTTTTGAAAATCTTGTCTTTATATTTTATTATTTTTTTTTTAAAGCCAATAAATCGAAAATGAGTATGGGTACCTATCCCGCTGCAATTTATTGCACTAAAAACTGAATGATAGACGATATATCAGGCTTTCAAATGCATATGGCCTCCAATCCAAACAACACTGAACACAAGAATGCAAAAATTTAATACAAATCATGATAGAGAATGCGAAAAAAGTGGATCTCGCAATTCTATCTGTCCGTCTGTCTGTCTGTCTATCTGTCTGTGTATACCTCGAGCTACAGCCCTATTGAAACTTGGTGGTTAAGGATATTTAGTGGTTCCCTAGAGGAGAAATTGAATTTTTCTTTTTTAGGACCAAAACTAACAGTAGAGGAAAAGGTGGGAATATGGAACCTGTTGTTAAATAAGAACCCCTCTCTAAAACCACAACAGTTAGTGCCATCTTTTAGTAAATAGCAATATATTGTGAGGTCTCATAGAAATTACTGATATTACCCAATTACTTAACTTTCGCCTTGTTCATTTCGACGTAAAGCTGTGTTTCCAACAACCGGGCAAATATGAAAACTTTTTTCATTGTTTTTGTTTGTATCGAAAGTTTATAACGGGTAGTGTTTTGGTCTTGTTAAAAAATCATCAATATTATTTAGTGTTCGGAATTTCAATTTTTAAGGTAAGAATTTTTTAATTTCCTTAAATAAGTGACGAAAAGCAATGTTTTTATTAAAATATGAAGTCTTATAATATGGAACTCTTAGAGGAATCTAATATGGAACCGGATTCCATATCCTATCCGGATCATGCCTATTATATTTGTGAATTTTGTAGTCAGAGGTAATATGTAATTTTTACATACATTTTAATATGAAAAGGTGCATAAAAATCAAAAATGTTAAAAGTACTTTTTTTTGAATAAAGTAAATACAAAAAGTATTCAAAACATGTTTTATTTCTTATATATATTGTAAAAATAGATACTTATTTTTATTGAACAAGTTTTCAGCTAACGGGTATGGAAAAAAAGCTAAAAAACAAAATGGGGTTCCATATTCCCACCTTCTCCTCTACCTATCATAATAACAGTTAAGAAAAAGTTAACTTTTTCACGGCTCTAACGATTTTGATTCAAATTTTTGTCTGCTTTTATATATTTACTTTTGATATGAAAAAATTCTACTAACGGTACCTTAGAACCGTTTTCTTCTTTTTTGACTTTCTCTTAAGCAACTCAACCAATTATGATGATTTTTTTTTATACAAAAGCTCTTTAATAATTTAAAAATTATTTGATTAGGTATTTGAAATTTCGAAAACCGTAATTTTTGGATTTTTAAAAAATCTTTCATTTTTTTTTTTTTTTGAAAACTCAATTCTTCGAAAACAGGTCTCAGTATATTTTTGAAATTTTGGTTTAAAATGTGCAATAATATTACCTTATAAATGGCATACCAACTTTATTTTTTAACATGGTTTGAGAATTTTTATGTATTAAAAAATATTTTTTTTTGAAACGGCTCTAACGATTTTCAATTTTTTCTTTCTTAAACAAATTAAATGGCATACTTTGTTTGGAGCTCAAAACAATTTAAAAAGTTTTTTTTTGTATAAAACTATTTATTTATAAAAACTTTATACAAGAAGCTTTAACGTCCACAGCAACTATGACCTTAAGAGCGACCAAGTCGTGCATTTTATTTTCTATCCCAACAACGAAAAAAAGGTTAACATCTTATTTATTTTTAAAATAATTTATTTTTATTATTATTATTATTGGAACACCTTTTATTCTATCAAACCAAATCTCAAAAATTTATAATTATTGTTATGAGGCGCAAAAACGCCCAATAATAAATTTTGTTCTCTAATAAATGTAAAAAAAAAATGAAAACGAAACGAAAAAAACACATTTTTTAACTTCAATCACTAAAACAAAAATGTGAAACACCCTGTGACATCAAAATGCACTAACATTCCTAAACCTTGCTATTATTTATACAGCATAAAATAAATAAATAATATAGAGCCTACTAGAGTCTGTCAAAGCTATTCAAATCCAGAAATCTAACCATAACTTCAAAACTGCTGCTGTACAGGACCATGTACTCATGTATGGATCCGAGACTTGGGTGCTTAGCAAAAGGCACTGTGACCTCTTAGCCGCGTTCGAGAGAAAAGTCTTACGGAGAATTGTTGGCCCCATATGTGAGGAAGGACGATTCCGGAGACGGTACAATCATGAGTTGTACGCAATCTACCTTGAAGCAGACATAGTGACAAAAATTAAGCTCGGTAGACTCCGGTGGGCAGGGCACCTAGCTCGTATTAGCGAAGAGGAATCTGCTCGGAAAGTCTTTTGTGGTACATTCTATGGTAGACGGCAGCGTGGTAGACCATGCTTGCGCTGGAGAGATGGCGTAGACCAGGACGCCCGAAGCCTTGGGGTGCGCAACTGGATGGCGTCGGCTCGAGACCGGGATATGTGGAGAGACTTGGTGAAAGAGGCCAGGACCCGGACCCCGGTTGCCGAGCCGATGATGATGATCATGATAAAATAAATAAAACTTTTATTTGAACACGCACCAAACGCACGAAAAAACTTTAAGAGCAAAGTAATCTTTTCCAGCCAATTTACAGAATAATCAAATATTTAATTGACTTCTAAGATTTGATTACATTGTAAGTTTATCAGTTACAAGTCAAGATAATATAGCGTTTTAAAAATCGCCAACTGCAACTTCAGTGCTACTTTTTTTTTTGTTAGCATTATCCCCACCCAACAGTTATCACTTTCTATACAATCTATAAGCTACTGTGGCACATAAAAATGTCTTGACAACATATTTTTTTTACGTTTAATGATCTTTCCTGATGAAATAAACTAATTTTGAAAAAAAAACTATGCAAACCGCTGTAGTTATCCTGTAAACTACGTGTACAGAATAGTAATAAAGAAATCATTTTCAATGCAACACCGAAAAGTATAAGCTAAAGATAAATCTATACCTAACCTTCATAAATTGCTTGTAATAATGAAAATGACAGCTGCTCTTTGATTCAGGAAAACTCAAGGAAAAGACTGGACAAGACTGGGAAACACCATAATGATTAACGATAAATCAATTATGTACTTTGATTGACTTGAATAGATTCCATGCAGCTATCTGGAGTTATCTGAAAGGCATTTCTTTTTAGAATGCTTCATTAGAATACTAATTAGTAAATTAATTAAATTTTCATGCCCATTCAGATGAATCTCAAACAACATTTTGCGTTTTATCTCAATTCCAGATGGAATTGATTGAAGGTTGTGGGCACACTGACTCTATTATCTGCCATACCAATAAATTGGAATTGGGTAACCCACAACTTGCTTTTTCGGCCTCGAAACCCGAATACCATTAACTTTACTACATAATGCACCAACTAGGAATAACGCTGAAGGAATTTTTTACTAGAAACATATAGCATAGCCATCAATTTTATTGGTTAAAAAAGAAAGTGTGCCCAGAAGGTGAGAGGTGGTGTCCACACAAAGCAATCAACACCGTAAAAGGAATTTATTTGTAGTTAGGAAAATAAAAAAATTACTTGATGCCATTATGTGTCAACACGGAATAAGGTATCCACTTATCTATTTCTTGTTATTTACGATGAAAATTCAAATAATTGAATTAATAAACGTTGAAAGAAAAACGTGTGAAAACGTAACGTTTGTGTTGATGGCAATTGCGATGAGTTTTGTTTAAACAATTTTTTCTTTTTTGATTATTGGTTGGACGACCACGTTTAAGGAGAGAAAACTTAAATTAATTGATCATGATCATACATACTCAATAATATATTATTGAAAGTTTTGTTTTAGAGAATAAAATGTTTGGTATAAGAGCTATAATCACATGTCAAAAGCTTGAACAAAACTTGTGTAAGAACTAAACTAATTGAAGGTTATGGATGCAGCAATTAAAAAAATAAAATGCACGACTAGGTCACACGTACTTCCTCTTATAGATAATGTTACTATATACGCTATGAATTTTTAATTAAAAATTTGTAAATGCAGTTTATGAAAAAAAACAATTAAAAAAGCATAAAATTCGGTTTTCAAATGACTAAAACAGCTTCTTAAATGCATTTAACCTCAAAACAAAATATGCAATTTAATTGCTTCTATAATGATACATTTTTAGAAAAAATTTTTTGAAAATCGTTATAGCCGGTTTTTTAAAAAAACTATTTTTTCCATATAAAATTTTGCAAGGACTTTTATAAAAAAAAAATTGGTACGACACTTTTAAGATATTATTAATCAACATCTAAAAACTAAAATTTGAAAAAAAAATATTGAACAGTTTTCGAAAAAATGATTTTTCAAAAAAAAAATTTCAAACTTTTTTTAAAAATCCAAAAAAATAATTTTAAAAATTTTTTTTACTAAATATTATTACGGCAACTTAAAAGCATCCATGTAAAAAAATGCTTGAAATTGATTGAGTCATGAAGGAGAAAATCAGAATTTAAAAAAAAAACCGTTCTAGGCCAGGTACCGTTAATAACGGTTTTTGAATAAAATGGTTCTCATTTAAAAATAGACCTTACCTAAAGAAATGACCATGATTTTTTTAATCAAAATCGTAAGCACCGTTTTTGAGAAAAATGAGTTTTTCTAAAACTGGTATATGACAGGTACCGTTATTTGGGGTCCAAAAAAAAAAAAAAAAAAAAAACGTCTGGGGATATTCTCCAAAAAACGCCACACACCAAGTTTGAAGTAAATCGATCCATCCGTTTAAGCTGTGGTCTCTGTTACATACATACAGAAAGACAGGCAGAATTGTCGGACCCACTTTTTCATGAAACATAACTTCATAATATGGTACCCATATCGCAAGTAAAAATGACTCATAATTTCGACTTAGTTCCGATAAAGATATGCTTGAGAATATGAAAATTCCTAAAGGAATGCCGTCTTAATAACAAATAACTGTAATTGCTGCGTCAACTGGTATTAAAGCCAAGAGTGATAGACGATTTTTTGAGGACTTCCAAGGAAAATGCTTCATCCACTATAAGCTTAAAGCGTTTTCCTATTTTACTTCTTAAGCCTATAATACGCTGCTGATGCGAAAAGAAATTTTTAGTTGATCTCTACCAAGAAAAGCAAAACCACAATTTTTCGTTTACGATTTCGTTGTGTAATTTTTGTATTGGATTTTTTCGTGTCACTTCAGCAGTGTACTGGGCTTTACGTGCGTATTTTGTATATATACTTAGATGCTTATTTGTTGTATAAAAGTATAGAGACTGTCACAAACATTATTTTAAATAAAAATGTATTTGATTTTATTTTTACTGAGATTTTAATCTTTCTGTTGATACCTCAACTTAAAATATCGGTTAATTTTTACTAATGTTAAAATTAAAAGCTATTTTGTTTACGTGAAAGGGATATTTTGAATTTTTCGAATTTATTCTATTTTTGATATTTCTTAATGATATCGCAAAGCTTGTGAGTGTCTTATTGAAACAAATTGTATATTAAAATATTTGTTTACATTTTATAAGAAAATTAAAATTATTTAAGCAGACATAGTCAGATATTATGAATGGTACAATTGGTCAAAGGAGCATAAAAAGTTCATTTTGTTCGATGTTTTTCTGTAATATATCATTTACAGTCTTTGTTTTTAATTTAATCAAAAAACTTTGTATGGGATTGCTTAAGAAAACGGACACATCTTGAAATTAAGCTAAAAATGTTACCAAAATTATCAAATTTTTCATTAAATGTTGTAATTTGTACGCATTTATTAAAAACATATTTTCACTTAACGTCACTGTGGCAATGCTAAGGCGAATAAAAAAAAATTAAAAAATATCGCCCCTAGATTTTGGCACGACGAAGCGATTGTCGTACGAAAGTTTTACGAAAATCGGTTCATTATTACAGTCGTGACGAAAGTCCAAAGATTTATTTTTAAATTTATTTTGACCATTTTGAATCTTTTGGCCAAAACTTTTTTGAAGTAAAACTTCAACAAAATATTGATTTTTACCATAACATTTGAAAACTAAGTATATTTTGCTGTGCAAAAGTTTCATAGCAAAATGAAATAAAGTTATATTTCTATCTAATATGATGTAAAATGGCATTTTAGACATTTTTTGTTTTAGCAATTTTTTTCTCTAAGATTAACAGAAACGTAAAAAATCTCACTTTTCATTTTTTCTTTGATCCGCAATATTGTGGCAGCCATCTTATTTTTAATATTTTTTAATGAATTCGGAATGAACAAGAGTCTTTTCTAAGTAAATTTCATTAAATTTACTTAAAAACCAAACAAGTTGTTAAAATAAGCAATTTGCTGCCTCCTAGGTGGGCGTGCCCCAACTGCCAATGTGTAACAAAAAATTCTTGTTGACCTTATAAAGATATTTCAGATGGTTTCAAGTATCTTTTTACTCGAAGTACAAATTCAGACTTCAATGCAGTACCTAAATGACTGTACTATAAAAGTAGGTACTACTAAGCCCTACTTGCGCTTGATTTTTTGACTTTCAGGATACCAGACTTCCAGCTAGAAGTGCAAAAATGACCAGTAAATGACTTTTATCATCGCTGTTAGCCACCTCAAATCAGCAACGGGTGTTATTTTAATCCATTTAAGAACTTAAATAAATACCAGTTTCAAGAATGGAAGTGAAGCCACATTAACGAAACAAAAACATAGAGAAAGTGGAGCTCAGAGAGCTGTTATATAAAAGTTTTGTATGGAAACTCCAAATTAGAAAAAATAATGAGGCCATAGTTAAAATTAAAATAAGGCCAAAAGAGTCGTGCAATCGTAAAAGAGGCTATTTGGGCATATTTTGGCGTCACTGCACAACACCTAATTGTAATACTGAACATAAAATTCGTCAAGGCACGAGGCCCTCGGATCACGAGGCCGGCAGCAGTGGCTGATGTTGCATCCCTTAGCATCACTACTTATTCGTATTTTCAAAAAAATTCTGGTAGAAATCACAAAACATACACTAGGCTACATGAAATCGAGAAAGAAAAACTTAAAAATTTTTTACGGGTTCCCCAACAATATTGGCCTAAGGCCTCAAATTCAAAATCTGCCTCTTAAGCTTATGTATGCCTATTGGGAATAGTTTCTTTGATTAACATTATTTAGCCTCAAGAATTTAAGCCGAACTAGATAACATGATAATATCCACACCATAGTCTTTAAATCTTCAGAAGTATAGGTATAAATGATCCAATAACAATTTAATTTACGTTCTTCAACCTTTATCTTATTCATTAATAATTAATTAATCATCAGTCATCGCTAATGACCTCTTTAAGAAAACAAACAGTAATCTACAAGAAGACCCTTCTGATGTTGCTTTGATTAATTATTACGCCTATTACACCCAGAGGTTTTTTATGGTAACATTAAAGGAGAACCAAGCGCGACACTCGCTAGCGATGGAAATTTGACGACAAAAAAGGTGTCTTGTGCCCAATAAATTATTTTAATTACACCTTTTTTGCTTTTTCATCAGCAATTAATAATAATAAAATAATAAGAAGACAAATTATCGATACCTTTTTCAATCTCTTTATTCCTACTATAAACACTGTAGGTATACGTGTAATGTACAGGTACACCATCAATAATAAATAAAGAGTTGCAGATCATTAACGCAAAGAATCCGTAGTAAACTGGTGTGAGGAACCCGACTCGGGCAAACGTATTTGTAAAAAAAAGTTCTTATATTGGACTCCTACAGAACATATTGGACTCCTCAATCCAAAAGAGCAATGTGAGAAAACGAAATAAGAAGAAAAAAGGCATACCTATACCTGAAATAGGAGTGATTGTTCAATTTAGTCCACTGATAGCTGTTCGAGTTCCGTGGACCAAAGCAGATATTCTTGCTAGATTTTGATGATACCCTAAATCAACATTGTGTTGATTCAATAAAGTTGAATCATAATTATAGATAGCTTGGGTAGAAAGGAACGACGCGCCTTGTAAAAACACTCTTTTTACCGTTTTCTTCAGCATTACCCCACTTTACCCTAACTTCCCAATGGAATTTCAAAAAATCCCGTTTTATCGGAATCTTACATAACACCACTTATCTTTAAGTGTATTTAGTTTTTTCCTATCACTTACAATGTCGAAAATGAATCAGTCAGATTATCAATAATGGCGGACTTCTGTAATTTAATAAACTTATTATGTTGTGCAAAATAATTACAAAATAAACCCAGAATAAAATATAAGTGTGTTAATAACACCTGTTTATCTACTTATAGTGTCTGTGTGAAAAAAACCAGTAGTAATGGGCTTTAAAAGTTTACATATGTGTTATTACGTTTTGAATATTTTTAGAAATGCCACTTAAGAAGTGAAACTTAAAACTTTTTTTTTGTTTTGAGTTTCAAAAATTATATATGTTTAGTTCTTGAATTTTTAAATTGTTGATGGCCTGGGCCAACTCCTTTTCCAATTTCTTAAGAAGCGACCCTTCCTTTATGAGCGCCATCAAAGATTATAAGTCCTTTTCAAGCATTCAATCAGCCCTTGAAATCCCTTCCCCTTGTGCATGTTAATGAATATTTCTTTTTATTCAATTTGCTTACCTGGAATTAAAATGTTTTTTCTTTGGCTTGGGCATATAACGGCAATTTCTTTATATGCTACTTCATCATTATCATCGGCTCGACAACCGGGGTCCGGTCCTGGCCTCTTTCAACAAGGATGATGATGATGATGATAGGTATAGCCTATATACTACTTCGTCTTCCAAAATAAGTTGATTTATTCCTTTTTCAAAATCTTCTTAACAGCCTAAGATTCACATCATCGACCCCTGCTCTAATGCAGCCTCTATTCCGCAAGCTACCACGACTGCCTCGCCTCATCAGTAGCGTTTAAAGTAAGGTAACTCCATAAATGGACCTCCTCCTGTCTTGGTCAGTGATTTTTCAACCATTTTTTTACATGGATGGATAGTGAGAGCATACCTGTAAGGATAAAAGTCTTTTTTGAAACCTTTAAGTTTATTTCTGTTAGCTAAACACATTTTCTTCCATAATAATGGCCGGATTTTTAATTTCCGCTTGATTGTTAATTAAGTTAAGGAAAGGAAAACTAAATGAGTTTTTGGTAAACGACAGAAAAAAATATAAGCAAGTATTTTATCTGTCGAATATTAGAGAATTCCAAGATTTTGTACCCACAGGAAGCTGCATGTGCATGAGTTTAAAAATATTGTAAGCTAGGCTGGCAGAAGCTGGTATTTTTGTTTTTTATTTTGTATAGATATAGCCTCCATTAGCTACATGCAATTTGTTTGTTTGTTCTGCAATCCGACTAGAAAGAGTTACCTGCATCCCTTTGTTCACAGAAAATGTGTCCGATGTCCAAATTTATTTGATGTTGTAGGAAATATTTTTATATTAAATTAGAATGACACCAAACCCAACGAACTGTCATAGACGTGTTGGGTTTTGAAGTAATTTCCTGAGGACACCATTAACCTGGGGTGGAATCGTGTAAAGTGATAAGAGACTGTCACATTATTGATTGTCGAAAGTGAATATATATTTAATTTCTGTGAGTGTAAAATGATCATTTTGAAGTACATTTTTTTTAAATTTGGCATCACTTTAGAAGAACATGTTTTTCAAATCTCAAATGTCATAATCTATTTATTTTTATGTCGTTTTCGATTGGAAATCCAGAAGAGTCCGATATCAACCAGGAGTCTTCGGAAACTGTTTTAATGTGTCATATTTGTCATTTTTTGCGCCAATAAAACAGTTTCAGAAGACTTCTGGATGATTCTGGACTCTTCTAGATTTCTAATCGAAAATGACATTAAATTCAAACTAACCGAGAGAGTTTGTTGCATTCATCGTTGAAAAATAAAAAAACAACAAATCAAGAAGAATGTAAGTAAATTGTAACCTTTAAATCAATCATTGTAATTAATTATAGTTAGGGAGCCACGCAAATAAGATGCGCAAATGACGATGATGACTAGATTTATGGAAAAATATTCCAGTTTGGCTAAGCCTTTTTAAGCCAAGGGATTAAATTCAAAAGAATCCTACAAAATATTGTGGGACAAACTCATCAGGAGTTTAAACATAAATAGACCACCAACATGCAAATAAAGTAACTATTTATGCTAAGCCTTTTTAATTAAAAATTTGTGAATTAAGTCTTAGAAAACAAAAATTTAAAAAGCATAAAATTCGATTTTCAAATGACTAAAACAGCTTCTTAAATAAATTTAACCTCAAAACAAAGTATGCAATTTGATTTCTTCTATAAAACATTTTAAAAAAAATAATTTTTTAAATCGTTAAAGCCGTTTTTTTAAAAAACTATTTTTCCATATAAAATTTTGCAAGGACTTTTATAAAAAAAAATTGTACGCCATTTTTAAGATATTATTTATCAACGTATAAAAATTTGAAAAAAAATATTGAACAGTTTTCGAAAAAATGATTTTTCAAAAGAAAAAATTAAAATTTTTATTTTAAATCCAAAAAAAATAGTTCTAGAAATTTTTTTACTAAATATTATTACGGCAACTTAAAAGCATCCATGTAAGAAAACTGCTTGAAATTGATTGGGACATGAAGGAGAAAATCAGAATTTAAAAAAAAGGTTCTAAGTCAGGTACCGTTAATAACGGTTTTTGAAAAACATGGTTCTCATTTAAAGATAGATCTTACCCAACGAAATGACCATGATTTTTTTAATCAAAATTGTATACACCGTTTTTGAGAAAAATGAGTTTTTCTAAAACCAGTATATGACAGGTAACCGTTATTTTTGGTTCAAAAATTTTTTTTTTTTTAAATGTCTGTATATATTCTCCAAAAAACGCCACATACCAAGTTTGAAGTAAATCGACCCATCCGCTTAGGCTGTGGTCTCTGATACATACAGACAGACAGACAGACAGACAGACAGAATTGTCGGACCCACTTTTTTCTCATTCTCTATCATCGTAATGTCATGTTTAATTGTTATCTCAACTTTTTTTTGTACGAATGCATAACTTGATATATGGTACCCATATCGCAAGTAAAAAAAAACAGTATTAAATTTAAGTATGTTGTTACTCTGTGTGCAAAACCATTAATAATAGGCTGAAAAAATCTGTTTTATTACTATATAAATGACTTTTCATCATATTTAAATCTCTGTTTTGCTTTTATTTGTGTTTAAAAATCAATTTGTTTTTATTTTTACTTTGTTAGCTTCCTTACCAACAGTTATTATCTTCTCAGGCATGTAGAGACCGTCCAAGAACTTACTCATAACCTTGTTTTTTTCATAGTTGTGGATTGTGGTATCAAAGTTGCTGACTCTGGGCCAGAAACTGCCTCAATTTCATTACCCTCAACAATGAGCTGCTCCCATATTTTGTAATTGCTTTCAAAAACAATACAAAATTAAAGTTTATCATATATGTATGTATTTTTCTCTAAGGCAGATATTACAAATTTTCCATGTAAAAATGTATCACGTGCTGCTACACGCACAGCTATCATAATATCGATTTTTATAAATCCAATCACAAAACATAATTGTTTTTTAATGTATTTTCTATATTTGGACGACACTACTCTAACTTTGTACCACATAAGAAAATTACTTTTCCTTTTACAATATTCATCCGAAAGGAAGAAATTTTCCCTCCCAATTACGATTTCTTTTCAAATTGACATACCGATACCACTATTTGAGTATCATCATTTCACTAGTCAGTCTATATGCAAATACTCTAACTCAACAGCAACAGAAAGCATGACGTCCATTTGAATAAAATGCAATTTTGTACCTACTTGTACCTGTTTCCAGTTTCGAATGTTAAAATCGAGGACGGTAATTGAAAGTTTACATCTTCTACTCAGATTGGATTATAAATTTCATGTCATTTGTATGCTTGGACCTAAGAAAAAAAGATGAACATCTCTACAACGTTGTATGGGGGCAGCGCTAGTGCACAGGTCTATTAAGGGACCTTAACTTGTTTTGTTGCCCGTACCTAATACCGACATAGATATCAAAGCAAAGTATTGCATTGCCGGTTGGCTACGAGTATTTGCCAAGTGCAGTTATTCTTTCGATTAAGGCTAATTACACGAATACTTCAAGCACTGGTGCATTTTTGGTATCTTGCACAGTCTAAGTCAAAAAAACATGTTCACTTGATATTTTTTTTTTATTGACCGTAACTGTTGCTCCAGCCTCATTTTCGAAAAAGTAAGGTCCAATGACCCCGCGGGACCATAAACCGCATCAAACAGTCACGCGTTGAGGATGGAGAGGCTTTTCAACAATAACTCTTGGGTTTTCCGAGCCCCAGATGCGACGGATGCCTCCGAGGTGGAAATCCGTCTCTGCCAAATTTTCACCATTTTTATAGTGAATTTTAATAATTTCAATGCGTTGTTGAAGCGTGTATCGTTCCATTTTTATTAATAGCGTAGTTTCTACTTGTCAAATGTCAAAAAATGACAGCTTCAAAAGTGACAACTACCGATATAGCGGGCTATTCAAAATAACACCTCTTATTTTTAGGTAAACAGTAACAACACACTTACTTATTACACTGTTTTTTTTTTTGTAAATATTTGCATTTTTTTCGGCCATTGATATTGATAATAATCTGACTGATTTTTTGATATTCCACCATTAAAAAAGGGGAAAATGGGGCAAAATAAAAAAAAATCTTTTGAGTATCTCGAAAAGTATAAACGTAAGAATTATGAAATAAATTTTATTGAATAGACAAATTGAAATGATGATGAGTTTTGATTAAGAAAAAAATAATAAAAATTCAACTTTTCAAAAACAAAATTTTTCAGCACCACACTTAATTACTATTTACCCAAGCCTCATAAAACTATGATTTTATTGAGAATCGCAACTAAATAACCTTTAAATTAATAAATCACACGTAACTGTACATGCAATAAAAGCTTCACAAACTTGAAAAGAGTTTCATTAAAATTCAACAAAATTGTCTGCTTTGGTCGTCGGAACGCCCGCCACCAAGTGAAAAACGGTACCGTTGGCTCACAAATGGATTCAAGATGGTTCTCTTATAAAATTTGTAACTTTTTTGTTTACTGTCGTATTGTAAAATTGAGGTGTCTTAATTTAGCTGAAGTATTGGGCTTAAACAAAGTTTAATTTTTGTTTACAATTAAAACTAAAAATAATAAGAAAAACGTAATGGAAAGCAAAATCAATTTTTTTTTTTTTTTTTTCAAAATTGTATGAAATATTTTTGAATTTCATGAAAAAATGTAAAGCAATATTGTTGGTATAAGTATCCTTGATAGGACATAAACATTTTTTAACAAATAAATGCATATTTTCAGATTTTAAAAGTGATCAGCAGTCATTTTGAAGTATCAAACATTAATGTGGGTCAGTTACAAGTTTCAAGAATACCATTTGAATTACAGGGAAACATTTGTATTAATTGAACAAAAAAGCATATTATGCTTCTTTCAAAAAGTTTCCCCATCCATAAATTTTCATTACATTTCTTATATAATTTTAAATATCGAAAAAAAAAGCTACACACAAATAAATAATGATATGTGATAATGATAAGGAAGTATAACTTCTGGCTCGAGTACATGAGTGCACACACCTTTTTTTCTTCTAGTTACAGTAACTTTATACATAAGTCCCTTGCGCTCTTTAATTTAATTTTTTTAATTGCATTTTTAAGCTATTAATTTTAAATTTTCGTCGTTCAATTTTTTACTTTCAATTATTATTATTAATTTATTTTTTTTGTATGTATCTATTTTTAAGACTCTTGCTGTAAATACTTTCATTACCAATAGCTACATTGTGGACTGAGTCATGCATTTGTGGATAGGTACATATAGAAGAATCAGAGGAATGTCTTACTATGTCATGGAGCCTCTTTCAGATGGCTGCAGCTAAATCTGGAGGCCATACCTTGAGCTAATCATTCACTACACGCGGATGTATAGTACGAACTGAGTTGAAGGTGCATCATTCATTGTCAATGTTTTGATCTTGTGGTTGATGGAAGATGAATCTGGAAGTTTTACAGCTAAACTACTGCATGGCGAAATTAATGACAGAAAGTTTATTGCTTTTCTAATTAATTAAGGTGAAAATTAAATATTTATTTAAATAAAACGTTTTAATTATAATTTTTGCTAATGAAAATCTACTGCGCAGTTAAGTAAAATTTTACTTCATATTCTTATTTGTATCCGCACTCAAAAATCTTCTTGTTTGTAAAATATTTTTAATAATGTTTCAATGTTTAATTTTATTTTTAGAAAAAAAAAACCATGTTTCACATATTTTACCATTAAATATGCATAGTTAAATTTTTAAGGAATTATCAACTTTATCCACAATAACATCATTTTCAAATGTCTAATAATATATTTGATAATGGAAAATAATTTTAGTTGAATTTTTAGAATTTTTTTCTTCATGAGAACTTATCATCATTTCAATTTATCTATTCAATTAAATTCGTTTTATAATTCTTACCTTTATACTTTTCGAGATGTACAAAAAGTTTTTTTTTTGTCTTTTACCCCATTTTACCCTAACTTCCCAATGGAATTTCGAAAAATCCCGTTGAATCAAAACCTTATACTTTATATCACCTATCTTTTGGTGTAATATTTTTTTCCTATCACTTATAGAGTGGAAAATGAATGAGTAACATTTCTATTAATATCGACTTCTGTAATTTAATAAATTTATTTTGTAAAATGCAAAAAAAAAATAAATAAATAAATATACCTAGTATAAAATGAAAATGTGCTGTTACTCTTTACGTACTGTGAAAAAAACAGTAATAATGTGCTGAAAAAATCTGTGTTTTTACTTTTTAAATATTTTTTATAAAAGCCGGTAAAGAAGTATAACTTCAACAACTACTAAATTTTTTAGCTGAAAATATTAAAAATAAAACCTGGTTACTGGGCCTAAGGGGAAAAGTCGAGATATTTGAGCTTTAATTAGGTCTTTTCGAAAAAGCAACTTAAGTTTGCTTAAACCAGTAACACATCATAAACATTTTTATTTGCGATATGGGTACCATATATCAAGTTATGCATTCGTACAAAAAAAAAAGTTGAGATAACAATCAAACATGACATAACGATAATAGAGAATGAGAAAAAAGTGGGTCCGACAATTCTGTCTGTCTGTCTGTCTGTCTGTCTGTATGTATCAGATACCACAGCCTAAACGGCTGGATCGATTTACTTCAAACTTGGTATGTGGCGTTTTTTGAAGAATATCCCCAGACGTTTTTTTGAATTTTTTTTTGGACCCCAAATAACGGTACCTGTCATATACCGGTTTTCGAAAAACTCATTTTTCTCAAAAACGGTGCCTACGATTTTGATTAAAAAAAATCATGGTTATTTCTTTGAGTAAGGTCTATCTTTAAATGAGAACCATTTTTTTCAAAAACCGTTATTAACGGTACCTGCCATAGAACCGTTTTTTTAATTCTGATTTTCTCCTACATGACTCAATCAATTTCAACAATTTTTTTATAACGATGCTTTCAAGTTCCCGTAAAAATATTTAATAAAAAAAAATCGAAAATTATTTTTTTGGATTTTTAAAAAAAGTTTGAAATTTTTTTTTTTTAAAAATCATTTTTTCGAAAACTGTTTAAAATTTTTTTTTTCAAAATTTAGTTTTTAGATGTTGATAAATAATATCTTAAAAATGGCATACCAATCTTTGTTTATAAAAGTCCTAGCAAAATTTTATATAGAAAAAATAGAGTTTTTAGAAAACGGCTCTAACGATTTTCAATTTTTTTTTCTAAATAAATGTATTATTAGTAGAAGAAATCAAATTGCGTACTTTGTTTTGAGGTTAAATTCATTTAAGAAGCTGTTTTAGTCATTTGAAAATCGAATTTTATGCTTTTTTAATTGTTTTTTTTTTTCTAAAACTGCATTTACAAATTTTTAATTAAAAGGGCTTAGCATAAATAGTAACTTTTATCTTCAAAATCAAGTACGTGCGACCCAGTCGTGCATTTTATTTTAGAATGGTATTCAACAAGCCTATAGTTTTTTATGTCACCTTCCCTTTGAAACTAAACACATTCTTGTACACTCTTAACCGGAAATGGCACAAAAACCTTTAAGGTATTCTCCAACTTAACAAAAAATATTGAAGTTTCTAGAAATATTCTTATGTAAACCATCAATAAATTAATGTATTAATTTATCATAATTTTTTTTTTTTAATTTCAATGCAATAGCGAAGAAATATGTATCTATGGTATTTGATCTTGCGTTCTTAGAATTTATGTTCAAGTGCCTAAAGACGGGTGTGCATTTAAAAGCTTATCGAGAGTTGAATTTTGTTCAAAATCATTCAGCTAGCAGCAAATTCGAAGCAATTTTAAATTGCTTATGCACCTTGACACAACATGCTTCAGGCTATCTACGAGTATTTGTTGTAATCAACTTTTAGAGCCATACCTTCTATACAAGCTAACAAAAGATAAAAGTTTTCTTATAAAAACACAACCATTTCAATTGAATGAGCTTTAGGTTATGTTGTTTCTAATATTTATCGTTTTTTTTTTTTTTGGTTTAGATGACAAGCCTTCAAAAAAAAACTTTAAAATTGTGAGTTATCGGAAAATCTGTCCAGCTTACAGCACTTTTGTTGAAGCACAATATTACAAAAACATAAATTATAATTGCAACAAAAAATCCTTTTTATAGCCTAAAGGCCTATCAATATTTGCTTAATTACTACGTTATACCTACCTACTTAAAATATTTTATAATAAGTCCTTTGAATCTGGAATGTGGAGCTATTTTATATCTCACACCCTTCTATGTCAAACTGAATGGTAGATAAAACGCTTTTCGTATTTAATATCAAAAGTTTGCTACTCTTTTACTTTTACTGTCTAATTTTTCGTAAAGTTTTTAACTTCGTTTTGATCTTCAAATTCCAATGCCTAGAAATTTTTATGACTGATATTTTTTTAATACAAACACTAAAACGAACAACAAAGTCATTAAATGTACCTCGATTGATTGTACAAGAGGCTAAAAGTTACTTTACACCCATTAACTTCTGTATTTCCTGATTTCCCTTTTATTATATTTCACGACTTCCTTTGCCACAATAACCTTTCTATTTAATATTACCACATAATAATTGAGTTCCTCCCAGTGCCATTTTGGTTTCTGTTAAGAACAATTTCACTTTTAAATCACGACAATGTTAAAACATTAAAATAGCCTAAAGGCACGAATAAAACAAACAAATCCTCATTGCCCCAGTAGAATATTAATAAAAGTGAGAATTCGTGAGAATTGTCACCATTTTTTGTACTCGTTCTTAGAAAAATTGTTTCATTTGATGCGTGATTCTCAGTGAAACTAACCACAAATAAATTCATGCAAAAGAATTTAATTTTTTTGTTTGCTCTTTCCCACAAACAATGTTATAACATTCACACTGAAAATCAACCCGAAAAAAATAAATGAAGAAGATACATACCACCAACATGCCTACTCGAATAGTTGGGTTTGTTAGAGTTCATCAAGACTTTATAGTATTTGCTTTGGCGAAATTAAAAATTGCAAAACTTTCCATCTTTTATGAAGACGTATTTTCATACAATGCGTGTGGGACATTTCACCTTTGGGCCGACACGGCCTCGCACAGCACGCTGCCGCTGTACACATTATACAGTGGGATTCAATGTTCTTAAAAAAAAAAACTGAAAATTGATTTAAACTAATATGGTTGTTGAATATTCCCGAATATGAGGGGAACAAAGGAACAATTGCATTCAGGAGTTTTTTTTATTGAATGGGTTTATGTGATAACTAAGAATGCTCAAAAGGCAAGATTCACTTAATTGCAAGAATGGCCACAATGGTAATTTTGTGATAATTTCGGTACAACTCGAAAACTAGCCGAATTTGAGATTTAACTCGAACTCCTTGTTGAAGAAGATAAGATTTTCTATTAAAATGAGTAGCTAAAAAAATTTTAAAAAATTTTATAACAGATCTTACAAGTTTTTCCATGTTCTTTATATAGCAGGTACCGTTATTTTTTGTCCTAAAACCGGTTATACACGGCCGCATGTTTAGTTGCACTTCATTCATGCGCAACTTAACATGCGCCGTGTAATACCCGTCTAAGCAAAAAATCGCCCGAAACTCTTCACTG